>CM053586.1:55736282-55753832 GCA_028646515.1 Pseudochirops corinnae
GCTTAAGGGTAGATGGCCTTTTGTGCTCTCCTGCCCCTTTTGAGAAAGTGCTTGGTGTTCATGGATGGTTTTGTAATTACTTTGTGATCCAGGGGTGGGAAACCTTTGGCCTTTTTGTGCTCTGTGATTGACCAAATGAACGTACTTTGTTTATGATTGGAAACTGCTCTCCATGTGAGAAGAGACTTTGACAGACTAAATGCACGTACTGTCTAGGGGTGGAGTAGTACCTGGATTGAATTGAGAACTGACCTGCTAAAGGAACAAGTTACACTGTGTTTTGATTTTCTCTGTTCTGTGAATGTTTGCCTTAATTTGTAACTGAATAAATTTTCTATGCTGGTAATCCGAACCTTGGAAGTTGCCTTTGCTGGTCATTACAGTGCATTAAAACATCTGTAAAGGGAATACACACTACAAACATTTAATTATGGAAAGTTCTGGGAAGGAAATCAGAAATCTGGACAGATAGGATTTTCAAAATTTGAACTCAGCACCTAGGAAAACTACATAAAAAGTTTACCAGGGTATTTAAAATTTACAAGTAATTAACTGAATAGAATATTATTATTTGTTAAATTTATCATCCAAGTGTATAATCTCAGAGTCATCCTTAACTCTCCCCCTCCCTCAGCTCCCTATATCTACTCAGTTGCCAATTCTTGTCTAATATACCTCCAAAACATCTCTCCTGTTGGTTCCCTTCTTTTGATTCACATAAACCATCATGCTAATTCAGATTCTCATCACCTCTCACCCAAACTACTGTAATAACCTCCTAACTGATCTCCCTACTTTTAATCACTTCCCCTGGCTAATCTATACTCCATAGAGCTACAAAATAATCTTCCCTGTATGGAAGATAAGACACTTCCTTATTCAAAAACCTTCAGTTGTTCTACCTTTGCTGCTTACACAGGAAAAAGTTCAAACTTCTTGGCCTAGGATTTAAGATCATACACAACTAGCTTCTACCTACCTTTGCAAACATTTCTAGAGTAAAAAATAGTTCACCTTTACATAATTCTATTAGGTCCACAACATCTAAGGGAGTCAAGCCTTTTAGTCAGACAATTAATCAACATACATTTATTAAAGCACTCACTATGCGCCAGGTACTGTGCTGAATAGTAAGGGTACAAAGAAAGGTTAAAAACAGTCCTCTACCACCAGGAATTAACTCTGCATCAGAAGATATAACATGTAAATAACTAGATATATATATAATATATATATATATATATATATATACACACACATCTTATATATATATAAGATGTATAGACAGGAACATCAGAGGAGAAGGTACTAGCAGCTAACAAGCCCAGGAGAGTCTCCAGCAGAAGCTGGATTTTGAAATGAATCTTTAAGAAAACCAGGGAAATGAGGTGGAGGTAAAGAAACAGAACATTCTAAGCATGGGAGAAAACCAGTGATAAGATATGGTGATGAGAGATAGTATCATATTTTAACGAAGTCATTAGACCAGGATAACAAGTGAACGGAGGGAAGTTATGTGTGATAAAAAAACAAAAGTAGGAGTAGCCAGATTATAAAGAGCTTTAAATGCCAAAGAAAGGACTTTATATTTGATCCTGGAAATAACAGGGCACCACTGGAATTTAGTGAGTGTGGTAAATGGCATGATCAAAAAATTACACTTTAGAAAAATCACCTGGGCAGCTGAGTGGTAGATAAAGTAGAAGAGGGAGAAATTTGAGGCAGAAAAACTAATTAAAAGCTATTGGAATAGCCCAGGCAAGAAGTGATAAGGGCTTGAACTAGGATTGAGGCTGAGTCTTACCATACTTAAATTTAAATAAATTTTGCATCATTGCAAGTATTATTCATTATTTTCTACCAATGAATATGTAAATATTACACAGCAATGAAACTACACCAATACCCAGATTTCCTTACTGAATTACACAATTAAAAAAAAATCTTTTTAGGCCAAAGTGATATATAGGAGAAAGTGATTATATGCATATTAACCTCACCCTTTCTCTAATAGTGTGTGTGTGTGTGTGTGTGTGTGTGTGTGTGTCTAAGTAGTTTAGAAGTTAGGTGAGCTTTTCTAACAGGAGTAGCTAGAATGTTTGAGGGGAAGGGAGGTTAAAGAATTATCACTGTTTGATCATACTACAAAAAACACATTGTAAAAAGTTCAGCGACAGGTCTCCTCTTATCTCCTTTCTCCTTCTCTATTCCAAAATATCACACAATTAAGTTGTTTTTTTTCCCTCTCTTATAGACTGACAAAGGAAAAAAATACAAGGAAGATGTTGACATGTGTTGCCATCAGAGAAAATTGACAGTGCTTCTACGTGCCCTTCATTATGACAACAAAATATTAAGTTTATGTGGTTACAAAGCTTCGTATCCATCTTTATGCCATGCATCCTCCCCTCTGACCAAACTCTTCAGCTCCTCTCCTGATTGGGGAGAGATCTCTAGAACAAATCAGTCCAGAACTACCATGCTGCTGCTCTCTGGACATCTTCATGCCATGCCATTCCCAATCACCTCCCCATTTTCCACCACTAGCCCTGGGAATAGAAATCAAATCAACACTGCCATTCCAGAAAAGGACACGTCATTCAAATGTTCTGTGGCTTGATCTACAACCATGTGATTTCAAAGGCTAAAACAGCCCTCCTTGGTCATCCCTATCTCTTCCCTGTTAAAATATGAACTCCTAAAGGGCAGAGGCTTTCTTTTTCCTGTTTTCATCCCCAGTGTTTATCACTGTGTCTTGCAAATTGCAAGTATTTAATAAATGCTTTTCTTTTCTTTCATTCATTATTTCAATGAAATACTCAAAACAACCTTATAAAGCATACGAGGAAAGGATTAAAAATCCCATTTTATAGACAAGGAAAGTAAGGTTCAGGTTAAATGACTTGTACAAAGTAATATAGTCAGTGTCAGAAATGAAATTAAAATCACAGAATTTCAGAGTTGACTACAATAACACTGGCCTCCTTGCTCTTCCACAAACAAGACACTCCTCTCAGCTCCTGACATTGTCTCTGGGTGTCTCCCATGCCTGCAATGTTCTCCTTCCTCATCTCTGCCTACTGACCTCACTGGCATCCTTTAAGTCCCAATCAAAATCTCTTCTACTAAAGAAAGCCTTTTCCAACTCCTCGTAATTCCAGTGGCTTCCCTCTGCATCTCTTCCTATGCACCCTGTACAGAGCTAATTTGTATTTACTTACTTGTTGGTTGTTTCCCTCATTAGATTGTGAGTTCCTTGAGGATAAGGTCTGTCATTTGCCTCACTTTTCATTCACAGTGTTTAGCAGAAGCCTTATCAATGTTTACTGATTGGTTCACTGCTTATTTAACTCATATCTTTAACTCTTATCTTAAAAACACATTCCCTCAACATATTCAATAATTAACACCTGCCTCGGCCTCCGATGGGGGTGTGAGAGGGAAGAAGGGGGACACATCACTTCCTGAGGCACCAACAATTACATTATAATTGTTACTAAACTGTTATTTACATCAAGCCTAAATTGGCCTCTTTAAACTTTTTGCTCTTAATTCTGTTCTCTGAAGTCAAATTGTACAAAATGTAATCCCTCTAATATGTATTGGTTTCTCAAAACTCTAAGACAGCAATCATTTTCCCCTTGACCATTCTATTCCCTAGGTTAAACATTCCCAGTTTCTCCAACAAATTCTCCTATAGCATGCGCTTCAGGCCCTTCAATAGCCAAGTCTTGTTTTTGCTCAAAATCTAATATGCTTTCCATTGCACAAAGCTGTTGCTATGTGGAGTTTTGTGTTTCTGTAACAGTAGTAACAGCTCACATCTATACAGTACTTCAAAGTTTGAAAATTCTTTCCACACTGTACTCTGTGAGGTAGCTAGTCCAAGTAGTTTTTGTGGATTTGTTTGTTCTCCTGAGTTGTAACGTTACTGGCATAAGTAGCTACCAGTAAGGAAAATGCCTTTGTTCTACCCTAAAGCAGACTAGCAGCTGCTCAGCCACTGGACTCTGGGAGAATTGCTGCGGGACAATGAGCCTTTAAAAGACTAAGCCCAGCATCACACAGCCAAGCAAGAATCACAGGTGAGACTTACAAGTCTTCTGGCCTCTGAAATCGGCTCTTATCCATGCTACACGAACTACAGTACAAGTATTATTATCCCTAATTTTCAGATTAGGAAACTGAGGATCAGAGAGGTTAAGTGACTTGCCTGGGGTAGGGTCACACAATTAGTAAGAATCAGTGGCAAGGATTCAAACTCTGGTCTCTAGATTCAAATTCCTTTCTATCCACTATATTCCAGAATTTTATAAAGGCAGGAGAATAAATCCAAAAGGCATGTTGTAAGAAAACCGTACCATAACAATGAGGTCTTCATGCCGCATAACCATAACATATCAGACTATCTAGGAAACAACAGTTATGTTGTAACAGAATTTAAAAGCAGAAGGGCCCTTAGAGATCTAGTCCAATCCCATTTACAACTGAAGGAACTGAGACCAGAGAGGCTAAATTCCTTTACCTAGGATCACACAGGTAGTGAAGGTAGGATTAAAACTCAAGTCACTTGCAAATCTCCACTGCTCTTTCCACTAAACCAGACCACAACAATAAATATTAAGCAATACAATATAACCAAGAAAAGCATCCTAGGTACTATAAGAATCTCCTGCAATTCAATAAGCCTATGTTATAAGCCTACTATGTACAAGAGATACAAAGACAACAAAACAATCTTGCCCTCAAAGAGCATTGGTGGAGGGGAGATAAGAGGGGGCAGAAGTGAGAAAGCAAAGGAGATATAAGTAGGTATAGGAAGTAAGTATAAAGTCTACACAAAATAATACAAAGTAATTTCAACAGACTGAGAGAGTGCTAGAAACTGAGGAAATATGAGAAGTCTTCAATAGAAGTGGCACTTGAACTGTGCTTTGAAAGAAACTAAAGATGTAGACAGAGTGCATTCCAGTCAGGAGGAACCAAGCAAAGGTGCTGAGATGGGAGACAGGCAGTCAATCCAGCAATATTGAGCACACTGTTTGACTAGAATGGAGCCTTGAAAGGAGAATAGTATGAACTGAAAGTGTAAAGACAGATGGGTGCCAAATTGTGGAAGACTTTAAATGTTAAGCTGAGGATTTTGTAGTTTATCCTAATGACAATATAAAGCTATTGCAAATGTCCCAGTCTGTTTTACTGACACTGATTTGAAAGTTAAGTGGGGGCTGGATTAGAAGAGAGACTAGAAGCAGTGGAGGCCAATCAGGAGAGTATTAGCAATAGTCCACGTGAAGGTGATGAGGATAGGATTTAGGGTAGAGATGATGGGGAAGAAGAGAATGGATGTGAGGAAGTAGGATCAACCAGACTTGCCAACTGACTGGATATGGGAGTTGAGAGATAAAGAAAAGAAAAGGATGACTCCAAGCTCCTGAACCTGGGTGACTGGAAAACCACAGCAGTGAGGCCATCGGCAGAAAAAGAGAAGTTCTATGCAGCTAAATGGCAAAGTAGATAGAGTGCTGGACCAGGAGCCAGGAAGACTCCTCTTCCTGAGTTCAAATCTAGCTTCAGCCTAGCTGTGTGACCCTGGGCAAGTCATTTCTCCCTGTTTGCCTCAGTACCTCATCTGCCAAATGAGCTAGAGAAAGAAAAGGCAAACCACTCCAGCATCTTAGCCAAGAAAACTCTAAATAAGGTCATGAAGTGAACACAAGGACCCAAGTGAACAACTCAGTTCAATTCAGATTTATGCACTGATGTAATTACGAAAGCTACATTGAAAAGCTTCTGCAATACAGCCAATGTATATACACGATTGTGAAAATTGTCTGACACAGCATATGCTGGTATGACATATTAAAAAGAAAAAAACTTAATGCATATATAATGAATGATAACTACAGCATGATGATTTTAAATACAAGTCATGACAAATGTCAAGTACAAGCAAAAAGAGGCTTTTAGAACACACTGTATGTTAAAATTTTGACCTTTCAAGATTAAAAGAAAAAGTTAAGGGGTGGCTAAGTGGCGCAGTGAATTTAGCACCAGACCTGAGTTCAAATTCGACCTCAGACACTTAACACTTAACTAGCTGTGTAACCTTGGGCAAGTCACTTAACCCCAAGTGCCCTCCAAAAAGCAGAAAAAGAAAAAGAATTCATTTCAATTACTGAAAGAGTCCCATGTCCCGGTCTATTTTTTTTTCCTGAAGAACTTGCATTTCATAAAAGCTGGCACCAATAATTTCTCAATTTCAAGACAGACCGATGACAGCTTCAATAACAGCAGCCAAGATGTATTTAATAAAGGGGAAATGAAGCACAAAGATCAGTTGCTAAAAGGATACCTAGCCTGCTTTAGCCCTTGACAAACCAATAGGACCTGAAGTGATTCAACCCCTTTGTTCTGAAGGAGAAAGACGCTGTGTATTGGCATCTTCCTCCTCCACTGAAGACACAACTTTCTACAAGGGTGCAAAACTTCCCCCACAGAAGCACAACCTCAGCTGAGTCTGACAACTAAAAATGCCAGCCAGATACAGAAGACACTGAAGAATAAAAAAAAATCACAACTAATCCCTCATCACCTGAGAGAGAAAACACATCACAATAAACCCTTCCCGGATAGGCTAAAACAAAACACGGGCAAAGAAGAGAAAAAGGCGAGACAACTGCTTCTCAGACATACCCTTTTTAAGCTCCCTTCCCCATTCCCATTCCTAAAAGCAGACAGAGGACGTAACCTCAATAGCATCCCTTACGAAGCTCTAAACCCGTGGGGTCCAGTCTAAGTACGAGTCATTCCTCTTCCTTTCCACCCACCCACACACGGCCGCCACCACCCTCGGAAAACTGGCGAGCCTGGGTGGGAAAGAAAGGTCCCCTCCAATCCCGGAAAGGCGAGTGGGCAGAGCTACGGGCGGAAGGGACGACACTCTGCACCCGTCTGGGCGAGGAGGGGGTCGCCGCCGCTGAATGACAGGGGGCAATCCCCACACTCGCAGCGGCTGCACCTATGGAGAGGGCCGCGGGGACGGGGGCAGGCAGGGGCAGGAGCCGCGGCCGCAGCAGCTGGGGATGAAGAGCTACGTGGCACCGTGGGAGCTCGCCCCGCCCCTCCCGCCGAGCCCAGCCCAACCCAGCCCCGCCGAGGCCGGTTACCAGTTGCTCCAGATGCCGTAGAGCAGCTCCACGAAGGCGAAGGAGAGGTTCAGGCACAGGAACAGGAACAGGTTCCGGGAGGTCTTGTCGGAGAGGATGGACCTGGAGGAGGCACAGACACAGAGAGCAGAGCCCGGCTCAGGGGAGCTGGAGCTGGAGGCGGGGGCTCGAGGAGGGCCCCCGTGCAGCCCGGGGAGGCCCAGCCGATCCCGGGGACCAAGGAGAGCCGGGCCCCCTCCCCCCTCCCGCGGCCGCCCCCGCACCTGAACCAGCCCGAGATCTTGCGGACCAGGTTGAGCCTGGGGGGTTTGTATTCATCGTCCTTGATGGAGAGGGGCAGCATCTTCGCCCCAGGCGGCGGGCCCGCTCTCCGCTCCCCGAGCCCCTCCTCCCCTGCTGAGGCGGCGGCGGAAGCTGCGGTGACCCCTCAGCCCAGACCAGCTGGGACCCCTCCGCGATCCCTCTCACACACACACACACACACACCGGGACACGGCGACTTCCGGCCCGGCCCGTAGCGCGTCTGCGCCCTGGGACTGAAAGGAAAAGGGGAGTGGGGAGGGGGGGGAGCCGGAGCTGCCCGGTCCCTGCGCTGTACGGGGCGGGACCTGCTATGGGGCTGGGCTTTAGACTGGCGTAGGGGCGGGGCCTGGCTGAGGTCGAGCTAGATAAAGCATGGCTACCTCTGAGTCCTGGGATGGGTGAAGGTCTCATTCAACTCTAAACTGAGAGATTAGAGCAGGAATGTGTGAAGGGAAGGGACGTGGCTCTGGCCATGAGAGACCTGGATGGAGATACACTCTGATGCATTCTAACCGGATCCGGGAAGAAGATTAAATAATAATGATGATGATGATGGCTAATATTCGTGTGGCGCTTTAAGGTTTTACAAAGCCCTTTACAAACATTATTATATCATTTTATCCTCCCCAAAACCTTGGGAGATATATATATCTATATATCTATATATATACAGATATATCTATATATCTGTATATATATATATATATATATATATATATATATTATCATTTTTCCATTTTTCAGACGAGGAAACAGGCTGACAAAGGCTAAGAAATTTGCCCAGGGCTGCACAGCTAGTGTCAGAGGCTGTATTGGAACTCAGCACGTTAGCCACTGTCACCCAGAGCCCCAGTGCAGGTAATGCAGTTGCACACTGCATTGGGGTAGAGGTGGTGGAGGCTGAGTTACTAGTTGGTTAAAGTTGGCTTCCTAAAATGAAGTATGAGTTGCCCTTCCCTCCCCAACCCCCATATACAGCTCACTGAATTGGCAGGATTTCGAATTGGAGATAATGATGATGATAGCTAGCATTTAGATAGCACTTTAAGATTTACAAAACTTTTCATATATAGTCTCATTTGACATTCTGGAGATCATCTAGTCCAACTCTTGCATTCTGCAGATGAGAAAATAATAGCTAATATTTATCAAGTCCCTTTTAAAGCACTTTACATATCATCTTATTTGAAATGGAGATCCCTACCCTCGAGGTGCTTACATTCTAACGGAGAAAACGGGTTGCACATACATTTTACAATGAGGAAACTGAGTGAGGCCAACAGAGGTTAAGTGGCATGTCCAAAGATCCCACTAGTAACAACAACAATAATTGCATTTTTATGGTGCCCCAAAGTTTACAAAGTGTCAGGCATGGGTCTTACACTCAGGTCCTTTGTATTCAAATATAGAACTTTTTTTTAACTGCACTAGACCATGCTTGCCCTCCTGCCTCTCTTCCTCCCTCTTAGGAATGTTTATTAAAGTTCTTATCCCTGGTCCCCTTCAAGTCATCTTCCGTGGATGATATCCCATACATCCTCGACCAGTGGCTTGCCCTTCACTCAATTTTCATCACTGCTCTTTTGCCAGCCTGAGATTTGCCCCTCAGAGTTAATAACCACCACAGGAAGACCAGCTCTTTTACAATAGTTGGGTGACCGTTTTCATTAGACTGGTGCATTTCTGGATACTCCTACCCCTCATTTCCTTGCTCCATTCTCCTCCCTTTCTCTTTTATCTGTTTAAATATTCTAGGCATTCAGACAGTCTTGCACTGGTTCACTCACGAGTCATATGTTTAATTGGGCGACACGTGTTTTTTTTTTAATCCTCATCTCATTGTCTAGCACACCCCCAGCAGGTAATTGCACTGAGGTGATTTAATACTTTTGGAACGGAATGGATTGCTTTAACGTTTAGAATTTAGTCAATAGCAAATTGCTCTTCCTTCCCGCCCTCTCCCCTCCCCCCGCCCCCAATCCTCACTCCGCTAGAAGGTAGTGGCGAGTGTCTACTCTGAGAAAAGAAAGACTTCCACGTTTCTTAATCTTCACTGATTCTATGCACTCTCTGTTCCAAACTCACCTACTTGTTCCCCAAACGCCAACCATGCCTTTCTTTCTTTCTTTTTTTTGGAGGAGGGAAAACAAGGCAATTGGGGTTAAGTGACTTGCCCAAGATCACACAGCAGCTAGTAAATACGTTAAGTGTCTGAGGCCGAATCTGAACTCCGGTCCTCCCGACTCCAGGGCCGGTGCTCTATTCAATGCGCCACCTAGCTGCCCCGAACCGTGCTGTTATTTACCCGGGCTGTGCCTCTTTCCTGGAATGCATCCTTCCAAAGATCAGTTGCCATCTCCAAAGGGAGAGCTTTCCTGATCCTCCATAATTACTAAGGGTCTTTCCTCAAATTATCTTGTACTTAGTTAAACAAGAAATCACCGTCTTCCCCCATAGAATGTCTGGTCCTTTAGGGCAATAGAATTTAGCGGGATTTTGTGTTTGTTTTCCGTTTCTGTCTTTATCTCCTCAGCACCTGCTAGGGTGCCTTGTAAACAGTGGACGCTTAATAAAACGCCTGTTGAATGAATGGATCAAGTGCATAACCATATATATATGCATACATACATGCTTCTAGGTCGTCTCTTTGTATTTGTTGATTGAAGCTCAGACTCTTAAAGACGATGGCCCCATTGATAGAAAACAATCACCATCTGCACAATTCTGCCATCAGCGTCGTATTAAGGAGGATTTTTTTGTTTGAGGGATTTCTGACTTTGGGGGACCATCATAATTCTGTCTGTAAAATCAGATGTGGATATGGATTACAAAAGCAAAGTAAATCGCCCGGATACCGTTACAGTAGCCCAAATCTGTATGCACTTCTGTCACCTTCAGTTAATTGAAACATTCTAGGTAGTATTTAATACTGGTTAGAAACAGTCGCAGTGGGCTCATCACAGGGGAAGAAAAGGCATAGCTAGGTCATGGGGTAAACCCTGTGAATGCTTTAAAGTTGTTTCCTTGGGTAAGAATCAACCTCACAGAAGCGTAATGGAAGGATAAGCTTTTGGGGGGAGCTGAAAACTACAAAATAGAGCTTTTTGGGTACTTCTGGCTCCCGTAACAGGAAGTGGTACTCCTAGAAAAGGGAAGAGATTGCCAGTGTTTCCTTTAAGACTATCTCACGTTGCGGGGCGGTGCTTTGCCCCACTACCCCCTCCGCATATCATTCCAGGCTAAAATACATTATTTCTGCGCGCTGTTTAATCTTGCCAAAATGAGCAAATTCGATCAAGGCAGAAGCAGAAGCTTCACTCCCTTTTCTGATACCTACATTTCACCAGGAAAATAGAGCGGCTAACCCTTACTGCAATCCTCTGCACTCTCTGTAGGTAAGAAGGCAACAATACCCTCCCGTCTAAATATTCCGTAATGAGCATGTATATTTCTCTCTTGTTTATGGAATTCACGAGGGGAGGGGGTGAAGAAGATTAGCATGTTCTTGCTTTAAAGGAAAAAAAAATTGCTCCTACTTGGTGTTAAGAAATTCAAATGCTTCTATTAAAGGTAACTGCATTGAAGAGAAAAATGAGGTTCCTGGAACGAAGTACTGAAAATAATCCTTTCCTCCACCTTCTTTTGCTTTCATTTATTTTTATTTAAAAAGGTAAAAGTGTTTTAAATATCCGAATTCGGATTGTTAAGGAAGCTTAGTAAAATGACAGGAGACTGTATTCTATTCTGCTGCAGTGCTCTAGAAAAATAGTCCTAGGTGGAAACTACACCGTACAAGTGAGACTAATATTTTAAATAAACTGCTCTTCTCTGAACCTGATTCATGGCAAAATGTTGTGAGCTTATATTAAAAAATGTGTAGAAATTTAAAAATATGAACAACTAGCTTTTCACGATCTTACCAAGGTCAGGTGCATTTCATTTCCCTGTTTGTCCAATCAGACTTGGAGTGTAAAATTCTCCTTATGTTAGCTATATTGTTCAGAATACACTAGCCCTAACTAAGGGTAGGCTTAACTAAAAACCTGCATTCCGGATTTGAAACAAGCTCAAGGAATTAAAGCTTAATTTCTGCCATATTGTTTTCATGAGTCTTCTTGGATCCCAAAGCAATGCTAAGTTTGCATCTTTCTGTCTTGGATCTTACGCAGAGAAAGACTTCTGTGATGGGAAAATGCTTCTTTTTCCATCATTATTTTTAATTCAAGTAACAGTTATTATATGTGTGTATTGTATATTTATTTAAAGGACACAAAAACAGTCTCTAGTCAAAATGATACTTTGTTTACAAGTCATATTTTCAGACTAGCTACCAAAAGAAGTACCACTCAAATATTTCTTGGCGTGCCCCCCCCCCCCCCCGTATCCCTTTCAGTGATCCTTATCTTGGAGGATATTTTATGTATGTGTATTTTACAGTCAAAATGACTTATTAGCCTTATTGCTATTGATATCACAGATCCAGAACCTGAGTCTTCAAGCATATGGGTTCAAATTCTTGACTGCTTATGTAGGTCAGAATACTTAACTGCTTTTATACTCTCACCTTCTTAGGAAATGTGTCTAATAAATTACAGGAAAAAAATATTGATTTCTTTATTTTAACAAGTAACATTTAGGTTGACACGCATTCAGATTATTGCTATTCATATCAACAAGCATTACCTACTATGTGTCTTTTGTTGTGTTAAGAGCTAGATTTCTACCTATAGATTTCTGTCAGGAGATTTTAAGGCACAGATTGGCCAGTCTCCTTTTGATTAACTGCCCTAGACTAAGCATACAAAGTGGGACCATGGAAAGGAATAGGGGAGGGGGAAAGAATGGCTTCACAGACCCACTGGGGCAAGGCTACCAGCCTTCTAGCAGAGGGACATTAGCAGAGGCAGCCACAGTGTCATCTCTTTGGCAATAAAAAGCAGTTTGCCATCAGGAAACATGAACATTGTTGCCTACCATCAGATGCTACTCTGTGTTGACATTTATCTGCAAGCCTGCTTTAGATGCGGCTGTTTTTAAATCCTGCTGTTTTTATATCTACTTCATTTTGGTAGACTAATAATCCTTTGATGGATAACAAGATGCAGATTAAGCTGCTACATAACTGTTATATAAAACAGTTCACATGCACACAACATTCATTAAGCCAATATTTATGGAATGCTTGCTGTGTGTTATATGTACTGTGCTAGACTTCATTGAAGAATTAACCCCAAAGCACAGTCATTTCCAGCTTAATTAAGGAATAGCTTTATGACTTATGGCTATAAGGAAGAGAACTTTTCAGTACAGACAGAATACTGTAAAACAGTTTCTCACCCAGCTGTGTGGACTTAATAATTTTATAAGCTTTGAAAGGAAAAAAAAAAGCTCAAAGATCTTAGTGGAAGTATATAAAATTGGGAGATTAATGGAGGTATGCAAATTAGATAAGATAGGATAGCTATACGAAGTGGAATCACCAAATCTTAACAACTGCTGGGAGAAGGCTGGGGAACAGATCTTTGGGATGTTTTGAGAAAGAGATAAAATGTTAACAGATGATTCATAATGGCAAGTAGTATAAACATTTCTATTGTTCTGAATAAAACGTAGTTTCCCGTGGTGAAGAAATTTCTCCTACACATTACTTTCTTCGGGTTAACAGTATCTTGTCTACCCACAGTCCTTTGCAATAAGTTAAAATGTCTAGAAACAGAACAACAAAACAGAAGGTGTAGGATCCTTTAGATCTAGAGCCCTCTTCCTTAGGTCTAAGGGAGATAAACAGATTAGATAAGTTCCCCTAGGAAGGTTAATGGACACAGATATTTAAATGCACCAGGGGGTTTTCTGAATGCCCAGCATATTCTGGCCTCATGTTACACGGAGATCACACAATTCGAAGAGACCATAGAGGTAATCTAGTTCAACCCCCTCATTCTACCAATAACAAAACTGAGGCCCAGAAAATTTAATTGACATGCCCAAAGTCACAGATCTAATAAGTGAAAGAACTAAAATTTAAACCCAGTTCTGATTCCAAATCAAGCCCCATTTGTCAGTATTTCAAAGGGTTATACTTGTGAAATAAATTCTTTCCTCTTCTTCATTTCCCAAAAGGTTTTTTTTTTTATCTTTTCAGGAAGAGCGGTAATAATTATAGTATGTTATCACCTTTGATCCTCACAATAACCATTGGGAGACAGATGCTAGTATTATTCCCATTTCTCCATTGAGGAAACAGGCTGAAAGAGGTTAAGTGACTTACCCAAGGTAACAGCCTGCATATGTCAGAAATAGGATTTGAATTCAGGTCTTTCTGACTTCTAGTCTTTTATTTTGTATTTGGTCACTTAGCTGAGGTTTCCTATGAAAAACGTCCTGTGAGTATGTTGCTAGTTATTTGACTCTGGGGAAGTTATTATCTCTGAGCTTCTATTTACATCTGCATTTGGGAACTAGGGATCATAATATTGGCACTGCCTGTCTTGTAGGGTTAATCTCCATGAAAAATGTGAGTTAGTACTTTTATCATTATGAGTCCACTTCATTGTGAGGTAAATTTAAACCTTGGAAACAAAACAGAAAATTCTAATGCACAACCAGTTCCTAAAAATAAATATTTACTCTCTGGGGAAAGGTCTAAGCAGCATTGTTTGTTTTTTTTTTTTCATTTTTCTTGCTGACTGAACTAAAGATAAACAAAATATTCTCATTCCCTTAAGAGTACCAGGACAAGCTATTAACTCTCCATCACAGAAGACTGGAAGAAGTCAGAAATACTTGCCATTATGAGGTAAGTCCCAGGACTTTTATTTGGGAAGTTACTTCTGTGGAGTTCTTCTAGACAAAAGTATTTTTTTATTTCTTGAAAATAAAACGTCTCTTCAGAGTCCAGGGCTGGGATTGAATATTCTGTAGGCCCTTTCCAGGTCTGATTCCATGAAACATAACCATTCTTATAGAACAAGACAAGATAAATGTATGCATAAACTATAAATCATGTCTCAAATAATCAATTTAAAACAAAGCTTTAAGATTGTGAGAAAGCTATCGCCAAGTATTAGCCCAGACACAAGCTCAGGAGTGGATCTGACTTTTCACTGCTTATGTGACTCTGGGGAAATCGCTTATTCACACTGGGCCTTAGCTCCTCCACCTGTGAATTAGGGTTAGGCTCTCATTATCTCTCTGTTGAATCAGAATCTCTTAATTAGTCCCTCAGTCTCCTCAACGTACCACAACCTTTTCCAATGAATTTTACACACTGCCAAAAGAGTAATCTTCCTAGAATACCTCTGAACCTCGTATCTCTGAACATCCAAAATGGTGCCTCGCCTAATCAATATTGCAAGCTGCTCGGTAAATATTCGTTAAATAAGTGAACAAATGCCATTCCCCTGCCCAGACATCTCAGCACCATGCTCTGCTCTCTCTCGTTGTCTAATACAAAAAGTCTACTCTTGAACTAGCGTTTGAAAGCCTTCCATGCTCTGGCCCTAATCTTCCATTCCAGCTTTGTTTCACTTTTCTCTTTCATACCCCATAGTATCCATGTAGGACCGTAACTAGCAGTTTGGGTGCCCTGATCAAACAGTATCAAATATTTCCTCAGATTATTCAAGGGTAAGGAGCAGGTTGAGCGGTAGGAGAGAGACCATTACTATATCTCCAGAGGAGTGAACCAGGGACCTCATGATACTGACCTCCCTGGAGTAAGACCCCAGTATACCACAGAACTGTTACCATGAAGGAATATAACTGGTAAATACCAGTTTATCTGATCTAAGCATTCATTGGAAGCTGGAAGAAACCTCAGAGGTCATCTCCTTCCTTCATCCCTCTCCACTTATAGAGAGGAAACTGAAAGCCAGAGAAATTAAGTGACTTGCTTTAGGGCCGATAAGGCAGCATAACCAAGTTGGAATTCACACTGAGGTCCTTTGACTGTAAATGCAATGTTCATTCCATGAAACCAGGGTCTTTTTTTCCATGCCCTAGAGCACACTAAAATTTGTCTTTTTGTTGACATATATTTCTTTCAATAAAAAGTTTCTTTGCATGCACCTCAGTGTTATTTGTAAATTTTTATAATGAACTACAATACTAATTATTGTATATTTCATTAAACTTATAAAAAGAATAGACGTTTTTAAAAAGATGGATTACAATGAAAAAATATTTGATCCTGGAATCAGTAGTGAGCCATCAGAGTTTGTTGAGTGGGGGAATGATATCATCAGGCATGCACTTTAGGAAAATCACTTGGAAAGATTGTGTGATTGTTACTTCTGTTCCTAAAGATCTTGAACTGTCTCCTTTGGAATCTGAAGAGGGGTAGTGGTGTTAGTGCTTTGGGCCCCTGGAGAGAGATACTACTTAGGGAATCAGGGACAGATTCATAGAGGACAGAGTAGGTAACATGTAGACAGGTCAAAGCACTGCTATCTCTGATTGCCTGTTTTATCTTCCTGTCTGTCTTTCTAACTTATCTACTACCTCTCTGTCTGCCAGCCTGTCTCTCTATCACTCCACCTCACTAGAATGATTTGAAATAGTGTAGTTATTATTATACCCATTTTACTAATGAAGAAATCTATTCAAGAAATTAAGCAATTTGCCCAAGGTATATTTTTGTTGTTGTTCCATCATTTCAATCATGCCCGACTCTTTTTGACCCCATTTGGGGTTTTCTTGGCAATGATCCTAGAGTGGTTTGCCATTTTCTTGTCCAGATCATTTTACAGATGAGGAAACTGAGGATTAAGTGACTTGCCTAGGATCACACAGCTAGTGAGTACTGATGCCAAATTTGAACTGACAAAGATGACTCTTCCTAACTCCAGCACTCTATCCACTGCATCACCTCACTACATAAATGTAATTGTTATTGTTACTATTATTATTATTAGTGTTGCTTTCACATGTGGGAAGCTCAAGACTGACCATTTAACTCCCCTACTAAATAATCTCCAGTGGTTCCCTGTTTCCTAGGATCCAATGTAAATGCCCCTGTTGGGGGGCGTTTACTTAAAGCCTGTTACAATCTTACTCCAGTCTTGTCTTTTTTGTTTTCTTTATGAGCAGCACTTGCTCTCGTCTTTGTGGCTTTGCATTGGCTGTCACCCATCCCTGGAATGTGTTACCTCCTCACCTCTGCCTCAGAATCCCTTGAAGTTTCCTTAGGGGCTCTGCTCAAGCCCTACCCTCTGCCTGAAGCCTTTCCTGATCCCCTCATTTGTTAGTGCCTTCCTACCAAAATGGTCTTGTATTTATTTTGTGTATATGTGTATAAAAACATGTTGGACTCTGTTGTACTCTCCTCAAAGACTTTTGTCTTTATATCACTAGCACATGGCATATAGTCGAAATAGAATAAAAAGCTTGTTAATTGATTGACATAGGGTCAGAGCTGATTTTCATAACCGCGCTATGAAATAGATAAGTGTCATTATCTCTACTTTATAGTGGATTATTTTTAAAATTATTTCTATTTTATTAAATATTTCCCAGTTACTTGTGAAAATATTTTAACAATCATTTTTTTAAATTTTGAGTTCCAAATTCTCTCCCTCCTGTTTATCCTTCCTCCCCTCCTTGAGGATGCAAGTAATTTGATATCTTTACATATAAAAACATGCAAAACATTTCCATATTAGTGGTGTTGCTGTAATGCCAAGCAAAAGCAACTTCCAAGGTTCCGATTACCCAGCATAGCAAACCCCATTTATTCAGCAAACATTCACAGAACAGAGAAAGTCAAAATACAGTGTAACTTGTTCATTTAGGAAGTAAATTCTCAATTCAGTTACAAAGTATCAAGGACAAGTCCCCTCCCCCCCCCCCACATTTGTCAAAGTAGCCCATGCCTGGGCAATACGTTTAGTCAGTCAACAAAGTCTTTCCTCTCAAATGGAGATTAGTCTGCAATCATAAACAAAGTACATTCATCTGGTCAATCACAGAGCACAAAAAACTCAAAGGCTTCCCACCCCTGAATCTCAAAAGGGGCAGGAGAGCAGAAAAGGCCATCCACCCTTAAGTTACAACAAGGTTAAGATATCATCTCAGCATTGAA
>CM053586.1:55754332-55774127 GCA_028646515.1 Pseudochirops corinnae
CTCATCAAGTCACTCTCTGCCTGTAGAACAGTTCCAGAACCCCTGAAAACATCAGCAAGGCCCTCTTCCAGGATTTCTGTAAACATATAACAGGAAATTCCCCTTCAGGGCTTCTGAACCAACAGCAAGGTTCCAGGACCTCTACAGCAGCAGCACTGTCCTTTACCAGCGGGTGAATCTGGCAAAACAACATCAAAACAGACAGACAAAATACTGGCATCACAGCCATACCTCCTCAGTTCTTGGCAGCTCTGGCTAGCAGTTCTCAAAAGTCCTGGGCAGTTCCAATGGGCTCTCAGCAGTCTTTCTCTCAGCAACTTAGGCTCCATGATACTAGATACTACTCTCCCAAACGTCCTTCTGGCCTTCTCTGGGCTTGGGCCTCTCTCCCAATTAACAGCTCTTCCCAGTTCGGCCCTCTCTCTTCACGTCAATAAGTCTATCCCACAAGTGGGATTCACAAGCTCTGGGTTTTAACACTCAACCCAAAAACCAAGCCAATACAGGAGCATCTCCAAATTCTATTACCATTACAGTTTCAAAAGAAAACAAACAAAATAAAACAATAAAAGAGAGCCCAAAAAAAGTATGCTTCAGTGCATTCAGAATTCCAGCATTTCTTGCTCTGGGGGCAGATAGCATTTTTTGTCATGGGTCCTTTGGAGTAGTCTTTATCAGAATAGCTAAATCTTTCACAGTTGATCTAAATCATATATCCATTTCAACATTATTCTATTATATAGTATGAAATGCTGGTCTATGCCTAGTTTCTGCCAAATTGCTTTCCAGTTTTCCTAACAATTTTTGTCAAATGGTGAGTTCACATCCCTAAAACTTGGATCTTTGGGTTTAACAAACACTAGATTACTATGGTCATTTACTACTGTGCATTGTTGTACCTAATCTATTCCACTGATCCACTCCTCTATTTCTTAGCCAGTACCAGATTGTTTGATGATTACTGACCTGAAATATAGTTTAAAATTTGGAACTGCTAGGCCACCTTCCATCACATTTTTTTTCATTGATTCCCTTGAAATTTTTGACCTTTTGTTCTTCCAGGTGAATTATTTTTTCTAGCTCTATAATTCTTTGGTAGTTTGATTGGTATGGCACTAAATAAGTAAATCAATTTGGGTAGAATTATCATTTTTATTAATATTGACTTGGCCTACTCATGAACAATGAATATTTCTCAATTTGTTTATCTGTCTTTGTGTGAAAAGTGTTTTGTAATCATACAATCCCTGGATTAGTCTTGGCAGGTATAAAATACCAAGTATTTTATATTGTCTGTTATTATTTTAAATGGAATTCTTTCTATCTTGTCCTGCTGTTTTGTTAGTCGTATATAGAAATGCTGATGATTTATGTGGGTTTATATAATATCCTGCAACTTTGCTCAAGTTGTTGATTGTTTCAACTAGTTTTTTAGTTGATTCTCTAGAGTTCTCTAAATATACCATCATATCACCTTCCCTTCCTACTTCTCTGTTGGGTAGCATAGATTTCTATTACCAATTGAGTACGTATATATATATTTTCCCAATTTGAATTAATTTAGATGTGGGTGAGGTTCAAGCATTGTTCTCTCTCTACTTTTCCCCCCCTCCCCCACATTGTAGAATCTCTTCCATGTGTGCCTCTTTTATGTGAGATAATTTTCCCCATACTTTCTCTCTCTTGTCCCTTCTCCCAGGGCATCTCTCTTACCTATTCACTTTTTTTTTTTTTACATCATCCCAACATAGTCGACTCATTCCCACATCCTCTTTCTATGTAGAATCCTCCTTTCTTCTTTAATGATGATAAAGTTCTTATGATTTCTCTTTCATGCTTACTTTCTTGTTTCTTATATTTCAAAGCCAAATTTTCTATTCAACTCTGGTCTTTTTATCAAGAATGCTTGAAAGTAATTTATTTTATTAAATATCCATTTTTTTCCCTTGAAGGATTATACTGTTCTGCTGGACAGGTTATTCTTGGTTTTAATCCCAGCTCTTTTGCTTTCTAGAATCCCATATTCCAAATCCTCCACTTCTTTAATGTGGTAGCTGCTAAATCTTGTACATTTCTGATTGTGGCTTCATGGTATTTGAATGATTTCTTTCTGACTGCTTGAAATATTTTCTCTTTGATCTGGGAGTTTGGGAATTTGGCTATAATATTCTTGGGAGTTTTCATTTTGGGATCTTTTTTAGGTGGTGATTGGTGGATTCTTTCAATTCCTATTTTATTTTCTGTTTCTATTTTTATTTTATATCCTCTGGTTTGAGGATACCTGGGCAGTTTTCCTTGAAAAGTTCTTGAAATATGGTGTTTAGGCTCCTTCTTTGATTACAGCTTTCAGGTAATCCAGTTATTCTTAAATTTTCTGTCCTTGATCTGTTTTATAGGTCTGATGTTTTTCTGATGAAATATTTCAAATTTTCTTCTAGTTTTTCATTCTTTTGACTTTGTTTTATAGTTTCTTAATGTCTCATGAAATCATTAACTCCCATTTGCCCTGTGATATTTTTTAAAGAATTGTTTTCTTCAGTGAGCTTTTGTACCTTTTTTCCCCTTTGACCAACTGTGCTTTTTTAAGGTATTATTTTTGTTAGTATTTTTAGGTGTGCTTCTTTTATGAAATTGTTAATTTTCTTTTTAGAATTTTCTTCCTTTGTTTCCTTTCTTTATCTGATTTTTCTTCTACCATTTGCATTTGATTTTTAAAATCTTTTTTTTTAAAACTCTTCCAGTAATTCTTGTTGGGTTTGTGGCCAAATCACATTTTTCTTTAAGGCGTTACTTATACCTGTTTTGACTTCACTGTCACCATAGTAGATTTTGATGCTCAGGTTCTTTTGTGTTGTTGTTGTATTGCTCATTTTCCCACCCCATTTCTTGATTTGGAACTTTATGTTAATGTTGGACTCTATTCCTAGTGTTGGGGATAAAGGGCAGCAGGGGAAGGGCACTTTCTCATGATTCAGGCAACTCCATAAGCAAAAGTTATACTGAGCAAAAAATGAAAGCTAACATATTTAATTGGAAGGTACCTTAAAGGTAATCTAGTTCAGTGCTCTCATTTTTGAGATTAGGGGCTATATGACTTGCCCAAGGGGATGTAGGTTGTAAGTAATGGATGTGGGATTCCGGCTCTAGTCCTCTGACACTAAATCTGCTCCTCTCACTGTACCATGCTGAATTGCTCAGCCTCCCTGCATTTTTAGCAGTTAGTCATTCTCTTCCCAGAAACAGAGGTGAAAGAGGACAGCGTTAGGCCCTTGGAGCCAATGCAGCTTGGAAAAAGATAGAAGTTCCCTAGTGGTGATTGTCACTGTCTCAAAGGCTATATCTTCATAACTCCTAAGTACTTTATATTGAAGTGGACCAGTCACTTCAGGCAGCTTAACAATTGAGCATCAATGAAGGAACAATCATAGACAGCTAAGCTCCTGAGATCATCTGTGCCATGGGCAGATAGCTGAAAGGCCCCATCACCTTAGGTTTTCTTGTTTGCTTATTTTAGGTCTGCTATCTTCCTGCCTCTGCCTCTTCTGCTGTGTCATTTATTTATTATTAACGATATCTATAGAAAACATAAGAACCAGCATGTCCTGGTGGCAGAAGAGTCGGCCTTGAAGTCAGGAATACTATGTTTGAATCCTGCCTCTGATACATACTCATGTTGTGTTTCTGGGCAAGTCAGTAAATCCCTGTGTACTCCAGGCAGGTACCATCTGCAGAGGTAGAGGGCATTTTTTTGCCAGTAATTCCCACATGAAATCACAGATTGGATTTTTTGAAAAAGGGACCTGGTTTTAAATAATTTAGAGGCATGCTCATGACTCAGATTGTCAAAGAGGGATAAGAGCCCACCACTAAAGTTTAGGCTAAATTATATTTTGATTTATGATTGTGTCTGTCCTTGGGGTATTTTTTCCTCTAATGGGACAATGAACTAGCTTGTTTGTCTAGAGAAAACCCTTTAGGTACTCTCTGGTCTCAATTTGAGCCTTGGTTTGCATTAAAGTTGGTTTTAAGTTTATTCTGGTCTTCTCTTGACATCCTGGTTTGTTGGCAATTTCTTACATTCTGATCAAAGAATCCCTTCTTCCAGAGCATCCTGTATTCCCATTGCAAAGGAAATAATATCACAAATTCCAGTTGCAGAACTTCAGCCTCCACAGATCACATCTCTCGCAACAAGTCTGGGACATGGGCAGTGCGCACTTTATTATTGTTCCCCATTATTTCTCAGATGAGAAAACTGGGATGCAGAAAAGTTAAATAATTTCTCCAGCACAGCTCCTAAAGCTGGAGAAGGTTTTCTTATAACAGAATTTCAGAGCTTTAGCTATTTCCTTCCCACCTCAGCACTGTATCATCTGCAGACTTGCTAAGTGTGCCAGTATACATGCTTTTATCCAAATCACAGATTAAAAAGTGGCAGAATCAGAACTCAAACCCAAGCATCCTTTCTGCAGATCCAGTGTCCTTGGAATTAAATACATTTGCATTTTGCTACCATGGCCTTTTTCACAAAGTTTATGAAACTGACAGATTGGAGAATACTACAGATATAGTAAAACCAGATTGCAGTGAAGCCAAATTTCTCATGCTGCTTTTATGCAAAAGAGAGATGTGAGTTAGATGAGAGTGAAATGATATGGCTTCAGAAATGGCCAGATCTGAAGAGGAGCCATAATGGTTCTGTTTGGAAGGAAAGCTAGAGTGGGGCCCCCAGGGATCTCTACTACTGAACTTTTTAATCTGTGATTTGGATAACAGCATGTATAATGGCACACTTAGCAAGTCTGCAGATGATACAGTGCTGAGGTGGGAGGGAAATAGCTAAAGCTCAGAAATTCTGTTATGAGAAAACCTTCTCCAGTTATACCAGCTTTCTGGCTGTCCTCTAATTCTCCCTTTGCAGGGCTCACATTTCAGCCTCATAGCAAGAAAGCTCAGGTTCTAAAACCAGATTTCGATATTCTACATTGGAATAAGTGGGCTTCATGCTGGTTGGGATCTCTTTTCTGGCCTCTTAAGAATCAGGCCTTGTGATAGTGCTGTTTCTCTACTGCATACCTGAAAGGGTCATTCTGAGGACGGTGCTTTTGCAAACCTGAAAGTGTTATCAGTGTGTTTTTGTGATTCATTCATCCTTTGGAGGAGACGGAGAAGACAACTGTATCTGGACAATATGATACAAAGCCTTTGGTGAAATAGCAGAATAGTAATCATGCTGTCACCATCTGTAGTAATGTAGACATCAGCATTGAAATGATTGCCTCTCTTTAGATGACATTGAGTTCCCTTTTCCTTTTCCATCTCATCTGTTAGTAGCTGAATACACTGTGTTCTGGTGTATTTCTTATCTATTGAAACTCATTTCTGTCTTTCCTAGCTACATCTGAAATATTAGGCAGTTAGTTAGCTTTGGGGATAAAGTGCTAGACCTGGAGGGCCTGAGTTCAGATCCTGACTCACTTACCAGCTGTGTGACCAATCATTTAACTGCTATCTGCCTCAGTTTCCTCATTTGTAAAATGGAGATGATAATATCACTTCCTTTCTAGGGATATTGTGATGATCAAATGAGATAATTTTGTAAAGTACTTTCTAAACCTTAAAGCATTATATCAATGCTATCATCATCATCATTATTATTTTTGTGACATGTAATTAGTCTTCTTGTAGAGCTTATGTTGGTAAGGTAGTTAGACTGAATATTGTTTCTTTGGACGTACAAAGTTCATGCATCCTATTAAAAGGCCTATAAGTTGAGGGGATTTGCAAAAGTGGAAAAGTACATACTATTTTGAATCTTTCTTCCTCCTATCCCCATTTCAGGGAATACTAAATGATCCCTCATACCAGGCCTCCACACATTACTTCAGTCCACAGCTTTTCAAAAAACCCTGACATACCTAAGCAGTGATGCTTACGTACTTCAGTGTCACTGTCAGTTAATAGTTTTCTTTTTATCATACCTGCAAAATCTATCTAAGCCACACATTGAGTATTAGTGAATTATTAAAGAAGAGAAAATAAAGTCCAATTAGGAGTCATAGTTAATATTTTCTTTGCTTTACTGCAGCTCTATATTCCAGAAGTTATCTGAATACCATGAATCATCGTAATTATCAAATAAGACTTATTAAGCATTAGAATGAACAAGGTACTGGGTAAGTGGTATACACAAATAAACTCAGAAGGATACACGTGCTTCTTTCCCCTGGGATCATATATTCTACGGTAGTGACAACATAAATCAAGAATAAATCATGAAGAATTGTCTTTGGTTTTTTTTTTTTTTTTCAAATGATGGGCCTCACAAAAACACAAAACTAAAAGTTGGAAAAAATCTCAGTAATCACCTTCTCCTGGGGTTCCTAAACTTCTTTGTATCCTGGACCTCTGGAATTCTCGAGAAGCCTATGAACTCTTTGTCAAAATAATTATTTTTAAAGGGGAAAAAATAAAATATATCCGATTTCAAAGGAAAACAGTTATGTTGTAATACAATTACAAATATAAATGTACATACGTATATGTTTTTTTAATTCACCTTTATCTAATGTGAATTAAACAGGTTACTAACCCATGATCTGATTGAACTTATATCTGGAAAGGAATTCCCACTATGATGTGTCCAACAAATATATACATTCCCTTGTTTTAAGGAAAGAGAGAGTCCGTTTTCCCCTAAGTGCTATGTATGTTACTGTGCTTTTTATCATTATGTTCAGTATATTAAATGACTTGTAGGTGGAAGAAAATGCCAGTAAAGAAAGAATAAGTGAGAAGATAGACTATGAATGAAAATTAAGAACGTAGAGATTGGTGGGGAGGGAGGAAGGCAGTGCCTAACAAGAGATTGCTGCATTTGTGTACCATGTTTTGGTTCTTTCTCAAAAAATACTGTCCAGACAAGAGGCAGGTCATATCAGGTATGTTCATTCTTATGCCTTCAGATCCAAACTTGAAGCCACAGAGTGAGTGACAGGATTTTTCTTTCTCCAAAGATCAGGCTAGCATGATATATTGCAAAATCCAGACAACTCTCAGGTTGAGCTTAACAGTCATGGATCCACTCTGTAAGCTGCATTGCCCCTTTGTCTAATGGATGTATAGTTTCTCAACTGAAAATACTCTCTTCAAGGTCACCAACAATCCATTATCAAACCTTTTTTTCTCTTTATTTTGACTTCTCTGCAGCATATGATGCCACTGACCACCCCCCTCCTCCTGGAGTCTTTCTTCTCTAGATATTTGTGATACTGCTCTCCTAGTTCTACCTGTTTCCTGTCTGACTGTTCTTTGTCCATCTCTTTTGCTGGTTAAGCATCCTTTTCTCATGTCCTGTGATTGAATGTTCTCTGGGGGTCTGGCCTAGGCCCTCTTCTCTATTTACATGTTGCCAAATGGATTTCTCCAACTATGTCTGCTAGCCATCTCAAACTTGACATGTCCAAAGCAGAACTCATGATCTTTCTCTCAGTGCTCTTTCGTCTTCCTAATTTCCCTATTTACATTGAGAGAATACTGCCAGCTTCCCAGTCACCCAGGTTCAGTTCTTTATTCTCCCGTGCCCCTCATATCCAATCAGCTGCCATATCCTATAGATTCTCCCTTTAATGTATATCTTGTATCTATCCCCTTTTCTTCTCTTACACAGCCATCACTCTCTTTTAGACCTTCATCACATCGTGTCTGGATCATGGTAATTGCTTCCCGAATGGTCTTCTGTCTCTCTCCTCTGCAATCCAATCCATCCTCTTCACAGCTACCCGATCAATATTCTTCAAGCCCAGGTCTGGCTAGGTTGCTCTTCTACTCAAGAAATTCCAATGGTTCTCTCTTCCCTCTAGAATAAAATACAGTCTCCTCTATTTGCCTTTGAAAGACTTTCACGTTCAGACTCCAGCCTGCCTTTTCAGCAGTATTGTAGATGACTCACTTTCATGCATTCATTCATTTCATGCATATTCCAGTCTCATGGCTTGCTTGCTATCTTTGTAAGCACTATTCCATCTCCCATCTCCATGCCTTTGCCCTTTCGCCCATGCCTGGAATGTACTTCTTCCTCATCTCAGGCCCATAGAATCTCCATCTTCCTTCACTTCTCAGTTACCACCACCTATAGTAAACCTGCCCTGATCCTTTCCATTTGCTAGTGCCTGCATTATATAGTATTGTATTTTATGCATTTACAAACATTATTTGCATAAGGGGTTCATAGGCTCCCCCAGATAGCCAAAGAGCTCCATGACACATAAAAAAAATTAAGAATCTTTGATTTAAAAGCAGCAAGATGAGTTTGAATCCTGCCCCAGATATTTACTGGCTATGTGACCCTGGGCAAGTCCCTGAACCTATAACAGCCTCAGTTTCTTCATCTCCAAAATGGAGAAGGCAATAATACCTAAATCGCAGTCTTGTCATAAAGACCAAATGAGGTACTAATGTGAAGAGCTTTGCAAATCTTAAAAGGCTATATCAATTCTAGGGGCATAGAAGATAAAGAACTGACCTTAGAGGCAAGGAAAATTGGGTTTGTATTCTGACTCTGACCCATTAATTGTGTGACCTTGGAAAAGTAATTTAACCCTGTAGTGCTCTGGACAACTCTCTTAAACTAAGTTGTACAGAAGGTTCCAACATGTATTAATAGAGTATGTTTCTTCATGTGGAAATTCTGTAAATCAATGAAATCACAGGTCCAGTTCCTGTTATATATGAATAATTTATATTTAGAAAAACACAGAGTAGAAAAATGAATATGAGATGTACAATCATTTCTAGTCACATAGTAGGGAAATTAAATGCAATGCCCAGATTGTTATGCATCCCCTAGAATGATTTAATCTGTGTATGTGTATGTTTGTCTGTACAGACATATACATATAAACATACATACACACATATTTTTATAGGCACTACAGATGGACAAAAATTTGGATTATATAGGAGGAGAATATCAGTATTTCGGAAAGTGTACCAAGTTTTCTGTACTCCCAGACTGCTCGCTTCAGCCAAAGCCCATCTTCTTTTTTTTTTTAAACTTCTTTCTTTCTTCCTTTCTTTCTTGCAATTTGGAGGCAGGAGGAGGCAGGACAAGTGAGGTTAAGTGACTTGCCCAAGGTCACATGGCTAGTTTTGTGTTTTAAAAAAAAAAACCCAAGCATCTGAGGCTGGATTTGAACTCAGGTCCTCCTGACTCCACGGCTGGTATTCTATTTACTGCACCACCTAGCGGCCCCCAAAGCCCTTCTTCTTAATAGCAAGAGTCTCCCAATGATGCAATGTAGCTGTGAATCATGGGAAAACACCATCTTAGAATCCAGTGGAGATGTGTATAGTTCTTATAAATGGGCTGCAAAATTTAACCAGTGGGCCTAAAAGATATCAAGGATAAGAAAGAGAGGTAGGCCAGTTGTGAAGCAATAGTGAGGGAGAAGAGATGGCTAGCCTGAGGGTTTAACTGGTATTCATAAAATATTAAAATCACCATGAGGCTGTCTCTAGCACCATGAGTGGATTCTTTGCGGGGAAAAAATGGATAATAATCACACAGAAAAAGGTAAGGTGGGGGTGAGTAGTGAGCTACACTGATGGAAGTAATGTCCAACCCCAGCGATTATGGATCCACCAAAGTATTCATTCAATAATAAGGTGCTAGCAAAAATTAAAAACTTTTTAGTCTGCAAATTCAGTGGCTAATTATAGAAAAGCTATACAAAGCAAGGACTTTATTGGGCACAGTGCTACTGGGAAAACTGAACTTGGTGAGAAGCTGTGTTGTGAAATTCTATTCCATTCAACTGGCATTTGTTAAATGCTCATTATGTAACAGTTACTGTGCTGAACTAAGGTAGAAAAACAGAAATAAGTCCCTGCCCTCAAGGAATTTACATTCTATCAGGAGAAACCCACGTGTACAGAGAAAATAAAATACAAAATAGATAAAGCAATTTCCATGAAGGTAACACTAGGAATATACAATAGGATTACAAAGGAAATCAATTATATTTAAATACAATTATCAAAACATTAAAAAAGAAAGTTGAGGAATCCCAGTTCAAGAACCCTTGTTTTAAATATACCCCCTTTTTTTATATGTGTGGAAGAGCTCATTTAAAGTTATCCAGATCTGGGAACTTCTGTGAGGGGGTAGAAAAGCTTGTTCCTGAGAAGAGTGAAGCAGGCACTGTTTGAAGGTATTATGTGTCGATGGGTCAGTTTTGGGTTTTTTTTAAATGTTTGTAATAGTCTATTGAAATAGTAAAATTAAATATCAAGCAGCTTTTATTGTTTTTCTTGACCAGAATTGCCAAAGGGCAGTTTTTCAATTTCTGCTTCAAAAAAAGGGTAGTTTCTCCATATAAGTTGTACAATACATTATTTCCTCTACTGCTGCCAAGAACAGACATAAAGATCCTAATCAGGAGGTTTTGTGGAGGAATTATCAGAAATAATTCTCTGCGGGGAAAGCCTAGATCCATCCTTTTTTTTTTCAGAGCTAAAATATATGTTATAGGGGACTTTTGATTCTACATTATAAGGAATTTTTCAAGGCCCTCAAACCTGGCAGCAGCTTCTCTTCATTAGGAACATTAACAACATATATTGTTTTCACGAAAAACACAAGTTGAAGGACTGAGGCAGAAGAAGGTGTGTCAAAGGTGAGTGTTTTATTCTGGAGTCTCAGCTGAGCTGCCCTTGGAAACTAATCATCATTCAGCCAAGGTTACTCCCTGAAGCATTTAATTGGGATATTATTGGTGGCCCCGATCGAGAAGGCTAGAATTGGGGGGAAAGAAAAGAAATCATTTGATTCAACTGAAAAAAAAAGCTTAGAAGGTCAGAAAAGGTAACATTTAACTAGGAAGATTAATTTGCAGGCATATTACTTGTATAATGGAGCAACTTTAATGTTGAAAGCATTATACAATTTCTTAAATGTGATTCATCCTACTGTTTTTCCTCTTCAACTAAGAGTCCAGTTCCCTGAGCATCTACAATGTATGTAGATGGCATCTTGGGGGGAAAAAAGTGGCATCTTGACTAATGCTAATTCTTTCTATGGGAATGGTAACTAAGGGGAAAGCAGAAGTTTTTCTTTGCTTCAGTTAATTAAATTGCACACTTCCTTCCCCAACAATCTCTTTTTTTTTTTTTTTTTTTGCCATATAAGAACTGATTGAAGGAAATGGGAATATTGAGGTCAGAGAGGAGAAGACTGTGAGAAGCTGGGATAGATTAAACAATGATAACTGTCTTCAGCTATTTGAAGGGCTGTCATGTGAAAGAAGAAATAGATTTGTTCTGTTTTTCCCCCACAGGGTAGACCTAGAAACAGTGGGGAGAAGTCGCAAGGAAACCAATTTAAGTTTGGTGTTAAGGAACAGCTTTTTAATGAGTAGAGCTGTTCAATAATGGAATAGTCTGCCTGTGAGAAGTAGTGAATTTCTTCAAGCATACATAGGCTGGATGACCTATAGTTGGGTATATTCCTAGGATCACAGGAATATTTATCAAGAGAATTGAAGGAACTCACAGGCCATCTGTTCTAATCCCCATCCCCCATTTCACAAACGAGGAAACTGAGACCCAGGGGAATGGAGTATTTCGCCCAAGGTCTCACAAGAAATAGATGACAGAGGTAGAATTTAAACCCAAGTCCTTTTATTTCAGTGTCAGTACTCTTCCTACCGTATTGTGATTCTTTTTCAAGTATGGGTTTGACCAGCTGGTCAGTGAGATCCCTCTCTTCAAAATTTTGAGATTCTTTGGTTCACAAAGATCCCTCTTTTATCTCTAATCAAAACATTAAGACTAGAGGTTCTTAACCTTTTATTTGTGTATGTGATGAATTCCTTTAGCAATCTGGTGAAGCCTATGAACCCCTTGTCAGAATTATGTTTATAAAAATGCATAAAATAAATATATAGGATTACAAATGAAACCAATTATGTTGAAATACAGTTATCACATTACTTTTAAAAGTTCACAGACCCCAAGTTAAGAGGCTGTGTTATACACAGAAAACTGTTGTTTCAGTCAGTAAAATGTTCCTAAAACAGGCAGGAGATGGTGGTTTTTCCATATACCAAGAATAATATGAAATAAATTTGGGGAGACTCAGTTGTAATCAGACCTGTAACTAGCAATTCTGGCATCTGGATCAAACACCATGAAATGTGCCCAATGCAATGAGCATAAAAGATGTCTTCAAGTCAGTTCTTAAAAACCAATTTGGGGGGAAAGGAGCTCACTGGGAAGAGCAGGATATCTTAGATAATAGGACACCAACCCCATCCCCCTTTGGGATATTAGACAGAGGACTTGGAAGACCACAAGAGGTGACCCTTGCTGGAGAATCTGCTACTAAGGAAAGTGTCCACTATAAAGGGAGAATCTCACCTTGAGGTCTTACCACAGTGAAGAGGAAATATTTCTTCATGTCAGGTCTAGAGCTATATCACTCCCATAGCCAACATACTTGAATGGCGCCCTCTTGCCTCTAGATCAAATACAAACTAGTTTATTTGGTGTTTAAAGGCTTTTACATCCTAGCTTCAACCTTCTTTGCTAATTTCATTATACTCACCTTCACATGGATATACGTTATAGATGCTCAGGGAACTGGACTCTTAGTTGAAGAGGAAAAACAGTAGGATGAATCACATTTAAGAAATTGTATAATGCTTTCAACATTAAAGTTGCTCCATCATACAGAAACATAATTTTCACATCAATGTTCTTGTATTGATGCTGTTTGGCTGTGGAACATAGAGCATTACAAACCCCAGAGAATAAAAAGTATGAGTGATTCCAAAGAGCAGTGGAGAGAGAGAAAGAGAGAGAGAAATGGGCACAGTAGGGTAGCATATTTCTACAGTGACTTGAGCACCAGAAGTTTTGCTAAAGATACCAAAGAGATGTATAATTGGAAAAGGGAAGTTTTCTCAGAAAAGATCTATTATTGGAAAAGAGTTGGTGGAAAATAGGAGAAATAACAGCCCAAGTATTGCACCGTTATCTGTATAATGTCCAAAATGAGAACAACTCTAGCACATTGGATAGACCAATAATGGAGGATTGACGGGAAGTTGTGGATTACAGTCATCGAGGACTAGAAGGCTTTATGATAATATATACTGTTGAAGGGAATACTTATAGCTCTTCTATTTAACTATTGGAATTGTCTGTCAAGTATATCCCAATGTATACTTTTCTACTTGTAAGTATTTTATAGTATTGCATTTGGTAATCAATTTACACATGAGATGGAGGAGTGACTGGGTAACTTGGAGAAGCTGGTAGAAATTCAATTTTTCAAATATTGACCAAGTGCCCACTATAGTAGTAAGGCCCAGTGCTAGGCCCCAGTAATACCAAGAAAAAAATGAAGTAGTCTTTGCTTTCAAAAACTAACATTCTAGGGGACAGGAAAGATTCAAAATGTACACAGATAAGTCAGTACAAAGTAATAGAAGTAAAATAAAGAGGCTATGACAAAGATAATTGCAAACACTGTGACCTTAAACAAACACCAGTGTAGCACCAGAGTATAAAATGAAATAGGGATAGAAAGGTTTTGATTTTAACAAAAATTTAGAGGAAATCACCATCTTGTAGGGAGTGAGCAGACAAAGAGACTTAAAAATAAGATGATTTTAACTGAAATGAGGTGAACAGAATCCCCAGTAGTAAATGAGATTGTATCTCATGTATAAAGTGCTGAGAATTTTTAGCAGCAACTTGAGGCAAACTAATAGCAGCAACAAGAGCAAAAGAATGCCTCGTTTTTCCTTTCTGCGGTATCCAAGATCTTCTGCCTGCAATTAATTGCAAGTTTATCTTTCTTAGACTAATTCAATTCCAGTCCCAGTGAAGGGAAGAATTAATAACTTCTTGGTGAGTTTGGGCTGAGCAAGCAACCAATCTGATTGCTTCAAGAGGAAGAAAAATCCAATCCCCAACTTTTTCTACAATTTCAAGGAGTCGTTTTTGTCTTTAGCTAAAATCATCTGAATAGACCTCCCTCTTGGCTACAAAAAAATAAAATTAAATCTAGTGATTACTAAGACGGATACCTTTCCTTCTTTTCATTTCAATTTCCATTACAGGTGTTATCACATCTGCAAACTTCCTGGGAGGGTGATGGGAATCCGATTACTCCGATTCTCTTCCATCATCATCCTTGTGTTACTCCTGGTAGCAGGTGCTTTGACTACCTTGCTTCCTAACATAAAAGACGACAAAATGCCCACTTCCCGCAGAGAAGCAAAACCCCAGAGCCAGTCAGCCCTGGATTCCTTTACTCTCATCATGCAGACATACAACAGAACAGATCTGTTGCTGAGGCTGTTAAATCATTACCAGGCAGTGCCTCATCTGCACAAAGTGATTGTTGTCTGGAACAACCTTGGGGAGAAGGTGCCAGAGGACTTGTGGAATGCCCTTGGGCCTCATCCTGTCCCTGTGATTTTCAAAATACAGACTGTGAACAGAATGAGAAATAGACTCCAGACCTTTCCGGAACTGGAAACCAAAGGTAAGGAGCGTCTATGTTCTAAGTGCTACAAATAGGGCAGTGCTTGGGTTTTCAGCCTTCTTACCTGTTTGAGTTGTCATTAAGGGTGGTGAATTGACTCATCGGGGAGTGCTTTGTAAAGAATAAGGACTCATTTCCCTAATGCCTAGAAACTTTTCAGGGTTAGGGAAAGAACCACATAATACTATCATAGAAACTGTTAGTGTAGGGAGAAAAATACAATTTACTCTACAGGCATATTATTTTGTATCCACCAATACTTAAATCCTGTTTTGCTATGTTTAGTGTTTTTTGCCACTATACCGTCAACCCCACCAGATAGCACTTTTTGTTTTTCGGGACATTTTGTGAGACAAAAGTTCTTTTAAAATTATTTGTTATTTGTCATTTCCTTATTTTACTAAGTGATCATTTTTGTTCTTGCGCCATTACCAAAAAATCAATTATGACTCAATTAGCAACTTTTTTCCCTACTGGCAGCTCTCCTGAGGAATACAGGTGCTAATTGGATCCTGCCATTATTGCCAGTTTTTTTCAGTTATATGATTGCTATAGAGGAGAGCTTCATGAGTAAATCAGCCTTTGCCTTTTTGCAAATTTTTGAGTTTTGTTTCTGAGCTGTTGGATTCAAATGGTTTCATATCTTTTCTTTTCAGCTGTTTTAATGGTGGATGATGACATGCTAATTAGCGCTCATGACCTCGTTTTTGCATTCTCAGTTTGGCAGGTAATGTTGGTTCTTGCTTCACAAAAATATCTTATAAAGTCTCATTTAATAAAAAGTAGACTATGGTTTGATCGCTCAAAACACAGAAAAACTTGTTGGATAAATAGAACCACTTGTCTGAAGTTAAATGGGATTGAACAGTAGTAGGATCTAATTGGATTTCAGACCTATTTTGATATGGAATGGTGTTATAGTATGCTACAGATGATGAGCTAAAAAATACTTGCAAGGACTGTGAGGAAGTGGTAGAGTCTAGTGATTTAAAGTCATAGTATTACAGATTTAAAGTTAGAAAAATCCTTCAAGTTCATCTAGCCCAACGCTCTCATTTTACAGGGCTAATTAGAACACTGATGTTCAGAGAGGATAAGTGACTTGGCCTAGGTCACAGAGTAGAAAGATTTGAACCCAAGTCCTCTGACCCCAGATTCAGCACTCTAGTTACATACTGTACTAGTTACATACTGTAACTAGCTGCCTTCTGGGCATAGGGTTGGAAGGAAAGGAGATGGAAAACAGGTGAATGGAAGGCAGTAAAAGTTACTTCCTTCTCTACCCCCACCCCCCCACACACACCTCTTTTCTTTCCTTTTAGCAAAAAGGAAAAATCAAAGACTGAAAGGGGTATTTTTTCTTTAAGTTTTGACAACCTCTCTCATACTTGGTTTCCTCATATATTTATTTATTTTGCTTTTTGGAGGGGGGAGGGCAGGGCAATTGGGATTAAGTGACTTGCCCAAGGTCACACGACTAGTAAGTGTGTCACGTGTCTGAGGCTGGATTTGAACTGAGGTCCTCCTGACTCCGAAGCTGGTGCTCTATTCACTGTGCCACCTAGCCACCCCTGATTTCCTCATTTATTAAAAAAATATAATAATTGGATTGTCTCAATTGGTCAGTCAATCAATAAGGATTATTATCATGAGGAAACCACTTTGTAAACTTTTAAAATTCTATAGAAATAGAAAGAATTTTATAAATCATTTCTCTATTCCTCCTTTTTCTATACATTTTGGGCAGATCCCATTGCAGTAAACTCAGAGAGACTAGCCAGAGCTTTTAGCCATAATGGAACTTTGTTGTATCCAAAATAAATGGGTCATTGTCTGGGGATATGGACTTTTGTTCTTATACAGTGACTTTGGTAACAGTGCTGTATATTGTAATGAGATTTAACCTCTGTCATAAAGCAAAGAGACTCTGTTGACTTTAAATCAATCAGCCTACAACGTTTTTAGCACAGTGGGTGAAACCAAAATGTCAGACCAAGGGCCTATTTTTCCAGTAACTTAGCCTCTTGTTGAGGAGACAAAGCTTACATTTATGAAGTGAGAGAATAAGACAGTATAGGGGTCAATAACCCCCAGCACACTTATTTATAAATGAGGAAATTAAGACCTACAATGTGCCAAGCAGCTGGGTGCCAAGCACCAACCCTGGAGTCGGGAAGACCTGAGTTCAGATCTGGTCTCAGATACTTACTAGCTGTGTGACCCTGGCCAAATCACTTAACCTCAATTGCCTCCTTTTCCCCTCAAAATAAAGGTATGGTAGAGTCCAGGGAAAGACAGGTTAGGGGATCTCTTTGTTTAAATCAGTGGCATCAAACATACTATCAGGTATATAACATAGAATTAGAGCCAGCTGGATGGTCCAATGGATCAACTCTGAGCATGCAGTCATGAGGACATAAGTTTAAATCTAACCCCAAACACTAGTTTGTTTCCTTCTTTCCTATATATCGGTGACTGCTTGATGAGGGCAAATAGCAAAGCATTATGAAGAGTTATTAGTTGTCAAAGAATTTAAGCTGAATTTCAAAGGAGACCTCATAGAATTCCTTTTCTAAATGGGAACCCCAACAAAAAGGTTTTGTTCTGTCTTTCACTTTTCATTTCCCCATAGCACAAATATTAGTCAGATACTTACTGTGATGAAGTCCTGCGGTTCCCAGCCCCATGCAGCTTATGCTCCAGTAGAGAAGGGATTGGCAAGTCTGCTGTGCATGCCAGGCAGTGTGGCTTCATGGATAGATGGTGTACTAGACTCGAAATCAGGAAAACCTGGATTCAGGGCCCATTTGTAATATTTATTTACTCTCTGTGTGACTCCAGGTCAGTCACCTAAGTTTCTGAAATTCATTTCACTCCTGTATAAAATGGGGCTAATCATAGTGCCCATAAGTACCTCTCTCACAATGTTGCTGTGATACTCAAGTGAGATAATATTGCAAACTTCAAACCATTATATAGATCTCAGCCATTCTTAGTATAATTTTTATATTTTATAGTACAGTGTCAGCTTCTTTTTTCCTAATTCTCAGTTATTACAACTTGGATATTGTGTGTATATACCTATACACATACGTATATGTTATATATTAAGATTGTTGTCCTTTGAAATCTCTCATTTACAATAGCTGACTTCTACTTGAGTCATTCTAGCATTTACCCATTCATCTTGAAATCAAAACTGACCCTGACCCCACAGCCCCTCAGAAGCAGTGCAGGGCTTTTAAACACTGGGATTCCTGATAAAGAAACACAACAGCTTCAACTATAGTAGCTCATCTCACTTTGCTGCTTAAGACATTTTCACCTCATCAAATATTCATTCATGATAGGTGGCCACAGTTCCCAGCAATGATCACCATTTTTTCACAGCTTCAGTTTTTACATCCCATCTAATGAAAGGGACCAGAGGAGGCCAGGCTGAAAGCTTACCTCCGATCAACAACTAGGTCTTGCTGCCACATCAGCAGTATTTCAGAGCTTGTTTTTCACAGAGCACACAAAAGCAAAAGTTCTCTCCAAGAAGAGATTGCTGTTTGAAACACCATTCCGGTGAGCCCCTAGCACCAGAGAGCATGAGATAGTACAAGCACTGCAGTTCTTAATAGCGGCACACACTAGGACATGTCAGGCAATCAAACAGTGCCTTAATCTTTATTTATAAATCTACTGAGGCCAGGTTCTAGTTCATTGGTATAGGAGTTGCAGGTTGCCCCCAGATCCTCAGGAAAAGATGCTGCCATCCTCATCTTCCCCCTTTCAACTCTTCTCTTTCTGTTTCCACTGGAATTGTAGAATCTAGTCTTCAGTGGACTGCCATAGGCCTTGAACCCGGCATTTGTTTTTCTCTTTTCTGACCTTTGTACAACTTCTTCTCTTCATTGCTTTGCATTTTATTTTTATAGTAGTAAATAGATACATCACAGTAAGGTTTAAAAGTACTTTCCGATAACAAACCTATGAAGTAGTGAATGCAAGTATTTGTTACCCCCGTTTTCTGAGTAGGAAAACTGAGGCTCAGGGAGGTTATGTGACTTATCCATAGTCTCTCAGTCAGTGTCATCATTAGGATTCTAACCTGTGCCTCTCCTTATGATAAGTCCTGGATTCTTTCCACTGTAACCATACTATTTCTTAATGTCAACTGTCATATTTATCTTCGCGTTACAGAATGTGTTGCCAGCCTCTCTACTTTCTGTGATTTCTATATTTCCCCATATTCAGAAAATAGAAACACACAAACCAAGAGAAGTCCAAAAGGAGAGATTTAAAATCATTTCTTCCTTCTTTCCTTCATTCAATGAATATTTAAGCATCTGCTATGGGTCAGGCACTGTGCTAAGCACTGAGGATTCAAAAGGAGGCAAAAGACAGCCCTTGCCTTCAAGGACCTTGCAGTCTAATGGAAGAGACAACGTGCCAAAAAAAAAAAAAAAAAAAATATATATATATATATATATACACACACACACACACACACACACACACACACACACACACACACACAAAATAAGCTATTAGGATAAATAGGAAATAATTAAGAGACAGAAAGCACTGAAATGAAGAGGGATCAGGAAAGGCTTCCTCCAGAAGTTAGGATTTTAGTTGGGACTTAAAAGGAATCTGAGGACGTCAGTAGTCAGAAAGGAGGAGGGACCACATTCCAGAAATGAAGGACAGCCAGAGAAAATGCCCAGAGCCAAGAAATAAGAAGTCTTATTCATGGAGCAGTCAGGAGACCAATGTCACTGGATCAAAGGATATATGTGGGGGAGTGAGGTATAAGAAGACTGGAAAGATAGGAAAGAGCTAGGTTATGAAGGATTTTGAATGCCAAACAGAGCAGTCTGCATTTGTTGCTGGACGCAGTAGGGAACCACTGAAGTTTATTGAGATGGAGGGTTAACATGATCGGACCTGCATTTTAGGAAAATCACTGTAGAGGCAGAAAGAAGGATGAATTGAAGTGGGGAAAGACTTGAGGGCAGGTGTAATGCCATGCACCAGCAGATTCCCAAAGGAATGCTACTGTGAACAGCTTTTAGAGTTCAGATTACAAAATATAGTGAACACTCTGTCTATTCCATTACAAATCAAGACAAACATTCAAAACATTATAATATTCACAACATTACATCTTATCACAGAAAATGGCCACACAGTTTTCACTACAGTGGCCACAATATTCAGAACAAGGAACAATAGAATACTCAAACTTCCACT
>CM053586.1:55774627-55794652 GCA_028646515.1 Pseudochirops corinnae
CAGAGAGGCTGAAGAGGAGCAGAGGAGGCTGAAGAGGAAAGCCACATGCCTCCCCTCTTCCCCTGCTGGAGAGAATTATTTTGATTTTGAAAACCTGGATGGAGTGATTTTGATTCTGGGAACCAGCTGAAACTTCTGATGAGTCTGAGGGCCAGCCAGAGCTGCTGAGGATTTCCGAGAGCCAGCTGGAGCTGCCAAAGACTGAGAAATCATGACTGTGATGCTGGTACTTGCATGAACCTGTTGGTGACTTTGTTAAGTTTTATCTTCCCAGGAACAGAGACTGTGAAGGATTTGAGATGGACTGGACACTGTGAGCTCCAATGTGGAGCAGGAACTGCACAGAGAGCTGGACAAGGACCTGGGAGCTGTCTGCCTTTGAAGCCAAGTGACAGTTTGATGAATCCAGGTAGGATCTGGGATCATGGAAGAGGATCCAGGGAATCTGAGAAACCACCCCGAGTTGAGCTGAAAGAAGACTTTACTTGGATACTATGTACTGACTGAGAAATTGTAATTTACTAGTGACCTAGTGTCTGTGTATTTTCTGATGATTGAATAGTGAATGATAAAGGACGATTGAATGATTGAATTAATTGACTAAATGATTGTACTTAGTGATTGATGACTGAATAAGTGACTGATTTGTAACTCAGTGTGCCCCATGAGTGGAAAACTCTGACTAAATGATTGTTCTTTGTTCAAAACTTTGTGACCACTGTGATGGAAACTATGTGGCCATTTTCATGACAAGCTGTTGTGAATACTATATTGTGATTCTCTGTGATAAGCTGTAATATTGTGAACGCTGTATGTTGATTTTTCTGTGAATGTTTTGCTTTGATGTGTTGTTGAATAAATAGGGTATTCACCGTACTATGTAATCAGAACCTTAAAAGCTGTTCACAGTAGCATTCCTCTGAAAAGCTGCTGGAGCTTGGCTTTACACTTACCCAGGTTTTTCTCTTCCCTGGCCACCAGGTTATGCATTTGCTTTCATCACAGCAACTTAAGGCCATTATCTACCAAGATGATAGGTAACATTATATAATTGAAAGGATTCTAGATTTGGTCTCAGAGGACCTGGGTTCAAATTCCAGTTTTACCTATTTGACTTTGATGACTTATCTTCTCTGGGCTCAGTTTCTACATCCTTTTATTTTAAATGAGGGAATTGGACTAGATGACTTATAACATTCCTTCTATTTTTTGTGCTGTGTTTTCATGGGGAAGGGAAGAGGAGTTAAGACCTGTTTTGGCAGTAGAAGATCCCACAATAATAACAGTATGTGAGTCTTGGGTATTGTTTTTAGGAGCAGCTAGTAGTCACTCCTTTGTCCCAGAACTGTTCCTTTGAGAAGTCACTATCCAGTCAGAAGCCATCAAGTGTCCTTTAAATGGAAGGGCTCTGTCCTTTAATGTGAATTACTTCAATTATCTTTGCCTAAACTAAGAGCCTAACACTGACAAAATGTAAATTTTAGAGGAGCATACGAAGAAGAAAAAGATCTAATCTCAGCTGTTATTAGCTAGCTGTGACCTTGAACAAGTTTCCTTAACTCTCTGGGCCTCAGTTTCCTCATCTATAAAATGGGAGGGGTTGGCCTAGTTGATGTGATTGTGCCTTTTGGTCCTAGAGTCAATGGTTCTAAAAATCCATTGAATGGAGTAAAGAGAAGTGAATGGTAATTTACAGTCAAGACAGAGTAGGAGGGATATTGACACTCCAATCTCTTCCAATTAGTCTACAAAGGTAATGATTTAGACTGCTTGCTACAAAGCTCTGTATGAAAAGTAAATCATATCAGGCTCAGTGATGGTCCGCTAAGGATCTGGTCTCTTGTCTGACTTTTTTTTTCTTAATTGTGATAATAAGCTTTTGTGATAAGCAAACAATGAAGAGGTTCCTTTAGGTCTTACTGTGAGAACATTAGCAGGAAAGAATAAGTCTAGCCTTTTCTTTTTCAGGGTTGGTTTTCAACTTTGTACTAATTACCCACATTACAAAGGGAAGCAGATGCTATGAACAAAGACAGAAACTACGCCAGACACCAGCAGACCAGCCACAAGGAAGGGGCTCTAGCATTGATCAGAGAGAAATGTTAGTGATGTGGTATGACTTCAAACAAGACATGAGAATTGCAAATAAAGGAAAGGATGAAGGTTTTAATTAGCAACGGGAGAATATCTATCCTCAAGGAATAATAATAATAGCTTAGAATTATATAGTGCCTTGAGGTTACAAAGTACTTTGTATAGATCAGAGGTTCTCATCCTGTGGCTTGCGACCACTTTGGGGGTCGAACGACCCTTTCATAGGGGTCCCAGGGGTTGCCTAAGACCATTGGAAAATACATATTTCTGATGGTCTTAGAAACCAAGACACGGCTCCTCTATGCATCTCCAGGTGGGTCCACCCACACGCAGATACACCCACAAACAAGTATTAAAGGGTCATGTATTAGGAAGGTTGAGAACCACTGGTATGGATTATCTTGTTTACTAACCCTGTAAGACAAGTAGTACAAAAATTATTATCATCTTTGTTTTACAGATGAGGACACTGAGTCTCAGAGAGGTCAAGGGACCATTATCACAGAATGAATGTCAGCTCTAAGCGTCAAACACAAATTTCTGAAGTTCAAAACTCTTCCCACTATACTATGTCTATGTCTTGTAATGATAATAATAATAACGAATAACCAGCAATCATGAGCACTTTAAGGGTTACAAGGAGCTTTATGGATGTTATCTATGTATGCATTTGATCCTCACAACAATCTTGCAAGGTAGGTCCCCATCTTCCTTTTATAACCAAAAAAAGCTAAGTGATTTGTCCAGGGTCACATAGCTAGGAAGGGTCTGAAGAAGGATTTGAACTCAGATCCTCCTGACTCAAATTCCAGTGCACTATACACTATACCACTAAGCTACCTATCTCTATCTGTAGCTATATGATCTATAATCTATAGCTAAATATACACTCATATATGTAAATGGTGTCACTGTTTTCATGTATTTATGTTTGAGCAAATATACATATAGGTATATGTACATATAATTTTGAGAGGAACGATTTTTTCTCTCTTGTATTTAACAACTAATTATTGAAATCAGAACTGAGGTTTTTCCTCTTTTCTGCTTCCACTTCTAGAAATCAACCAGTGTGGGAAATCTTGCTCAGAGACTTACTCAGGCTAAGATCTAATCAAAAGACAGCAAAAGAAATTCCTGCTCATTGTACTTATTTAGACAAGTCTAGGAAAATGTGAATTTTCTCTTTTGTCAGACCAGTGATATAGAAACTGATGTCTCTTTAACCAAGACTTGGATGATTTAAGTCATATACCTCAATGCCCTCATTGTAATATAGCCCACCTCCCATTATAATATTCATTCTCTCATTAATTGTTAACCAATCAGAGTTGATTGCCACTCTCAGGAACACTTGCTCTTCCAAGGGCATATAAACTGTGAGCCCACCACCATGAGGGGTCTTTGGTATTCAAGAATGCCACTGATCTCTTTTTATTAATAAATATGCTAGCCTTATTAACAAAATGATTAAATTACCAGAAATTATGTTTCTCAAACTTTTTAAACACCACAGAGTATGTATCCAAGGTCCTAAGGTCAGACCAGTGAATTAAAAACTAGATGGTTAGGAATGCCTTCTCTTACTCTTTCTCCAACTAGTGCATGAGAGAGCTGTGTCTTCCCTGAGTCATTCAGGACTGTGACAGGGAGGCAGATACTCGAGTCCCCAAAACATGGAAAGTTTGGCTTGTTAGTGTCTTGGGAATGAATAGCCCCAAATTGCCTTTAAAATTCTTACTTTGGGGAGCTTATAATTAGTGAAAACATCAGATAAAATGTCTCATGATATATGCCCTCAGTAAGATAAGAAATTCTCTAGCCATAGACCAGGGATTGAGGTTTCTAGCACAAAGTCAGGAAGAAAAGATTGTCTCTGTTAATATCCTTTGTCCTTAAAATTACCAGAGCTGTCCTCCCACCACACACAGATCTCAAACAAAAGGACACAAGAAAACAAACATGTTTGGGTTAACCACAGATGAGAAGTAAAACTAGGTTAGTAAAAATACAACTTTTGGCAGAATACATGAGTGAGCTCAGAATCCATGCCATTGTGCTTACAGAAAGGAGGGCGGGGTGAGGGGATGAAGGGTGGGGGAAGGATTATCAGTTTCTTCACATACCCCAAAACACATTTGCTTTGACTAGTGCACCAGTCACACAAATGAGCAGCTGTGATTAAAAAAAAAAGCCATCGTATATCTTGACCCTTGCCTTTTTGGCTTTCTCTCTATGGGCTAGGGAGGGGGAAACTTATCTCAGTAGCAGCATCACTATTGCTACCACATCTTTCAACTGCTTTTTTGTCCATTCCACTGAAGCTGAGGATACTGGGGGAAGGAACTATCTCCTGGCTTTCTCTTTTAAGTTTCTATTCTCCCATTTTATAGGCTCTCCAAATCCTATCCAGATGCCCTAATACATACAACATTTTCTTACCTCTGAAGATGGGCTAAAACTCAAAATCCCAGAAGTCTATGCAAGTCCAGGTTACCCTTACCCCTTGAGGAGGTATTAAGTATGTGTATCTGCATGTGGTATCGCTCTCTCCATGCAGCTCAGAGGGATGCAAGAATAGGGGAAGTGACAACGTATAAATAATTAGGTCATACTGAGTAAATGGAATATAATTTTAGAAGGGAAGGCACTAGCAGCTGGAGATGGGAGGGATAGGAAGAGGTAGAGGGAAAGACAGTAGGAGAGGGAGAGGGAGCAGGAGAGGGAGAGGGAGAGGGAGAGGTAGGGGACAGTTGAGATGTCTGGAAGGAAACCAGGGATTTTAACGGACAAAAGTGAGGAGAAAGAACACTGGGGAAAATGATGGGAATCCTTTCTTGATCCTCAAGATATCTGTGTTACTCTAACTCTAAAATTACTTTGCATTTACTTTGTATTTACTTATCTGCATAAATTTTGCTTTCTTCCAGTTGAATGTAAGCTTCTTAAGGGAAGGTCAAACACATAGCAAAGCTTGGCTCATAGTAAAGCTTTGATAAAACTTTGTTGAATTGAGTCAACTTAAGGTTCTATATTTCTTATAATGAATTTGGGGGGCAGGTTGGATGCTTTGATAACACCTTAGCTATTTACTTTTGTCATCTTAACTATGGTCTAACAGATAAACAGACACGAGGACTCATGGGTGGAAACCAGTCCATTTGTAGACTCCATTCCCTCTATTTAATGAGGCTTCATAGTAGTCACTAAAAATTTGTAACTTATTTGTAAATGAGCCAGTCCAGTCAGTCCACGATTTCTTGGTCTTGAAATGCCTTCCTAAGTTGTATGGTCTTGAGTGCAGCTGTGCCATAATGGAAAGACTTTAAGCTCCCTGAGGGCAAAGGCTCTTTTTTTATCCAGCCCCTAGGAAAATCCCTTGCACATAGAAGGTTAATACAAATTTGTTGAATTGAATTGAATCAGCAGTTCTGATACTTAGTAGTTTTGTGACCCTGAGCAAGTCACTTTACCTCTTATAGGAGTCTCATTTTGTTCATCTGTAAAAAATAGGAATGATAATATTTTCATTGCTTACCATGCAAGGTTGGTATGAGGAATGCGTTTTGCAAAATTAAAAATACTATAGAAATATGACTTATTATTCTCTTCAGTATTACCTTCCTCTTCTTCAGATTCATTCTGCCTACTTCCTCACAATTTCCTACTCAAACATGTTTTCCTGTAACTGCTTAAAAATTATCATTTCCTCCTCACATTTTTAAAATTTTTTTGCTTCCCTCAATCTTTATCTTTCATTTAATACCGACTTCTTCTTTTATTTTTCTGAGTACCTTCCTTATACTTCCCTTCTCAGTTTACACCAGCTGGGTATGTTTGAGTTTTCCTTTATAAGTTTGGACTTAGAAAGATCCTGTGGTTCAAATTAGGCATCTGTCTTTCACATTAGGTGCCATAAAATATGAATAGAGAGCAATTTCTAATTTTCAAAGGAAGTCCAAAGTGATTTCTAGTCAATGAGTTAAGGCTCAAAAACTTTACGTTTTAGTTACAGATTCAAATTGCCAAGTAATATTCAGGAAAGAAAGAAAACATTAGGCTTGGTCCCTTGTCTTGGACCAATGTCCCCCCAAATGTTTCCTCTTTTCAACAGACCATAAATTAGTGATTTCTGATTTGTAGCATTTACAGCATAGCAACAGAAGCTTGTCATTGGCAAGAGATGTCAGAAACAAGGGGGAAGATGGGCCCAGAAGAAGTAGAATAGAGTCGTGGCTGTCGGGGCAAATAGAAGGCCTGTTAGAGATGGGCACATTGGATGGAGGAGTCAGGCTCAAGAAGCAGAGGATTGTCAAGGGATAACTGGACCACAAGGATTAGCTGCGAGAAGAGAAGACTTAGTGGAGACATAAGTGCCTTCTTGCTATGTAAATGAGGGATAAAACTTGCTCTGTTTGGTCCTAGAGGGCAGAAGTCATGGTAATGGATGGAAGGTACAAAAGAGTAAATTTAGGCTTGATGAGACCTTAAAGTGTCCAAATCAGAATCATTCAAAAGTGTAATGGGCTACTTTGATAGGTAGTAAGTTCCCACCTACTAGAAGATTTCAAGTAGAAGCTGGACAGATCCTTTCTGGGATGTTGTAGGCGGCTAAGTGGAACCTACCATGGTTGTTACTAGGATCAAAGAAGACAACATAGGCAGAACACTTTGTAAGCCTTCAAGTGTTAAACAAATGCTAGTTGTTGTTTTGATGATGATGGTGAAGTTTGCCTTTCAGAATCCTTTTTTTCCCCTTCTAGACTTAGGTTCTCAGGTCACAGGCCTATTCCTTTCTAAAACCTTTGCTGATCCCCCAACCATTAAGGTTCTATATTTCCTCGTTGTCTGGTCTCTACTTTGCTGCCTTCATTCTCTACCTTTAATCATATTTCTCTATATTTATGCAAGTCCTATCATTCTCCAATAGATTATAAGCCTTTTGAGGTCAAGAACGACTTCATTTTTGTCTTTATATTTCTATTGCATAGTAGACAACCGTGCTCATGGTAGGTGCTTAATAAATGGCTGTTGAATTGAACTAACTTTCCAGTATTATGTCATTAGCAGTTTGAATGGAAAATGCCCTTTTCCAAGAACCTAAGATTTATAGGTTCCTGTTGCCATATATACACACACACACACACACCCTGGTACGTCCTTCTTTTGTATTTAGTTGGGTGAAACAAAGGCATTCCATAGAGCCTGAATAGAGTTGTCTTTACTGTTTCTGTTTGACCTCATGAAGTTTTGGGGTCAGCTTCTGACTATGTATGACTCACTGCTGAGGGCCTGACAGTGTGACATGACTGAGTATCTAATTGGTTGCTGATCCAGAGTTGCTAATGACTTAGGATGTACAAAAGAGTTTAACCTTCTTCTCCATCCCCTTTTCATTTCATGGTGAAAATTGTGCAAAAACTATTTTTGACATGCATCCTAGGAGTCAAGTAAGGTAGGAGATAGCTGAAGCCATTCCTCCAATCTGGCTTCCATCTGGCTGCAAGCATATGGCAGCTAAAGCAAATATTCTTCCTAGGCAAGCATGAGGTTTTGTTTGGTCTGCCTTCTTTGTATGGTGTTTCCTTTGTGAAGGGAATTATGATATTCATTACACATATCATATCAATTGATGTGATAGTGTAAGGAATATTGATTAATATGAAAGTCATAATTCCCTTCACATCTTTCTGAAGTAGTTGACTAAGCAGCAACGTTAAAATGGATGTGTCCAGGAATCAACCTTGTAAATTAAAAAAACATTCAGGGATCTGCAAGGGTAGCATCGCTCATGGGAACAACAGTGATGTCTGCCAAAGCAGTTGCTTGCAGTAACAGCAGAAGAAGGAACAATTAACTGGGGAAGTTACTGAGTGTGGAGTTCAGTGGTTTGGATTAGGAGTGCAGAGATGAGCAATTCCACAAACTGATTTGTGTTCCAGTGAAGTCCAACTATCATTCTCCTAACTGATTGGACCAGTAGTGATGTTAAGTTACTGAATTCAAATCTATGCAGTTATGAGTTCTTTGTTTAGCCTTTCTTATCTCTATACAAATAGGTTTAGCAATAAATGACTGTCCCATATCTGATTCTTCTTGTACATTGACTAATGCTTTAATTCCTCCTTCTTTGGAGAACCCCTAAAGATAATAAAGATAAGTAAAATCATTCCCAAGTCTGCTGGGAAACTCAACAAGATAGTGATTATAAGAACAGGGAGCCTAGCCCTCTGTTGTGAGTGGCAGGCTCCCCAGAACTGAATCCAGTTCAAACTTCAGGTCTGGATACATAATAGGAGGGACAATTGCCCTAGTCCCTGTGGACCTAGCTGAGTGATTCATCAATGTTAGATGCTAATTTTTATTTATTATTTTTTCTTTTGTAGTGGTATGTGAAATCAATTGATCTATTCTTTTGTTTTTGCTTTTTGGAGAGGGGAAGGCAGGGCAATTGGGGTTAAGTGACTTGCCAAAGGTCACACGGCTAGTAAATGTGTCAAGTGTCTGAGACCAGATGTGAACTCAGGTACTCCTGACTCCAGGGCTGGTGCTCTATTCACTGTGCCACCTAGCCAACCCCAATTGATCTATTCTTTATCCATTTTGTCAATGCAAGACAAAAAATTTCTCCTAACTACTGCTTTGGTTGCATCTCGAAAGTTTTAATATTATATCTTTGGTAATTGTTATTTTATTTTGACACTGTATGAGAAAAGTCAACAGAGTTTTCTTGACAAAAATAGTGGAGTGGTTTTTCCTTTCCTACTCTAGTGTGTTCCCATTTTATAGATGAGGAAATGAGGCAAATAGGAGCTAAGTGACTTGTCTGGGGGTTACACAGCTAGTAAGTGTCTGAGGCCAAATTCAAACTCAGATCTTCCCAACTCCAAGCCTGGTGATCTCAACTGCCTCACTGTTATTTTGATAATATTATTCATTATTTCTATGATCTGTTCTGTGACCTACCTATTTTTTTGGAGGGGGAAAGGCAAGGCAATTGTGATCAGTGACTTGTCCAAGGTCCCACAGTTAGTAAGTGTCAAGTGTCTGAGGCCAGATTGGAAATCATGTCCTCCTGACTCCAGGGCTAATGCTCTATTCACTGCCACCTACCCGCCTCGTACCTATTCTTTTGGATTAAATTATGTATCTAATCTCTTAAAGGATGTGTGTAATAGTTCTACTGTATGAAGTTGCTTATGATGCTTAAATATTCTATCCTCATTTAGCTAAAAATAGCAATATTTCTTTCTATTCCCATTGAGTAATCATCATCGATCCATGATATCCATTTTTTCTAAAATTCTATTCAGATTCTTAACTTATTTCTTGTTTATATCTTTGTTAGATATGTCTAGTTTAGAAAGGGGAACATCAAGGTGCACGATTATTTGAGTTTTGCTAGATGGTGCAGTGGATAGAATGCCAGGCCTAGAGTCAAGAACACTCATCTTCCTGAGTTCAGATCAAATCTGGCCTCAGATAATTATTAGCTGTGTGACCCTGGGCAAGTCACTTAAGCCTGTTTGCCTTAGTTTCCTCATCTGAAAAATGAGCCAGAGAAGGAAAGGGCAAGCCACTCCAGTGCCTTTACCAAGAAAACTCCAAATGAAGTCATGAAGAGTTGGACATGACTGAAATGGCTGAACAACAACTAAGTAGTCCTCCTTCAAGGCCCTGGGTGCTGGAGCTCCCTGGTTGTGTAATTGCCTTTTGCAGAGGCTCTGATAGGAGTAATGGTTTTAAGCTGGTCTGGTGCTGGTCCCATCTCCTGCTGTGGCTCTAACACAAGCACCTAACACAACTTCAAACTAGCAACAGGCCTTTTGGTGGGCTTTATTTCTCATCCCGCTTCACTTCTCTGGATTTCTCTATCATACCTCAGGAACCTCTTCATCTTGGAAGATCACTTTGGCACTGGAACTCATGCTTTATCTGTACCCTCTGTCCCTGGAATCCTTGTGATACACCTGACCTTCCTCTGACTACTCCCAGAACTCCACTGAAGGAGGGTGCTCAGATCAACCACCTCTTCATTCTCCATCCAACTGCATTCCTCCAGACTTCCTCATGCCCCCAGTGTTGGGTACCTTCCCTCCCCTGCTACCTTACTTTTTCAACCTCCTTTTGGTTGCTGTTTTCCCGTATTAAAATGTAATCTCTTTGAGAGCAGGTCATCTTTTGCCTTTCATTGTATCACTAGAGATCAGCACAATGCTTGAGGCATAGCAAGCTATTGAGAAATATCTATTGACAGACTTAGTGACTGACTAGTGTAGTCTCTCATGCACAGGTTGTGTAGGCTCTGCCAGCCCTGTTTTCTGTTGCCCCGATTTCCTGCTAGGACTCCCATGTGTGTCGCCGGAGCCCTGGCTTCAGGCCTCTTGGAAAACTCCAGTCAACTCCTGGGCTTAGTTGCCTGTGACAGAGCAGCAGTGAGCTATGGGGAGGACTGATCCTTCTTCTATGGACCAAGAATGAAATCCTGTGAATTTTAATTCCCCCCTCATGGCTTCCTCTTCTGCTTTGTCTTCCCTGAGAATACCTTCAAACTTCTGGCAATCTCCTTGTATCATCCTGGACTGGATGGAGGAGCTTAGTGACATTTCTTCTAAGTTTTCTTTGTCATTTTTCCTTTTGATGAATTTTTAGGACTTTGCTAGAGTGCTTGTGGGAAAATTTGGCTCCTCTAGGACCTATCACATCATCTTAACCAGAAGTTCCCTATTTCCTTCTTTTCACCTAGGATCCATAGAGCTATTTTCCCTTTTAGCAAAAGGTTTGCCTTTCCCTTTTGTACAGGAAAGAAGTACATCTTATCATCAGTTGTGTGGGTTTGTATTTATATTAGATAGGCAGGCTTTCATAGAAGAAGGTCTAAGAACATCCTGTATCTTCCTGGCATACCCAATCAGATTTTAAACAGGAAAAAGTACAACTTTCTCTTTTGAAGATCTTGCTCCAGTAGAATGGTTGTGAACTTTCAATTACTAGATCTGAGCCCTGAGAATATTTGGTTTTATGAATCATGGGAATTTCCCAGGAAAAGAAAATCTTTTCATAGAATTTTAGTGAGGAGAGACTCTAGGAGCCATTGTCTAAGCTCCTCGGGTTCTTTTGGATTATGTTTTTAGTAGGTTGTTTTTTTTTTGAAGTTGGAAAATCTTCAGCCTAGAATGGTGAAGGTAAGTTGCTTACAGCACTCACTAAGCTGGTGGTGAGAAACACGAGCAGAATATTGGTTGTTTCATGCTCCAGGTTGGGCCCTTTCCAGTCTATTGAAAGTGCTATCCCCAGATGCTACACGAACATATCATTGGCCATTTTGGTTCTCTCTTTCATGTGTCTTTCAAAAATTTTTCGAATGGAGGACCAAAGTTTGGAAATTTTAGGACCAAAGTGGGAGGGAAGGCAGAGGTGGTCGATTCTTCCTCAGATGTTGTATTACTAAAGTGAGGAGTTTCTGAAAAAGTAAGAAAATGCATTGTATGATGCAATGCCTAGAACACTGACTGGAGTCAGAGAAAGTGCATTCATATTCCACTTTTTTTATTTTTAAAATTTATCTTTATGGAATAAAACAAGCATTTCTGATGCTTAACCATTTATGCAGTCTTAGTCAAACCACTTACACTTCCTGGGCCTGTTTCTTCATCTATAAAATGAGGGGGTTGAACTCAACGGTCTCTCAGTTTCCTTCCAGGTCTGTCCCTATCTTTTAGGGATCCCTTCTTTATAGGATAGAGATTGGGGAGGACCATGGGCATGGAACATTGTACATACTGTCAGATTCAGCTAACTGTTAGTTTTGCTGAACTGCCTTTTATTTTTGGTTCCTTTTTTGGGGGGGGGAAAGGGGAAGGAAACGAGCAATTAGATAGTGTCTACTAAGTGCCATGCACTGCGCTAAGTGCCTTTTTTGTAAATATTATCTCCTTTGACCCTCAAAACATCTCTGCAGGATAGGTGCTAATAATTTATAATAATATAGTTAAGGAAACTGAGGCAGGCAGAGGTTCAGCGACCTCCCGAGGGTCACATAGCTAATAAATGTCTAAGGTTGGGTTTGAACTCAAGCCTTCCTGACTCAAAGTTCAGAATTCTATACACTGCACCACAAGCTACCTCTCCCTTCTTCAGACTTTGTTACAAAAGAGGGTTCACTGGGCAGGTTCATTTTTGGAAATAAAGGTACCATTAATATATAGCATTAATATATATATATATTTACATATATGTGTATGTATATGTATATGTGTGGATAGATAGATAGATAGATAGATAGATGGATAGATAGATAGAGTCTACACGTACAGACAGATGGCTAAGTGGTACAGTGGATAGAGTTCTGGGCCCAGAGGTAGGAAGACTCATCTGCCTGAATTCAAATCAAATTTGGCCTCAGACACTTATTGTGTGACCCTGGGCAAGTCACTTAAACCTGTTCCCCTTAATTTCCTCATCATAATGATCTAGAGAAGGAAATGGCAAACTTCTCCAATATCTTTGCCATGAAAACCCCAAATGGGGTCACAGAGAGTCTAACTAAACAACAATTCCACCAAAATATGTGTCTATATGGGCAGGTATCTATATACATTTTGTGAATTTTTGAATTTCCAGGAACTTTATGTGTTGAAAATATCTGTAACTTCTACTGAGTGATAATAATCTAAGAAAAATATGCTCTCACATCACCAGAATATGGGTGTTACTTCTTCCAGTAATACAAGAATAAGTTGTTTCATTAAAAAAACAAACAAGAAAATCATCATTAGCTCCAACAATTTATGCTGAAGCTTTTGATATTTAGGCACAATATTGGCTCATGTCACATTATTATTCCTAACTACATTTAAATTTTTGGTTTGTTTTTCTTGTCCCGAGAACTCATATTCTCCATCAAATTGGCACTCTATTAAAGTAATGATGATAAGGGGCAGGGCAGATCACAAATGTGATGCTTAGGAAGAGACGGGAAGCCGTTGGGACCAATTGAGGCATTTTAGATAGTCTCCTGGTGCTGGCAGGTGTGGGAAAGGATAGTGTTTATACATTATGAATTATGGCTTAATTTTGGTGCTTCAGGCATGACTCAGCCTAGGTACATTTTTAGAGATGGGCCAGCTAGGTGGCACAGTGGATAGAGTGGTAGGCCTGGAGTGAAGAAGTTCTGAGTTCAAATCCTGCCTCAGATACTTGCTGTGACCCTAGGCAAGTCCCTTTACTCTGTTTACCTCAGTTTCCCCATCTGTAAAATGAGCTGCAGAAGGAAACACCAAGCCATTCCAGTATCCGAGAAAACCCCAAATAGGGTCACGAAGACTCTGTAACAAAGGAACAACAATCAGAGATAGGAAAAGGGGTTTGTTTACCCAATGCAAGGGCTGATAAATTGCTTATACACATATGTCCTCTCTACCTCATTTGCAACCAGTTGCTTTGGTTGATCTTGACTCCAGCACTATATTCATCCTACCCTTGTACCAGGTACCCTGTGGCACTCCCTCTATTCTTTGTGTCTTCCTTCTGTTTATTGTCTTTTCCCATTAGATTGTAAGCGCCTTGAGGACAAAGACTTTGAATCTAATAGAATAAGTATTTAATAAGGTGATTCAGTGGCTAGAGTGTTGGGCCTAGAGTCATGAAGATTCATCTTTGAGAGTTCAAATCCAGCCTGAGACAGTTACTACTTGTGTGGTCCTGGGCAAGTCCCTTAACCCTGTTTGCCTCAGTTTCCTCATCTGTAAAATGATCTGAAAAAAGAAAATGGCAAACCACTCCCGTATCTTTGCCAAGAAAACCCCAAATGGGGTCCTGAAGAGTCAGACATGACTGAAAAGCACCAAAAATACTTAATAAATATTCATTCTCTACTTTGCCAGAAGCTCTGCCTCAGAACATTACCAGGATATAAGGTATCTGAGGAAGTTAATCCTGAAGATATCTGAATAGAATATATACAGTTTTAACTTGCTATGAGAATTTGATCAGGGGTTCTATGGTAGCACTTTGTGAGCACAATGTTCCATTAACTCAACTGAGTGAAAGGATCTTTGAAGATGCTGTGTGGGAGCCAGGAAACTCTGGTTTGTCAGCAGTGAGTTCTTCTACTTTCTGTTTAGCAAGTGGAAATTCCCTGGAAAACTTGCAAAGAATGATGAATGTCTTGAAGAGGAAAACTAAAACCAAGGAATGGAATATATAGAAAAACGTTACTTCAATGGGTGGAAATTAGAATAATTCTGTTTTCCATGGGGCCAGGCTGACTGGAAAAGGCCAAGGAATGGGGAGAGAGAGGGAAAAGGGGAGGGCCTTCTCCAGAATCAAAGAGCCTTGATACTAAATACTACTGGTTGGTTTTTTTTGTTGTTGTTATTGTTATTCTGCAACCATCAGTCAATCAGTCAACAATTATTAAGTGCCTGCTATATGCCGAGCATTGTGTTAAACATTGGGGATACAAAAAGAGGCAAAAGTCAGTCCCTGCCTTCAAGGATCTTACAATCTAATGGTAGAGACAACAGGCAAACAAATATATACAAAGCAAGATATATGAAGGATAAATAGGAAATAATTAACAGAGGAAAGGCACTGGCATCAAGAGGCGTTGAGAAAGGTTTGCTGTAGAAAGCAGGATGTTGTCAGGAGTTAAAGGAAGCCAGAGAGGTTAATAGTCTGAGGGAGAGTGTTCAGGCAGGGAGAAGAGCCAGAGAAAATGCCTGGAACTGAGAGATGGACAGACTTCAGAAGAATACGTGGCTTCCACTCTCCAGGAGATTATAATCCCTCACGGCTGGTGTTTCTTCTTCATTAAATCCTCCCCTTAGAATCCCTGATTTACTGCAGTGCTTAGCTCATGTGCTACTTCCTACAAGAAGCCTTTTGAATCCTTCTATTTAGTGTTTTAGGGGCAGCACAGCAGATAGAGCACCTGACCCGAAGTCAGAAAGACTCATCTTCAAAGCCTTCAATACTTATTAGCTTTGTGACTCCAGACAAATCACTTAACCCTGTTTGCCTCAGTTTCCACATCTGTAAAATGAGCTGGAGAAGGCAATGAACAACAAAGTTAATATTTTCCTTTTCTGCCCAAATAGGTGCTGGTATTATCCCCATTTTGTGAATGAGTAAACTGAGGCACAGAGAGCTTAAGCGATTTACTTAGCATCATATAGCTAACAGTTTTCTGGGGCAGGCTTCAAACTCAAGTTCAGCACTCTATATTACCACCCAGCAGTCCCATCTATACTTATCTGTATGTGTATGTTTATGTGTATATTTCCCAGTAGAATGTAAGTTCATTGAGGGCAGGGACTGTTTTTTGTTTTTGTTTTGTCCTGGTATCCTCAGCACTTTGGACAGTGCCTTGCATATAGCAGATAGTTTAATAAATAGTCATTCAGGGCCAACTAGGTAGCACAGTGAATAGAGCACCAGCTTTGGAGTCAGAAGGACCTGAGTTCAAATTTGGTCTCAGACACTTAATACTTACTAGTTGTGTGACCTTGGGCAAGTCACTTAACCTCAACTGCCCTGCCTTCCCCTCTGCAAAAAAAATGGGGATATAGCACCCACCCCAGAGTTGTTCTGAGAAACAAATGCCAAGAGCTTTGTAAGCCTCAAATCATTATAAAAGTGCTAGCTGTGAATAATAAGTAAAAACAGCCACTTGGAAATAGTAAAGATTTTGCATAAAGAGCTAGCAATAAACAGTAGATAAGAGAATGAAATAATGTTGGCCAGTGTTCATATAACTGCTTTACGTTCTGCAAAATGCTTAACAAATATCTCATTTGTTCCTCAGAACAACCCTTTGAAGTAGGTGCTATGATTACCCCCATTTTACAGATGAGGACAATGCAGTCAGAGGTTAAGTTACTACATTGTATAACTCCTAAGTGTCTGAAGTAATGGGATGTAAACTCAGATCTTCCTGACTCCAGATTCTATATTTTATCCACACTGCTGCTGTCTGATTATATCTAGAGCTTTCTGTTCATCTGCTGTGAGTACTAATATATTAAGGGAATTTGTTAATATATTTGCTAATCCATTTAAAATTAGTTTTGAGGAATAACAAAGAACTGGGGATAAAGCAGATGACAAGAAGCAATTATATTATTTTTCCCAAAGGGGAAGCATATCTTGACTTCTTGCTAATTACTATCCTTTGATAAATGGCATTGGTCTTGGGGAAACATGATTGATGAAACAGATATCAACAGCCACAGGACCATGGAAGCATGCACAGCACCCAAGGAGTGACTCTCTTTGAGAATCAGTCAAGCTAGATGAATGACACCACATTGTTAATTATAACGTTCTACCCTGAAGTACAAAAGAATGCTGAGGAGGCTGATATCTGAACAGGCTGAAGTGAGTACAGTGTCTCTCAAAAGTTTACTTGCAAATTCAGTTTAAACTTGGAGGTAAATGCCACAATATTATTAATAATGATGAGGATGATGAAGATGATGAGGATGAGGATGAGGATGATGATGAGGATGATGATGATGATGGCAATGTTATCTAGTTGGGAGTGGGGGACAGAAAGGACAGTAAGATTTCATTTAGCCAATATCCTTGGGTGATGCTTCTAGTTACCATATTTTAGAAAGGATGTTGGAATAAATACAGGAGACCATGATACTAATCCTAGTGTATGAGGATTGGTGAAAAAAAATACTGTGGATACTTAGCCTGAAGAAAGGAGGCCTGTGGCATTTAAAGGGCTATTTTTATAGAACAGACTCATTCTGCACGTTCCCAAAAAGCTGAAGCTAGGAGTACTGGGTTAAAGTAGTAGAGACTTAATTTCAAGGAAAAACATTTTAACAATTAAGTTTACCAGACTCTTAAATTTTCCTCTCCATTATAAAATTAAGGTCCTCCAGATGTGGAATGTGCTTCCTTGGGATGGAGTGAGTTCCTCAACACTGACAGGAGATGACTTGAAGTGAAAGCTGGATGACTGTCCCTAATGTCTGGACACTTAGGAAATCTCATTAACTGTGCATATTTTCAAGAAATGAAATGAATGAATTGTTTTTGGTTTTTTTTTGCTTTTTGGAGGGGGCAGGGCAGGGCAATTGGGATTAAGTGACTTGCCCAAGGTCACACGGCTAATATTAAGTGTCTGAGGCTCAGGTCCTCCTCACTCCAGAACCAGTGCTCTATTCACTGTGCCACCTAGCCACCCCAATGAATGAAATTTTCAACAACATTTTATTTAATTATCATAAATTTTAGCCATGACAATTTCATATGGAATAAAAGCTTTCATTAGCTAGTGGGGACTATTTTCCATATTACTGAGATTAGCTTAATTACTTTAATTAATTAATGAGATTTCCTGTGTGTCTCCTATGTCTTCCTATGAAATCTAATTTATGCTAATTAAATAAAATGTTGTCAAAAATTTCATTTCTTGAAAATATGCATAGTTAATGAGATTTCCTATGTGTCCAGACTTTAGGGACACCCTGTAAATCCTGCCTTAGACGCTTCCTAACTGTGTGACCCTGGACGAGTCAGCCTCAGTTTCCTAATCTATAAAATAGAGATAATAATAGCACCAGGTTTGGTAGGTGGATCAGATGAGGTAATAGATGCAACATGTTTTCCAAACCTTAAAGTGTTAAACAAAAGCTAACTATTATTATTTGTGTCTTCAGTGCCTAGCTAGATGTTTTTCAGGTGATGTTCAGTCATTTCAGTCATGCCCAACTCTTCGTGACCCCATTTCGGGTTTTTTTCAGCTCATTTTACAGATGAGGAAACTGAAGCAAACAGGGTTAAGTGACTTGCCCAGGGTCACACAGCTAGCAAGCTTGAACTCAAGAAGAGGAGTTTTCCTGATAGTAAGCCTGGTGCTCTATCCATGGCACTGCCTATCTGTGGATGCCTTGCATATAGTAGATGCTTAATATTTTTTCTTCTCCATTATAAAAGCAAGAATAATTGGCTCTGAGTGAGAGCCTGAAGGGTTGGCTTACTTATGAGTGGAATGCGTGGCCTTTAGTTTTGCTCCTGGCTGCCTACCTTACTTCCCATCCTGTCCTGATTCAAGGCCTTTCCAAACTCAATTTAATGTGGGAAGTTTTTGAGGTCAGACCTTCCAAATCTTGTTTCTCTCTAGCTACTCCTTAGCAATTACCCTTCCTAAGAAGAACCACTCAAGTTTACCAGACTCTCAAAGAAGTCAATATCAAACAACTCAAAGGCAGAAGGCAAAGTCCAGTTGTTTTCAATTTATTCTAAAAATGCTCTCAGTTTTGGCACTTGTAAGGAGATATTCATCTGGGGCCAGTTAGCTCTGCTGGTTAGAATATGGAGTCCATGTTTACATGCTGTATTCCCCAGTTAAATCAAATTCTCTTGCGGGCAAAGGCTCTTTTTCATTTTTTGTCTTTCTGTCCAAACCTCTTAGCACAGAACTCAGACCAGTAATTTCGTAACAGTTTCAGGAAATCCTAGTTTGGAAATTCCCTACACAGAATGCATGTATCAGTAATGCAGTAGAGATCAAAGCCTAGGTCTCTGAGAGGTTAAGTAAATTGCCCATGTCACACAGCTGTGATTAGATTTTGAAAGGGTACATGTTTGTGTTGGGAGGGGGAGTACAGTGCGAGGGAGGACTTGAACCCAGGTTTCTCTGACTCTAAGGAGGGAGTTGTGTGCAGTGGAAAACATGTTGACTTTGGAGTAATAAGACCCGAGTTGTACATCCTGGTTCTGTAACTTACTATCTGTGTGAACTTGGGTAAGTCATGATTTTTCTGAACTCTAGTTTCCTCACCTGTAAAATGAGAGGAGTTGGAATAGATGGTCCTTTAGTTTCCTTCCAGCTTTAGATCTGTGATCCTCGATCCACTATCCCACACTGCCTCTTTTCTTGTACATAGTAGATACTTAATCAGTGTTTATTGAATTGGAGGAAACTGGGGTCACAAGGTTGATCAGTCACTTAGCTTTTCCTGGTTCTCGAAAATTTTGCTTAACCAGTTCCCTTGGAAATGCATACTGTAGATCACTAGTGGTGCAAGGTGAAAGGACGGCAACCTCCATACTAACCAAAGCAATGCCCTGAACAATATGAAGAACCCTAAATCACACATTAGGTATTTGTACCCTAACAATATAAATGAGAGGGCAGATAGATGGTGCAGTGGATAGAACACTGGGCCTAGAGTCAGGAAGTCCTGAGTTCAAATTTGGCCTCACACACTTACTAGGTGTATGACCTTGGGCAACTCACTTAATCCCCTTTTCCTCAGTTTCTTCATCTGTAAAATGAACTGGAGAAGGAAATGGCAAACTACTCTAGTATCTCTGCCAAGAAAACCCCAAATGGGGCCACAGCATTGGACACGATTGAAACAATTGAACAATAACAACAAAATTTAGTAAGGGGGAAGATGAATTTCATTATTGGCAAGTTGAAAGATAGAAAATAAATCTGGGAGATACCATTTAAAGGTGAGGTTTCCATTAGAAAGAGAAAAGAATGAGACTGTTTGCCAATGCATGTACAAATGATTCGAGTTTGGTGGGTCTCCCACTAGGGCCTCCAATCCACATTCTTTTTCTGCTATTTTATTTGTTGGTCAGAACCAGAAGGTCATGGTATAATTACTTTGGCTATTATAGTTTGGGGAAGAACCTATTCTAAATTTATTTTACTATCCCTGCATGCTGTTTTTTTTTCCTGTCACAAAGGTGTATATATGATGCAGCCAAGTATTTTGGTTTTTGCTTAACACATTTGCTATATGGAAGAGTTCAATTGTGTAGGTGGAAAGTCATTGGAAAGTGAAAATTTCATTTAAAAAGCATTAATAAAACATGTTCAAAAGTGCACGAGAGAAAGGGAGGGAAGAAGAAAGGAAGGAAGGAAGGAAGGAAGGAAGGAAGGAAGGAAGGAAGGAA
>CM053586.1:55795152-55912577 GCA_028646515.1 Pseudochirops corinnae
TTGGATCTGTTTAATAGTATCTTGATTTCTCATAAAGTCATTTGCTTCCATTTGCTCCACTCTAATTCTGAAGGAATTATTCTCTTCAGCAAGCTTTTGAGATTCTTTTTCCATCTAGCAAATTCGATTTTTTAAGGCGTTCTTCTCCTCATTGGCTTTTTGGGCCTCCTTTGCCATTTGAGTTCATCTATTTTTTAAGGTGTTATTTTCTTCAGTCAGGTTGTTCACTCTCTTTTCATGATTTTCTTGCATCATTCTCATTTCTCTCCCCAATTTTTCCTCCACTTCTCTTATTTGGCTTTCAAAATCCTTTTTAAGCTCCACTATGGCCTCTATCCAGGTCGTATTTTTCTTGGCAGCTTTTGGTGTGGGAGTTCTGACTGTGTTGTCTTCCTCCCATTCCATGATTTGGTCCTTTTTGTCCCCGAAAAAGGATTCTAAAGTTGGTTTGCTGGGCAGCTGCAGGAGCTATTAGGAGGCCACTGTTTTTTGCAGCCCCCACTAGCTTTGGCTCACTGGAAACGTACCTCAGGACCACCACCCAAGACTGCAATCTGAACCAGGCAGGTTTAGGCAAGAGCACTTAGCCTCTGAGTTATCACTTGGCCCCCCTGCAATCTGCAGGCTGGGAGCTTCTGAAGCAGCCACATGGTGGCAGCTGCAGGGCCACCACTTCAGACTGCTGCTAGCTGTGGAGGCAGTTCGGCAGGCAGGACTCTCTTCCTTAAATTTAGCCAAGTTCCACTGACCTTTTCCCTTTGTCCTTGGCTGCTGTGGGTTGGTGATTCTGGAAATTGCCATAGCTGCTGATGATCCACTCTCCTGAATGCTACAGCCCCAGCTTCTCCTGGATGCCCTTGGGCTGAAACCACATGGGGGTGAGCTCTGCTTCCAGTGTGCTGCTATGACCGCCTTCCAGGATGCCTTCAGCAGGAGCTTTGTTACTCCGTCATTTTTGTGGAGTCATTTTTTATAGGTATTTTGTTTAATATTGGGGGGAGCTTGCAAAGTTCTCCTGTTTCTATGCAGCCACCTTGACTCTGCCCCATGGCTAAACAATTAATGAACAGTAACTAGGAAGACTGCTGGCTCAGGGAAAAGACTAGGCTGGAGCAAGTGTGTTTTTACAACTTGGTTTCACAAACTGATGTTACAGGCATAAGCATTCCAGACCCCATCATTACCACTCCTAGAGGGGGAAAATGTATCCAGTATATTGGAGTTTTGGTAGTTCCATTTTTGTTTGTAAAGACAAGAGGTAGTAGGTACAATTACTTGTTATAAATAACATTTCTGGGTACAAACTACATATCAGGTTCTATATAAAAGATCCAAATAGACTCAGAATCACAGAATTTCAAAGTTGGAAGACATTTTAGAGGTCAATTAATCTAATCCATGGAGCAGCTAGGTGGCACAGTAGATAGATGCCAGACCTAGAGTCTGGAAGACTCATCTTCTGAGTTCAAATCTGGCCTCAGACACTTACTGGCTATGTGACCCTGGGCAAGTCACTAACCCCTGGTTGCCTCAGTTTCCTTATTTGTAAAGTGAGCTAGAGAAGAAAATGGCAAACCACTCATGTGTCTTTGCCAAGAAAATCCCCAGGCACAACTAAACAGCAACAACAAAGTCTAATTCATAAGTGGACAAGAACCCTTTCTACAGTGTACATAACAAATGCTCATCTTGCCTTACTTGAAGACTTCCAAGGATGTGTGTGTGTGTGTGTGTGTGTGTGTGTATGTGTGTGTGTATTCTCCTTCTTTGCAACTTTTGCCCCTGTTTTTAATTAGTTCTACCCTCTGGGGCTGAACAGAAGAAACCTAATCTCACTTTGATATCCTTTAAATATTTGAAGTCAGCTAACATGTACTCCCTAGACCTTCTCTTCTTCAATAAAAACATTCCTTCTTCCTTTAACTAATACTTATATCATTATGATGTCTTCTGGTACCTGTCCTTTGGACATTCACCATCTCATCAATGCCCTTTCTAATAGGCATGTCCAGCGTTGAACACAGTGTTCTAGCCCTTTACTATCTGGGTAGAGTACTCTGATGAGGGCAGAGCACAGAAGGGTCATGTCCTCCTTTATTCTGGATTCTACATGTCTCAATGAAACATTAACATCACATTAACATTTTTGACTGCCATATTACACTGTTGTCTTACTTAGCCAGAAGTCTTCCAAGACACAATCTCTGATTAATGGGTCTAAATTCAACAGACCTCTAAGGGAGAGATGAAAGTGTGCACAGATGGAGGGAATTGACATGACCTGCAGTGTAGACAGGCAAAGAGGGCAGAGCTTTGTTTTTGTGGCCTCAGTAGAATGTAAGCTCATTGCATGTAGAGAGTGTTTCATTCTTTGTACTTGTATCACCAAGAGCTAGGTATTATATGCCTAGTATAAATAGTGCTTAATGAATTCTTGTTGATTTTAATGGTTCAGATTGTTCGGAAGGTGTGCCATGTATAACCAGATCTCATTCTATTTCAGTTTGACACCATTGCTCTACAGGGATCCATAGAACAAAAGAAAATTAACTAATATCCTTGATTTTAGTCTTAGAAACACTGTGATGTAACTAAATGTCGTTGTCATGGGCTTCCTCTAATAATCAACATGGTATATTTTGCTTACTTAGGTTATCTCACAGTAAAATAAGTAATACATGTGAAAGCACTTTGATGTCTCAAGATACCACGTGTTATACCAACCTAAGTACTATTATTATGCTGTATTTCTCTACCCAGGGGGGCTCAATTTTTCTGTCTAACTCCTAGAATTGTATATTATGAAAAACTAATAAGATGAATACTGATATCAAAATATGAAACACATTATTCACACAAAGTCCTAATATTTTTATGCACAGCAAATATGTGTTGTTAATGAGATGACTAAAGATATCAATATTGAAATTCTATTTTAGGAACCACAGTGTAATTGAAAGAACTCTGGCCTTGCAGCCAAATAATATGATGCTCTCTGTTCATCAATAATTGTGTCACCTTAGGGAAAATCACTGAAGAGTTCAGTGGCTTAGCCTCTTTGCCTCCAAAGTGAGAACTAAGACATTTACACTGAGCACCTGATACCTAACAATTGGAAGTAGTCCTAGTGGAGGTTCCATACTGCCACTACTAACACCAGTCATACCAGCAGCCTAACAAACCAGTCAAAAAAAAGTGGACAGGCATCCCAAGGAGAGATGGGAAATAGCTTGAGCATGGCAGGTCAAGCTGCCACCACCACCCACCGAAACTACAACAACCACCACCCTTACCTCCTCTTGGACCTGGTTGTGGGGACTCAGAATAACATTACCCAGGAATTGCCTTCACTAGCTCCACTCCCAGACTGCCTATGAACTTTCCTGTCTCCTCATTAGCCACAGCCACTGAAGGTCTGGCAAAGAAATTTGTTGGCACCAAATTCCATTGTCCAATCCAATCCAATAAATATTTATTATTTCTGTTACATGCCAGACACTGTGCTAAGCACTAGGGATACAACTAATTTTTTTAAAAGGCAGTCCCTGAATTCAAGGAGCTTACAATCTAATGAATTGGTGGTAGAGATAATATCCAAGAGGAGGTAAGAAAGCTAGGGTACCAGAGGATCTAAGGGGTACCTGGAGAAGGAGCTTCTTGTTCCATGGAGTGAGTTGAAAAATCTAGTTTCTGCCCTCTATAAAGGAAGGCATTGGGAGGAGTCTGGTCCTCCTCCTATCAGATGGAGGAGGAAGCTAAGGCCCTGTACTTGAGTTAGGAGCATGATGATGAGATTAGAGGTGATGGACTTAACCTGAGAGGGGCATCATTTTCCATGGAGTTGAAAGCAGGCAAAGCTGCAGATGCAGAGTGAGTTCAATGGTTTCATCACAGACACTAGAGAAAATAGGTTTCCTTCCCATACTCCAAACAAACAGTTGCATCCAGATTTGTCTTCCAATTCATTCCATTTTGCAACTGGACCCTCTTCTGTGTGTTTTCTTTCACCATTAGTGAGCTCCTTGAGAACAGGGATTGTCTTTCTGTTTGTATTTATATCCTTAATGATTTGCATACAAGAAGGGCTTAATAAATGATTTTTCATTCATTCACCAATTTATTTACTAATCAATAGTAAGAACCAAATGAGATAATATAAAGTACTTTGTAACCATAAAGCACTATATAGATGTTTGAATTCTGTTCAGCAAGAGTTTTTTGAAGTGTATGTTGTGCATCAGGTTCTGTGCTAGGTACTGGGCCTTCAAATGCAAAAATGAAAAACTGCTCTGCCCTCCTGGAGCTTACATCCTATATGCTATATATGCACTTATCAATAATGGACATATTTTGAGGAGAAAAAGCAACTACAGCTAAGGGGATCAGGAAAATCTTCTGTAAGGAATTGAAGTGAATTAGAGATAATAAGTAAAGATAAGGAGGGAGTGTATCATGAGCATGGGCTACATCCTGCACGAATTCTAACAGCCACATTTAAAGTTTACAAGCCACTTTACATATGTAGCTGGGCCCATCCTGCCTCTTAGATGCTTAAGAAATGTTTATTGGATTGGATCATACACATGGGAGCTCTAGAAAAACGAGTTTCTGATCCCCTATGACTCATTGGCTGTCTCTTAATTGGCCCCTGAACTGGAAGAGATGATGACGTTAAGTGCTGAACCTAACTGAAGATGTGGTTTCTGGATGTTGGGTTTCTTAGATGCAATCCTCTGGATGACAAGGTGTGACAGTAATAAGGGGTAGAGAAGGATGACCCATCTTTTTCCCAACATAATGATGGTACGTGATCAGATAACTCAAAAGAGCTGAGCATATGGCAGGAGCTCCTGGTTGCTTTGTCTCTCTTTTTGTGTTTTTTTTCTTTTAGTAACTGATTTTGTAAGCATCAGTAGGTACTAGAATGTCTGAGGATACTAACAACAACAGCAGAATCTACCAAAGTTGGGCATCAGTAGTAGTGGGATAGAGCTTTTGGAAAGGAAAGCGTCAACACAAAAGAGAGAGCTCCGGAAAGAGCAAGCTTGGTGGTTTGACTAGATGACACCAACAGAATAATAAGTTAACCTACTGAACTCTTTCTAATCACTATGCTATGATTCTCTTTTTTTTAAAAATAGAATTAAATCACTTACACTATCTCCAATTAATGTTTGTACACAAAGTCTTCCCCTTTCTGGAAAACCTCTTAGACTCTTAAGTTGATGACTATTTCTATTATTAGCACTATTCCTTAGGATACTGAGATAAGGGGTATGAGCCAAGAGATATGAGAATGGGTCCCCCAAAGTCGAACATAGGTAAATCTCAGTGGCTACGCAAAAGCCAAGAATTTCTACAGGTCTCGAGTTCTTGAACCTCAGTGAAGTTCTTGCCTCTAGTCTCAACAGTAGACATATCTTAAGACATCCTCACAGTAACTCTACAAGATACTATAGGTATTATCCTCATCCTACAGATGAAGAAACTGAGGCCCAGGAAGGTTAAAATATTTTACCTGGTCACACAGCTAATACGTGAGAGAGGGAGGCTTCAAACCCAGATTTTCTTGATTCCAAGTCAAATGCTTTCTCTATATTTCCACACTTCAACTTTGAAGATCTCACAATCCCTCTCCCCATGTCTGACCTTCTTCTGTTCCAAACCTCCCCTAGCCTGTTATTATAGAATGTAGATTTCAAGTGTTTGGCTTGTTGGGTTGCATTTAATGAATTTGATTCATAGCTTATTTTTATTGACTTATTCAAATTGCCATAAATTCATTCCAATGAAAATAGAATCACCCCTGAATCTAGAATACATAGTTTTTACATCTGTGAGAGCCATATTATATATATAAAATATGTATACATATATATACATATATACATACATTTACATGCACATATTTGCTTTATTAATTTGATCATAGAATTGTAAAATATTAGAACTGGAGGGAATCTGAGAAATCATCTAGTTCAAGCCCCTCATTTTATAGACAAGGAAATTGGGACCCAGAGAGGTTAATGTATCCACCCAAGGTCACGCTACTAGTCAGTATATCTTGACACATCTACTGATATAGACTTCAGAATAATTTTCTTCATAAACATTATTTCAACATGATTTTAACACTTACATTTACAGTGTCTACTTTCTTTGTTACTCTTCCATTAGTGCTATGAAAGTGACTCCTGGTTTGGATAAAAGACAAAAATAAAACCAAAAGGGTAATTGCTTCCTCTGGCACCACTTCCTTCCTTCTGTTTCTTTTCTTTCCACTTTATCTTCCCTTGCTGTCTCTTTATATTTGTGTTCTTGTTCCCATTTAAAACCTCCCAAACCTTGAACTTTGTCATATTTACTCCTCAAAAATGCACGCACAACATACAGATGACGCTAGTTGGTCAATGTTGCATGTGCTGGAATCTTCATGTACAGTGGAAGTGCCATGAGGCAGAGATCATTTTAAGCAGAAATCATTTCACTGGCACTAGCAAAACAGCTTGTGCACAAATAACTCTTTGTCCTTCAAGATTCCTAGGGACTAGATAGTGTGGGAAGCAAATAATTTCATAAAATAAATTATATTTCTAAATAATGTCTCTGTATATAAAGTCAGTGAGTGAATAAACATTTATTAAGCATTCAGTGTGCATCAGCCTCTGTGCTGAATGTTGTGGATACAAAGAAAGGTAAAATCAGTGATCGGACCCACGATTTCATTGATACGAGGAAATGTCAGATGAGGAAACTCTCTCTGTCTTTGCAGTCAGGCAACTTGGCATCTCAGAAAATTGTCTAAAGAACTGAGAAGTTAAATGATTTGCTTAGAGTCACACAGCTACTTTTCTAGAGCGATGAGACCCAGGTTTTCTAGCTGAAAGGCCAGCAATAGAGACCCACTATGTGTGCCTTATTACTTTTTATGCCCATAAATACATACAAAATAAATATAATGCAATTTTAGGGGACAGACCATGGGATAACGTTCAGAAGTGGAACAAGAGTAGCCTCTCCATTGAGAAGCAGCAAGGTGGAATGGAAATGGAACTGGATGGCTCCATCCACAGATGGCCTTGGAGTTTAGCTCCCACCTCAGACACATATTAATTGTGTGATCCTGGCGAAGTCACTTAATGTCTTAGCACCACAGGCAGTTGTTTAAGACTTGTTGCAGAGGAATTGCCTGTCTACATTGGGGGAGAAAGTTTCTTTGCCTGGAGTTCTCTACAGCAATGAAATCATAGACCCCAATACCCCACCTTACAAATAAAAACAAATCAAAAAATCCTTCACTAAAGTCTTATTTATTACTTGGGGTTGACCCTGGAGTCTAGGAAGTTGTTTCCGACCACAGATTGTGGCAGGTCATTCTGAGCTGTAAGTATAGCCCCTGTATTGTCAGTTGACCAGTCTAGCTAAATTTGGAGCTTCATCACCAGAAGATTGATTATTCAGTGATGATTTCTTTTTGGTCCTGGCAATTCACAAAGACTCCCTACCACAGAGTGGTGGGACTATAATTTATATTGATGGAAAGAGTGCTCACATCAGTGAAATAATGGAGTGTAAATTATGTAGTTATATGCAAACAATATTTAGCTTTCACAAGTTGAAGGTTGATCAAGGGAGTTCTCTAATCAACTTGATGAGTTTATAGAGAGATAAGGGCTTTGTATTTTCCTGTACAGGGTGTGGTAATGTCCATGACTGGTGCTCCCTATAATATGGGCTTCTCTGATGGGTGAGGAGAGAATGAATTAGTTGGTTCAGACTCTTACAAGATGAATTATTTTTGTACTACTGGTCTTCTTCCTCTTCCTTCTCCTCCTCTTCTTCCTCCTTCCTCCTCTTTCTCTTCTTGTTCTTGTTCTACTCCTTCTTCTCCTTCTCCGTCTCTCCTTTTCCTTCTCTTCCTTCTTTTCTTGTTTGTGAGATCTGAAGAGTATAGTAGAAGTAGGCGCAGACTTGAGTCTTTGGGATAGATGATCTCCTTCAGCCTTCCAGGAGCTATTAATAGATTCCTTGACCCAAGAAACATTTGTTCCCTTTAGTGCCTACATGGGACCTGAGGACCCTGTTACCCATGTAGGTTAGGTCTGTGAAGACCTAGAGAGGAGCTATATCAGAGTTATATTCAGAGATTCCCAGAAAGGATTGTGGGTAGAGTCTAAACAAGGCAAAGATGCATTCATTTTTGGAGCCATTCCCAAGACCACACCCTTTTGGCAGGGTGCTTTTTCATGTAAACCCAGAGCAAAATGGTACTGAGCCTCAGGTTATGTTCTCAACCAAAATCATGTACTACAAGAAGTCCTGAACAATATTACCACATAACTGTGCCAACAAAATTATAAAAATCCACTTATTTATAGTCACCTGTCTACAGAGCACCACAGTTGCTCAATAGCTTAAAATGTCAAAGATTCTGCATCTCTGAAGGCCAGGTTCATCACAAAAGTCAACCTCTGGCCCAGTCTTTTCTAAGTAGTATGAGTCTGCTTTCCTTGTCAGAACTCACCTTCCACTATCACTTTCTTGTCCCTTCTTCAACTAGATAACACTTACCAAGATCTGGGATTCTTGGCTGAGACACATTGTACCTCAAAATAAGATGTATCTTGATCTGATCATTGGTGCCTTGGCCAAACCTACCTGTTTTCCTGGGTTTGGGACCTTTTGCTTACTCTAACGCCTAGTATAAGCTCACCTCTTAATTTCTGACTTATCTGCCTGAATTCTTGACCTTCTTCCTGCTTGACCTCTATTTTTCCCATTTGGAAATCTAATATTATCCTTGTTCTGATAACAGCTTGCTAATGACATTGTTTCTAGGCTCTCTCAATTCTAGCATCTGCTTACTTCTGCATGTTCTATTTTATCAACTGATACATTCCTCTGAAACAGGAAATAGTCTGGTGCATTTTTTTTTCTTTGAAAAGTGAAGAGCAGATAGAGTAGGTAGTGTATTGAAAGTTTTACCCCAGTAAAAAAGTCCACAGATTGGAAATGTCTGAAAAAATGCCACTGAAGTTTAATGCCTTTGCAATGCCACATTCTCAAATTTTGAATGCAAAAAAAGTTTTTGACCTAACATCTACATGTCAGTAGCAAAAACATTTTTTAAGATCAAGAAGATATTTTATGGGTCAACCTATCTATATGTCTGATGACAAGAAAATCAACAGAGAATGTTACAGAAGACAGTTCTTACGAGATGCTTAGTTGGTGGCAGAACCAATGTGAGGACCCAAGTTCTCCTGACTACTAGACAAGTTCTCTCTCCACTCATTATCTAGCACTCACTGCTCAGCAAATACAGTGCAGTCAGTGGTCAAGAAGCCAGTGGTCAAGGTTTCTTGGGTCCCTAAATGCCAAACATAGTGCTAAGTGATGAGAATACCAAGAAAGGCAAATTACTGTTAATACTTATCTGTACTTAGCCATCCACTTCCTTGATTAACAAAGCTGATAGAGTATACATTAAGGTTTACAAAACGCTTAACAAACATCCCATTTGATCTTCCAGATAATCCTCTGAAGTGGTTATTATAGGTATTATTATCTCCCTTTTACAAATGGAGATGGGAAAACTTAGAAAGATGAATAGCCTTGCCTTATTTACCTAGTGTCAGAAGCAGCATTCAAATCCAGCCTCTCCAAGTCCAATGCCAAGGGGGGTGGGGGTGTGGGGAGGAGGAGGAGGAGGAGAAGAAGAAGAAAGAGGAGGAGGAGGAGGGAGAGAAAGAAGAAAGAGAGAGAGAGAGAGAGAGAGAGAGAGAGAGAGAGAAGAAGGAAGGAAGGAAGGAAGGAAGGAAGGAAGGAAGGAAGGAAGGAAGGAAGGAAGGAAGGAAGGAAGGAAGGAAAGAAAGAAAGAAGAAAGAAAGAAAAGAAGGAAGGAAAGAAGGTAGAGGAGGAAGGAGAGGAGAAGAGAAAAGAGAGAGGAGACAGACAGAGAGAATAACAATATAACAATCGGGGAGGGGGAGGGAATCAGGAAAAGACTTAGGCAAGATGTGGGACCTTCCCTGTGCTCTGAAAAGAGTTTGTCCTGACAATAGCGTGGTATAGTGAGCGGCAAAATTGGGCGTTTGAGTCACAAGATCTTAGTTCGAGTTGTAGCTTTGTTACCTACTACCTCTGATTTTGGAAAAATCTCACCTCTCTAGGTCTCAGTTTCCTTATTTGTACAGTGAAGGGATAAGATTAGATAAAGTCGAAGTTCTCTTCCAGCTCTAAATCTATGGTGACTTTGTTTTTATGAAAGCACCAAGACCACCCCCTCTACCAGTTCTAACAGCTTGTGGGAAGGCTCTTATATAGACACAACATTAGTCAGTCTCCCTACACTGAGTTCCTCTTAGGACTTGACACATTTGCTTGTATGGGTGAGACTGTCGCGCTTTCTGTTTGTTTTATTGCTCTTGGTTGGGAGTTTTGTGGGGCTCTACTTAGAAGAAGCTTATTATTCACATATTTAATACTTAGGAATATGAAATACTATGGAAACTCCTGACAAGTGGGTGTTGGTGACAATCGAAATATTTAGAATAAGCAGAGAGATTTGTCTTTATGAATCACACCTCGAGAAAGCATAGCAGACAGTATTTCATTTCCATGCTTGTCTCTGTCAAAATTGTTTCCCAAAGAAAAACTGTCAATCCTCTGCAATGTGCCATTGTTCCTGAAGCATTGGGATAGTTTAGCTAACCAAGTATTATTCTGTTCATCTCAAATATCTCTCACTTCTCTCTTTCTCTGTTCAAAGGCTTTCAAAAGTCAGTTTACATAACAAATACAAAGAGCATGAAAAAACATGTGAACTCCTTAGAAAATCAGAATCACACACGTGACCAAATTTACAAAGTGTTTTATATTCCAAGGAATTATTCTTCTTCAACTTGATTTTTGTTTCTATGTGTCTAGGAAAGTAAAACTTTCAAATGTTCACTTCACATGGACAAAAGGAAAGAAATTAATCCTGAAGTGTTGTAATCTTACACTTTATTTTCAGTTTCAAAATTCTTACTGATTTCAAATTTATTGGAAACAGAAGAACAACTACAATTACCATTACTAATCATTCAAAATGGTAGCTATCTCAGACTTTTTTGTGTAGGGGCCACACTGGCTAGAAAGAATCAAGTTAAATAAATTTATGCTATGTGTAATGTATTGTTAGCCCTTAGTGCTTTCAGGGGAGTTGAGAGCTTTTTAAGGAATAACAAAACAAGCATAATTCTCATGTTCCCAGGGTGGGGCCGTGAACCAAAGAGAGTTTGTGAGATCCTCAAGTTATACATAGGTCTCTTAGGGTTTGGGGACTATTACATGCAAATTTGTATTGAAAATGCAAAACGAAATGGACATTTTCCTGGGTAAATTACCACAGAATCAGCAACTGCAATAAGAAACCAAAGTCTTTAAAATCAATGTACAGCATAACTTTTGTCTCAACCTGCAGATGAACATCTAATATCTTAGAAATGAGTCTAGGGTAGAATCTAATAATACTTAAAGATTTAAGTCTGTATTTAGTTAGAGCTACAGACTAAAATATTTCAGTCAAAAAATGTTTTGTGTACTCATCTACACAGCTGCAGGAATACATGTTTTTAAGGGCAACCCAATTTTTTTTTTAAGTGACTAGGACACGTCTATAGCTCATGTTAATTCATTGTTGGTGCTAGTGGTCTTCTCTCTTGAGTTCTAAATTATATGTGGAGCTTAACATAAAGTCCTGGATCTAGAGGTGGAAAGGTTATCTAGTACAAGCCCCACCCAAACCATGAAGACTTTTCAACAAGATTGCTGACAAATATTTGTCTAGCCTTAGCTCAACACTCTGATAATCTTCTGTAATCTCTCGCCGCCCCGCCTCCACTTCCCAACAAAAGCCTCCTCCACTTTTGGACAGTTCTAAATCCTGACGAGTTTTTCCTTATGTTGGACAGAAAAATGGTTTGGCAATCTCCACACATTGGTGCAAATTTTGTCCTCTAGAACCAATCAAAACAAGTGAGCTCTCTTAAACTGCTTCTACTTGACCTTTATCCCCACCAAAAACTTGAACATCACCTCCAGAAGCACCCTGGCCTCTGATAGGAGAACTTCAACTCATCTTGTCTGCATCCTACTATCTCCAGGCCATCCTGGATATGTTCCTCCTCCACTCCACTTTCCAGTACCCTCCTATGTATTATCTTCTCCTTTTAGAGTGTAAGCTCCTTGAGGGCAAGGACTGTCTTGTTTGCCTGTATTTGTATTCCCAGAGCTTAGCTCAAGACCTGGAACTTTAAGATTGTTTAATAAATGCTTTATTTAACTATCTATTAGGTCTGTCTATATGACTACTGTCTTATCATTCCCTACCCCCCTCCCATCACATTTCTACACTGTCAGGTCTTCTCTGATCAAAGCATTCCTAATTTCATCAAACAATCTTGATAGGAGATGGTTTTGAGTGCACTCACCATCCTGGTGACTTTCCTTTCAACATGCTTCAGCTTATCAATGACTCTTCTGAAATGTGTCAGTCAAGAATGGACACGGATCTCACATGTAGTCTATCCATGGTAGTTGTGCTCCTACTAAAGCATGACCTCCCTCACTATGAGTATTCCATTTCTGTGACTATAGTCTGAGACCCTATTTGCAACAGTCACATCATGCTGCTAACTCATATTTAGTTTACAATTCATTGTAACTCCTGGATATTTTTCACATGAATTGCTTTCTATTGTGCAATTCTACTCTGTCATGTACTTGATACAGTTGAGCCCAAGGGCAGGGCTTCATATTTCTCCATATTGAATTTCAACTTGCTAACTAGCTTCAGTCCAAATATTAGGCCTTCTTCTTGAGGGCAGAGACGATCTCATTTATGCCTTTGTATAACCAGAGTCTATCTAGCAAAGTGCTTGGCGCAGAGTAGGTCAGCTGATAGATTCATTCTATTGTTTGAGTCAATTGAAATGTCTTTGAATCTCAGTTCTATATAGTGAAGGTGACCAACACATTTATATTGTTGTTGTCTAGTCATTTTTAGTGCATCCAACTCTTCCTGATGCCATTTGGGGTTTTCTTGGCAAAGATACTGGCCTGGTTTGCCATTTCCTATTCCATTTCCCCATTTTACAGGATCAGGAAATGGAGACAAACAGGGTTAAGTGGTCTACCCGGGGTCACATAGCTAGTAAGTATCTGAGACCAGATTTGAACTCGTGTACTCCTGACTCTATGCTTAGTGCTCTATCCACTGCACTTCCTAGCTACATTTGGATTATTTCTTTATGTGTAATGTATTCCACTAGACTGTTAGCTCTTTGACAACAGTGAGCATGCTTGCCCAAATTTTATTTCCACCAGTATCTAGCATAATAGTCTACACACTGTTGGTGCTTTGTAAATGTCTGCTAAATGGGATTTAATTCCTCAAATGAAGACTTGTCCAGCAGCAGAAATTATTATTATCATTATTATTAGCAATATTTATTATTAATTCTCATCATCATCATTTGGCATCCTGGAGACTTAAATGTCCAAACTGAAATTACTTCATTCTGAGGCGACCCACCCACAATCCTCAGTGCCTCCGCTTAGTACCTCTAGTAAATACACCGTTTGAAACAAAGAACTTTGCTTGGAGCGCTGGCAGTCCTCCAGGCTGACTTTGTCACAAATAGCAAGGTAAGCACCAAGGTTATTCTGAGCTTTCTGTCATCTCCTGCTTGTCTCCAGAACAATCAGAGAAGGAGTATCTCTCTGTCTGAGGGCTTGGGAATTTCGACTCTGCAAGCTGCCTCTGCTCTTTGTCTTCTTGTCACCCTAAGTCTGAGGAGGATGTGCCTTGGTTGCTGGAGGCATTCTAATTCAGATCTCAGGAAAGTAAGGCCAAAGGTGCGGCCAAGAATGAGCTTTGGTTTCCTCATTTAATAAATGGGCTTCGTAATACTGCCATAAGATCTCAAAGTCTTGTTAATAATAATGATAGCAATGATTATTGCTATTATCATAAGAACACATAAGAGGTTGTGTGCTATAATGGAGAGACAGCTGGTTTTAGAACCAGGAAGATTTGGGTTTAAATCCTACATCCCTTACAATGAGTTTCTTAAAGGCAAGACTGGTTTTTGCTTTTTTTTTTTTTATGCCTACAATTTTAAGTTTTCAATAAATGCTCATTTACTTGACTTGGCTCTGACACATATTAACAGAGTGATCCCGGGTAAATCACTTAATCTCTCAGTGCTCTAGACAACTATCTAAGACAAAATTGCAGAGAAAATAGCTGTCCTGCATTGGTAGTTTCCTCATCTAGGAATTCTCTGTCCCAACGAAATCACAAGGCCATTATTGGTTCCTAGCCTTTATTGATTAATGCAATAAATTGATATAATTAATAATTATAGAGCATTGATAACAGAGGAGAAAGATTCATATTAGAAAGACACCAAAAATCTACTGCCTTTCCTACTTACTTAGGATAAAAACGTATAAGCTTCTTCTCTAATTGATCAAACAATCAATTAAATAAGCACTTATTTTGGGGGGAAAGGGGGAAGGCAGGGCAATTGAGGTTAAGTGACTTGTTCAAGGTCACACAGCTAGTGTTAAGTGTCTAATGTTAGATTTGAACTCAGGTCTTTCTGACTCCAGAGCTGGTCCTCTATTCACTGTACCACCTAGGCGCCCCTAAATAAGTACTTATTAGGCACTTACTGTGTGCCATCCACTGTACTAAGTGCTGAGGATACAAAGAAGAATTTTTGTTTTTTACCTTCCTGCCTTCAGGGAGCTTACATTCTTATGGTGGAGATAATATATTCATAAATCAATAGGCAGGTACTAGCAGCTGATGGGGATGAAAGATCTCTTGGAAGAGATCATGTTTGATGTGAGTTTTCCCACCCCACTAATCTTTGGTAGGTTATGACTGGAAAAATCTAATGTTAAGGGTGACTAGGTGACACGGTGAATGGAGCACTGGCCCTGGAGTCAGGAGGACCTGAGTTCAAATCCAACCTCAGACACTTAACACTTACTAGCCATATGACCTTGGGCAAGTCATTTAACCTCAATTGCCCTCAAAAAAAAAATTTAAAATTTAAAAAAATATCTAATGTTAAAATAGTCTTGTTTACATTTTCAAGGTGGTATCACAGTGTTATTCCCCAGTTGTTGCCAAAAGAAGGATGAGGTCTTACCACCAACATGAATGAGGCAGCAGCAGTATGGAATGAGTGAGAGCTTTGGAGCCAGGAGCACTTGGGTCTCCAAAACCTACTAGCTGTGTGACTTCAGGTGAGTGACTTAACCTTGGGGTACCTCAGTTTCCTCTTAGGTAAAATGGAAATCATAATAGCCTCTACCTCCCAAGATTGCCATAAGGAACAGATGAGATACTATAGAATACTTTAATTTGATCTATAATTATAATTTTTTTATTGTAACCTTCTCTTTCCTTGCTTTTCTAGGGACAGGAAGTCCACAACAGTTGCAGAGGCTAAGAAAGAAGTTTGAGAAATATTTCTTTAGAGAAGATTGAAAGGAAGTCTGATTGTAAACTCTATAGTCCAGTGACATGTAGCATATGGGCTGACTTATTCTGCTGTAGCCCTCTCAGAGCCAACAGTTTGCCTTGACTAAGCTAATTAAACTTATAAATTAGATAACTGGATTACATTCTCTGCATACATGGCCAGAATATTTGGAAACAGAGTATTATCTTAATCCAAACAGTAATTATAGTTTGTTTTACATTTACTACCCCTTATCCCTAAACTCATTTCCTTGGTTAGCCAAATGTAATTAGGGGTTCTGGTCAGTTCCTGGCCTCAAATTTTAGGAAGGACATCGACAAAAAGGAAGGCATTCAGAGGAAGGTGACCAGGATGGTGAGAGGACTGGAAACTATGCCATATAAGGATTGTTTGAGGGAACAGGAGATGTTACCCTGGAGAAGAATAGACTTCACAGATAAGACAGCTGTTTTCAGGCACTGAAAAGAGCTGTCACTTAGAAGTGCCCTAGTTCTACAGAGGCTATAAGACAGAGCTAGAAGTAACAGTTGGAAATTACAGAGTGTGTGTGGGGGGGGGATAATATAAGGAAAAACATTGAAGGAGTCCAAAAAGTGGAGTGGGGTCTTTAGGATGCAGTGAAAACTTCCTGTCACTGGAGGTATTTAGGTAGAGACTGGTTGACTATTTTGATGGATCATTTTAAAAGAATTTGCAGTTCTGTTAAGATTGGATGACTTCAAAAGTTCCTTTCACTTCTAAGCTTCTATAAATAAGTATTTATTAAGTGCCTATTATGTGCCAGGAAGCTAGATGTATGTCATAGTGGATAGAGAGCTAAGGCTGGAATCAGGAAGACTCATCTTTGTGAATTCAAATCCAGCCTCATACCCTTAGTAGTCATGTGACCCTGAGAAAGTCACTTTTCCCTGTTTGCCTCAGTTTCTCATTTGTAAAATAAGCTGGAGAAGGAAATGACAAATCACTCCAGTATCTTTGCCAGGAAAACCCTGAATGGGGTCACAAAGAGTCAGACATGACTGAAAAACAACTTAACAACCATAAACAATAAAATGCTATTTGCTGGAGACAGAAAGACAAAGAAGATAATGACCTCTGGCCTCAAGGACTTAACATTCTATAATTTGTTAGATGATTTACTCAGTTCAACAAGTGAGACAAATGTTCCACTCTTTTTGACTTAGATCAGCTTTCTGAAATTCAACATTCCATGCCCCTCTCTCCCCAAACACACACATCTATTAAATGAAAGAAAATTTTAAAAGCAAAATGGAACGGACCCTGTACTTTAAGTCAAGACCTTGGTTCAATTTATACCCTTGTTGTGAATCTGTGCGGTACTACATACTGATTATAGGACTTTGGCCAAGTCTTTTAACATCTCTGGGACTCAGTTTCCTTATGCATAAAACGAGAGGTTTGACCTAGGGGCTTCTAAGATCCCCCAGCCATAAATCAATGGTTCAAAGAAATGATTTTTTTTTTTTTTTTGCTTTTAAGTGTTTCACCTAGAGAGGGGATGGATGTCTTTCTGTTTTCTGATGAAAGTTCAAATGAGCTTTTACTGTACTATTTGGATTATCAGACTGAACTTGGTGAAATCTTTTTTCACATTTAGTGTGAAGTAATGGAAAGGTGTAATGGTAGTTAAGAGAACCTGGTTCTAGTCCCTTCTCTGCCCCTAACTACCTTTGAGACTTTGGACAAGTTACCTTCCTGAGTGTCAGTTTCTAACTCTGTAATACTAAAGGGCTAGACTAGATAATATCCTGGGTCCCTTTTGGTTCCAAGAGGCTGTGATTTTTCAATCCCAAAATTGACTGAGCTCTAAAGAAAACAGATGGCTCTGGTGTAAAGTGTTTCACCATATAAACATATGTTGTTTCCTTGTTTCTCCTCTAAAATGACAGCCCAATATGGCAGATTTCATACTTTATTTTTCCTCTCTCTACCTCTCCACAATTCTAAAGATAAGTAAAATAAGTGCCAAGATTAACTTCTTTCAGCAAAAACGTCTTTAAGGACTGGTCCAAGGTGCAACCGTGTTTGAATGTCTTATGTATGTGATAACACAGGACAAGGGAAATAGATTCATTTGAAGCTATTTAAGCGAGTATTCAAAATAATGGAAGGAAAAAAGGACATGTGTGAAGATTCAACTGTGTCTAGAGGCACAAACTTGCCTGTATTCAAGAGTATAACTCCATTTAGCAGTTTTGAAGACTATATTAGTCAGATCTGTCAAGTAACGAAGTCCTCCCCAAAAGTACTGACTTTTTTCTTAATTTGGATGACACACTTGAGTGACTTGACCACTGCATTTAATCCAAAGGTTCTAATTGATTTGTTCATATAAACACAATGTCTTTTCATTAAGGATTCTTTACAATTTACAAGCAATGGAACCAGTGGTATAGTTCCAATAATCAGATTGGAACGGAATTGGATTTCCAGACTCATTTTTCAACATATGAAGTTTTTGTGTGGCTATATAAATTTCATATCCTTGAAATGATGAAATAAAGGAAAGTTCAGTTCTGTTTGTGGGGGCGTAGGACTGGATGTCCAAGCCAATAGCTGAGTTTTTGTTCGATGCCAAGAAACTACGCTGATTTCCCAACTTACCAACATAACCAAGGCAGTTTATGTTCTACAGTAGTTTATAAAATTCAAAATTGAAAATTAAACGTTTGAAAATGAGAGAAAAGAGAATGTAACCTGGAGATGAGACAGTTCAAGGGGCACATCGTAGCTTTCTTCAGGTATTCAAAGGGCTTTCACGTGGGAGAGCATTATATTTGTTTTGTTTTGCCCCAAAGGACAGAACTGAGAGCACTACATAGGTGTTGCAAGGTGTGAAATTTAGACTCAATATAAGGGGAAATTTTCTGATAATTATAGCCATCCAAACATCTGATGCGCTTCCTCAGCAGGTAAAAATTCCACCCCAGCTCCATCCTCCTCCCCAGGACTTAAAGTAGAGAGTGGATAGCCATTCTGTCATAATAGAAATAGAGACTCTTTCTCCCATATGAGTTGGACTAGATGGCTGCTGGGACACTATAATTTTGTACTTCTGTGAATTCAAAGAATAGGGCAAAGGAGTAAGAAGGAATAGTAGAAGCTGAATGGAATGAAAATTGGAAAATAAAGAAGAATGCTAACTAGAAATTAGCATGGGGGTGGGGAGGGAAGAGGATAAAAAAAGAAAGAAAAATGGAGAAGAGATTATGGGAAAGAAGGATAAAGGCTGAACAAAACTAGATAGTTGGGGTGACAGCAGAAGCAGGAAAAAATTTAACCCCAGACTTGTGAAGTCTCATAAATTTTGCAATAGGACATATGGTTGGTGAGACCCAAGGTCACACAGCAGTATGCACAGTTTCTGCATGGCTGTTTTTCCCATGCTCTTATGCTGACTTGTCTGAGTTCAACTGCTTCCCTCTGTCTTTGATATCTGCTTCAGCAGATAAACAACCTAGGAGGCAGGCAGAGGGCCCAGAAACAGCTCTAAGGATCCAGGATCTCAGAGATACAGTGCTCTAAGTACGGTGTCAGAAGTAATAGAGCATTTCTAAGGAAGAGCCTGATTTATATGACTCTTGATGCAACAATCTCTGATTTGGAGTACGCTGGTCCAATTTCCAAAAATTAGTCACTTTCTTCGTTTTTGTTCTCTCACCCTTGTCTGTGTCTTTTTACTAATTGTACTTCTTGTACAATTGTAATAGCCACCTCACAGGTCTTTCCACCTGAACTCTCACCCTGGCTTCATCACGTTGCTGCCAGAATAATCTTTCACATACATGAAGCAAGTAGTAGTAGTAGTAGTAGTAGTAGTAGTAGTAGTAGTAGTAGTAATAGTAGTGGTAGTAGTGGTAGTAGTAGTGGTGGTAGTAGTAGTAGTAGCAGTAGTGGTAGTAGTAGTGGTAGTAGTAGTAGTAGTAGCGGTAGTAGTAGTAGTGGTAGTAGTGGTAGTAGTGGTAGTAGTAGTAGTAGTGGTAATAGTGGTAGTAGTAGTGGTAGTAGTGGTAGTGGTAGTAGTAGTAGTGGTAGCAGTAGTAGTAGTGGTAGTACTGGTAGTAGTAGTAGTAGTAGTATAGTAGTAGTAGTAGTGGTGGTGGTGGTAGTAGTAGTGGTAGCAGTGGTAGTAGTGGTAGTAGTGGTAGAAGTAGAAGCAGCAGCAACAGTAGTAGTAGCAGCAGTAGTAGTAGTAGTAGCAGTAATAGTAGTAGTAGTAGTAGTAGTAGTAGTAGTAGTAATAGTAGTAGTAGTAGTAATAACATTCATATAGCACTTACCACGTGCCAGGCACTATGATGAGTGCTTTACAAACATTATGTTATTTGATGTTCATAATCACGCTATGAGGTAGATGCAATGGCAATCCTCATTCTACAGTTGAGAAAACTGAGACAAAGAGCAGATAAGTGACTGGTCCAGGGTCACACAACTAGCAAGTCTGAGGTTGGATTTGAATTCAAGTATTCTTGACTCCTAGCCTAGCTGTACTGCTCAGGTATCCCTCCTCTGCTCAAGAATCTTCGTTGGTTCTCTGTAACCTAGAGGAAAGAATACCAGAGGACTTCTAGTATTTTGGCCAAGAACTCTTGAGAGCCTGGGGAGCCTCCTTACCAGCCGCCTTTAACTTCCTTGCTATTGGCTTTTACCCTCCTAGACTACTTTTAACCATCTTAGGAACTTCTTTTGCTTGAAAGTATAAGAATATATTTTTATGAAATGGATTAGTTATCTGAACCCTCAGGCTTTGAGTAATTCATTTCACCAGAGGTGGCACTGTGGACTGTGGACAAATAACATAGATGGCATCATAGAATTTTGAGCTGGATGGGACCTCAGAGACCATTTGGCTCAAACTTCTCCTGATGCTCAAATACTCAAACAGATCTTTGGTATCACCAGTTTGGGAGTTCCCTGCAAAGATGTCAATCACAATCTATCCATGCCCACCCATCCCATTCCACTCTTGTTCATGTCTTCCCATCAGTCACTGGGTGTCCACTCAGCGGAACACTCTGGCTGCTCATCACTCATCCCTTGCTCTTGCCACACTACCAGCCCCTCTTTTCTTCCTGTATATAACATTCTTCGATGATATACTTTACTCTCATTTTTCTTTGGAGATCCTTGTTGGTTCTCTGTTGCCATTGATGCCTGTTGTTGGCCTTCCGTTGCCCTCTGGGAGATACACATCTTTAATTCTTCAGATGCAATTTTGTGTTTTAAGTCTTAAAAGAAATACTGGTAAAATATTTGTATTAAAGAGATGGGTCCTTGTCATTCTGTGAAACTTGGGGTCAGAATAAAGTACTTGCAATCCAGCATATTATCCTTTTCCTTTTCTTTCTTTTTTTTTGGTGACGTCTTTTTTTAAAAATTTATTTCTTTTATTCCAAACTTCAGAAATAAAATAAGCATTTCCACAACATAATAGAATAGAAAAAAATGATTGTACATGAAACTGCAAATCTGTTATGTACAATTTGCCATTCCTTTTAAATATATAATAAAATTACAACGTACCTTTCTTTTTTTCCCTTGCCATCTGCATTGTCTGTCCAGATATACATATTGTTGGACAAGCTCTCTATAAAATGTGCATTCAGAGGCAGATTGAAATCTGGGCAAGAAACTTTCTTCATACATTTGGCCTTTCCTGTATGGATGAATAGGCCAGAACGCCTTTGATTTACTGTATATTTCTTCCAAGGAGATCTGCAGTATCTTGTGCTTGCTGTAACAAGAGCAAAGTCATCTGCAAACAGGGGAATGTGGAGGATTTTCCCCTTCACAAAGAATCCCTCCTTCATCTGGATTCTGAGCTGGATCTCCTCCATCATGGTAACAAATACTTTGGGTGAGCGTACATCTATCTCCCTGCTTTAGGCCTCGCCTGGTGTTTGTTTCAGATTCCTGATGTCTATTATCAGAGGAGCATTGAACAGGGTTATTTCTGTTGTTAGCTCTTTTCAGGAATCGTGAATGACCTTGATACAAGAATATATGGGGTTTTTTGTCCTGTGGAATTTAGTAATCAACAAACAAGACACAAAATGGGATTTTATATTTACTATATCTTTCAATCAGCTGTGAAATGTAAAGACATAGTCCACTGTGGAATGTCATTTATGAAAGTCTGCTTGTTCCTTGCTAATGGTCTCCTCCATGATGCCCTCATTTCACAGATAGTGACCCTCATAAAGGTTTTGGGTAGATGGGGGAGTAGATAATAATAACTTGTAATTGTGGCTCTTTTCTTGGTTACTTTAAAAAAAATCAATAAGTCTGAGGTTTTTCCCATGCTTTTGATATCTTTTAATCCTTTAGGCGTCTTCTAAACTGATTCTGTGGTGCCCTCACAATTGTCCCTAGCAAGACCTCATCTATATATACCTCACTCAATGTGGACGTTTAACCCAATTTAGCTTTGGTATCGTTTAGTCACTCAGTACTCTCTGACTCTAGGTGATACTAGAATGCTTTTCCATTTCTGTCTCCGATGTGTCCCCGTTTTATAGATGAGGAACTGAGGCAAATGGGCTTAAATGACTTGCCTGGGATCACACAGCTAGCAAGTGCTGAGGCTGGCTTTGAAATCAGATCTTCCTGACTCCAGGCCTGGCACTGCCTATCCACTGCACTACCTAGTTGCTCCAACTTTAGCCCTAATATAGGGCTAGATTTAGGGCTACGGGAGAACATCCACTCCAACCCCTCATTTTATAGACAACGAACTCAGACTTGGAGAGGTTACCCAAGGTCACCTAAGAAGTAAGTAGCAGAGTCAAGATTTGAACCCGGGTCCTCGAACTTCAAATCCAACACTCTTGTCCACTGAATCACACTGGTTGCTTTTTATCTTCCCTTCTTGAAGACGTCTTGGTAGGACCTGAGAAAGAATCTATCATCTGGAGATAGAGCAATGGCTCCTGATCCAGGCTGAGGGATTTAGCGAAGCAGGGCTACGGGTGGTGGAAAGACACAGATGGATGACATAAATGGCCTACATTATCTCCTCACTCCAAAGAACCTCCTGAGTAAGACCTTTGCTGGTCAGGCTAGTTAGTGTTACTTATGACTTCCTTTTACATGGATTCCTCGTATCCATTTTATATCCCTTTTATAATTATATGTACATACACACATATCATAATGTATACTAATATGTTATGTATGTTATTTTCCAGTGTAATCACAGTAGGAAGTTATTTATGTATTTATGTATGCTTTATAGAGTTGGAGTCAAGAAGTACTGGGCATTGAAGACTTGAATTTGAATCCTCAGATACTTGCTGAGGTTGTTGTGAGGATCGACTGAGATAACAAATATAAAAACAAACATTTTATATCTTAGTCACATAAACAAGTGGGGCATATGTTTGTATTAAGTGTGAAGTCTGGTCCAAATCTAATTTCTTCCATATTTGCTAATATTCCCAGAACTTTTTGTCAAATAGTGAATCTTTATCCCAGTAAGTAGCTAGAGTCTTTGTATTTATTTAATTGAATACTTGAGCATTAGATGAATCTGCTTCCACACATCATGTACCTAATCTGTTCCAATGACTATTTTCTCTTTTTTAACTAGTACTAAATCTTTTCAATAATTACTCTTTCACAGTTTAGTTTGAGATCTCACACTGCTAGACTGTCTTCATTCCTATTTTTTTCGTTATTTCTCTTGAAAGTCTTGACCTTTTTTCCCTCTGTATGAATTTTGTTATTTCTCTAGTTCTACAGAATATTTTTTGGTGATTTGATTGGTATAGCATTGAATAAGCAAGTTATTTTAGGTAGTATTGTGAATTTTACTACATTGGTTTGTCCTACCTATGAGTAATTATTATTTTTCTAATGACTCAGAACTACCATTATTTCTATAAAAAGTTGTATATAGATGTAAAACGCTATATAAATGCAGGCTATTATTAATCTTTCTTAGTGATGCTATTTCCTGTGTAAGCACCTCAGGAACTGTAATGTTAGGGTCAAATGTGATGGTTCCACTATCTTTGATGGAAAACACTATTGTGATAATTTTTGCAAATCTTTTTCATTTTTCTTCTCTTCCTAGTCCTCTATTTTCATTCCTGAGTGTCCTTGGGACAACTTTGTTTAGTTGAATATCTCCTCAATGTCTCTTTAGATTGTTTGGTTTTTTTTTTTACCTTCCTCTGCTTCTCTCTGCTTTAAAAGATAATACTGCTCACAATTGTCTATTATCACTTCTCAGTGATTTTACAGATGAGTCTTTGTTCTAACATACTCTTGTTCTCGGCAACCATAATCTCCACTTAGTAAGCAAGTCAAATTTCGCTTACTAAATGCTTTCTACGTTCTTTTTGGTATTCTTGTAATAACTAATTTATATTGTTTTAACTTTTAGACAAAATTATAATAGTCCACGTTAATGTCATTCCTGTTGTCCATTTCCATTTTATTTTAATATCTTGTTTAAATAATTTAAAGTTAAGTTTTTTTCAAATGTACAATATACCTTTTTCTCATTGTTATTCTTTCTTCCTGTTTATTATAAATTCTAATCTTAACCCAGGAACTATATGTACACAATTACAAAGCACTTTTCACAAAAATAAAGTCAGATCTAAACAACTGGGAAGATATCAATTGCTCGTGGGTAGACTGAGCTGATATAATAAAAATGACAATTCTACTTAAATAAATTTACTTATTCAGTGTCATGCCAATCTACCAAAAATTATTTTATCAAACTAGAAAAAATAATAACAAAATTAATCTGGAAGAACAAAAGGTCAAGAATATCAAGGGAATTAATGAAAAAAATGCAAAGGAAGGTGGCCTAGCAGTACCAGATCAAAAACTATATTATAAAGCAGCAACCATCAGAGCTATTTGGTACTGCCCAAGAAATAAGAGTGGTGGATCAGTGGAATAAATTAGATCCACAAGACATATTAGTAAATGACTATAGTAATCTAATGTTTGATAAACTCAAAGACTTCTGGGATAAGAACTCACTATTTGACAAAAACTTCTGGGGAAGCTGGAGAATAGCAGAAACTAGGCATAGGCCAACATTTCACCCATATACCAAGATAACGTCAAAATGGGTACATGATTTAGACATTAAGGATAATACTATGAACAAATTAGGAAAGCAAGGAATAGTTTACTTGTCAGATCTATGGAGAAAGGAAGAATTTATGACCAAAGAAGGGATAGAAAGCATTATGAAATACAAAATGAATAATTTTGATTACATTAAATTAAAAGATTTTTGCCCAAACAGAATAAAGAATGGAAGGAAAGCAGAAAACAGGGAAATAATTTTTACAGTGTTTCTGACAAAGGTCTCATTTCTCAACTATATAGAGAACTGAGTCCAATTTTTAAGAATACAAGTCATACCCCAATTGATAAATGGTCAAAATATATGAACAGGTAGTGTTCAGATGAAGAAATCAAAGTCATCTATAGTCATATAAAAATACTCTAAATCACTATTAATTATAGAAATACTAATTAAAACCACACTGAGGCACCATCTCACATCTATCAGATGGGCTAATATGACAGAAAAGAAAAATGATAAATGTTGGAGATGATGTGGGAAAATTGGGACAGTAATGCATTATTGGTGGAGTTGTGAACTGATCCGACCATTCTGGAGAGCAATTTGGAACTATGCCCAAAGGGTTATAAAACTGTTCCTACCCTTTGAGCCAGCAGTACCTCTTCTAGGTCTGTATCCCAAAGAGATCATAAAAACAAGAAAAGGGTCTACATGAACAAAAATATTTATAGCAGCTCTTTTTGTAGTGGCAAAGAAATGGAAATTGAGGGAATACCTGTCTATTGGAGAATGGTTGAACAAGTTGTGGTAGATAAATGTGATGGGATTCTGTTGTGCTATAAGAAATAATGAGCAGTCAAACTTCAGAAAAACCTGGAAAGACTTATGTGAACTGATACTGAGTGAAGTGAGCAGAACCAGAAGTATATTGTGCATAGTAACAGCAACATTGTGTGATGATCAGCTATGATTGACTTAACTCTTCTCAGCAATACAATGATCCAAGACAATTTCAAAAGACGCATGACAGAAAATTATATCCACACCCAGAGAAAGAACTATAAAGTCTGAATGCAAATCCAGGCATATTATTTTCACTTTTTGTGGTTTTTTGTGGCTTTTCCCTTTTGTTCTGATTCTTCTTTCACAACATGACTAATGTGGAAATATATTTAATGTGATTATACACATATAACCTATATCAGATTGCTTGCTGTCTTGGGGAAGGTGGAGGAAGAAAAATTTGGTACTCAAAAATCTTATAAAAATGAATGTTGAAAATTATCTTCACACATAATTGGAAAAGTAAAATTGGATTTAAAAAAATAAATTCTAATCTTAGCTCTAACCTGTCTGTTTGTGCACAGAACACTCATTTAGTAATAACTCCCACGTCCATAAAAAGAAGGATGTGGTGAAGCTCCAATGAGATAATGGATGCAAAGCACTTTGCCAATCTTAAAGAACCAGCTATCTGAAGCAGCAACAGCAGCAACAGCAGCAACAGCAGCAGCAGCAACAGCAGCAGCAGAAGCTATTAGCAGCAGCAGCAACAGCAGCAGCAGCAACAGCATTAGCAACTATTAGCAATAGCAGCACCCCCACCAACAGCAGCAGCAGCAGCTATCAGTAGCAACGTCACCTTACAGTCATTGGATATCTGGTTTGATGATAAGCACACCCTAAACCCTCTACTATACTCCTGCTGAGCCCAAGTAATGATTCTAGAACAATGAAAGGATGTCCTAGTAAATATTTATAATGCCAATGCAATATTCATAGTGCCCACAGTGGCTATGAATATGCTGGTGTAGTTGTGAATCACAAAATGTAACAGCCTCTCCACACGGAAGACAGAACCAAAACATTTATTCAAATACCAGAAAGCTGAATTCCAAAACCAGAAAGCCAAATCCATCATAGCAACCAAGAAGTTGGCACACATAACCAACGCAGCAAACACCAACATTCCCAAGCCTTCCCTCCATCAGACTTTCAAAACAAAACAGATTCCCTTAAGGAAAAATGCCCCTCTCTCACTCATATTAGCTGCTCTGCCTCCACACTGCTTGCTCCCAGCTGTTCTGGCTCTTTCTCCTGCTCCTTCCTGATCCACCTTTCCTGTTCCACCATTTCAGCAAGCTCTTCCTCCTGTGGGTTCCATGTGATTACATTTGGCCTATTAAGGGGTAGGGAAGATCTTCAAATCACCATTACCATTACAATATTTAATGACTGAGCTCTGGAGGGATGGGGGTGCAGGAGAAAGTATATGTACAATTTTAAGTTTTATCTGCCTTATTAACACTGTTGAATATAGACAATCAATGAATAATAAATCAAACTCTGATTTGTAGCAATTGTGGATTTCTGAGGTGTGAATGCTCACTCTGAAAACCTGACAATCAATTCTTGCCAGTTTGAACAGGCTCCAGCAAACCCCTGAATAAGGCTGTATATATAAAGTGCTTTGTAAATCTTATTATAGAGTAAGGTGAATGTCAGTTATTATCAAAACAAGATTTGTGAATTTAAGAGGAAGAAAGGGCCCTGAAGATCACTAGATCCAGCACCCTTATTTTATTTTATTTTTTGCTTTTTTTTTTTGGAGCAGCAATTGGGGTTCAGTGGCTTACCCAAGGTGACACAGCTAGTAAGTGTTAAGTGCCTGAGGCCACATTGGAACTCAGGTTCTCCTGACTCCAGGGCTGGTGCTCTATTCACTGTGCCACCTAGCTGCCCCAACATCCTCATTTTAGAGATGAAAAATCTGAGGCTGGGAGTTCTGTTTTTTTTATTTTATTTTTCTCAATTATATGTAAAAAACTTTTAACATTCTTTTAAAAAATCTTTGTGTTCCAAAATCTCTTTCTGCTTCCCTCTCCTCCCCCTCCTTTGAGAAGGTAAGCAATTTGATATGGATTATGCATGTGCAATCATGCAAAATATTTCCATATTAGTCATGTTGCATAAGAAAATACAGAGAAAAAAACAAGAATAGTAAAGTTGAAAAATATGCTTCAATCTCCATTTAGACTCTGTCAGTTCTTTCTCTGTAGATTTATAGCAGTTTTCATTACAAGTCCTTAGGAATTATCTTGGATCATTGTATTGTTGTGAATAGCTAAGTCATTCACAGTTCATCATTGTACAATATTGCTGTTACTGTGTACAATATTCTCCTGGTTCTGCTCACTTCACTTTGCATCAGTTCATGCAAAATTTTCCAGGTTTTTCTGAAAGCATCTTCCTCATCATTTCTTATTGCACAATAATATTCCACCACAATCATATACCACAACTTGTTCAGTCATGCCCCAATTGGTGGGCATCCCCTCAATTCCCAATTTTTTCCCACCACAAAAAGGACTGCCATAAATGCAAACATTGATGCCAAAGAGGCCAAAGGTGATCAGTTCTGTGAAGACCTACAACATCTTCTAGAAATAACACCAAAAAAAAAAGTTATAATCATCATAGGGGCTTAGAATGCTGAAGTAGGAAGTCAAAAGATAATTGGAATAACAGGGAGGTTTGGCCATGGACTACAAAATGTAGCAGGGCAGAGTTTTGTCAAGATAAATTGTTAGTCGTAACAAACACTTTTTCAACAACTCAAAAGGTAACTCTATACATGGGAATCATCAGATGTTCTGTATAGAAATGAGATTGATTATATACTTTGCAGTCAAAGGTGGAGAAGTTCCATAGAGTCAAGATCCAGAGTTGACTATGGCTAAAATCATGAGCTTCTTATCACAAAATTCAGACTTAAATTGAAAAAAGTAGTGAAAACCATCAGACCATATAGGGATGACTTAAATGACATCCCTTATATATATGAAATAGGAGTGATGAATAGATTTGAAGGATCAAATCTGATAGAGTGCCTGAAGAACTATGGACAGAGGTTCACGATATTGTACAAGGGGCAGCAACAAAAACATTCCAAAGAAAAAGAAAAGCAAGAAAGCAAAAGGGATGTCTGATAAAGTTTTATGAATGATTGAGGAAAGAAGGAAAGGGAGAGGAGAAAGGGAAAGATAAGCCCACTTGAATGCAGAATTCCAGGGAATAGCGAGGAGAGATAATAAGGTCTTCTAAGAGGAATGCCAAGAAATAGAAGAAAACAACAAAATGAGAAAGATAAGAGATGTCTTCAAGAAAATTAGAGATATCAGATGAATGTTTCTTGCAAAAATGGGTCTGATAAAAGACAAAAATGGTAGGGATATAATAAAAGTAGAAGAGCTTAATAAAAGGTGACAAGAATACACAAAAGAACTATATAAGAAAGATCTTGCTATCACTGGTAAGTATATTATGGGTTACTGATCTAGAACCACAGATCCTAGAGAATGAAATCAAGTGGGCCTTGAAGCACTGCTAACAATGAGGCTAGGCAGATAATGGAATTCCAGCTAAGTTATTTAAAACCCTAACAGGTGACACTGTTAAACTGTTGCACTCAATATGCCAGCAAATTTGGAAAACTCAACAGTGGTCACTGGATTGGAAAAGATCAGTTTATGTCCCAATTCTAAAGAAGAGCAATGCCAAGAAATGTTTAAATTACTGAACAATTGCACTCATTTCTTTGGAGGGAGGTTGGATAGAAAGGTGACCTAACACAGACAAGCAACCAGTTCTCTAGAAGCCTGCACAAATATGTGGCCCTTCCAAGAACCTTCTCCTTTCCTTCCCTAAGGAAGATGGGATATAATTGAGGGAAGATTGCTTGACTGTCTAACAACTCTAGATGTTTCCCTTTGCATAGGCAGCCCTCAGGATAAATTTAAGGAACCTGGTAAGTTCCTGAAGAAGGTAGAAACACACCAGAGAGGGAAGTTAAGTTATTTATAGGCTTACATGCAAATTCTTTGTGTTTTTTTCTTAAGTAAAATCTGTCTTATATTCAGTATCTTCTTAGCCTGAATGCTTGTACAAGAACTGAAAGCCTGTTTTTTTGGGGGGACTAAGGGGTAGAAGACCTAGACATGAGCAAAATTCTAGTGTTCCCACAGCTAATCCTATCTCAGAGTGTGATTAATGGGAAGCTCTCAATATCAAGCCATGTGAACCAGGTCTATGGTTCTGAGCCATAGGTTATATGTATATTAACACAGACTATGCATTGTGATATTCTTAGGTTCAGAATGTTTTAAAAGAAAAATTTCAATGAAAATTATAGAGAATAAAACAGATTTGAATCCATTATGGAGGGCCATCTGATGATTTCAGGTGAGGTTGGCCAATATTTCTTACCAAACATTTTCACTCAGTGCAAAGCAAAATGAAAATCGTTTTAATGGAATTAATAAATCACGGGTAAATTCTCCTGATTATGCAGTTAGCCTAATAATGCTTATTGTACAGTCTTCATGATGAATTCAGCATTTCTAAAAACAGGAAGTACAGTATTAACTGAGGAAGCCAAAAATTCCCTGTATTCTTCTATTTTGAGGGCAAACTGCCAAATGAGAAGTTCATAGAAGTTGATATTTGACATAAGCATTCTCTACAATAAATATGATTCCTGTGCACTTACACAGATTATTCTTTGGGTTAAATGAGTTGCTTTCAGATTCCACTTTCCATCATTGTTTCAAAAGATGAGGATGGGGGGGAGGGGAAGAACGAGAAAAGGGTGCATTTGGTGGCAATATTCATTATACATACATTTTCTCATTTGAGGTTCACTACAACCCAGTGAAATAAATATTAAAGCCATTATTGTCTTAATTTTATAGGTAAAGAAGCTAAAGCTAAGAAAACCTAAATGACTTGTGTAGGGTCATGCTGCCAATCAGGCAGCCAGTGAGGGTGAATCTGAACCCAAATCTTCCTAGCTCTAAATCTAGCACTCATCACTATTCCACACAGCCTCTGGTTAACTCTATTTTCTTCACCACTCTGGAGAGTGTGATAGTGAGTAACAAGGGTCAGTAAAAGTATTAAAAGGATTTTTTTTTTTTGCAACCTTAAGCTTTCCATCCCCCACAAACTATGAATAACAATGAATTCTCATTCAGAATGTGACATCATCCTATAATAGATGACTTCCTTAAGCAACTGGCTCAAGGTGCTTAGCAAATATTCAATGATTGAAAAGGCAACAAGACACACAAATTCTGCATAAACAGTGAATCTCTTCTGTAACCTCACTGTAAAAGAATTCTGGAATCAAAGCCATTTCCACAAGAAGTGACTTCATCCTGAAAGCTGTCATTTTGGAAAAGTAGGTCATATATCTCCACTAAATGACAATAATAGGAAAGTATGCGTACAATGAATGACCCTGGATGTTTAGCACTAGTAATCCAGGTATGACCTTGTAGGAATATGTCCTACAGGCCTTATCTGGAAAATGTAATCCCTTACCAATTGAAGACCTGAGGTGGGTTCCTTTTTTTAGGGCCACTTATCTTGAAAATTAAACAGGTGTTGGAAAGCTATACCATGCATTTAGCTATGGGGATTATTAGGGTTTGTGATAACATACCTCAGGCAGACAATACTATGGTCTGGGGATTTTTTTGCCCCTGACTCAAGACAATCTGAGGATTTCAGAGAAATGTCCATTTTCATAAATATGAGCATAATTTTCTTCAATGGTAGAGAAAGACTTGACTCATAACATGTAGTAAAATGTAAGTTCCCTGACGGCAGAGACTTTTAAAATTTTGTTTTTGTATCCTCAGGGTTAAGTTAGTATCTGGCAAGTTGTCAATAAATCTTGAACAATTGAATTGAACAAAGTCATCTAAAGGATGATTATGACTGACACTATGTTATTTTCCACTTTGTTGCTTTTTGTGGATGGAGAAGGAAGGATTCAATTTAAAATTTTGTTAATTTGGTACCAGCATTATCCATTATATCTGACCACAGTCTTGTGCCTTTGCATTTTTGTAGGGGTTAGCACACAACTTATTTCCTTTAATCTTATTTTTTAATAAAAAAGAACATTTGTGATCATCAGAACATGAAAAAGAAGATTCTATATGAAATTATCTTTATTTCATACTACTTGTTTTTTAAAAATATATACATTTTAAATTCCACATATAACTTTGAAAATTGCACTTGTTGACTATACTTTGTTCTGAACTTCCTTCTGTTCTCTTTTGTACATTTAAAAAATGTTTTATTGATTTTTGGTTTTTTGTATCATTATTGCTAATGCACCCCTTTCCCCTCAGTCTTCCCCTACCCCTGAATTAAAACCAGAAGGGAAAAAACCTTGTAACAAGCACGCATAATCAAGCAAAATAAATCTACATGGTGTTCATATCCAAAAGTACAGTAAATTCTCAACTTTTACAGGTGTGATGTTCCTAGAAAACTGCTTGAATGTAAAAAACACAAATGCTGATGCTATGAATCTATGGGAGATAAGGTGTTAGGTTCCCAACAACCACCCAAAGCTGTGATCTTTTCCTAGAGATTGCTGAAAATAGACTTTTCTGCATATAATTCTTTTTTTTTTAAGGGGGAAGGCAAGGGCAATTGAGGTTAAGTGACTTGCCCAAGGTCACACAGCTAGTAAGTGTTAAGTGTCTGAGGCTGGATTTGAACTCAGGTCCTCCTGACTTCAGGGCCAGTGCTCCCTCATATAATTCTTTTTTTTTTTTTTTAAATTATGGAGGGGGGAAGGCAAGGCAATTGGGGTTAAGTGATTTGCCCAAGATCACATAGCTAGTGTGCCAAATGTCTGGGGCTAGATTTGAATTCAGGTCCCCCTGACTCCAGGGCAGGTATTCCCCTATATAATTCTTTATAACAAAGCAAATTAATTCAGACTATTAATTGAAAAAACAAATACTGAAGCTGAAGTTTAAATATTTTGGTCGCATAATGAGAAGACAGAACTCATTGGAAAACACCATGATGTTATGAAAGATCGAAGGCAAAAGGAGAAGGGAACACCAGAGGATGAGATGGACAGATAGGATCATGGGAGCAATGAACATGACCTTGGGAAGACTTTGGGAGATGATGCAGGATAGAAGGACTTGACGTACTATGGTCCATGGGGTCGCAAAGAGTTGGACATGAACTAAAAGACTGAATAACAACAACAAAAAAGCCTTTCAGGGTTCTTTTTTCTTTGTGTTATTGCCATTATACAAATTTTTCTGGTTCTGCTTACTCCATTCTACATCAGTTCATACTTCCCAAGATTCTTTGAAAAGGTATCTTTCATCATTTCTTACAGCTAAATAATGTCCCATCGTATTAATATGTGACAATTTTTTCTGTCATTCCCTAATTAGTTATCCCTTTTGATTTGAGTTATTTTTTCCCCTTTAATCCCCCTTCAGGACCAGGAACTTTGCTTTGCTTGTCATTATTCCCTCCCATCTTAATGCCCTCCCTTCCCCTCACCATTTTCTTCCCAATCTGCCATCTCCATTTATTTCCCTGTTGAGTTTGATGTATTTCTGCACCAAACTGTGTGTATGTGTTCTCAGATAAGAGTGAAATTCATCTGATGCTCGTTTCTCCCACCCTTTCTTCTGTGTTTGTATATTCTTCTTCTCATGCATACAAATTGGACAAAATATCAAATTATACACCTTTATTCCTCCTTTCTACACTGGTACACTGGTCCTAAAGGGGGAAAATTAATCAGATCTAAAGGGATAACTACTAATTAGGGAATGGTTGAAAAAATTTTCATATATGAATACAATGGGATATAATTTAGCTATAAGAAATGATGAAAGATATCTTTTATCTTGTCTCATCTTCTCCTTTTCAAAAGTCTCAGAACAGAGCTAATTCATCCCCACATCATTCATTTTTCTTTTTTAGCTTCCTCAATATCCTTTGAAGATATTAAGGTGACACGTTTCTTTTCCCCCTATTAGAATGTTAGCATCACCCTGCTGCTCCTCCCAATTGTTCAAATAAGTTTACCTTTCTAGATTTCTCTTAACTCTTATGTTTACATTTCAAAGTTCTTACTTATCTCTGATCTTTTCATCAAAAAGGCTTGAAAAACCTTCATTTTGTTAAAGGTCCATTTTTCTCTATGGGCTTACCTTCAGTGCTTTAGGGTAAGTTATTCTGAGTTGTAAACCCATACTTTTTGCCTTTTGTAACATCCAAAATCTCCTTTCATTTTTGGACAAGGCTGCCAGGTCTTACATGATCCTGATGACAGTTGCTGTATATTTAATTTCCTGTTTCTGCATACTGAAGAATTATTTATTTAATATGGAATCTCAGGATTTAGGGAATGACATAATGAGTTTCTGGAGATTATGAAATCATGGAAAGCAGTTGGGTAGAAAAGGCTTACCCTTTTCTCCAGCGTTACTTCCTGAATAGGGCCTTTGTTCTAGAACCAAAGATTCAACTACTATTTTGACTTTGAGTGATGTGGTAGGCCCTGCTTGGTCCTGAGTTCCTTCACTGACTTTCACATCATGTGGTTAAACCCCTGAAGTTCAGAGCACTGCATCTGCAGGGCCCTCTATGGCATCTCAGGACAGAGTATTAGAGTCTTTGGAGCCCTGGAGTGTTCTAGTCTGAGTGTTGCTATGCCAACACTGGTCATCGTCATTCTTGGTGGCTACTATGGGTTTTTAATCACCTTCAGGTTCTCTGGGGAAACCCTGTTCTTGTTGCCTGGGAACACAGAGCCCTGAAGTCTGTACTGGAAAGATGTCAACTTGTTTGTCTGAGCATAATTTGCTTTGATTTTTTAAAAATCTGGATACTATATTTCAAGAAATCATAAACAAAAACTTCCCAGATCTATTAGAAAAAGAGAATAAAGTGAAAAGAGAAAGAATCTGCCAGTCATTTCCTGAAAGAATGGCCAAATGTGTATGTGTATAATATGCATGTATATACACACATATGCATATATATACATTCATATATATACATATATGTGTGTGTATATGTATATATAGTATCTAAAGTCCATTACCTCTCTGAAATAGACAGCATGCTATATACTAAAATATATACATTATTATATATATCAGTTTTTTTGTGGAAAACTGGAAAAAGGGATTCCATTAATTAAAGAATGGTTGAATAAGTTGTGGTTTATGAATATTAGGAAGTCCTATTATGCTATAGGGAATGAGGAAACAAAGGTCATCTTTGAGTTTTGAACTTGACTTCTCAGTCTCTCCCCTTTGGTTTGGCATCTTTACTATTAGGGGATTGCTGCCAGCTCTCTATTCCTCCCTCTTCATCCCCAGGCCCTGTGACGGCTCTGAATGATATTGTGCAGGCTCTTCACTTGACATTCCCTCCACTCAAAACCTTATCTAGAAATTCAGAGAGGCAGCTCAGCCACTGGTGAAGGGTTGCTCAAGTATGCTCTCTACAACTCATTCTCCTTAGGACAAATACTCCAGGCTCTAAGAGCCCTGAGTATTTATAGACGTTTTCAATGGCTAATTTTCCAGTTCACTTGGGATGCAATTTTCACTTGCTTGTTGTATGAATATTTACTTACCATGCTTGATGAGTTCTTAACTAATTAAACCTTGTTCTTTTTGCACATAGCACAAATCTTGGTGCCGTACATAAGGAGGTAAAATTCATGGCCCAAAAAGAGTTGTTGAGTCTATTGTCCTAGATAAGTTTATTAAATGTCCACAGATTTTTAAGCTTTGTAATTCCTGTTTACTTTATTTCTCCATTTTGTGTATGGAAATATCTCAGCCAAATTACATTGCCTTGTAGCATAGCGAATAATTATAATAATAACTCACATTTATATAATGCCTACTATGTGACAGGTATTGTGCTGAGCATTTTACAAATACTATCTCACTTGGTCTTCACAACAACCGTGGGAGGTAGGTGTTATTATTATCCTCATTTTACAGATGAGGAAACTGAGACAAACAGAAGTTAAGTGACTTGCCTAGGGTCACACAGCTAGTAAGTGGCTGAGGCTGGATTTGAACTCAGGTCTTCCTGACTCCAAACCTAGCACTCTATGCACTTCACTACCTAACTGTCCCAACAGAGCATCCAAATGGAATGTTGAACTTTGGGTCAACTAATCCTCAATTCAAATCCTACCTCAGATGCTTACTAGGTGTGTGGCCCAGAGGAAATAAATTAAACTCTCTTGGCCTCAGTTTCCTCACTTGTAAAATGGGCTAATAATATTGGTAGTACCTACTTTCATGGCTAAGACGATCAAATGAAATAACACACATAAATAGTTTTGCAATACTTAAAAGTGCTATATAAATGTTAGTTGTTAGTATTATTTAAAGGAAGTCCTAATGAGGCTATTCCAGAATGAAAAGAAATGTATGTACCTAGAGTTTCTGTCACTGTCTCAGTAGGAGAGGGCATTCTAGAGACAAAGCATAAAGCACCTTGCTTACAGTCTCTCCTCTCACCAAGCCATATTCTCCTAATCACCAGAAGAATAAGAAATGTCTATGTCCCCCTATTGCCTCTAGGATAAAATCCAAAATCCTCATCTTAGCATTTACTTCTCACTCTGGCTTCAGCCTTTCTTTCCAGATTTATTTTGCATTACACACTACTTTCCTAATAAACTACCTTATTTACTATTACTTGAACTGGGAATTCCATGTCCTACTTCTATACCCTCTTTGACACTGTTGATCATCCTTTTCCCATGATACTCTCTTTTCTCTAGGTTTTCATGACACTTTTCTTTCCTGGTTTGCCTCATATCTATTTCACTGCTGCTCAGTCTCCTTTGCTGAATCATCATCTGGGGCACACCTGCCAACCACCTTATCCCATAGGTCTCTGTCCTGGGCCCTCTGCTCTTCTCCCACTATACTATCTCAGCATGGTAAACTCCATCTACCATGGATCCACTTTTATCATCTCTATGCTGATGACTCTCAAGTCTACTTATCTAGCCCTAACCTCTCAGCTGACCTCCAGTCTGGCATCTCCAATCATCTGTTAGTCATTTTAAGCTACATGTCTCTTCTTAATTTCCCTATTACTACTGAGGCACTCTTACTTTCACCAAGGCTCACAAACTAGGTGTCATCCTCAACTCCTTAATCTTTCTCACCTCCCATATCCAACCTATTGATTTTACTGTTATAACATTGCTCTTGGGGCAGCTAGGTGGCACAGTGAATAGAGCACTGGCCCTGGAGTCAGGAACACCTGAGTTCAAATTCAGCCAGGGTACTTAACAAAAAACTAGCCGTGTGACCTTGGGCAAGTCACTTAACCCCAATTGCCCTACCTTCCCCCCTCCAAAAAGCAAAAAACAAAACAAAACAAAACAAAAAAACATTGCTCTCACATGCGCCCTTCTTTCCTCCAACATTGCCACCACCCTGGTATAGACATATATCACCTCACATCTGGATTATTGCAATAGTCTGCTGGTGGGTCAGCCTGCTACAAGTCTCAACACTCCAGTCCATTCTCCACTCAGCTGTCAATGTAATACTCTGTAAAGTGCAGGTCTGACCACATCATCCCCCAACCCCACTCAATAAACTCCAATGGCTTTCTATTACATCTAGAATCAATTAAAAATCCTCTGTTGGGCATTCAAAGTTCCCCCCACAGACTTACTAATCTTCTTACACCTTACAATACCCCCCACCTATTCTCTGTGATTGAGTGACGTTGACCTCCTTGCTGTTCCTCACACAAAACTCTAAGCATTTTCCCTGGTCCCACAGATATCAAATGCCCTCCCTCCATGTTTCTCCTCCTCCTAGCTTCCCTGGCTTCCTTCAAGTCCCATCTTAAATCCCACGTTCTATAAGAACCTTCTTTTGATCCCACTTAACTAGTGTCTTCCCACTATCAATTACTTCCAATTTATGCTGTATATATCTTGTATGTACATAATCATTTACATAGGAACTCCCTTTTTGTGAGCTCCTCTAAAGCAAGGATTACCTTATCTTTCTTTATGTTTCCAGTGCTTAGGACAGTTCTTTGCACATTGTAGATGCTGAATAAATAGTTACTGAATGACTGACATTCTTTTGTGCAAGACTTTATCATTTATCTGAAATGCCTTCTTTCCCCACCTCTACCTTTTAGAATCCCTACCATCCTTCAAAGTTTAGTTCTCAAGTGCTATCTCCTCTGGGAATACCTTCCTGATCCTCCCTCTTTTAATATTTTCTTCCACTCTTCCCATTATATTTGACTTACTTCTATGTGTAAATGTTGTATTTTCCTCAGAGAGAATGTAAGCACCTTGAGGGCAAGGATATCTTCAGTGTCTTCTGGTAGAAAGCTAAGTAAGTTATTTTTAAATTTAACTAAGTGAGTAAAGGCAGGAACATAAAAAGATAGTCTTTAGGAAGGATCTGGGAACAAGAATATAAATGGGCAATACTTTGGGAAATTAGGTGTTATATAGCTGTAATGAGTAAATTTTTGGACAACTCTTGTCTCCTGGCTATAGTTTTTGTTTGTTTGTTTCATTATCTCCCATATCAAATATTTATAAATGCTAGTCATTGTAGTAAAAGAAGAGCATAAAAGCCAATCAAAACAGTGTTTAGTTATCTGCCTTAATGAATCTCACATCCCAGGATAGATACACTGAGGCACGCAATCTCCAGGCCTTTCCCCTAGCTTCGTCCATGCCTGGACTCTTTCCTTCTTCACCTCCAGTTCCTGCCTTCCTTAAATCCTAGCTAAAACCCCACCTTCTATAAGGAGTTCTTTCTTTATCTCTCTTAAAATTGAGGTGATTTCGCTCTGATGATTAATTCCAATTTTCCCTGAGCTTGTTTGTCCATAGTTCTTTGCATGTTTTCTGCTCCATTAGATTGTGAGCTCCTCAATAGCAGGGTCCATCTTTTGCCTTTTTTCATATCCTCATCACTTAGCACAGTGTCTGGTTCACAGTAGACACTTAACAAATACTTATTGACTCCCTGCTGCCCAAAATGGTAACTGTGAAATGAAAACAAGACACATGTACATATGTCATTAAGTACAAAGAATCAGGACTGCCCCTAGGCAAACTCATAAAGTAGATAATATGTCCTCATTTTTCTCTTTTTATATCTCTACTCAGTGCTTCCTAAAAATGTTCTGGAGTGCTTTATCCAATTCAATTCAACAAGCCATGTAGGTCCTGTGCTTTGCACTAGGCAGGATATAAGGGGTGAAAATTGTGTAAGTCCCTGGTTGCATTTAATGTGCACAAGTAAGTAAATACAAAGCAATTGGGGGAGGGGGAAGATTTAGTTATTGGGGCAATTAATAAAGGTCTCATGTAGGAGGAAACATGAGCTGAGCCTTGAAGGAAGCTAGGCAGTCAAAAGGCAGAGGGGTACAAAGGTCCTGGTGAAAAGACCCAGAAAATAAAATGTCATGTGTGGGGAACATTAAGTAGAGTTTATGATGGAAAGTAGTATAAAAATAATGCTAGAAAGATAGGTTGAAATCAGGTTGTTAAGAGCTTTACATGCCAAGAATAAAATGTTCTATTTTATCCAAGAGGTCATAAAAATAATGGAAACTTTCTGAGCAAGGGCATAACAATGGTCAGATTTGTGCTTTAGAAGTATCCATTTTGGGGCAGCTAAGTGGCACAGTGAGTAGAGCACTGACCCTGGAGTCAGGAGGACCTGAGTCCAAATCCAGCCTCGGACACTTAACGCAAAAACTAGCCATGTGACCTTGGGCAAGTCACTTAACCCCAATTGCCCTGCATTCTCTCCTCCAAAAAAAAAAAAAAAGAAGTATCCATTTGACAGCCTTGTGGATGATGGATAGGAAAGGAGACCAAGTAGGAAGCAATTTACAAAGCAAGATTTGATGAGTTCCTGAATTGGATGGTGATCATATGAGTAGGGAGAAGGGTACAGATGCAAGAGATTTTGCGGAGGTAGGATCCATGATACTTGGCAACTGATCTGAGATCAATGAGAAAAGATCAGGAGAGAAAAGAGTTAAAGATAACTCTGAAGTTGTGAAAATCTGAGCAAACAGGAAGAACAGAAGAATGACAGAAATAGACAGGTTAGAAACACAAGTGGGTTTAAGGAGAGATAGCTTGATTTCTGTTTAGGATAAATTGAGTTTGAAATATCTATGAGATGTCTTAGTGGAAATGTCTATCAGAAAGTTTGTGAAATGGGACTGAATGACAGGAGAGAAATGAGGATTAAGCATGGGTCTCTTTCTTAGGTGGTACTTGACTCTCTAGATATTTCCCCTGCCCTCATCAGAATGTATTTGTCTCACAGTCAACTCATAAGGTGATAACTGGTGAACTGATCTGTGCTTTTAAATAAAGGACCTCTAGAAGATAAAATTTCTGGTAAAATTTAAGCTTCAAAAGATTAGGGATTATTTTCCACTTATTTCCCCCCCCCCCCTTTTTTTCTTTATGATCCTATTATGCCTAGCACAGTGCCTTGAATTTTTCTTTTTGGACCAGTCCTGTAATTTCACTGGAGGCAATTCTTTATGAAGAAACTCTCTCTACCAATGCAGATTTGTGAATATTTCATAATTTATTGTTGTAGAGTGTTGTCTGTAGCCACTGGAAGATTAGATGATTTGTACTGAGAAATATAGATTGTGTCAGAGGTGGGATTTTAACCCAGGTCTTATTGACTCTGACAAGACTATCTTTTGATCCAGTAAGATATACTTCCTCTCTTTCTTTTACATAGTAGGTATTTTTAATTCATATTCATTGACTTATATTAGTTTAAATCAATAAAGTGACTTAATGATAGATATGGAAGTGATTTGGAACAGACCACTGGGGAGATATTTGGGGGCAAGGGAGTCTTTCAGCCACCTACTTCAGGCTTTGTCAAAGAGATATACCACCTAATATTCAGGCCCACAGATTGAAAGGATGGCAAACACACAAAATAATTTTAATGGTATCTACATCCTGTGTTATCTGAGTTAAAGCAAGTCCCTGGCCAACACTGTGGCACTTGTTACATACACCAAGGTCTCTTTAACCACCATTATGGGTTGGACTTCCCTTAGAAGGCAGCTCAGGTCAACCTCTTAATCATACAGACATTGGATGGCAACAAGATAACACAAGAGGACAATAGGATTGTTACCTTGAATGTGAGGAGCCAAGGACTTTGTCACTTACATTAATTAACCAGAGTTTCTATTTTAAAAAATTACAAAATACACTTTTGGGACTATTTCAGAAAAGTGACCCCCATATATTTTATTCAGCAGGAAAACATTCCCTCCTCCTTGATTTTTTGGTTATTTTTCTTTTGCATCCTGCTGTCTTGTGAAAATGAAATTGGAACAAACTTTATACAAACTACAAATCATCAGCTGAAATCCATAATCATTTGAGACAAACTAAGTTGTAATAATTGTAAGATTGGATAATTTGGTTATTAAATTTAGGGATGTTCTACCTTTTACCCTGGATAAAAAATTGAAATTTAACTCCAGAATAAATTTATATTATGCAGGAATTCAAAATGAACCTTAATGTAATCCTATCTGCTTAGCCAAGAACAGATCAAATTCCCCAAGAATTTCATATGGGAAATAAAGTGACTCATTTTCTCATTCTTTGAGAAAGCTATAGCTCTCAATGCCAGGGTGCTTCTAAGATGTGTGACTAGGCATATGCTCACAAGCACGATCTATAGCTACTACCATCATTCCCTCGAAACTACGGTACTACGGCCAACTCCATCAAGTCTCCTTTTCTCCCCCTGGAGTGTAAATATAGAACAATAATGACTTGAGCAAATACTTTTGCATTTCTCAAGTACAAAAACAAAGAACAATCTGCCATAAAGTCCAGAACCAGCAGAAGATCTCTGAAACAAACACACAACTCATTTGAGGAGATAAATAAGAAAGAAACTTCCCAAAGTTGATAAGAGACTTTCCTAGGTCAAAGCTCTCAGTGCCACCCATTCCTCCCAAATGGGTAGCAAACACACTACAAAGACTTCTTCATGATCAACCAGAGGGGTGACTTAGATTGACCCTCAGATCAGTGGCATAAGAATCCTCTCTGTGTGTGTGTGTGTCTCTCTCTCTCTCTCTCTTTCTCTCTCTCTCTCTCTCTCTCTCTCTCTCTCTCTCTCTCTCTCTCTGTCTCTCTCTGTCTCTCTCTCTCTGTCTCTCTCTGTCTGTCTGTCTGTCTGTCTCTCACTTTGGCCATTATATTCTAACTGATAACCATGTACCCAGGAGAGAAACAATGAATGAAAGTGAAAACAGTTATGGTTTACAAAGTTACAAAGTCACAAGGAATCACTTCATCTACCAGGTAATTTGTCTAGTTCCTCCTGCTCTCTACAGTTAAAACATGGGCATGGCTCCATGCATTCCCCTCCCTCTTTTCAGACTATCTGCTCTGAAAAATTTGAACTATGGTTCATAAGACCATCTTTATTATTTTCATTTGTTAAATGGAAAAGCAGAGACTTAAAAAAAATAAATAAATCTAGATCTAATTAGTGAATCCATTTTCTTTCTCTTTGATGCAATCAGGATGGAGTTTACCAGTACTCCTTTGACAAGTGTCCAAGTTTACAAAGAGAACTTTCCAACTAAATACTTCTGATTTTGATTAACTCAGAATCCTTGACAACCAACAGGGAATAGAAAAGCCTATGTCTAAGTCTTAGCACTTATTTCTCTGTCTATTCCACTCATGACAACTATATATCTGACCACCTTGATTCCCCACACTCTGGAAACTATCTAGATTGACCACATTTACATATCTTTCTGCTCTGGTTGATTCTTTTGGGACACTATCTCTTCCCTACTTTCATAGATAGATAGATAAATAGAAAGAAAGATATGTGTGTATATACACATACATATATGTAGATAATTCTCATGAAAACTTTATGGAGGTGAGAAAAAAGACAAGTTAGTAGTTATTGCTACATTTCATTCTCTTTTTGTTTTTCTGGTGATGACACTATCTTTGATGTTTTCCATTCTCTTCCTATGTTTCCTTCTTTGAAACACCTCAAAAATTGATCTCTGAGCACATCCAGAATAGCTGAATTTCTTTTATATGTTCTTGATTAACTCTTATTTGGTAATATATCACAGCCTACTCATAGCCACCATTTGCAAACAAATATGTCAAACAAACTATATACAGTATAAAAAGGAAATATTTAAAAGAGGGAAGGCACTATAGTTAAGTGGGGATGGGAAAGGCTTCCTGTACATGATGGGATTTTCATTGGGCCTTAAAGGAAGCCAGGGAAACCAAGAGACAGAAGTGAGGAGCATTTTAGGAATGAAGAATAACCAGAGAAAATACCCGGAGCTGAGAAATGGAGTGACTTGTTTGAAGAACAATCAGGAGACCACTGCTCCTGAATCAAAGCACACATGACAAGGAGAAAAGGTACAAGAAAGCTGGTAAGATAGGGAAGGACTAGTTTATGAAGGGATTTGTATGCCAAACAGAGAATTTTTTGTTTGATCTTGGAGGCATAGGGAGCCACTAGAGTTCAGTATAGGGGTGACATGGTCAAACTTGTGCACTAGGAAAATCTCTTTAGTGACTGAATGGAGGATGGATTGGAGTGGAGAGAGACTTCAGGCAGGCAAATCCACCACCAGAGTATTATAATAGTCTAGGTGTGAGATAATAACAGTGTTGTTGACAGTATCAGAGGAGAGAAGGGACCATATTCAAGAGATGATGTAAAGGCAAAATCCATAGGCTTTGGCAACAGATTTGATATGTCAGGTGAGAGATAGTGAGGAGTCAAGGATGACACACACAGGTTCAGAGCCTGAGGGACTAGGAGGATGGTGTTGCCAATAGGGGAGTGAACAGATAGGGTAGCATTTAAGGGTAAAGATAATGAGTTGTGTTTGGGACATTTCAGTTTTAAAATGTCTATTGGACATATAGTTTGAGATGTCTGAAGGCAGTTGGTGATGCAAGATTGGAGGTCAACAGAGAGGTTAGAACAGGATAGGTAAACTTAAATATCTTCAGTATAGAAATGTAATTAAAGCCAAGATAGAAACTTGAGGCTATTGCTCAGAAACATGGGTTTCTGGAGGTCTTTGTGAGGCATCTAGCAAACACAACTTTGGTCTCAGGAAATAAAACCCAGATCAGTATGAATATTGAGCACTTCTGCTTGCCCATTAGAACATCCTAGTGTTCACAGAGTGAGTTTTCATTCAACAAACACTTAAGTGCCTATCATAGTACTTTTAGTCATTCAGATATGCAACACTATAGCTCTCCCTTTCCTTCCCCTCTCCTCCCCTTTCTTTTTTCCTCCCCTCTCCTTTCTTCTCTCCTCTCTCTGTCCACATAGGGCATAACACCCTTACCTATGGATGCTCTGCTCAAAGGAATGTAAATTTTTATCGCTCAAAATTTGCAAGATATCTTGGGGTTTACAGGCTAGATTTATTTCTTAGGGACAACGCTTTAAACCAGGGGTAGGTAACCTACAAACCTGAAGCCACATGTGGCCTTCTAGGACCTTGGGTGCTGCCTTTTGACTGAGTTGAAGTTTTACAGAACAAATCCTTTTATTAAGGGTGTTTGTTCTGGGAAGTTTGGGTTCACTCAAAGGGCTGCACTTGAGGACCTAGAGGGCCAGATGTGGCCTTGAGGCCACACCTCTGCCTTAAACCCAAATCACTCTGGCTCTAATTAATTGATCAACAATAGGTCCCAGTCCAAGACCAAACTGTCAATGTCACTCAGAGTCAATGCAAATAGCAACTGTTTCTGTTTTGGCCAGAAACCCTGAGGGTCTCCCTCTGCCAGATGGATTTTTTTTTTTTTTTGACTAAGTAGAAGAGGTCATTCTTTGCCTAATTTCTTACCTGGCCTTAATCACTGAATGGGCATTGCCTCAGTCAAACTGGGGTCTGGGAAATACTTTAGCTTAAAAAGGCCAAGGTCCTCTACTGCATCCAGGGCCATCTATGGTCATTCTGATCTATGTCTAGCCACTGCACCCAGATGGCTCCAGAGGAGAAAGTGAGGCTGGTGATTTTGGCCAGCCCTGCTTCACTTAAATCCAATTCATTTCAAAGTCATGGCATCACCTTCCTGATGTCATAGTCCTCTTTGAAAACAAAGGACAAATAACAATTGTAGACTAGTTCAAAGTTAATGGTCCACATAGAAAAAGGGAGCCCAAGAAGGTAGGAAAGAGGTATGGATTTTCCCAAAATGAAGGTTTTTAATGATATTCCTTGTCCTTTAATGGTGTTCACCATGATGTAGATAATGTTCACACGTTTTCTGGATAAGATTATAGTAAAACTCAAAACTTTAAATGTCTCGTCCTAGGCTTGCTTTCTCAGTCATTTCATTGGGATCCTAGGCAATTTCAAGGCTGGGTTACAGCTTCATATCTCAGGTCATGTTGTCAGAATTTTTATTATGTAAGTAGTTGAAAGTCTTATATTATCACCTCATTGAACTTTTGACATGGCAGCTTTCAACTTCCTGCTAATGGAACCATTTTTAACCCTCTGCAAGAGTTATTACCAATAAATGAATCCTTGCCTTTATAGGTTGTGATAAGGCATAAAGCCCCTTTCTCTCTTCTCCCCACCCCAAACTGTACTTTTAATTGGTGAAAGTCAAGTGGAATTCTCTACAACACTATTCAATACAAAAATGATTCAACTTTCTGTGAGTTAATGCCTATCCTTCTTATTGTTTTCTATTCAAGATTAAAAAGAATTCTGTCTTTTTCCAATCCCCCCTCCAACTCTTCCACTAATTAAAGGATAAGAATAGAATGCTATCACTACTAGTATTGTCCTTCATTGGATTCTCAAAATGTATTCAGTTCTATTCAGTTTGCTATATACCCTCGTTCTCAAGGAAGTCTTTCACGCTACTCTTTTTTTTTTTGACAGAATATTATTCAAATAGTGGCAAATGAAATGCTTGAAAAAAATCTAACCTTTTTTTTTAAATGAGTGTTTTATCTTGCTCTAAATTCAACCAAAGATTCTTTTTAAGCATTGTAAATATGGATCACCTTTCTAAATCCTAAAGGTCTCTTAGGGAAACTACTTACCAGGGTAGAGATGGATTCTGTTTTCTTTCAGTTTTTACTTACTCTTGAATAACAAGAGGTAAATAGGTTCAGACATTTTTTTTTTGCTAAATTAGATGGAGTGATATAAGAGTAGCACGAAGGTTAGTGGAAAAAAGCCTTAACCAGGAGTTGAAACTTGGGTTGTGTCCTTCACAAGCCGTGTGTCTTTCAATGAGTCATTTAATGTCTCTGAGCTTGAGTATCCTCATTTGTAAAAGGAAAAGGATGACATGGGATGCATTTTAAATCTTATGAAAGATAACACAATTTACACAATTCTGAATCCATTTCAATTGCCAATGATGGCATTGTTATCCCTAGAGATGTTCCAGTTCTGAAGAACAAAATGTAACACCGTGAGAAGTTCCATGTAAGAGTCAGAGGAAGCCGTGGAATTTTTGGAGAAAGTTTATTATTTGATATTGACTCCTGTCAAAGGATTTTGGAGATATCCTGTTTTTAAGAGCTAAGACCTAGTAAGCAGGCTATGCCCTAAGCTTGACATAACAATAATTCTTTGTGCTCAGGATGATATCACCCTTGGGAGAAGTATATTGCTTTGACAAGCACCAGGTATTCACTGAGGGATTTAGCTCCCCCTATTTCACAAAGCCATCCATCACACGTTCATAATTGCTATTCCTTGTCACTGACAGGTATTGTATTCCTGCTTATGTCACAAAGCTCTGGTTCTGTACTTGGCAGAGTGGTCATGACTCCCAAGACTTGAGACAATGACTGTTCCCATGGTACCCAAGAACCCCTGTATTGTCCCAAGAAATGCTAATCATGAGAACTATCTCAAGATTTTAAAATGATTGTGTCATGGTCCAGCCCAGGATGTATATATAAGACTTGCCTTTAGTCCAACATGTTTAGCCCTCCTTCTTAGGTGGAAGGACTTCCCTTTGCAAATGTCATTTTACTCACTCTAAAATTAAACTTCTGTTTGTGTCCTGACTCTCCTGTCTCTAGCCTGCAGTTTGTTTGGCTCCAGCCACAGGTTAGAGGCCAGATCTGGTCCAGTTGACACTCCTGATCTCTTTCATGCTACTGATTGTCTCTAATTTTTCCCATAGAAAGCTCATTTGTACATTTGTTTGCATGTTGTATCTTCTATTAGACTGTGAGTTCTTTGACACCAGAGATTCTCTTTTGCCTCTCTTTGTACCCTCAGAGCACAATAGCTAGCACATAGTAGGGGCTTAATAAATGCTCATTGATTGACTATTGTCTCCTTCAAAGGTGTGAGCAGACATGTGGCCAGCAACACTGGTTATGGAATCAGAAAGACTTAAGTTTGAGACCAGTCTATGCTACAGTTGATTACACTGAGTAAATGATTTAACCTCTCACTCACCTGTAAAGTGAGATTATTTAGATTAACAATAAAATAGAAGCTCCTTAAATCAAGGACTATTTTCTTCCTGTTTTTGTAGTCCCAGTGCCTAGCACAGTAGCCTGCACCCAGTAGGTTGTTAATAAATGCTTCTTTTTTTTTTTTTTTGCTTTTTGGAGAGAAATTGGGGTTAAGTGACTTGCCCAAAGTCACATGGCTAGTAAGTATATCAAGTGTCTGAGGTCAAATTTGAACTCAGGTTCTCCTGACTCCAGGGCCAGTGGTCTATTCACTGCACCGCCTAGCCACCCCAATAAATGCTTCTTGGGTGGAGTTTCATTACCTGCCTCACAGGATAGTTGTGAGGATCTAATAAGGTTATGTCCTTAAAGTAACTTATAAATTGCTCAACTGTATCCAAAAGTAAAATATGTAAAGAATAAACTTAATCTGTGCTTAAGACAGATGATAGGATTGAAGCTCTTTGAACCTAAATCCCAGACTTCAATGACTAGTTCTCAGTCTTGAAGACCCCATAAAATTCCTAACAGATTTATGATATACAGGGATCTTTCCTTCACTCTATAATGTTGCACATTATAGAGAAGGTTCAAGGCAGAAATGACGTATTTATCAAATTGCCAAATAACACAAAGATTAGAAGTGATAGACAACACTCTGGATGACAGTCAGAAATCAAAAATTATTTCAGACAGGTTAGAATGTTGGGTTGAAATTTAATAGGGGTATATGTCGATTGTTGTTTGTTTGTTTTAATTGGACATTCCTAGAAAACAATTCACATGAAAAAGATCTGAGGTTTAGAGTGGACAGCACTCTCAAAGTGAGACAGCAATGCAACATTCAGGAACTATACACTTAACAGTGCATGTATTTGCCAATCCAATAGATCCCAATCCATCCATTCCTGTGAAACTCTTGTCCATGACTCCCATAAATTTACCATAGGTATTCCACTCAATGTGTTTGGGCTCTTCCCCAGTTCACCTGATATCCCAATGATACCAATAAAGTATTTAGTTTTAACATTAATTGTCCCTCATTCTCACCACATGTCCAACTTGTCTTCTTTTTCAAATGTACAGTTCTTTGATGGCAATCTTTAAACTATTAATCCATTGTAATTCCTTATTTATAATGTGTTATAACTTTCATCCAACAATTACATGTCTCTTCTTTTGCCCTTGCATTGATCCTCAAATTCAGTTCTTTATAGATGATGGTATTACATCACTCACAACCATAAATTATCTCCATAAGAATATGAAGTGTTATATTGATGGGAATGGAAGTCAAGGTTACTGAATAATCAAATTTAAGTATTCCATTCTTTTCCTTTAAAAAAGATTTGGGAATTTTGCTCATTTTTTCCTCCTAGGAAATGTCTCCTATGCTCTCTAATTTTTCAAAGATCATTGAGAGTAATTCAATAATCACAGCTTTTAGTTCTTTTAGAACATTGGAATGTAGTGTGTCCAGATTGGGTGACTTGAACTCTTCAAGGATAGCCATACTTTCTAGATTCTCTCACCATTTCTTTACTTATATTAGATTTTAACTCCCTGATAATCACTTTTATTCCATTCTTCACAATCTAGATTATTTATTTTAGTAGAGATGATGGAAGTAAAGCAATTCTATCTTGTCTCTGTTGTCTGTTGTCTTCATTCCACCCAAAGTGGTCCAGTTTTTTTAATCTACATTCTTATTATTCCAAATATAGCTTTTTAAAAAAGTTTTCTTAAGATTATTCTCCATTTGTATTCATCAAAAATTACTTTTAAATGCCTCCTGAAGAAATGCAACCTCTTTTCCTTTCTCAAAAGGGTGACTAAAGTGATAGCTGAGGGTAATACATAATATAAAGCATTTGACAAACTCTTGATCCTAAAATTTTAGACCTTCGACAACCCAGGTCCAACCTCCCTTTCCATTCTTATTGCACTATTCTCTATCACATACTCTTTGCCTCAGATGGATTGGACTATCGTTGGTCTTTATTCCCTATCCTCTAGGTTAACTTTAGACCAATGGAGTGCATTGGTGTGATAAGAAGTTTCAATAATAATTGAGTCTGGCAACACATCCCACATCTGTATTTTTTTCCCTACTTCTCATTTTGATTCTAGATGCAATTCGGGCACAGTAATGAATTTAATTTAAAGGATAACCCCAAAGGCAATCTAATATGATCTAGTCTAATCTAATCCAATTCAATATGATAAACATTTATTAAGTGTCTAATATGTGAATAGCATTGTGCTAGGCCCTGGGGACATCATATTTCATTACTCCAAAGGAGATTGAGTGTGTTTGTTGATGCACATACTCACTCCAGTGCTGGAAATTTACCATACATGTTCCACCCAAAGTGTTGGAGACCCTCCACTATCTCTATCTTTAAAAACTTGTTTTCTACTTAGGGGAAAGATATCACAAATAAACAGTTAAGTACATGCATGATCATTTGAAGTAGAGGTGAGGATGGGGTGAGTGCTAACAGCGAAAGAAATAAGGGAAGACTTGCCAAGGAGATAAATCGAACTGATCCTTGAAAAACAGTAACAGATTCTGAGAGATGAAGGGAAGGAGTGTGTGCCTTCCAGGCACAGGGGTAGATAGATGGCCTATGCAAAGGGATGAAGGTAGGACAATAGTGAGCCAAATTAAAGGAATTGTAAGTTGGCCAGTCTGGCTAGAACCTTGAATATGTGAAAAGTACTCATATTCAATAAGACTGGAAAGGCAGGCTGGGGTTTGATTGTGGAGAGTTTTGAAAACTGAAATGTTTGCATTTTATTCTAGAAGCTATAGGTAGCCACTGAAATTTCTCAAGCAGGAGAATGATGTGATCAGACTTTTTGCTAAAGAAGTTATGTGGGAGATGGATAGGGGATAGGGGAGATTACAGGGATCAGTTAGGGAGTCGACACCATAGTTTAGGCAAAAGCTGAGGAGATAAATGAGTGGTGGTCATTTGAGTAGAGACAGAAGGGAAGATTTGAGAGATGTGGAAGTAAAGTCAACAAGACTTAGCAAATTATTAGCTACATGAAGGGATGAATTGAAACTGACTCCCAGGGGCAAACCTGAGGAACTAGAAAGAAAGTGGTACTCATCAGAAATAAGGTATTCTAAATTTACAAGGAAGCAAGGATGGGCAGCTTTGAACACAATGCATAGTATTTATTATATAGGTTTCTTCAAATGGAAATATATTCTTGTATATTTTGAATCCTCTCACATTCTGAAGTGCTCATGGCAATGCTTTTTTTTCTTTTCTTATTGTGTATTTAAGGTTAAAATTAAAAATATTTTGAAAAATTAAAAAAGAAAGAAAGAAAGAAGCCAGTCCAGAGTCTATTTGATTTTGGAGAGAAAAGTATTGAGTTTCACTTTGGACATACTGAGTTGAAGATGCCTCCATGATAAACAATATTCAACAGGTGGGTGGTTGCTGATACAGGACTGGAGCTCAGTGGAGAGAATAGAGCTAGACCCATAGATCTGGGGATCATCTATAAAAGCAATGATAGTATAACCTTTCCCAAGCCCATAAGAGAACAGAATAAAGGAGAGGAGAAATTCAGCTCCAGAGCTAATTAAAACTCATTCACTGGGACGTTTAAGCCTTCGTAAGATTTAGAATCTAGCTAATAGTGTACTTTGTGGTTGGTCATTGTATCTACCCAAGTGCCCATTTTGCCTCAAAAATTTAATTTCCCAGAACACATCTGATGTTCCACTGTAGTCCAGATTTACTAGTGTTCCCTCTCTCATCACCCCTCTCTCCCTCCCTTCATCCTTCCTTTGTTATCCCTTTTCTCCTCCCCCGTTCCTTGCCTCTCTCCTTCATCATGCCTCTCATTTCATTATCCCTCTCAATCTCTTTCTCTCCTTTCTCTTTGTTCTCTCTCCCTTCTCCCTTTCCTTTTTTGCTTCCCCTGATATTTTCCTCAGTGGGAATCAGCAGCAACCCCCAGCATCCTCAGGGTTAGGGGCTCAGTGCCCCCACAATCTGGAAAATCTGCATAAAATTTTTTTGGCCCTCCTTTCCTGCTAGAGAAAAACTTATTTTTTTTTCTTTTTATGGGTTGTTTATAGTACCTTATTGCTAAATTTGTGTTAAGTATTTGGTCATAGGTTCTGTATTGCATGCTAGCCTTTGCCTGTCATCTGTGACTTCTGCAAAATTCTCAAAATATTCCCATATAATTTCTTATGCCAATCTATGACACATCAAAACTTTGATGGGGAAAGGCATGATATGGAAGAGATAACTGTCATGTGGCAGCTAAGATGACAAAATATAATCTTAGGCTGTTTTTATATAAATACAGTGACCAGAGAGAAGAAGATAGGCTCATTATATTCTGCCCTGGTCAGACTACATGTGGAATACTGTGCCCACCCCCAGGTACAATCTTTATGAAAATGACCTTTCTATGCATCAGAGTAGCCTGAGGAGAAGGGAATAGGCACAATTCTGCAAAGGATTTTTCTGCAGCAAAATACACCTATAGCGTAAGTCCTCTTTCTTTATAATCAGTCATTAGCAGAGAAGGACTTGCTTACCATGCTCTGTATGTCTTCTGGGTAACTGAAGCTTATTCATCCTTAGCCATGTATTCTCCTAACTAATGAATCCAACTTCCTTTTGCCCTCTTATGGATTTGATTTCTCAAGTCATGCTCCAAAGACATATCCAGCTATACGAGAGTTTCATTTGTAGCAAAGAACCACACATCTTCCAGTTTTAGAATGTATCTTTTTACTGTACAAAGAAACTTTACAGAATGAAGCCAAACAAAGCTAACAGAGAAAGTTGACAGAACAGTCACATTTATAAAATTTTTCCATAATTACACCAGTACCGCATAGAGTAAATAGTCCAGTTCACCACCATAGTGAATTGAGCACAAACTATGGCACATTTAATGTCCTTGCTTTTATGGTGGCATTTCTCTCTCTTGTGTGTAAAGGACTATAAACACACACTTGTTTACTAGAAGCCCTTAAAGCCACAGAAGAGAAATGCCATCTTTGGCCACTTCTGTGATAGTTATTTGTACCTGAAATAAAACTTACAACCCTCTTAGTGTACTCATTATTGGGTTATTTTTTTTTTTTTGAGGGATGGAGTCCAGACCTGTGATTTCATCAGTTTGAGGAACTCCTGGTATGGAAATGTCCTCCACAAATTTAGTCCAGCAACTCATCTGGAACTAACAGTCTTAGAAAATTCCCCGGGGCTAATGGAGAGGTTAAGCAATGTGCCCATGGTCACACAACCAGCATATATCAGAGTCAGGACTTGGACCCAAGTTTGACTTCACTCCAATGCTGGCTTTTGATCCATGATACCGTGTCTGAAACCTTGCTTCTTTACAAAAGATGAAATGGTTCTCAGGAGATATTATAAAGATTACCTGTTGTTAATACAAAATAAAATGTATCAAAAAGTTTTAAAAATAGACTACCAGGCAAACTACCAAGAGACATCGGTATTAATTGTTTCTTTAAAAGTATTCAGATTTATGACCTTCTTGGGAGGAGATTTTGATGGAAAGTGATGTTATTCTCATTTTCAGTTGACTAGGTATATTTATTTTACATATATACAGAAAATGCTATTCTATGTACATTTTGAAGAATCACTCCAACCATTATCCTTCAATGGACCAGTGAAAAAAACTTGCTTCACAGGTAGCAACTTTCCCTTTGGCTTCCTGCCAATGGAAAGAAAAAGAAAAGGCAGATGTTTCTCTCCATGTGCTCACTATGTGCAGGAGGGAGAATCTGAAGTCCCAGAATGTTGTTTTCCTGGTGGAATGATGAGCAATAATCAAGGATTGATTGATAAATAATGTCTTTGGTTGAACTGACAGCTACACTTTTGATTTCAGAGCATCTACCAGGCTGTAAGAACCTTTGTGGTTGGCTTTTCTTGCAAAGTAGATGACCATTCCAGCGGCTGGGATTACCAGGGAGGACAAGCAGTATAGTGCAAGAAGTTGAGGAGAAAAATATTTAGGGATTTCTGGGGAAAAAAAGAAAAGCAATTGACATTGATTACAAAAGTGGTAGTTTAAAAAAATAAATATATATATTTTAAAATATAGTAGTATCATAGGAATAGAAGAGTGTAGAGAATTTCCCACTATGAAGCAAAGGAAAATAATGATTTAGACCAGGTTCTTGACCTCTTTGTGTATGTCATGAACCTTTTTGAGTATCTATGGACCCCTTCTCAGAAAAACGTTTTTTTTTAAAGTTCATAATTGAAGGAAATGCTAAATTTCAGAGACATAGTAGTTAAAATATAGAAATAATTTCTTTCCCATAAAAGTTTGTGGACCCCTAAAATCTATTCACAGACTCCAAGTTAAAAATCCTGGTGTAGACCATCTTGGCCTGAACCCCACACCCTCCTCAATCCACCAAACAATTAAGGTGAAATGTGGACTGAGGGATTCAGATCACTGAACGAAATTCCTGCTTGTTTTTGGAATGAGAGGCCCAATTTATTTGTGTAACATTGGTGATTATTATGACAAAGGCAATACAAGGATGCTTTCATGCATTGAGGAGATTCCATTGTACAATGGGATCGATTGCAGAATTTTAGCATCCAAGAGAACACAAATGGATGCGGTCAGGTGGGAATACAATGCATATCTTCTGTATTCACTTTGATATTTGAGATTAGACATACTCCCTAGAGAACAAGGACTCAATCATCATGAATTGAGAAATACAGTCAGAAATGCAGGAAGATAGAACACACATTTCAGCAGAGCTCTATAAAGCCTGTGTTCTTGAGTTATGGCCCATCTCTGAGAGTATTTCAATATTTGTACTATTTCTTTTTAAAATAAGCTGACTTTATTTTTTCTATCACCAAAGTGTCTCCTTATGGTCCTTTGTATTTGTCTTCCATGTTAGGTTACTCTAGCACCAAAAAGCAGACAAATATAGTACATAGAAGGATATGGAGGGCCAGATTTGGGGTTAGGAAGGCCTTCATTTCAGTTTCTAAATCATAGTTGCTCTATGACCCTTGGCAAATCACATAAGCCCTCTGTGTTACCCAAGTAACTCTCTCATCTAAAACGATTAATTTGCCAATGAATGGTTGGTCTGCCTCTGTGGATGGATTTTCCATATCTGGAATTCCCCTCAATAATGAAATCCTAGTGTCATAGAATTAAAACTGGAAGGGGACTTAGAGATTCTTTTAATACAACACAGAGGCATCTAGGTGGTACAGTGGCTAGTGCACTGAACCTGAAGTCAAGAAGACCTGAATTCAAATCTACCCAGACACTTATTAGTTATGTGACTCTGCACAAGTCACTTACCCCTTATCTGTCTCACTTATAAAATGAGGATATTAATAGTCCTACCTGTCAGGGTTGCTTCAAGGATAAAAGGAGTTAGTCTTTGTAAAGTGCTTTACAAACATTCAAATGTTAGTTAGCTCTTATTATTTTACTGATAAATAATTGAGACCCAAAGTGGTAAAATTACCTGTTCAGGGTAGGCAGCTAGGTGGCACAGTGGATGGAACACTTGGTGTTAGGAAGAGCTGAATTCAAATCCCACCTTAGATACTTACTAACTGTGTGACCCTGGGCAAGTAAATTATTCTTTGCTTGCCTCAGTTTACTAATATACGAAATAAGGGAGTTGAACTTGATGGCCTCAAAGATCTTCTCTAACTCTCAATTTATTATCTATTATCTATTAATTAAAACCATCCAGGTAATATTGAGATTTTTTTTTTTTTTTTGCTTTTTGGAGGGGGGGAAGGCAGGGCAATTGGGGTTAAGTGACTTGCCCAAGGTCACACAGCTAGTAAGTGTTAACTGTCTGAGACTGGATTTGAATTCAGGTCCTCCTGACTCCAGAGCCAGTGCTCTATTCACTGCACCACCTAGCCATCCCCAATATTGAGATTTAAAATCAACTTCCTCTCACCAGACTCCAAATCCATTGTTGTTGTGGTTGTTTTTATTTCATATCACAGATTAATTTGCTTTTATATAGACTATCTCTAGCCTGTTTTTTATAATTAATCATTTGCTCCCTCTTATAATCTTAAAGATTGGCCGGTGATAGATAAGCCAACATTATGAAAATATCTAAAGACATCTGTGGTCCATTTGAACTTATTTACTCTTTAACCTTAAATACAAGTCAACCTCAAAGAATAGGATTTATCTTTCTCGTATGAATTCAAGTTAATTTTAGATGAAATACCTCACAAGTGGGGTAAACTATCAAAAAGATACGAACCAATATCCACACCAGCAAAATGAACTGTGTTTGTTTTATTCAGGGAAGTTAAGGAAAAACCTTATCCTTCATTACACTTAAATGTCCCAGTAACTGCTTCAATTCTCCCCTTGTCTTTATGCTAGTCCAGGCCAAACACCTGTATTGCACCCTTCATTATGGTTAGTTACCATTGTGGACAACACAAAGACTAAGAACACTCCTCTCCCACTAAGTTTTCTTTGAATTCGCCATATGTTACTCTTTTTTAATCTCTTTTTAAAAATGTATTTTTAACATTCATTTTTAATTTTGAATTCCAAATTCTCTCCTTCCCTCCAACCTCATTTAGAAGGCAAGAAACATGATATCCATTACACATGTGAAGTTCAAGCATTATTCTTTGAAGCTCATTTCATTTTCCTCTCAAGTACATGCACCCATATCTCATAACTATATTCCAAACAAGCAGCTATGTCTATTACCAGAGTAACTTTAAAATGTCTTGTTCCATCAACTTGGCAAGCAAAAAAAAAGCTTAAAAGCTTATGAACATCCATCTTCTGTGTCCAATCTACTGTCATAGACCACATAACCAATTAAATTAAATTGGCAACATGCAAGTTATTTATATGACTCGGGCAATTTAGGAGACAAAAATGATTTTGCCATAGTTATTTGCATCATCCAAATCCAACAATTGTAAGCCAAATTAAATCTGGAGCCTGAATTATGCAGCTAATCAAGAATGCCTCATTGAATAATGACAAACCTAATAAGTACTTTAATTAGATAAAGCAATTCAAAAAGAAGACAACATAAGAAAGAAAGATAACCTAAAAGTGGGAAGCATTAAGCCATGTCTTTAAGTGAGAAATATTGACTATAGGAAGCAAAAGAAAAATTCTAAAAATTTTAGGAGCCCCATTTAATGGAGAATTTAGTGGAGTTAAAGATGACCTGGGCATTGAGGAAAAAAGAAAACATAACAAGGAATGAAGGAAAGTCCTCCTACCCATAACTGAGATTTCAATCTGTCCAGAGTCATTTCCGACCTCATTAGAAACATCAATTATATACACCCCTGTGTCATCGGGAGTGACGCGATATAAGGTAAATGTTCCATTCTTCGAACACATAGTCACTTCATTGTCCACATCAACTTTTTTGAGGACAATCACTGCAGGAGGATGACTAAAAGTTGTACATGTAATGGTGACGTTTTCCCCTTCAAGAACAGTTCTAGATGGATGGATGGATATTGTTGTGTTTCGAGGAGGTACTGTGAAGACAGAAAACATGGAGTAAGGTTGCCTACAAGTCCATAGAAATTTATGTTTATAAAAAAATAATTTCTGTCTTTTCTGGGCTTAAATTGAATTTTCTTTAATTAAAAAATGGATTGGTAATCACCATTTTCAAGAACCAGAGACAGCTGCTGCCACGAATGTTTCATCATGGCTAACATTTATTTTGAGTTATTTTTCTTTAGAGCTGGAAACAGGCTTAAAGATCATTTTGTCCAGTCCTTTATTTTATGGAAAAGTAAGCTGAGTCTGGGAGGGATTTAATAACATGTTTATATTCAAATTAGTAGTAGAGTCAGGATCTAAAAGTAGGGCCTCTTACTCCAAATCCAGTGCTCCTCTCACTTTATCACACTTCAAGCATGGACTCCTGTTTGAAAGAAGCTCATTTAACATGGACTGGACTGTCTAGCCTTAAAGATTTCCTCTGCTTTCCACAAGAATAGCAAGGCAAGTGTTTTTTATACTCTTGAGCTCCAGTTCAGGGCCCAACTCTCTTCCAAGATCACCAACAGTGGTGGTAGAAGCCCTCAAAACAATGGTGATGCTACTCATTCTAGATTTAGAACACCCCAGATTCACTTTGTACTGTAGAACGAGAAGGCAGATGGTTTTAATTGGACTCATTACCTAGCTCACCAGGTTTAGAAACTAATGAGCAGCAAACTATGATGGGAGGTGGTGTGCCCTAGTGGATAACATGCTGAGCTCAGAGAGCAGAAGATCCAGGTTCTAATCCCACCTTGGACACTTTGTAGTTGTGTGACTCTGGGCAATTTCCTGAACGTCTATGAACCTCCTTGCATTTACAACGTCAAGGTGTAGGACTCGATGACTTAGAGACTTCCTTCCAGTTCTAGGTGTATGATTCTATGAAGGTCACTACCCCTCAGTCAGAATCAGCATCAGAGACTGAGAAAGGTTCCTTTGGGGGAATGAAGGAAGAAGCCAAATATATTGAAGAAAAACCAGCTGATACAGGCATTTGTGAATGGACTCTGAAAACTTGGGGTGAGGGTGAAAGAGAAAGAAAAAAGGTTTCTGTTTAGATAGATAGATAGATAGATAGATAGATAGAGATAGATAGATAGATAGATAGATAGATAGATAGATAGATAGATATAGATAGATAGATAGACAGATAGATAGATATAGATATAGATATAGATAGATAGGTAGGTAGATAGGTAGATAGGTAGATAGATAGATAGATAGATAGATAGATAGATAAATAGATAGATATAGATATAGATATAGATATAGATATAGATATAGATATAGATATAGATATAGATATAGATATAGATATAGATATAGATAGGTAGGTAGATAGGTAGATAGTCTGGGCGAGCAGCTACAGGTATGGAATGTTGCAGGAACTTTCAGATGAGGTGACTATAAAGTTGCTCATCAATCCTTCCTCCCTGTCTGACTCTTTGTGAACCCATCTCAGGTTGTGGCAAATAAAAATAATTTTAGAAACAAAATTTGGGGCTAAATTATAATCAGTTTTATCAATCACAGCCAGCAAACGATAGACAAAAAAAGACTCATTCTCCTCTCGGTGGCCGAAGAGAAAGCTTGGCCTATTCCTGAGGTTTATACACCCTTAGAAGAGAGGTGTTCCATCAGAAAACAATCAGCTCTGATTGGTTAACAATTATGGAAAGAGAAACGAGCTCACTCCAAGGAGGGACTGAGAGTGATATCGTGCCATCCCTGGACGGAGACCATCCCTACACCCAGACCACCCTCCAGTCTTGAGCAATCTCCACAAAGGGTCTCCCTCCACCCAAGCTTGATTGAGTGGAATTTACCCTAGATTCAAGATTCCTAGTAAGGTTGGGGGTGACTGGATAGAGGAGAAAGTTTGCTGAATCTTCAGAGAATGGGTTTTTGAAATGCAAACAACAGGAAAAAGAGGACCTCTGTGTCTCCTCAAATCATTGGTTATTAATAACAATTTTCTCAGGGCTTTCTTGGCAGAGATAATGGAGTGGTTTGCCACTGTCCTTCTCCAGCTCATTTTACAAATGAGGAAACTGAGGCAAATAGGATCAAGTGACTTGCCCACAGTCACGCTGCTATTAAGTGTCTGAGACCAGATTTGAACTCAGGAAGATGAGTCTTCCTGACTCTAGGCCCAACATCGTACCACCTGGTTGCCCCTGACTTGGTTTTGCTTAATCATTTTCTTTTTTTGCCAGAATACTGAGGGGAGAGGGAGTAATCTAGAAATGTTTATAATGTAAAAAAGAAAATTTAAAGAATTTTTAAAAAAAGAAATAGTACACTACAGATGAGAAAAATCAAGGCAGACAAAGTTTAAACAACTTACCCAGGGTCACACAGCTAGTAAGTATTTGAGGCTAGATTTGAACTCCAGTCTTTCTGACTCTAAGCCCAGAGCTCTACTCACTGTACCAATTAGCTGCTCCTCTAAGTGAAAGCATTTTTATCCCCATCTTGCTGATGAGGAAACGCCAAGAGTTAAAATGACTTACACAAGGTCATAGGCCTGGTTGGCATAAGGGAAGGGCTCCTCTTACCAAGCTGCTAGAGTGAATTATATTCATCCCTTGGGCAGCACAGTATATGATAAATCATAATTAGGGCCCTGTGAGCTGATTGCAATCCAGTGAATTATGTTTCTTCTGATCCTTCCTTCATGTAATCCTGATCTATAGAATGTTACATGGGAATCTTTAAGCGGGGAAAAAACCCTTCACTTCATGGAATGGGGTTTTGTGTCCCCTACATGCTTGAGAGAGGTTTGCTTAATAATTCATTTGCTCATCTTCAATGCCAGGAGGTAAGAAAACTGACAGAGGCAGAGAGGAGAACGCTAGAACCCAGATTTAAATCCTGACTTTTGATGCTTATTAGCTATGTGATCCCACCCAAATCTCTTAAACTTTCTGAGCCTCAGTTTCCTCATCTGTCAAATGAGGGTTTTGGAATAAATGACCCTTCAAGCTGTAAATCTGTGATCCTATGAAAAAGCAGTCCATATCCCCAGTTCATGGGGAGTCAATGCACATTCATGGAAAGGTTAATGATTTTGAATTCTCTGTAGTCTGTTCATCTTTCAGACATAGGTCCTCTCTTTCCTTCCCATCAGAATAAATTTGGATAACCTCAACAGGCTAAGATGGGACTGAAATCCTTGAGGGAACATTTTGACAGGCCTGGGATATCCTTTCCATGGTGCATGAATTGTCTTTGCAAGGGAAGGTAGTAATTATTCTAAAAGGAGTCACTCTGGGGAAATAGTCACTATGTATTCAGAGAAAAGTATTCTCCACTGGAAACAAGGAAGAGGGGTCTTTTGGATACAAACTCTTCCCTTTTCTTTTCCAGTTGACAGCTACACTAGGCCTGGTCAAACATTTGGCCAATTCAAGACCTGGGAGACCAAGGATGCATTCAATCTAAGTCTGAAGGGTGGAAAAAAAAAATAGATGGCAATCCCTACTCACCAATGATTTATTCTAACTCTCTGGCAATGCTCCATATGATATAACAGATGTGCTTCATTATTCTGGGAAATCTTATGAAATAACCAAAAAGAAATGGAATTGAGCTCCACCCTCCCCCTCTTCCACACACATTCTCTTTAACATGAAACATCCCTTTGAAATATGTGGAATTTTTTTAAAAAGTCAAAGAACTAACCTTTAACATCTAGCATCAGACTCCTAACTTCTGAACCACCCTCATTTTTAGATTCACATTCATACACTCCAGCATCCTCTAACTGGGCTGCATGTATATTATAAATGCCATCAGTAGGTTCAAGCTCTTTATCTCCGGTCTCTGTTTTCTTCCTCAGGATAATTCGAGACTTTGGAATGTCCGCAGATGTGCAGGAAATAGTAACTGAATCTCCTTCCTTGATGCTATCAGAAGGGAAGACTAGAAGGACTGTGTCTTTGGGAGGCACTGTAAACAGAATGCAAAGGGCAAGAGAGAGAGAGCTGTTAATCCAATATAAGCTTAATGAAGCCTGGCAAAGGGATGGTAGCAGCCAAGATGCTAATTTGCTCTGGAATGGCGAGGACACAAGTGCAGTCATTGATGGCCTGAGATATTTTTATTAGGGTGGGATTTGTTTTATCTTCATCTAGATTCTGGGCTCTTTGAGGAATGAGTCCACATCTTTCTTAATTATTTATTGTACCCCTACCACTGCAACAGCTAGTGAAATTCTGAGTACATTTTAGATGTTCAATCAATGTTTACTGAATTTAATTGTGAAAAAGTATAATGCATCAATATACTATGTTTGTCTTGTACCATTTCCTAAGAAGTTCAGAGGGCCCTCACAAACTTCAGGAATGAGCTTAGACCTACCAAAACCCCCACTTTGGGGCTGGCTATCTTAAGTTTCAAATGACTATACACTTGACCTGAATGGTAGAAACGTACATGAAAGTACAGAATCATAGCAAACCCCTGAATTTATAAATGAGGAAACTGAGTTTCAGAGGAGTTAATGACTTATAAATATAGCAGAAATGATCAGAATATAATGCTACAGGATCAGGAGGAGCTGAGACCCACATAGGGCAAATATTTTGAACGACAGTCAGGCATCTTGAGAATTATAGTTTTTTCCTCTCTCTTATTCTGAGGATGGGGCCACCTCCCATGGGATTTGGAATTTGGAATTTAGAACTAGGGATATGAGATCTGATAGCTGTATGGAGCTTGGGTAGAATTGGGGATTAGTCTGGGAGCATAGCCTGACCAGAAAAGGAGGGACCCCTGCTACATATGTGTTAAGTACTTAGGATCAGAACTTGAACTCAGGTCTTGTGATTCCAAATACCTTACTCTTTCTATTCTATATTTGGGCAGCTAATTGCTCAGTGGATAGACTGCTAGACCTGAAACCAGGAAGATGTTAGTTTGAATCTGGTCTCAGATATTTATTGGCTATGTGACTCTGCACAAGTCACTTAACCTCTGCCTGCCTCAGTTTCCTCATCTGTAAAGTGGGGATAGCCCCTACTTCACAAAGTTGCGAGAATCAAATGAGACATTTGTAAAGCACTTATCACAATGCTAGAATATAGTAGAAACTATATAAATATTTATTCCCTTCCCCTCTCAATGGTTTACAAGGTTCATATGCTTGCCTAAGGTCACATAGATAGAAAGTTGATGTACAAGCCAATCAGTACCCCTCCTCTGCTTTTCTGATACCTTATCTGATGTTTACAGATGAAAGAATTCCCTCTACTAATGCTGATTGGCATATTCTCTACCACTTACAATCTCAGAGAATTTCCTAGAGTGTTAGAGATTAAGTGACCAGCCCAGGATGACACAGTCAGTATTTTTCAGAGACAAGACTTAAACTCAGGCCAGCTCCCTCTCCACTACTCCTTGGCCCCTCTTGCCACATGTCAAATATTATCATCTGTCCAGTGTCAACAGGTAATACCATGAGGGCTGTGGCCGTGTCTGAAATAGACTTACCTTTCACCTGAAGTATCTGTGTAGTTCTCCTTTCTTTGGGCTCAAATTCCATTTCATCAATAGGTAACTTGGCCTCACAAGTGAGGGATTTTCCCATGTCTTCCATGGTTGGGGTAAAGGTCATCTTCAAACCCTTGGTCTCCAAGTTCCCTTCAGCATTCTCCACAATTTCATGTAATTCCACAGGATGATGAGAACCTTCCTTCCAGAATTCCATCTCCAGTCGCTCTGAAGGGTACACCTTTGGGACCTTGCAGGTGACAGTGACAGGGCTTCCAACAATAAGGGGACCACTCATCTCAATCTCAGGATCTCTGGGGAAAGCTTCAAATACCAAAATAAACCTGGGTATGAATGGGATTTTTGCTGGTATTTTACATAGGATGATTTCAGAGAATAATCAAGTTAATGTTTGTAAGCAGCAACATCCTCCAAATGTCAATTTTGGTCCCTAGGGACATTATAATTACATTATGCAAATACATATATAAGCATGTCAAGCAAGACTATATTAATTATCTAGTCTTAGGATACAATCTTATTGATGACAAAGGTCTGTTTTAGAATGCATAGTGCCTTAGTTAATATATTTTAAAATATCTATTGTTAGGATTATTAAGATTGGTTAAAACAAATGCTATGTTTCACTATTTAGACTTTGTAATCTGCTCATATACTGTAGAATGAAGGATCCCATAGAGTTCTGGATTGCCAATCCAGCAGAGAAGAAAGGGATGAATCCCACCAAGATAGAAATGTTTTGCATATAAGCCATTGTTGGACAAACTATACCTCTACCATCAGATGATCAGACTCACTAACTTCAGAAAGATTAATCACTGAAAGACTGTTCAGTGGACAATGATTTTTTTCTTATCCCAGAAACTTAGTAAGACTAGAGGTAAGATTCAATGCAGATGGATTCATCAACTTCTTAAAATATTTCTGTATTTCCACTCCAATTAACACATCTTACTGAAATTTTGAGACATAGGCCTTTAAAACAAGTATGCTACTACTCAGTTTGATCTCTAAATTTGAGAGACTCATTGATTAAAGATGGGGAGAGGGAGAGAGAGACAGAGAAAGGGAGGGAGGAAGATAGAAAGACGGAGAAAGAGACATAAAGAGAGACACACAGAGACAGAGACACACAGAGACAGAAACAAAGAGACAGAGACAAAGACAGAGAAAGGGAGGGAGGGAGACAGAAAGACAGAGAAAGAGAGAGACAGAGACAAAGAAAAGGAGGGAGACAGACAGAAAGACAGAGAAGGAGAGAGAGACATAAAGAGAGAGGCACAGAGAGAGACACACACAGAAAGACAGAGAAAGAGAGAGACATAAAGAGAGACACACAGACACAGAGACAGACAGAGAGACAGAGACAAAGACAGAGAAAGGGAGGGAGACAGAAAGAAAGAAAGACAAAGAAGAGAGAGACAGAGACAGAGGGAGAGAGAGGTTGAGGCTGCCTCAGAATCCACATGATTTTTGTTCCAATCCCACTTCTGATACAACCTCGCTGTATGATCCAAGGCCAGTCATTTCAACTCTCCCAGCCCCAACCAACTCTCTTATCCTGTAAGATCTTAGAAATCTGTTACTGATCTCTGTTGGTGAAGGGAATTTCAGCTAGTCAGTCAACAAGCATTTGTTAAGTACTTACTCTGTGTTGGGCACTGTGCTAAGCTCTTTACGAATATTATCTCATTTGATCCTCTTGACAGTCCTCAGAAGCAGGTGCTATCATTATCCCCATTTTACAGTTGAGGAAACTGAGGCAGACAGTGGTTGACTTAAACAACCAAACTGTCTCTCACTCTCTCTGTCTGTCTCTGTCTGTCTCTGTCTCTGTCTCTGTCTCTCTCTCTCTCTCACACACACACACACACACACACACACACACAGCTAGCAAACATTTGGGGATGATTTGAACTCAGGTCTTATTGACTCGATACCCAGGTCTATATGCACCACACCTTCTAGCAACTCTTATAGATATAAAGACCAAAGCAGTTCCTTCCCTCAAGAGACTCACATTCTAATGAGGGAAATAATAACCAACCATGTAAATGGCTAGGTGCATATAAGATATATACAAGATATATAGATGAAGTTTCCTACACAGATAAAATCATATCCAGAGCAAAAATAAAATAAAATAAAGATCTGAGATCAGAGGCAGAACTGAACAATATTGGGATATTGTCGACATTCAATCAGTTATTAAGCCAAAGGTGGGAAGCTTATTATCAGAACAAAGCTCCAACTATTTTGCACTGACCAGAGTGATGCTAAAATGAGTTCTTCTCAGCTATTTTCTCACTGCAATAAAGATGTCTTTTCCTGGTTCTCATTTATGGTTAGGAATGTGCAGACATCAGCAAATCCTTGGCTCTGTGTAATGATGACACAATATAACTTAACCCTCTTTTGAGAAGTTCAAATTCCTCCCAGACATAATCCATTTCCCCCTAGAATAGAGCCTCCAGGAGGTAAGACATGATTGATCAGTGGTTCTGATGAAAAATCCCTGCAATGTGTACTTTTGAATCCTGTTCCATTAAAGAAGGCAGAGCAACCATGTCAAAGAAATCATGTGGTAGGTAATTGTACCTATTATATCCCACCACCATTGTGAGCCAAGGCACTCCAGCAAAATCTATTCCACATATCAATTTGCAGCTGGACTGGATTTGGGTTCCTAAAGTGTTTACTTGGTACTATTCTTCACCAAGCAAATAAAATGGTCCATTAGAAAAATGGAGAATTGCAAAGAAGGTCTCATTCTCACTGCTGAAGTGAATTCACTGTAGGACACCTATGTTAGTGCAGGCTTGTCCCCAGCATCACAGAAGATCCCCTGCCTCAATCCCAAAACTGTGTCTCTCTGCCTACTTTCCATTCACTTTTATCTCTATTTCTTGGTTGTGCCTCTCAGCTCAAACTCCTCCCCTTCTGTCCAGGGCCAGCTGCTCACAGATAGCCACAGGTATTGTTAAGGCAGTAACTCCAATAAGCACTGACTCAAGATTAGTTGGCAGTCTCTGGTCTGTCAGTGCTTCTCCCAAGGTCAGCCAACAAGCTGAGTAAATGTGGAGGGGTCTGAAAGTCGTAATCAATTCAAACCAATACTGGAGGTAGAAGTGGGAGAGTCAGTAGACTATGGACACCCTGATATATGAGCCAAGCTTTGGACTAGCTATGGGGCCAGCCACGAATCTATGTATGGAAGGGTCTTTCTGCTTGCTTTTTGAGTACAAATCAACTGAACTGCCTGGAGGAAAAATTCCTCAGTATGGCAGTAAACAGTAATTTTTACCACATGCTTGAATAAAGTTCCATCAGGCACATATGGTTTCCTCATTAAGGAATCACGTGCCCTGTTTATTTCCTTCTCTAAACACTTCTGTCTCATTGCAGAGTCATGGGGTCAGATTTACTTTTTTCAACCAATCCTCCTGAAAATGAACAATTCTCAACTTTGGAACATCACTTTTAAATAATGATCACTAATATTTACATGGTGCTTTGAGGTTTGTCAAGACACTGTGCTAAGCTCTTTACAAGTATTATCTCATTTGATCCTCTCGATCACCCTAGGAGGCAGATGTGATTATTATCTCCATTTTACAGTTGAGGAGACTGAGGCAGGCAGAGGTTTAAGTGACTTGCCCAGGGCTACACAGATAACCAACATCTGAGTATGGATTTGAACTCAGGTCTTATTGACTCCATACCCAGCTGTTTATGCCCTTTTCCTCTAAAAGATACAAAGGAAAGTCAGAACAGTCTTTTCTCTCAAGGAGCTCATTATCTCATCATCATCATCATCATCATCATCATCGTTGTCATCGTCATCATCAACCATCATTATTGTGGTGTGTATGCGTATATCATTGTGTGTGGTATTATGGTATTATAAAAGTATTATTATGATATTATGGTATAATTATTATTAATGTATTATTATATTATTTAATTTGATTTCCTCAACAACTCTATGAGGCAGGCACTACTGGTATTATTACTCCCATTATGCAGATGGAGAGACTGAAACTTTGGAGAAGTAAATTGACTTGCCTAGAGACATGCAGCTACTAAGTATTATACATGGGACTTAAAATGATAACATTAGAGCTGAAAGCAACCTCTGAGGTTATTTAGTCCAACTCTTAATTAGGTCAATGAGGAAACCATAGCCTAGAAAGACCATACGACTTTCCAATTTATCCCTTACATATCTTATTTGTACATAGTTGTTTGGGTGTCGTGACCTCCCTTGAGACTGTGAGCTCCTTTAGAATAGAGACTAGTTTCTGTGTTTCTTTATGTCCCCAGTGCTTAGCATAGCTCCTGACAAATAGTAAGTGCTTAATAAATGCTTCTTGACTTGACTTTTTCCAGGTCATAAAGGTAGTAAACAGCAGACCTGGGGTTTGAACTTAGGTCTTCCTGACTCTGGATCCATTGCTTTCTCCACTACAGCATGTTGGCTCGATGACTTAGAATAAGAGTAGATCACTTACAGCATTGGCTTACTTACAGTAAAGTTCCACCTGGACTCCTTTTTCCACTTTCTTGTCTCCACATGATGCTGTGCACAGATAAAAATGCTCATTCTCAAGGCCAATAGGATTCATGATCAAGGTGGATTTGGTGCCCTCATTGTGTGCCTTCCCCCCTATGGGGCTGTCTATCTGGGTTCTCCAGGATATAAAGGGTGCCTCACAGCCCGTTGTGGTGCAAGTCAACACAAGAGAATCACCAATCTGAGCAACAATCTTTGGTCCTGGGGAGATTTCCACTGTAAGAGGTTTCACTGAAAGGAGAGAAGGAAAGTGAAATATGAACCTGCGTCAAACTTTCTAAGATTCTCTTCCTTTTCATTCTACTTTGTTTCGTTCATTTTATCATATAACCTCTAACTTCTCACCTGAAAAGAAGAAATTGTTCTCTTAAAATTTACTTTCCATGGGAAACCGATCCAGTTTTTAAAAATAGCCCCAGGTGACCCAAATGCACTCACTTGGTTAAAGCATTTGAAGGGGTTTAAAAACAGAGTGAATGAGCATAGATAAGAACTGTTAAAAAAAAAAAAAAAGGTGGGGGCTGTCATTTTTACTTTACCAGGATGGAAGATTTGATGCAAGGCAAGATCATCAAAGAACTCTCCCTGGTTGCTGGGGCAACTAAACCTATCCTGATCCCATATGGAAATGAAATGAGATCTGTGAAAAGAATTTATAAGCTTAGAAGTATTGGAAAAGACAATAGTCACTCATTTTGCATCAGACAGGATGCCTTTGAGAAGCCTGAACCTAAGACTTGAGTTCTAGTATTTCAGTTTCACACACATTTGAAATTAAAACAAAAATCGTATTGGAAGCAAATCAAAAGCTAAGTTTTTGAGTTGCAAACAAGTCGTCTCTGTCACTGTTAACTTGTGCTCTTTTATGGACATGTAAACTTGCTCTAAATTTAAATCCAGGATTGAAGGCTCAACTCCATCACAGAACATATCCAGTAACAAATTTTGGAAAGGAAGTGTTTTGGCAGTTAGCATCATTCCTGATGTGTGCACAGGCTTTCTTTAGATAGCAGTTGATTTGGAAGGAAAGGAACTCTAAATCAGTGCTTTCTGTTGACTCTAAAGAAATTCAGTGGTTTTGCTGCTCTGGGGGTAACAGATGAGATGTCACAGGAGATAACAAAACCCATCGTCATTGAGGATCAGTTTCAGATGAAGGAAGGAGAGCTTCAGTAAATAAGCTCTTCAAGTAATCCACACTTTGCCAGGGTTCCCTCTTGTCACAAGAAAAGGCAACTTCAATATTCAAATTTCTTTCTGTGTGTATGCCTAAGTCCTTAACTGGGACATCCTAATATCTTTTAAAGTTCATCTCACATAACCCCAACACACTGGAAGTAATAATACATTTACATAGTGCCTTAGGGGTTGCAACTTGCTTTCCTCATGGCAGTATATAGTGCCAGTATCATTTTTCACATTTGACAGATGAGGAAACTAAGGCTTAGAGGATAAATTATTTGCTCAGGGTAAGTCTAGTAAATATCAGAGGTAGAAATTGAACCAGCCAAGTCTAGCACTCCCTCCACCACACTGTTCCGCTTTTCCAATGATGTACTTTTAGATTATCCCTTTAAAAGGAGAGGTCTCCTTCAAGACAATGACTACAAATCAGTTTTGAAATTTTTATTCTGATATTAGAAGGTGGACATTTAAAAAATAGATCTGATTCTTTCTTTATGAGCCTTCTCAGATCATTCAGTGAAATATAAGACATATTGAATCCTGACTCTTACACTTCCTGCCTTTGTGACTTTGGTAAAACCTTCATAGGTCTTAATTTCCTCATTTGTAAAACTGAGGGGGTTGGATTAGATGCCTTCTAAGGTCTCTTTGTCGAAATCTGTGATTATATGATCTCTTAAAAGTTAATTAATTTTGGCTTCACAGCATATTAATTTCAAAATATATCTTTATCCCTGCCCTACAAAGCAAGCATTTCCTTGTAATAAAGATTTAAAATTTTTCAAACACACACAAACACAACTGTTCAGCAAAAACCAAACAAAATATTGACCATGTCTGATAACAAATACAATATTCCATAGCCACAGACCATTGTACATTCCATTCACTCCTTGCAATGAAGGAGGTTCATTTTTTCCTCTACTCCAGAGTCAGGTTGATCACTGTAATTACACAGCAGTTAATTTTATTTCATTTTTATTTCTATTTATTTTGCTGAAATTATCATGTATATTATTCTCTTTGCTTACTATATTCTGCACTGGTTTATGTAAGTTTTCCCATGTTTCCTTGAATTTTTTGTATTAATTGTTTCTTATTATATACAAATAGATACAATATACAAAAAATTTGTTTAGTCACTCTTCAATCTTCATCTATTTTGCAGGTTTTTGTGATCAGAGAAATGGTAACCATAAATATGTTTGCATCTAATGGGAGTTTTTCTGCCTGACAACTTTGAGATATATGCCTAGTTGTGGGATCTCTGGATCAACATTTTAGTCACTTTTTAAAGCACAATTACAAGTTGTTTTCCAAAATAATTGGACCAGTTCACAGCTCCACCAACTGTCTCTCTGTAGCCCTTCTAATTTTGACTATTTCCATCTTTGCCTATTTTCCAAGTTTTTTCAATTTTTCTTATTGTTAGCAATTTGGAGAAGTCTTTCCTATAGTTGTTAACGGTTGCATGTCTTTTGAGAACTCTTTGTTCATATCCTCTATCCACTTATCAATTAGAGAATGACTCAATTATATATTTGTGAAATTTCCTACATAACTTAGACATAAGGTTATCTAACAAAGATTTTTTTCCCCAATTGATATTTCCCCCTCTTATCTTAGCCCCAGAGTCATAATAATATGGACTAAATCTCTGGGTACAGTAATTTTTTTAGACCACCACTGTTATGATAGTTTATAAATTACTGGCATAGGAGCCTTCAGTTTTAGCTTCATAGCCTGAAGAAGTTGATACAGCTCTTAAAAACTGGCCACTTCCTTCCTCTTCACTTTTGACATGGGACAGGTTTTATTAGAAAGCTAAGTTATTCCAGGAGGCAATTTTAGCAGCACAGTCTTTTTATTAGCTCAGTACATACAAGGGCTCCTTGGGAATTAACCTTTTGCAGCCTGAGATACAAAGGAGTGCATTCTTTTAGCAGTGGTATAAATCTTAGAATACATTTTTTTAAATTCTTGTTTGGGTTCTGTGACTGTTACATTATTAGCCAATTGCATAATGGAAATTAACTCATTTGACTCACCTACAGTTACTTCCATCTCTTTTCTACTTTTCCCAAACTGGTTCTTTGCTTCACACACATAAGTTCCAGAATCTTCCTTCCTCATGCCCACTAAAGTAAGTGTTGCATTTCCAGAAAGAGGCAATGGGTCTTCGTTGTCCTGTTTCTTACTCCAAAAGATCTGTGGGGGTGGCAGGCCCTCACTGGAACAGGTCATTGTCACAGAATCCCCTTCTTGCACAGTGTTGGAGGGGGTGACAAAGATGATTGTGTTCTTGGGTACAACTGAAAGAGGTAAGGCCACTGGGTTAGCTGTCATCATCCTATATGTCAGAACAGTGGGGGTACAGGGCAGTTCCCTCTTCTCACAGATGGCTCCTCTAAACTGTGTTTATATACATATATCGATTAGTTTAACCCATCCAGTGAGCCCAAGAAAAGTGGTTTGTGAGCCAAAATGAGGACATTTAAGCTAAACCCAGTTCACCTAGTTGTAGGGGGCTTTTGACAATTTAGGCGGAAGATTTTTTTGTTTTGATAGATCGGTATTTGTGTAGATGTAGCTTCTGAAAAATAATATTTATACAATGTTAAGGTTTGCAAAGAGCTTTATATATGTTATGTCAGTTAACCCTTACAACAACCCTGTGGTTGTCGATGGGTGATTTAAGGGATTTTTTGATAGACTGATGTGTGTATAGAATTAGTTTGTAAAGCACTTTACATTTGCAATGTTCAGTTACGCTCACAACAACCTGGAGGGATAGGTGCTATTATTATCAACCATTTTTAAAGATGAGGAAATGGAGACTGAGAAAAGATTAAGTGACTTGCCCAGTATTACACATCTAGTAAGTATCTGAGGTAGAATTTGAACCCAAGTCCTCTGGACTCCAGGTACAGTGCGATGGCCAGTATGCCAACCTAGCTGTTTCTGGAAAAGAAAAGCACTTGAAACAACACCCGAGTAAAAGAGGCCAATTAACTTGTTTAAAAAAATAATCTCTCTCATCTGAATTATTCAGATTTGCTTTGATTTGCTAAGTGTGAGATTCATTTCAAAATCAGGTTCCTTCTTCTTTGCTTTGGCAAAATCATTTCCAGCTTGACTACTAGCATGGTGTAGGAGGGTGGTGTTGTATGGAAAGAGGGTTGGACTTCAGAGTCAGGAAACCTGGACTTAAAACTTGTCTCTGACACCTTGTTAATAGTTGTGTGAACAAAAGAGTTAGCTCTTCAAAATTCCTGTTTACTGCACTAAAAATGGTATATTTGAAACAGACTGAATATAGAGTCAGGAATTTTGTTGGTGTTATTATTCAGTCACTTCTGTTGTGTCTTACTCTTACTGATCCTATTTGGGGTTTTCTTGGCAGAAATACTGGAGTGATTTGCCATTTTCTTCTCCAGCTGATTTTACAGATAAGGAAACTGAGGCAAAGTTAAATGACTTGCCCGGGGTCACACAGCTAATAAGTGTCTGAGGCCAGATTTGAGCTCAGGAAGATGAGTCTTCCTACCTCCAGGGCTGGTACTCAATGCACTATGGCACCACCTAGCTTCCCCAGAATAAGGAAAACTGATTTCAAATCCCATGCTAGGTGCTCACTGGCTTTTTGGCTATGGGCAAAGCAACTTCTCAAAGATCCAATTTCCTCATTTGTGAAATGGTGTTGATAATACTTGGACTCCCTAGACTAAAGGGTTGTGGTGAAGAAAACACTTTAGAAATCGTCAAGTTTTCTAGAAATCTGGGTTATGATCTACTGTTACCAGCCCCGTTGCTGTTATTTGAACAAAACACTGTCTTCTAGACTTCAAGAATTTTCACTGGCTCTTTCCCATTCCTGGAATGCTCTCCTTCCTCATCTCCAGCTCCTGACTTCCTTCAGATCCCAGTTAAAATCCCAACTTCTACACGAAGTTTTTCCTAGTCTTTCTTCTAATGCTAATGTCTTCCCTCTAAAATTATCTCCAATTCATTTGATCTTGTTTGTACATAATTGTTTGTGTCTTGTCTCCCTCATTATATGATGGGCTCTCTGAGAGTAGGGATTGTTTTTGGCTTTTTTTGTATCACCAACACTTAGCAGAATGCCTGATACTTAGCTGGTGCCTAATACATGTTTCTTGACTTGTAATCAGTATGCACTGCTTTTCTCATAAGATTGTTGGTTAAATGAGATAATATTTCTGAAAAGTACCTTATACAATGCCTGGCATACAGTAGGCACTACATAAATGCTTGTTCCCCTCCACTTCCCCTTGTTCAGAAACAGCATTTTTAAAAGAGTTATATAAATATGGAGAAGTAATATGGAACAATGAAAAGGGATCTACCTTGGAGCCAGGAAAACTCCAGGCCAGTTTATGACCTATACCAGCTATGTGATTCTGGACAGGTTGCTTAACCTCTCTCCCCCAGGCAGCTCTCTCCGACCATACATTGCCAATCTGCTTTGATAAAAGAAATTCCTTCCAAGGAGTTTCTTATACTAATAAAATCACAAGACTACTCCAAAAGAAAAGGATATCACCATTCCTGTCATCATTTCCCATAAGAAATTATTTCCCTATTGTTTTCCTCAACCTCCCTCTAAGCCCCTCCTTGCATCTACAATATCCACCAATGGACAGCAGAATGTGGGCTGTTGAGAACTGCCACAGCAATTTGTCCAGGCCAATGAACCCTTTCTATAACTATGTGGCAAAAAAGACTTGAATTAGGAATAGTGTTACATGAGAGTAAATGAACAACTTCTCTTTGACCAGATACTAAATGTCGTTGTCAGTCAAATAGAGGCGTAAGATCCCACAAAACCTGTGGCTGTGTCTGAAATGTACTTATGAAATGTACTTACTGTTCACCTGAAGTATCTGTGTAGTTCTCCTTTCTTTGGGCTCAAATTCCATTTCATCAATAGGTAACTTGGCCTCACAAGTGAGGGATTTTCCCATGTCTTCCATGGTTGGGGTAAAGGTCATCTTCAAACCCTTGGTTTCCAAGTTCCCTACAGCATCCTCCACAATTTCATGTAATTCCACAGGATGATGGGAACCTTCCTTCCAGAATTCCATCTCCAGACGTTCTGAGGGGTACACCTTTGGGACCTTGCAGGTGACAGTGACAGGGCTTCCAACAATAAGGGGACCACTCATCTCGATCTCAGGATCTCTGGGGAAAGCTTCAAATACCAAAATAAACTTAAGTATGGGTAAGATTTTTTTCTGGTATTTACGTAGAATGATTTAAATAAATATATTTTTCACGTACACAATAATAGCATATATTCAAAATCCTATCTTTTCACCAATATGGATATATTCCCTATTGATACAAGTCATCGCCCTTTTTGCGTTTTAAAAGACAGTTTTTTTAAGTGCTGTGGCCTGAAACAAAACAAAAACAAAAACATCCCCTCATAGCTAATAAGATTGTAAGCTCCTTGAGGGCAAAAACTGTCTTTTGCCTTTTTTTTTTATCCCTACTGCTTAGCACAGTGCCTGGAACAGAGTAGGTGCTTAAGAAATATTTCTTGACTAAGTGGTGAGACATCTCCAAGCTTTGCTAGGCTGGTCCTTGGATAACAGACATGCAATCTGTTGCCAGCCAAGAATGGAAAATCTTCTGTCACTTTTTTTTTTTACCTACTAAAGCTTATACTCCATTGACATAAGTTTTAAGACCCTAGTACACCTACAAGCCACAAAGAGTCATCATTTTATGATTCTAGAAAAAAAAAATAGTAGCATAGAATTTGTTAAAATTCATACCCTATTTCTTTATCCAGATCCTGTTATTTTTTCTAGTAAATACATTTTCTGGAGGTTTTTAAAATAGACACTTCTATCATTTTTTATAAATTCTATGGTAAAGAGTCTAGGGACAGTTCAATCAATTAATCAGTTGAGAAGTACTTATGAAACATCTATGTGTCAATCACTGGGGATACAAAAATCAGTGAAACAGACTTGGATAACAGATAACCCCCAAGAAGTTTATATTCCACTAAGAGGGGGCAGCATGTATACATATGGTACAAAATATAAACACTGTAAGCAGATGATAATTCCATGAAGGTGGAGGATTGTCAAGAAAGGTTTCCTATAGGAAATTCTGAAAGGAGCTAGATATCCTTAGAGGTGAATGTGAGAAGGGGATTTACTCTACTGAGCTAGAAAACAAAATTTTAATGGCTGATAAAAGGATATACAGTGACACTGAGACATCTCCTACATCCCATCAGTTAAAATGGTGAGCATGAGGACACTAGCAAAATCCAAGAGGGATAATGACAATGAAAAATTATAACAATAATTAACATAAAGCTCTTTAAAGTTTGCAAAAGCAGTATACATTTAATTTTCTATTTAAACCTTGTAGCCACACTGTGAAACACAGACAACTGGCATTAATATGCCCATTTTATAGATGGGCAAACTCAGTCCTAAGTGGGGGCCTTATCTATGTTCATATAATGAGGTAGGATTTGAACCCAGGACTTGCTGATTCCAAACAGCCTTCTAGCCACTGTGTCACCGTCTGTTTCTCACTAAAAAGAAAGATGCAAAATTGTTCTGTTCTTAACTCTTTCTATATTGAAACACAACTTGGTTTTTTTTTTCCCCAGTTCCTATTTATGGTTAGGAATGTGCCTACCACAGTATATCCTTGGTTCTGTATAATAAGATAATACCATATAATTCACCTCCCTTTTGAACTGTTCAAGTAGAGAGAGAATCAAATTCATCCTGAATATAGTCCTGGGGGTTAAGACAGGCTTAGTTTGAATTACTGTTGCATAATACCTATATGATCTAAATCTTGCTGCCTGAAGCAGGGTAGAGAAACCAAGTCATGTGGTCACTTTCACACTATTTCCCGTCATTACTGGGGAGTAGGAAGGACACACAGTTGTCCTACTTTTGGGCTCAATCTTTCACTTTTGTTTGATCTACGCAAGACAAATAAATAGACCAATCTGGATCAAACCCCTTCTCTGCTCTGGATCTGTTTCCTCATCTCTGAAATTAGGAGTTGGGCTATCAAAGTCCCTTCCAGTTTCATCAATCTTTGATTCAGTGATTTGTGAGGGAGAGGCAGTGTATATCTTCTCCCATAAGGCATCTATGCTAGTCTTGATTTTGACCCATCCTCACAAACTTTCCCAAAGCTTAGTTTTCCATCTCTGACTACTCTCTTCCCTTGGTATCTGTTTCCTGATTTTGCTCCTTAGGAATACCCCACCACTTCTGCCTAGTTCTTGTTCCCCATAGCCAGACAAAAGTGACTGACACTTCTGGACTGGATAGATAAATGAGGAAAGATTAGTTAGGTTAATCTTTGTTGAAAGCAAAAGAACTTTTCCAGGTATAGGTGTCTATCTTGAAAAACTTCTATGTTAATGGCAAAATAGAACTGGAAGAATATGGATAGCCTCTATAGTAAGATATGTTCCTATTAATGGGGGACAAGTAGGAGGAAAGGGAAAAATTGTAAAGTAAAGGAATGTGAATAGAAAGGTTCAGCTCTACTATTGCATGTTAATGAACTGGATTGTCTGGTCAATGAGTTTGATAAGAGATGTATGGAGAACTGGCTTTTAAGCCTAGTTCAAGTCCTGTCTTTGAAACATCCTGACCTTGGCTAAGTAACTTAACTTCTCAGCCTTTTAAGTAACTCTCTAAGCTACAACTTACAGTCAAAAGTTGCAGAGAAAAGCACTGGTCTGCATTGGTAGAGGGAGCTTCCATACCAGGGAGATTCCTGTATTAATACAATCACAATTCCAGTATCTGTCTTCAACATTCCCTGCTTTAAAGGAGCCTATCTTCTTCTTACTGGGGGGAGAGGAAGTATATAAATATGGAACCAAAAGGTCAGGAGGGGGAAAGTGAGTACTACAAACTGAGGGAATCCAGGAAAGCTACAATAAAGATTGGGATTTGAAAGAGAGAGAGAGAGAGAGAGAAAGAGAGAGAGAGAAAGAAAGAAAGAGAGAGAGAGAAAGAGAGAAAGAGAAAGAGAGAAAGAAAGAAAGAAAGAAAGAAAGAAAGAAAGAAAGAAAGAAAGAAAGAAAGAAAGAAGGAAAGAAAGAAAGAAGGAAAGAAAGAAAGAAAGAAAGAAAGAAAGAAAGAAAAGTTTCTTCCCTGGCTTGAGTAAAATAATTCAGGAGGAAGACATGGTTCATCATTAAAACTACATGTACCCTGTTTATTCCCCCATCTAACACATTCCCCCCCATCCAGCCCCTGTGGAATAGTCATGCATTCATTTCCCCCCAACTAATCTCATTGAAAACAAGTAGTTTTCAATGTTATAATGTCACTTTCAAAGAGCAGATCACTTACAATAGAGCTCCACTAGGATTCCTCTCTCTACTTTCTTGCTTCCACATGCAGCCATACACAGATAAGAATGTTCATTCTCAAAACCAACAGGATCCATGGTCAAAGTGGACTGGGTCCCTTGATTATGTATCTTCCCCCCCAGGGGGCTGTCTATCTGGGTTCTCCAGGAGAAAGTAGGGGCTTCACAGCCAGTCACAGTGCAGGTCAGTTTGGTGGAACCACCAATGTGAGCAGCAATCTTGGAACTTGGGCCAACCTCAATTTTGAGATCTTCCGCTGAAAAGGAAAAAAAGAAAAGAAAATTTACCACCAGCTTCTGATTTCATATTTTTCTCCCTTTTATCCTCTCTAGGATCCTGGGCAAAATGTCAGACATCAGCTATCCTATCCAAATAACTTGAATCTCCCAGGTAGGTATTCAAAGAGACAATGAACAGTGTTGTCAAGGAAGATGTTGGAATCATCTTCCTTAGTGAAAGATCAATGACTAAGGCTTAGACTTGGCCACTATTTCTCAAGGTTTTTTTGATACATTTCCTTACAAATTTGTTTTCCTCACGAATATGGGAAACTAACAAAGAGGTACCACAGGCAAGAACAAAAATTATTGATTCCACATGGGAAATCATATTCCAAGTAAGTTTAGTTTCGAGGCCCTCCCCATGCTGGACCATTGACACATAACTAAATTCAACAGCACTTTGAAAACTAAGTTCAACAAAGTTTTTCTCTATCTTTAAAAATCACAGCACCATTTTTCGCTGCAATACTGAGGAGTCTGAAATCAACCCAGCAGCTCAGATGGATGTAGGCAGGCAAAAGAAATGAAAGGAGAAAAACTCACATGCAGCAAATACCATCCAAAGGAGGTTCATGGCCAGGACAGTCCCGAGCTTTTGTCCACACATTTTGTATGTTGTGATAGAGGAAATAGTGAGTCCAAAGTACCCACTCTCTGTGCTACCTGAAGAAACCCAGGGACTGTCTGCAGCTTCCAAAGTGAATGCAGCTGGGTAAGCAATGGAGGAAAAGAGTCTGCTCTTTATAAAGGGTCTTGCAGCAGAGGCGGAGGGAAATCCCTTAACGGGGAAACCCAGAGCAGAGCCAAGAAAAAAAAAATACTGACCCAGAGCCAAGTTCCTCAGTGTTAACCCCTTGTACTGCTCTAGAGGCTAAATCACAGGCATCTGCACATTCCAAGTTTGTTTTCTAGAAGTAAACAGAAGTTTTAAATTCAGGAACTGCTCTGAATTGGGGCACAAAAGACCCCCAGATTATAGCAAAGATATGTTGCAATTCACCACTGTAGGCCAATATTCTTTAGGCTAGAAAGGAAGGGAGTTTGGGGGCTTTTTTTTAAAAGGAAAAAAAAACCCAAATCTTTCCATTGGGTGATAGATTTCTGTGTCATAGATAAATAGACGGATGGATGCATGGATGATTGGATGGATAGATAAAATTTTCTTTATGAAAAATTAATTGTATTCTACTTTTATATGCTTCTGCATGGAAAATTCAATGAAATATTTCCTTTCATATTAATAGAGGGTAGAAGAAGGATGACTGAATGTTTTTTGGTTTTTTTTTTTTCAGGCCAAAACAATAGTTTATTATTTCAGCATTCAGCAACATCTCAGCCATCAAAAATAAAACTCTAACACCAAGGATGGAAGGAAGACTTCTTTACAGCATGATTAGGTAGGCTGCATCAGGAGCCCCCCAGGGCACCACAGGCAGGAAGGATGGTGGTTATTCATTCATCCTATAAATTAGGAAGCACAGAATTTGGGGGCCAACTGCTCATTTCTGGGCTGGCATAAGGTCATCGATGCACTGGCCCGGCTCCAAACGCTTCTCCATCTCAATGAGCAACTTCACGCCATCCACCACCATCTGCACCAGTGTCCACCTCAGAGAAGCCCAGTCGGTCAGCATGGGAGATGTCAAAGACACCACCCACAGCTGCTGTGTCCATACCCCCTGTCCCCCTCTTCTGCAGCCTCAGCTTCTTCAGCACCTCACCAAACTTCTCGTGCTTGCCCAGATGGGGAAGCTTGATGTGGACACCTGCACGGAGGCCTGTGCCCAAGTTGGATGGGCATGTCAGGATGTAGCCCAGGTGAGGATTCCACATAAACTCGTAGTTCTTGGTCTTAAAGAGGGTTTCAATCTGGGTGAGCCCTGTGCAGAAACGTGTGAACACCTCCTTCTATGTTACCTCCCTTCTGCATGGAGATGACCCTCAGGTGATCTTCCTCATTGATCCACACCAGAAAGGTCTTGTTGTCATTGTGCCAAATGCCCCTGCCATCGGGTCAATCTCGGGCCATGCCAGATGCCAAAAGGAGTGGGGAGACAGGCTTGTCGAAGAGGAAGTGGTCATCGATCAGCTGCTGTTGTTCCTGCCCAGTCATGTTCTTCAAAGCGTAGTACTTCCCATTCAGGTCACCTTCCAGGCTGGCCAGAGCTTCCACAGACAGCTTCTCTATGGCCCGGCGCTGGCCTCGGCTACAATGTGGAGGCAGGCAGAATCCTCGGATGCTCCAGCCAGTTCAAACTCGAGAACTCAGCACATAGTTAGGATCCAGGTCATCACCACCCTGCAGATTGTCAGGGTTAAGATCAGTCTTGTGCTCATCTGAAGGCTTGTAGCCTCCATGGCGGACCTCAATGATAGGATCAAATAATTCCTTGAACACGTCGTAGCACTCTTCATCTCCAGCCACACAGCCCACAGTCATGATGAATGGGTGCCCTGGATTGTCCACGACGGTCTGGATGACATCATCCAGGGTGAAGCCACTTGATGTAGCCTTATCCCGGAGTTTTACACAGAGCTCAGGAGTCAGCACCTTAGCCATGTGGTTGTTGTGCGAGGAGAGGTCGGGATATTCCTCCTCAGCGGGGAAGCGGGACTTCAGCATGTTGTGACTATTGGAGAATGGCATGATGGCAGGAGGCGAGGGTGCTCCGAGGGTCGCAGAAAGCGAGAAGGGTGGGAAGATGCTGCTGCTCTGGCCGCGATCCCAGGCTACTGTCAGGATGACTGAATGTTAAAGTGTATGGGGCCTGAAAAAGATGAGTACCTTTAATGTGTAGGGGTTGTTGTCTGCATGGGTAGAGGCTATCTCCACACTAATGAAATCATGGATTGTAGAAAACAGGACATTTCAGGGTGACGGTGTCAGTTTTCTTAAGTATTGTTGAAGGAACTATAGTGTCAGAACCCTGAGTTTAAATCCCATTAACAGTACCTGCTTCTTGACCATGGGCTTCCTCGGGCTTCCTCCTTTATAAGATGGAGAGAATACTTATATTACTTCTCTCCGAGGGTTATTTTGAAGATAATGCAAGGAGCTTCATACCTGAAAGTGCATCAGAGATGTTGTTATTCTTTTTTTTTTTTTGCCTTTTTTTCTTTGGAGGGGGGAAGGTAGGACAATTGGGGTTAAGTGACTTGCCTGAGGTCACATAGCTAGTTTTTTGTGTCTGAGGTCAGATTTGAACTCGGGTCCTCCTGACTCCAGGGCCGGTGCTCTATTCACTGCACCACCTAGCCGCCTCGATGTTGTTATTCTTATTGCTGTCGTTGTTATCGTCCTGGGCCATCTCTGGTTGTCTTGATCTGTATCTGGCCACTGGATCCAGATGGCTCCAGAGGAGAAAGTGAGGCTGGTGATTTTGAATAGCCCTGCCTCACTTAAATCCAATGCATTTGTTAGTCATGGTATCATCTTCCTGATGTCATAGTCCTCTTCAAGAGTGAAGGACTAAGAGAACGGCTAGGTGGCACAGTGAATAGGAGTCAGGAGGACCTGAGTTCAAATCCTGCCTCAGGCACTTAACACTTACTTGCCCTGTGACCTTGGGCAAGTCACTTAACCCCAATTGCCCTGCCTTCCCCCCTCCAAAAAGAAAAAAAAGAAAGAAAATGAAGGACAAACCATACACACCACCCCCACCACAGCTACTCTCTTAAAAAATGGAAAACCACTCGGTCAACCAGCTGTTTTCCAGTTATCTCCATGATATATAAAGATCCAATTAAATATTTTCTCTGAATTGACTAAATTTTTTTTCAAATGAACTAAATGGGCTTGATGTTGCAAAGAGGTGACCCTAAACTTACAAAACTCTCTCCAGTCTCACACCAAACCAAAAAATCCACACAGTAACCCCCAAGCAGGACTAAAATATAATTTTCTATGAGAAATTATGTTTCTTTGGAAATCCCAAGACCACGAGAAGAATTATGTACATATAAAATTTTCATAGTTCACCTTGGAATTCAGGACAACCAAGCATGTAACTCTTTCTTCTCTTCAGGAAGTAAGGATGCATTTCAGGAAATTGGTAGGAATTAAAAACTTTGGGAAATAAAAAACTACAGGAAGGAAGGACTATTTATTTGGCAAAGTCTGTTTTAGGATAGGTTATCTGTGGCCTTTCTTTCAGTGTAAGAAAAAAAAAGCTAGTACTTAAGAGTCTATATTTTCTTTGGTGTGGGCAAACCCTCAGCTAACGTAAATTGCCACACTTCTGTTTCTTAAGACATGGTCTTCATGAGATACTGTGGCCAGAAAAAGGAATACCCTAGTGCAGGGGTGGGAAATCTGTGGCCTTGAGGCCACATGTGTCCCTCTAGATCCTCAAGTGCAGCCCTTCAAAGGGTCATACTTGAGGACCTAGAGTACCACATGTAGCCTCCAGGTTGCAAGTTCCCCACCCCTGTACTAGTGTTCAACCATCTGTCAATGAGCTTTGGCATCCTTTGCTAGGCCGATTCTCATTTGTTAGAACCAGTCTATTGCTGGGACCATATTCAAAGCTATTCTAGCTTGGTAGGACTTAGTGTCATGTTGTCATGGTTTTAGAATGGGAAGGGGACTTTGAGGTGATCTAGTTGAACCCCTTTATTTTACGGATGAGTAAAGTGAAACCTAGAAATGTTAAGTGACTTGCCCAGAGTCACATTAGTAACAAGAGTCTGGACTTGAATCTAAATCTTCTAATCCCAAATCCAGTGCTTTTCTCCCATAGTCACATAGAACCCTCCAGGTCACAGTGAGGCATTAGACCTAATTTGGTTCCTTTCCCAGACAATATCCAGGAAGACTTTTGTTGACTTGTGTTTTACAAGTTCCTAGGATAAGACACCATTAAAAGAAAACTATTTTTAACACCTCTGCCCATGAATTCATTAAATTAAATTTCCATTTGCAAGTCACAGATTCCTTACCAGGGCAGTGAGTACATCAACAAATTACGGTGTCTACAAAATAAATAAAACAAATACCAAAATCTCCCTGCTTTACAGCTATGTGTGTTTTTCTTGGCACAGAGCACAAGTCATGGAAATTCCAAGACTCTGATATAAAAATGTAAGTTTGCCTATAATTTGCCCACTTCGAGAAAAAAAAAATGGGACTTGTGGTGAATATCCTGTTTTTAAGCCCTTGTTTATGAAGTCAGTTTTTGTTCCAGGACAAATAGTGTCGAGACTGAAAGATTAAAATGCTAAAAAGGAATTTAGATACCATTGTTGTTCAGTAGACCCAAGTTGTTTTCTTAAAAGCCCCTAAATGAGGCAGCCCCTTGTCTTGGGAATAACTGTAGACTCAGAAGTAAAAGACCTGGGCTCTAGTTCTGGCCCCACAACTAAGTCCCAGTGGAACCTTGGGCAAATGACTTTACTTCCTTGTCCTTGTTTCATCATCTATTAATTAGGAAGCCTCAGAATAAGAGAGGATTTCAGAGGCTATCCATGTAGTCTAATCTGCAGCTTAGTGTAGTATGGAAGGAGAAACAGACTTGGAGTCAAAAGGTCTGGGTTTTAATCCTGACTCTGTTACTGGCTACTGTGCAACCTGAGAAAAATCATTGCCACCTTTGCGGGGTCTGAGTTTCCTAATCTGTGAAACTTTTTGATCTCAAGACCCCTTCATACTCTTGAACCAAAATTATTGAGAACTTCCCTTAAAAAGATCTTTTGTTCATATACTGATATTTACCATATTAGAAATGAAAACATTTTAGTATTATTATTTTAACTTTATGAATATTATTTTTCCCAATTACATGTAAAACAACTATTAATATTCATTTTTTAAAGTGTGTATTGCAAATTCTCTCTGTCCTCTCCTCTCCCCTCTCATTGAGAAGGCAAGGAATTTGATATAGGTTATACATGTGCAATCTTGAAAAACATGTTTCCATATTAATCATGTTGTGAAAGAAAATACAAACCCCTTCTCCCCCCCCAAAAAAAAGACAAGAAAAAAATAAAGTGAAAAGTAGTATGCTTCAATTTGCATTGAGATTCTATCAGTTCTTTCTCTGGAGGTGGCTAGCATTTTTCATCATAAATCCTTTGGAATTGTCTTGGATCATTGTCTTGATCGAAACAGCAAAGTCTTTCACGGCTGATCATCATACAAAATTGTTGTTAGTGTGTACAATATTCTCTTGGTTCTGCTCCCTTCACTTTGCATCAGTTCATGTAAGTCCAGGTTTTTCTGAAACCATCCTGCTCATCATTTTTTATAGCATAATAGTATTCCATTACGGTCACATACCACAACTTGTTTAGCCATTCCCCCAATTGATAGGCATCCCCTCAATTTCTAATTCTTCGCTACCACAAAAAGAGAGGCTATAAATATTTTTGTACAAATAGGTCCTTCTGCTCTTCCCCCGTTTTATCCCTTTGAGATGCAGACTAAGTGATATTGCTGGATTAAAGGGTATGCGCAGTTTTATGACCCTTTTGGCGTTATTCCAAATTACTCTCCAGAATGGTTGGATCAATTCACAATTCCACCAACAATGCACTAGGGTACCAATTTTCTCACATTCCCTCCAACATTTATCATTTTCCTTTTCTGTCATATTAGCCAATCTGATAAGTGTTAAGTGCTTAATATTATTATGAAAATAGTTTTTGCCCTGAGAATCCCTTAGGGACTGCACTGGACTATGTTTCTGGTTCTTCCTGGAAGAAGAACCCTAGTATAACATACCAGACAAATAGTCATCCATCTAGTCTTTGCTTAAGGACTCAAGTAAGGGGAGCTCATTGCCCCCCAGTGGAGGAATCCCTATTATAACAAACCTGCCAAGACATCATCCAGACTCTACTTAAAGGTCTCCGAGGAGGAGGAAATTCCCACCTCTGGAGGCAGATTTGATTCTTTGTGACTTACACTCATTGCCAAGTTCTCCACTCTGAGGCCAAGGGGAATGAGACTTTTGGATGATAGATGAAGCTCTTTGACTAGATGGCCTTTAAGATCCATTCTTGCTCTAATCTTCTATAATTTTAGATGTGTAGGATTAGAAAGGTAAGGGAATGAGCATTTATATAGCTCCTACTATGTGCCAGGTACTTCTTACAAATATTTTCTCCTTGGAACCTCACAATAACCTTTTGAGATGGATGGTGGTGCTAGTGGATGGCTCTAAGGTCTTTTCCACATCTAAGTCTATGATCCCAAGGGGCTCATTCTAAGGTAATACAAGCCACCTACTCTGATATTTTTCAGTACTGCCTTGTATGTGTGTGTTGGGACTAGGGATGGCAATTGGAGAGGCCCTTCTTGTGTTTCCTTGAGCCCAGTTTCTGACTCATGACTTAAAAGCAGAGCAAATAGAGGACTCTGCCAACATTGATCATCAACTTTGAGCCTCTAATCATCAGCTGAACTTATTGTTACTCTGCCTGGATTTGTTCCCCATGGTTAGCATTCTCCACCCCCTCCTGCTCCCTACATTATGCCTGATACTAGCCCCCCATGCCAAACAAATCCTTCTGCCCAATCTCAGCTGTCTGATTGCTCATTCCTATTCCTGTCAACCCAACTTCCCAATGTCCCAGTCCAGACCTTCCCACCCTTTCAATTGTCCCATCTAGAACATCAGCTCCATAATCAACACTTGCTTTCATTTTAAAACTCTTTCTCACTTCTTCCATAGTTTGGCACTTACTGAGACCTGACCCTCTCCTGATGTTGCTTCCTTCATCACCCTTTCCTGTACTGGTTACACTTTCACTTATGATCCCTTGTACCCCATTACCGCTTCCCAACCCTCAATCATACTTTGATAAGCTCCAACTCTGATAAAACCCAATGCCACCATTCTCTTCCTTCATTCCTAAAAACATGTTGCTTAATGAAACTGAAGTAAATGACAAAGCTGTGATGACTAAATCCACTATAAATTATGCTTAGCTAATCTCAAGTGGGCCTTATGATGAAGCAATTTTGCTATTCCTCCTAAATTCTCTCATACTCACTATAGTGGTTGTTCCAAACTTTTTCTTCTCTCCTCATGCTTTCCCATGCCCCACTTTTCTGATGAGACCCTCAACTCGTTACTTTATTTTTTTAAAATGAGGCCATTGACCCAGAACTTTCTCTTTTCTCTCCTTCATCTCACATCATTCAGACATATGTTCCTACTATCTCCTCCTTTACCTCTATATCACAAGAAGAGGTGGTCTTTCTCCAAGCTAAGGCAAACCTGTCAATTTGTATCCTTAATCCCATGTCTTCTCCAACAGATTGCCGCATTATCGTCTTTCTCTTTCCTTAATTGTGAGTCTCTCCTATCTACTGGATCCTTTCCTGCTACCTACAAACACATTCAATTCTCATTCTTAAGAAACCCTGACTCGATCCTACCATGCTTGCTTACTATTACCCTGTATCTCTCCTCTTCCTCTGGGCGAATCTTCACCCTTAGTGGCTAAACTCATCGAGAAAGTAATCTATAGTTGCTACTTCCACTTCCTCTCCTCTCATTCAGTTTTAAACTGGCTGAAATCTGCCTTCCAATTTCATCATTCGACGGAAATTGCTCTCTCTAAAGTTATCAATTTAATTAATTTCCAAGTCAAATGGCATTTTCTCAATCCTCGTCCTCCTTGATCTACCTGCAATCTTTCCACTGTTTATCACACTTTCCTCTTAGAAATGTAATCCTTTACTCTGTTCTCTCCTTTTTTTCTTCTCTTCTTGTCTGACATTTTTACTCATTTTATTTTTTATTCATTTATTTATTTATTTATTTTAAAAATACATACATGTGCATATATGTATCTATGTCTGTATATGCATATATTGTCCACACAACAGAATGTAAATTCCTTGTGGGCAGGGACTTTTTTTTTGGTCTTCCTATCCCCAGTGTATAGCTCAGTGCCTGGTACATAGCAGCTGCTTGATTGACTAATTAATTCCCAACAGATGATGAGCTAGCTATAATTGAAGACCTCTAGTGAAGAGCATTCCATTTTGCTCCTGAGGCAGTCCATTCTATTTTGGAATACCTCTACTAGTTATATTTCCTTTAAATCAAACCTAAACAAGCTATTCTGCAACTTCCACCCACTCTTCCTAGCTTTGCCCTTTGGGCACAAGCGAAACAAATCTAATCCTTCCATGACAGCCCTTGGTATATTTAAAGATAGCTTTCAGGTCCTCTCTTCTCCAAGTTAAAAATCCTTAAGCATTATATGACACTGTCTCAAGGCCCCTAACTATCAGAACTCTCCTCTGGACACTTTCAAAATTGTCAATACCCTTCATAAAATATGGAGCCCCAATAAGGCCACAATAGAGCATGACTATCACCTGCCTGCTCTGGACACTATGCCTCCTAACACAGTCAAGGATCACATTACCATTTTTTCTTGGTTGCTCTATTTCACTATAGAATCTTAATGAGCTTGTAACTTAGACAGCTAGATGGCACAGTGGATAGATCTCTAAGCCTGCAATCAGGGAGGCCCTGGTTCCAATGTGGACTCAAACACTTAATAGCTGTGTGACCTTGGACAGATCACTTCACCTTTCTTTGTCTTTACCTCTCATGGTTATTGTGAGGATCAAATGAGGTAATAATTAGAAAGTGCTTATTAGCACAGAGTAAGCAGTCTATGTATTAGCTGTTTATTATTATAATTGGTATTGTGACTCCTTAAAATTCCCAGATCCTTTTCACAGAAACTTTTGTCTATCTACGTCTCCCTGATATTACGTTCTTGAAGATGATTTCTGTACCATTTTAGAAATTTTCATTTTTTTCTTTTAAATTTTTTTCTCATTATATTTTACTAACTAGTCTAGCCCAAGATCTTTTCATATTTTGAGTCAATCGGTATGTTAATTATCCATCCTTGATTTGGTTTCTTTGTAAATGTTGTATATATGACACTTATGTTTTCATCCAAATCATTTATTACCAGGTTTAATGATACAGAGGCAAGTGTAGATGTGTGGAGTAGCCCATTATACCTTCTTCTAGATCAGAGTTTCTTCACCATTTTTGGCTCCCTTTGGTACTCTGGTGAAACCTATGGAACCCTTCTCAGAATAATGTTTTTCAAAACATAAAATGAAATACACAGGATTAAAAAGGAAATCACTTATACTGAAATATTTACATAATTTTTCCCCATCTAAGTTTATAGACTCCCTGAAATCTATCCACAAACTCCCTGGGGCTCCTTGTAATCCAGTAAAGAACTCCTGTTCTTGACTGATACCCATAAATTCATAATGACTTTTTGGGTTCAGACTTTCAACCAGCTCTGGACCAACTGGATCCAGAAACTACCATCTACTTAATCTATCAATGGCCCAATTTCATTTGTGTCACAAATGACTTCACCAAAATTGCTATGGTGGCAGTACAGGCTTACACCTCCCGTAGTATACCCAGAGATCCAGTAAGTAATAATGGTGTCAACAGAGGGGAAAGTTAGGTTAGCAGAGTGAGAATTGGTATGAAGAGGAGTGTTTTAGTACTCTGCCAGCATTTTGACATCTTGATATAGATTCACTTGCCTTTCCTCCCAAGATACTTGGGATCTGTTTGACCTCAAGCAAATTGCTTAATTTCCCTGGGCCTCAGTCCAGGGCCCTGTAGTCCTTCTACAGAAAAAAATAGAGCATTGGGTTGGATAAGATACAAGGGTCCCTCCACTTTTAAATCTGGAATTCTATGATCCAGGACATGTGGGCTAATGTTGGATAGACTGACTTATAGCATACAAGAATGAAAGGGAAGCTGAGGAGATGAAGAAGAAAGATGGCACTAGTATGAACCAGTCAGTCAATAAAATCCATCAGTAAAGTGACTGATGTGCTTTCTATGGGCCAGTCACTGTGCTAAGGACTAGGAATACAAAAAGGGGCAAAAGACAGTCCCTGTCCTTAAGGAATTCACAATCTAATGTGAGGGACTACAAGCAAACAAATATATAGGAACAAGCCATATAGAGACTAAATAGGAAATAATTTAGAGAAGAAAGGCACTAGAATTAAGAATGGTTGGGAAAGGTTTCCTGTAGAAGATATCATTTTAGTTCAGAATTAAAGGAAGCCAGTGAGATTGGTGGGTGGAGATGAGGAAGGAGAGCCTTACAGGCTTGGGGGCCAGCCAGAGAAAATGCTCAGAGCCAAGAGATGGAGTATCTTGTTTGTGGAATAGCAAGGAGGCCAATATAACTGGACTAAAGACTACATGGTTCCTGTTGGCATTATCTTTGTGAAAGTCAGATGACACCATGTTTTTTTGTTAGTCATTTGAGTTTTAGAGCATCACTCCTTTGTAATCTTGGGATAGATAGGTGCATTACCTAGATACTAGAGCAGAGTTCTAAAGACCCTGTAGCCAACAACTCAGCTTTTGTTTTCCCATATGGTTACAATTATCAAGACTATAGAAATCTACTTCAGTACTCACCAAGCGTTCTATATCTATCTCCTGCAAGTCAAATTGAGTATCAGTCATTCCTATTTTACTTAGAGACAAGATATTTCTTTCTTTTTTATAATATTTTCCCCCCAATTACATGTTAAAGCAATTTTCTAGTATTTGGGTTTTTTTAAGTTTTGAGTTCCAAATTCTATCCCTTTCCCTCCCTTCTTCCTCTGTGAGGTAGTAAGCAATCTGATATAGATTATACGTGTGCAATCATGTAAAACATTTCCATATTAGTCATTTTATACAAGAAGATGCAAATAAAAAATGAAAGAAAGAAAGTGAAAAATAACGTGCTTCAGTCTGTATTCAGACTATCAGTTCTTTCTCTTGAGGCAGCTAGCATGCTTTATCATGAGTCTTTTGGGATAGTATTAGATCATTGTGTTGCTGAGGATAGCTAAGTCATTCACAGTTCTTCATCATACAATACCATTGTTACTATGTACAACACCCTCCTGGTTCTGCTCATTTCACCTTGCATCAGTTTGTGTAAGTCTTTTTAGGATTTTCTGAAATCATCCCGCTAATCATTTCTTATACCACAATAATATTCCATCAAAATCATATACCACAGCTTGTTCAGCTGTTCTCCAACTGATGAGCAAACCTCTCATTTTCAATTCTTAGACACCACAAAAAAAGAGCTGCCATAAATATTTTTGTACAAATAGGTCCTTTTCCCTTCTTTGAAAAATCTTTTTGGGATATAGACCTAGTAGTAGAACTGTTGGATCAAAGGGCATGCAGTTTTATAGCCCTTTGGGCATAGTTCCAAAAGGTATAAGATATTTTTAAAAGTACCAAGTTAGTTCTCCTGTATCCCAGGAGAGTGAAGAGAAGTAAAAAGGATTCCAACCTAAAATAAGAATTTTGCCTTGGAAAATCAGAGCTGGGAAAGTAATGGAATGCTGCATTTCATGCTACATGTGCTTAACATTTCTTGATCTCCTCATGGTCTTACAAAATGAATTAAATTATAAGCTTAAATATGACCTTGAGATCTAAATCTAGGGAAATGTGAGAATTTTCTAGTGGGATTGGGGGTAGAATGAGCTAGTTATGCTACTTGAAACTATAAGTAATAGGGAAAACTAGGGGCCCCATCTCCATCCTGTTATTTCTTTGGCTGCAGTGTTGTTAAAGTAGCATAACTCTAGAGGTGGAAGGGACCTCAGAGACCACCTACTCTAAATGCTTCATTTTACAAATGAGAAAACTGAGGCCCCAGGAGGTTAGATGACTTTAACAGAATCACAAAATTTCAGAGTTGGAAGGAACTTCAGAGGTCATCTAGTCCAGCACATAGCAGCAAGAAAATCACTTCTACAATACACCCAACAAGTAGTCACCCAGTCTTTTCTTAAAGACTTCAACTGAAGGGGGCAAATCACCTCCCAATCACCTCCTCCAGAATCAGTATAAGATTATAGATTCAGGGTTAGTAGAGACCTTAGAGATCCTTGGACCCTCATATATTTTTTCCTGTCCCTCTAAGAATGTGAACCCCTTGAGAGCAAGAGGTTTTTTTAATTGTATATTGTGTACATACTACACTTAGCAATTAATCAGTCAGTCAGTCAACAAGTATTTAATAAGGGCCTACTATATAACAAGGCCTGTGCTAAGCACTGAGGATAATTGTTATTGTTGAGTTGTTAAAGTCATGGCCAACTCTTCATGACCCCATTTGGAATTTTCTTGATAAAGATACTAGAGTGGTTTGCTATTTCCTTCTCCAATTCATTTTACAGATGAGGAAACTGAGGCAAGCAAGATTAAGTGACTCACCCAGAATCACATAGCTAGTTAGTGTCTGAGGCCAGATTTGAACTCAGAAAGATGAACCTTCCTGCCTCCAAGCCCAGTCCTCTATCCACTGTACCACCTGGCTGCCCCACTGAGGATAAACAGAAAGGCAAAAATTTGTCCCTGCCTTCAAAGGGCTCAAATTCGAATGATGAAGACAACATGTAGATAACTATATGTAGTATAAATGGATGATAATTTCAGAGGGAAGGCACTAGCTGTGAAAAACAGGAAGGGTCTTCTGTAAAAAGTGGGATTTGAACTGAGTCTTGAAGGAGGTCAAAGAAGCCAGAACGAGAAGAGAAGAAGGGAATGTATTTCATGTACAAGGGAAAGCCAGTTCATAGATAAGGAACTGGGCCATGGAGTGTCCTGAGGGAGAAACAAGAAGTTGGCTAGTAAAGATGTGCCTGGTGGGGAGTAAAGGATAAGAACATACTAGAATTCTAATTAGGGGCCAGATTATAAAGAAAGTTCAGTGCCAAACAGGGGACTTTATATTCCTGGGGGCAATAAGGAGTCACTGGAGTTTACTGAGTATGGAAGATGACGTAGTCAGATGTGTGCTTTGCATATAGTAAGTATATAATAAAAATGGGACTTTTTTTTTCATTCATTCATTCATTTAGTACAACCCCTTTATTCTACAAGTGAAGAACTGAGGCCGAGAAGCCTTAAGGCAGTATATTCCAGTAGTCAGCCATTTATTAAGGGCTTACTATATACCAAGTACCATGCTAAATGTTAGGGATACAAAACCAGAAGTGAGACAATATATGCTCTCCAAGACCTTACATTCTGATGGAGGAGACAGCCTGCATACATAAAAGTATATGCAGAATACATACAAAATTAATACAAGGCACTTTGGGAAGGAGGTCAGTGTAATGGTAGCTGGGGGAACCAGGAAAGACTTCATGGATACAGTAGTGCTTGAGCTGAGTTCATAAGGAAACCAGGTATTCTAAGAGACAAAGGTGAGAACAAGGCACATTCCAGTCATGGAGGTGGGAGATGAAGCATCAAAGGTGTAAAACAGTTAGCAGGCCAATATAGCTGGATGCAGAGTTTGAGGAGGGAGGGCATGTTGCAAAGAGCCTTGAATGTCAAACAGGAGTTTATGTTTAACCTTGAAGCAATAGGGAGTCCTTGGAGTTTGCTGAGTAAAGGGAGTGACATATTCAAACTTTCGTTTAAGCTACTCTGGTGACTGTGTGGAGTATGATAAAAATGAAAAGAGTCAAAGGGATCAAATAGGAAGATACTACAGTTAACGACGCAAAAAATAATAAAAGCCCAAAAGTAGAGGTGGTGGCTGTATGTTTAGATGGGAGAAGAAATATGTGAAAGATGAGACAGAAACAATGGTATTTGCCAGTGGATTGTCCTTGGGGGAGCTTCAATGAACACATCGGCAAGTTCTTTCAGTTCCCTCAAATGAAGTTCATCCAGACCAAATGACTTGCGCTCACCTAAGGCAAGTAGATATTGCTTGTCATTTCTTTGCTTCTCTTGCTATCTGTTCCCCTAGAGCCATTTTTGTTCAAAGATCTTTCTTGAGTAATTTCGTCTTCTTTTGGTCACCAATGATCGTTAATCCCATACAACCTGAACAGTGGCCCTATCCCTTCTTTGGTCCACTTCTAAAAATACAAATTTTATTATGTTTAGTTTCCTCAACTTTTGGAGCTTTACTGCTTGACTCCATTCTTCCAGGACTGTATCATTCCTCTGTATTAATTTTTTATTAACTATTATTTCCTAGATATGTATTTTTAAAACCTAAGGTGGTTTTGATTTGACAAGAACTTCTGGGAAAACTTGAAAGCATCTTGGCAGAAATTAGATTTAGACTAGTATTTATAGCAAATACCACAGTAAACTCCTAATGGCTATGTAACCTGAGTGTAAAGGGGAACATCATAAAATAATTATAGGAGAATCACAGAAAATATTTTCACTTCTATAAGTGGGAAAGGGGAGAGAAGATATTTTAAAACATACAAAGTATAAGAGTCATCATAAATGCAAATGAACTATTTCAATTATGTAAAATTAAAGCTTTTTGCAAAAAAAAAATCAGTACAGAAAAAATAAGAAAAACTGTTGAATGAAAAAATTGGCATCAAATATCAATGATAAAAGTCTGATACTAAGATATGAAATCGACCCAATATTTCCTGATGGATAAGAATTTGAACAAACTGCTTTCAAAAGAATTGCAAACTAAAAACAGGCCCCAAATCACTAATAATAAGAAAAATATACATTTAAACAATTTTGAGGTTTGATCTCAAACTTAGCAAAAGGTGAAAGATGATGAAAAATGGAAAAAGTCACTGTTGAATTGGCTACAGGAAGACAGGTACTCTAAAAAAAGAGTTGATTGAGTTGTAAAATGTTCCACCTATTCTAGAAAGCAATTTGGAATTATTTCAGAAATAAACTTTGCATTCCTTTGGACCCACCACTCTCCCTATGAGACATATACTCCAAGGAGGTCAAGGAGAGAAAGATCTAACATATACCAAAATATTCATAGCAGCATTCTTTGTGGTAACAAAGGACCCAAAACCAGATGAGTACTCAACTAGGGAGTTGAACAAGCTGTGGTATGTGAATGTGATGGAATACTATTGTACAGTTAAGAAACTACGATACAAAGAATGCAACAAAACCTAGAAAGACATGTATGAACCAATAGAGTAAAAAGAACATAAACACAATTCAGGTTTTTGGTTTTGGGGGGATTTTTTGTTTGTTTTTTTTTACAAAAATTACATTATAATTATAAATTATATAACCATTTTGTCTTTGAGGAAAGATATAAAATATATACCTCTCTTCTCAGGAAACAGATGGAGGATTACAGGGCCAGAATCTTGTATCCATTGTCATTTTTCTCCTAAGGGAAGGATTAATTATTGGGGATGGAAGGTGTGTGTCTATTGGAGGAATCTATATCCGGGAATGACAGTGATACAAAAACAAAAATCAATAATAACACAAGTAAAATCTAAGGTTTTTTTTGTCAGTTCTCTATAAATCCACAATGGTCTCTTTAGACAACTCTTCTCTCTTCAGCTTGGTATTATATATTTTGATAAATTTCCCATATATTTATTTTGTTTAATGTCAATTTTTGAACCCACTAAATAGTTCTTCTTATTATATCTACAATTCTATACTGATTTTGTTCCTGGAAAACCTTTTAATTTTTTGTAAAAAAAAAAAAAAATGGGGGGCTTTAGAGGACTACAGATTTCACTGTCATCCAACAGTGAAATATAGCAGTCCGAAAGGCAATCTTGGGTTATACGAAGAGAGGAATAGTTTCCAGGAATAAGGAGGTAATAGTCTTCCTATATCTTGCCTTGGGCAGACCACATCCGGAGGTAGTGTTCAGTTCTGGACAACACAATTTGGAAAGATCACTGATAAGTTGGAGATAATTCAGTGGAAGATAAAGAGAATGGTGAAAGGCTTTGGTATCATGCCATATGACGAGTGGTTAAAGGAACTGGGGCTATTTAGGTTGAAGAATAGAAAACTCAATGGAGACTTACTATCTTTCTTTCTTCAAAGGGCTCTAGTACAAAAGGTAGAAGCCATGTGTGGCATCAGAGTTATGCTAGGCCTAGATGAAATTTTGAAACAGCAAAGTTTTAGAGATAGTAAGTTATAACAAAAAGAATTCTGGCTTTGGGGTCAGAGGACTATGGTTGAAATTTTAGCTGTGATACATGCAACATGGGACATCGGGCAAAGCATTCAATCTCTCTGCCCTCAGTTTCTCCAACTGTAAAATAATGCGCTTAAACTAGATAATCTCTAAGGTTCCTTCCAGGTCAAAGTTCTATGATCCAGTGATGTCTTGGGGTGTGTAGTCTCTACCCTGGCCCTAATCAGAAACATCAAATGTCCTCAGAACAATGACAGTAAGTGAAACAGTTGAACTTGACCTCAGATATAAAAGCCTAAAGCAGAAGAGTTTATAATTTCCCTTGCCTTTCAAAAATCTAGATAAATGCAGGAAGCTTCTAATTTAAGCTAACAATTATTCTTAATTATGGTGATGTGACTAGATCTTCTTTAACCGATAAATTCCCCTTGAGTTTGGGAGAAAGTTTGTGTACTGGAGTACACAAGATGAAATCACAGAGAGAGATGTGGGTCACTAAGATTTGGAAGGAACAAGTCAAAAACTTGATAAGAGTAAACATGGGACCTATCAGGCCAGCTTTGCTTAAGGGGAGCCAGGTAAAATCCCTCTCAGCTACCACCAGCATCACTGTATTCCCCTCAACCCAGGGAGCTAACGAGTTAAAGGGAGAGACTCTTTTATGCATTTAACAAAAGGGCAGGTGTTTGTAGGTGTACTGTGGAGGAGGCTTCTGACTTTTTTATTCCCTGGATTATGTTTAACTTGTCACCCTGTCATCTTTCTTTTGTATTTCTTATACTCCCCTTTAACACCTTCACCTTACTCTCCCTGATTCCTTTGTTCCTCGAGATTTCGAGGGTCATCAAAATTCCAAAGTCATTGTCAAGATTCTGACATGTCAGTAAAATTACAATCAGGGCAATTGTCCGCCTTATAAGTTGATAATCTTCTTGTTGACTCTGAAAAAGTGTTTTTAGACAATTCTTTTGCTCTCTGTTCAACTTTCCTTATTCATAATCAGCAGCTCTGGGTTCAGTCAACATTGCTAGGTACTATACAGCAAGAGATGATAAAGACTTCTCTCTTTGAGTATTTTTTTTTTATATTTAGCATTAGAAAGGACTTCAGAACTCATTTAGACAATCAATTGACCAGGAAGAATTGATTAATTGCCTCTTATGCCGGGCATTATACTGGATGCTAGACTTTTAAAAATTCAATGACAGTATAGATATACTGTTGGACAGAGGGCTGGCCTTCCATTCAGGAAGATCTGAGTTCAAGTCCCATCTGCAATATGTACTAGTTATGTGTCCTTGGGGAAGTCACCTAACCTCTTGGTGTCCAAGACCACTCTCTAGGACTATAAATTGCAGACCAAGTGACATGATAAAGAAAGTGCCTCACCAGGAGCTCCTAACAGTGATGAAATTATAAGTCTGTCACAATCTCTATCTCTATAAAGAAAGATATGTCTATAGAGGCAGATATCCATATTTATAGACATGGATATAAACAAATATTGAGAAAGAGAGAGAGAGAGAAGGAGAGAGAGGGAAAGGGGGAGAGAGGAGAGAAAGAGGTAAAGAGAGGGAGGGGGAGAAAGAAACAGAGACAGAGACAGAGAGAGAGAGACAGACAGAGAGAGAGACAAACAGAAAGAGAGAGAAACACCTGTTCTGTGCTGGGCACATAGTGAGATCCATTTCAGAAAGATAAGGTCCCTGTCCGCGGGGAGTTTATAAGCTAGTAGAGGGATAACAAATATACATAGATAAAGATAACATATGATAAGTACATTAAAGAGGAGAAAATGAAGTGTAATAAAATCTGAGCTGAAGAAAGGTCATTACTACCAGAAGAGGTAGAAGATGGAATCAAGGAAGGCTTCCTGAAGGAAGTGACATTTGCATTGGTCTTAAAAGGATGGGTAGAAATCCCTAGTCTTTCAACTGTTTGACTTCATCCTAAAGCATAGAAATAGAAGGAATGAATAGAAGTTAGAAAGAGGCCAAGTTAAGGTTGGAGAGGATTCCAAAAGACAGATAGAACATGAATCTACAGATAGCATCCTCAATAAATGCTCCCCCAGATTCTGCTGAAGACCCCCAGTGACCAGGACTCCACTATCCACCTTTCTAGTCTCTAGTCTATCTTCAAGAAGTTTGTCTTTTAGAGATACCAAATGAATGAATAAATTCGTTCATCTTCACATTTTATTTTTTATTTGTTCATTTGATTTTGGGAGCAATAAGCACTGGATTTTGAGTAAAATTTAGTCCAAATCCTGTCTCTGCTACTTACTAGCTATAAGTAAGTCACTTAACTCTGGGCATAAATTTCTTCACGTGTAAAGTAGGTGGCCAAGTGGGGAGAGTGCCAGGCCTGAAGTCAGGAAGACTCATCTTCCTGAGTTCAAATCTGATTTCAGACACTTAACTGGCTGTGTGACCCTGGGCAAGTCACTTAACCCTCTTTCCTCATCTGTAAAATGAGCTGGAGAAGGAAAAAGTAAACCACTCCAGTATCTTTGCCAAATGGGGCCACAGAGTTGGATATGATTGAAAAACAGCTAAAATGTAGAATAAAAATTATCGTATATATATTCTATAAATGTAGAGTCTTAGAGAGTTGCTTGGGGCACTAAAAGGCACTGACTTGCCAGAGTCCCAGAGTCAGTATTTATCAAAGATAGAACTTGAACTGAGGTATTTCTAACACTGAGACAGCTCCCTTTCCAACATGCAACCTAGCCCTACCTCTCTCTTGAAATGTTAGCTAATACAATTGCTTCTGAGGTTCCAGGAAAACTACATTTTGGAGAGTCAGTCAATCAATCAATGTGTCAGAACAAGGGTGGGGAATGGGGGAAGATAGGATGGAACATAAAGAAGGTTCCATGATGTTCCAAGCATTGTATTAGTTTGCACCATTTAATATCAGGCATAGCAGGAGTTTGAGACCTACTTGTATAGTTGTATTAGCATAGAAATCCATCTGTATCATAGATTGTGTGCTGCCTGATAAGTCCTGGAGGCACCCATCTCAGAGATGGATAGAAGTATGCTAGCTGTGCAAAGTACCAGCAGCTATATAATTCATGATTCTTCATGAATCAAAGCTTATGTTTGCTCAAAATAAGCACAGAGAAGAGAAATCAGGAGAAGGGGGAGAATAAACTTACTCCCTTCCTCAGTTTCCAAAGTTACATTGTGACACCAAAAGGGAAGAACTGGGCAGGATATTGATAATCAAGCACAGTTGAAGTATACTTTTCACATTGAGAGTTGCTAGACACTGGAATAGTTACCAAGAAAATCAGTCAACTTTAGCATACATTAAGCCCCTACTATGTGCCAAGTACTGTGCCAAGTGCCAAGCATACAAAGAAAGTGGGGGAGGAGGAGTCCCTGTTTTCAAGGACTATATATATACATATATAGGTATATATATATATGTATATATATATGTTGTTCTATAATATATATGTGTATATATATACATATATATGTATATATTGTTCTGATGATTTCTTACTAAAAATTTTGAGGTCTGCAGATCCTGGAATGTTACCTGCACTGTGTACTTCAGGCATCCAGTTTCTTCGAAGTACAATTAATCAATACCACTCATAAGAATTGGGATGCTCATGATCTGGTTTTACCTCATGTTGGAACAGGCAATTGATAATTTGCAAATACTGTAAGTTGGTATTCTCAAAATTTTTTGCATATCTGTGTATATGTTATATGTTTTACAAAATATGAGACAAAGGAAAATTGAAAAGAAGTAAAAACGAGAATATATCCTAAAGGGACTTCCAGGTAGTAAGGAGGTAATCAGTTGGCCAGTCAATCAATTCCATTGGGCCTGCTCTGTGTTAGTTATGGTCCATAATACCAGGACCTCTGTTCAGATGGAAGGATTATATGTAAAGTCTGTTCTTGTTTTCACTTTTGTTTTTATTTTGTACAGTATTCTGTTTCTTCTCCTTTTTAAAAGAAATGGAAAAGGAGGTTTTCTTCTCTACACATCTAATTCTTTTCCTGGAAGTGGCAAAAGGAAACCAGCGACTCCAACAGAAAGATAGCCTTTCTTGGAAATGCCCAGAACAACTGAATGTTTCAAGCTCTGGGCTCCGTTCCATCCAGCTTTTTATTATCAAGGGCATCAGGAACTGGCCTTCCAATTTCCAAAGTAGCAAATCCTGGGCAATAGTGGTTATCAGAAAGGAAAATTTCAGAGATGATACTCACTGTGAAATAAAGCAAGGCAGCTGTGGCTCACCTTAGTTCGGGTTATTTTGAAAGAAGGAATTGAGGAGTAATGAACCTTTGGAAAAATTGAAATGGGTCAACATGGAGCACTCACCTTTCATTTTCTGCATCCCCCTGTGGAATCTTTGCCTCTTGCCTTTCCTTGTCCTATATTCAGTTCATCCTTTCCTTGCCCTCAGGGCTCCTAATGCTTATTTTAGTCAAGACCACTACTAGACATATTTCCTGCTGGACAGAAGGGGCTGAGCTGAACTACATGGTACTGGCCAAGGCTGCCAGTAACTGAGACATCAACAGGAAGGACCTCCCCTTCTGGGTGGGATGGGAAAGAGAAGAGTTGGCTTTTCCACTTTCTGGCTGTCAATTTGTAGCCTCAAGACAAAAATTGGAAGCAAGAGGTGGAGACAGGTAGGAGGTTCTTTGATGACTCTTACTTCCCTCTTGGAACATAAACTCCTTACTGAAAATACAGAAATAAAATAAAGATAACCTGTGGGAGGGAACCTTAAAAAAAAAAAAAAAGCATAAGCTCCTTGAAGGCAGGGACTACTTCAATTTTTCTTTGTCTCTCCAGTGCTTAGCACAGTGCCTGGCAAATTGGGGACACTTAAATGCTTGCTTATAGATTCATTCTCCTTTCTTACCGAAACTGGAATTCTGCTGCTATTTTTTTCACAGAATCATAGAATTTCAGAGATAGAAGTGATCTCAAGACCCTTTGAGGCCAATCCATACACATAAAGAATCTCCTCCATACCATCTTGGAAAATTATTAATCAGCCTTTGCTTGAAGACTTCCAGTGAAAGAAGACCCACCTTGTCCTGAGTCAGTCCGCTCCATTTTGGAAGAATTAAAATTGTTGAGAAGTTTGTCCTTAAATCAAGTTTAAATTTGCCTCTTTGGAGCATCAGTTCATTGTTCCTGGTTCTCTCCTCTGGGGCAAAGAAGGACAACTCTTCATCCCCTCTTCTGTTCCAGTTATCATGTACTACTCTCTAAGTTTCCTGTTCCTCTGGCAAAAGATACCCAGGTCTTTCAATCCATCCTCACATGACGTGATTTCAATGCCCTTCAACATCCTGATCGTTCTCCTCTATGAACTCTCCAGCATATCTATATACTCCCTAAAATATGGCTCTAAGAGTATTGAATATTCTGATTACAACAAAGTACAAGAGGACTATCATGTCCATAACCCATGTCCTCTACCTGTCTTAATGTACTGTAAGATTACATCAGCTGCCATAACACATATTAACTCAGATTGCAGTCCAATGAAACCCTCAGTTGTTTTTTGTTTTTGTTTTTGTTTTTTTTACAAATGAATCATCATCTAGCGTTACCTCCTCCATTTTTTATTTATGGACTTCATTTTTTCTGAACCCAATTGGAAGATTTAACATTTATTCTATTAAACTTCATCTTATACATCTGGTCCAATGTTCTAATTTGTCAACGTATTTTTTCATTCTGATTTTGTCATCTAAAATGTCTTAGAGATCTCCCAGCTTCATGTCATCTACAATTTTAACAAGCAAGTCTTTAACCAAATCAGTGAGATAAATGTTAAATAGCAGTGGGCCAAACACAGATCAGTGGGTTACTCCACCAGAGACCTCTTTCTGAGTCAACATTAACCAATTAATGGCTGTTCTTCGGTTCTGAATATTCAACTAGCTCTAAAGCCCGCCTACATCTTGGTATGTTTTTCACAAAAATAGTACAAGATGTGACCAAATACTTTACTAAAACCTATGTCAAGTACATAGCATTTCTCTATTCTACTAATCTGGTAACCCTGTCAAAAAAAAAAAAAAAGGAAATGAGATTTCTCTGCAATGAACTTTCTTAATAAAATTATATTGCATCTTTGTGGTCACAGCTTCCTTTTCTAAATATTTCCTATGCATCTCCTCGGTGTATCCGTTTCTAAAATTTGAACAGAAATTTAAGTCACGATCATAATTTTGCTTGTTTTCTAATTTCAAAGAACTTTCTATACAAATTTAAATGGTCCATGTCAGTGATTTTAAGGGCAAGAATAATGTTTGTTTGTTCGTTTGTCAGTTCATATTTCCCACATGAGTAGGTGCTAAAGAAGTATTTTTTGAATGGGATAGAAAATGTTTTTAATAAAACCTATCAGGGAAATTTACACCTCAAAAAAATAAAAAATAAAAAAAAATAAACATGCTTCCCCATCTTAAAAAAAAAAATTTAAGTCACATTCATTGGTCTATATATTCCATTCTATTTCATTTTTTTAAAAATGGGATATTTGCTCTTCTTCAGCTCTGAAGTATTTTTGCTGTTATCTACAACCTTTCAAAGATCATTGATGGAGTTCAACAATCAAGTCTGCCATTACCACAGGATGTAATTCGTTGAACCTGGGCAGTTCATCCATCAGGGTAGCTCAGAACACATTTAATCCCTTTCTACTCATCCTGGGTAGCCATTCCCTAAGGGTTTTTTCTCTGTTCTTTTTCGTTCAAAGATCATTCCTCCTTATAGAGAAAACAGACAAAATGAAAGTTGAGCTAGTCAACCTTCTCTATGTCTATTATCAATGTCCCTCTGAACCCCAGGGCAGTAGTTCTAAAACTTCTCTAAGGCATAGCCTTTGGAGATTTGATCATAGGGCATAGTAGCAGCAGCAGTGGCATGCAGGAAATAATCAAAGTGAAAGGAAATTTCCTTTCCAAGAAGTTTCCAAAGAGAGAGTGAGATCGAATAGAATTTTTGAGACATCCTGTCAGAAATGAGACTGTCTTTTTCCTCTCCAAGACAAATCTATGACAGTAAAAGCTGTCTTTCCCTGAGTGCATGCAACAGGAAGCCCTTCTATGGGAAGAGAGAAGTGCTAGAGTATTTATGCTTAACTTCTTTTTCCCTCTGATCTTGGATTTAAACTCCTAGGCTTCCCTGTGATACACAGGCGTAGCCAGAGCTATCTTGACTGCTGCTGTTGCTGTTTTGGTCAGAAATGTAAGCAGTGAGTGAGATGATCAGACATAAGCACTGTGGAAAAGAACCACATCCTAGAACAGGGAATCACATGAAAAGAAGATCAGATTCAGAGATGATACTCACTGTGAAATAAAGCAAGGCAGCTGTGGCTCACCTTAGTTCAGGTTATTTTGAAAGAAGGAATTGAGGAGTAATGAACCTTTGGAAAAATTGAAATGGGTCAACATGGAGCACTCACCTTTCATTTTCTGCATCCCCCTGTGTTATTGAAACTGCCAGCTACTAGGAATCTCATTAGGTTGGTAAACTTGGAGGGGTAGACTGACTTCCAATATTAATTCCTCTACTTTCATTGCTTATAGTTCATGATCTTGAGATAGGGAGTGAATATACCCTGTTCCATTATTCCTTTCCATGAGCTCTAGGGGTACGTGGTCAGGAAATCCTTTGCTGTACCCAAAGATCTAGGAGGGAAATTGAGAACAGATTTAGGAGGTGTCATAAGCATCCAAAGACTCCATATATTGGAGCAATTCATTGATTTCCTTTCACTTTACACCTCTTAAAATGACATAATATTAGATCCTTAAATTGTGAGTGAGGGGAATTTTGACCAGAGAGGGGAACCTGGAGAGCTCCCAAGGAGTGTATAGACTACAGATTTAATCTTTTGAGTAATATTCCCTTTTGTCACCTAGATAAAATCAGAACCCAGGTAACAGAAGCTGAAACAAAATGCTTAATTTAGCTGCAGGAGCAACACACTCAGGAGTGCAAAGTGATCTGGGCATCTTTAGGCTGAGTGCCCTCTGATGACTAATAGAAGTATGATAGCCTTTTAGGAAGATTGTCCCAAGCATGTGATTAAGAGAAATTGATGAGGCCACTGAATTTGGGACTCCTGTGGAGTTCAACCTCTTGGCAACTCAAATACTTTACTTCCTCACTTGATCATTAGTATAGCAGCACATAGTCTTCCTTTAGTAATGGTAGGAGTAGGAGTAGGAGTAGGAGTAGCAGGAGCAGCAGCAAATATGTAAATTTGTATGTAAATATGTAAAGCAAATATGCTTTACATATCTGATCTCATTTGGGCCTATTCACAACCCGATGAAGTGGTTTGCTGTTGTTATCTCTATCTCATAGAGGAGTAAAACTAAGGTTGAGAGAGGTCATGTGACTTTGCCTGAGTATATGAGGAATGATTTGAACTCAGAATTTCTGAGCTCCAAGCCCAGTGCTCTATCTATTCCTCCAGGCAAAATTTAAGCTAAACAAACAGATCTGAACTGTTTCAACCAGAGCAGGTATCACAAAGGTCTTTACTTGGGGCAGGTAGGTGGCACGGTGAATAGAGCACTAGCCCTGGAATCAGGAGGACCTGAGTTCAAATCCATCCTCAGATACTTGCCACACTTATTAGCTGTGTGACCTTGGGCAAGTCACTTATCCCCAATTCCCCTGCCTTCCCCCCTCCAAAAACAAAAAGCTGAATGAAGCAGCTAGATGGTACAGTGGTTATAGTGGGTGCCTGGATTCAGGAAGATCTAAGTTCAAATCTGACCCCAGGCATTTTCTAGTTGTGTGTTCCTGGACAAGTCTCTTTTAACTTCTATGTGCCTCCATTTCCTCACCTGTAAAATGGGAATAATACTCGCACCTAGCTCACAGATTTATTGTGAGTATAAAGTGAAATAATATTTGTAATGTATTTATTCCAGTACCTGGAACACAGCAGGTACTATATAAAGGCATATTCCCTTTCCTTCCCCTTATGTGAAATTTTTGTTCCATATAAAAGATTCTGGCACTGAAGAAAGTTTAAGAACAAGAGGATTCTAGTTATACTTTTTTTTCTTGAAGGAGCTGGCCCAGTTGGTTTCTGACATACACACTCCAGCATTTAAGCAGAATCTGTCTGATTGCTCAATCTGAACTATTCCCACTAACACTCCCCTTTACATTAGTAGACAAAAGCCCTGATTACTCTGGCACAACCCGGGGTGCTTTAGCCATTTTACTAACCCACGTCAACCACCTAACCTTTGTCTATGTCTTGTTTCTTCCCTAATTGACTGTCAATTCTCTTCTCATTATTAATTGCTTACCTTCTGGTCCCTCTACACTTCAGATTCAGGTTTAATTGTTATAACCTGTATAGGGTTATTGTTCCCCAGACTAGAAGAGGTAAAAACCACCTTTGTCTATATAGCCCCCTCCAGTTGGACTACAGCAATTCTTTCTATTGCCTCTCTAAGATTCCAATTATTAACTGTCTTATTTTCACCCCGCAATCCTGGAGATTAGTATATCAGTGTTCCTGATATGCTTACTACCAACACAACAGCTCTGTCTCTAGAATGCCACCCCCATCTCTTTATTAAAACAGAAAAAAATAAAACCATTCATTCTGCATAATGACATCCAAATATGATGCTATATTTATAGTGCTTTCCTTTTTGTTTTGTTCTGGTTTTCCCCTCGATGAGGAGGTGTGTACCCTTTTTATCAATGGCTTGAATAAAGTCATAGATGGCATGTTCATTAATTGTGTAAATGACACAAAACTGGGAGAAGTAGCTGACACATTGGATGATGGAGTCAGGAACTAAAAGAATCTCGAAAGACCTAAGAACAATGTTGCATTTAATAAGATGAAGTTTGAGAGGGATGAATTCAAAGTTTGATAGGGAAGAATGATAGGGATGCCCTTGTACTAGGGCATAAAAATCAATTTCATAAGAGTGAGACAGAGATTAGTAAGTTGTGCTGAAAAGAATCTGGGGGTTTTAGTTGGCTGTAAGTTCGATTTGAGTCAGCAGTACGATGTGGCTGCCAGAAGATCTAACGTAGTCTTGGACGGGATTTCAAGGCACAGCTTACAGGAATCAGGAGATGATAGTCTCACTATACTCTGCCCTCATCAGACTTCATCTATAGTATTGTGTGCAGGTCAGGAAACCACAATTTAAGAAGGACACTGATAATCTAGAGAACCTTCTATTACTATTAATCTAGAAAGAAGGCCAAGCATGATAGGAAAGACTTGGAATCCATGACCTTTGAAGATTGGATGAAGGAGCTGGGCCTCTAACTCAGAGAAAAGAGGCTCACAATGGACATATCAGCTGTGTCGGGTCTCAGAGGGAAGAAATAGGAGTAATGGGTAGAAATTCCAAACCGACAGATTTAGGCTTTTTGTTGAGAGGAAATGACCGAACAATTTGAGCTAAGACAGGTGGTGAAGTGGGTTACCCATTCTTAGGGGTCTTCGAACAAAGACTGGATGACCATTTGTCAGGTGTAATATAGTGAATATTCCTTTTGTGTATGGATTGGACTATTGTTTGAACTTTGTTTTTGAAGAGGACCAATGAATGATATCATGGGCTATGTCTTGACTTGTGGATTAATTGGATTTAAGTGAGGCAGAGTTGCACAAAGTTGTCAGCCTGACTCTCTCCTTCAAGTCATCAAAGTACAATGACAAGACAAAAGTCAAGGTGACTGGCCATGGTCCATGAGGCAGTGGATGACCTACACATCTTTGATGCCTGATCAAACTCTAAGCACTCCACAGTGCCTGTTTCAGTGACTTTCACGGCCGTTGGAACAAATTATTCTCATGCTCCCATTCTGCTGGAGAAATCTTCACCTGTTTGGGATAGACACCCTCCTAACTCATCAAAGGGTTTGAAGCCTGTCAGTTACCCTTAACCTGGTTTAGCCCATCTACTGAGATGATTTTACCGGGGTATAGCTGATGCATGTGCTACAGCTTCTTGGAGGCAGAGGTGAGAATTGGGTGAATCAGGGGGACCTCAAAGGTAAATGAGAAGCCCTGAAAAGAGCTTAGAAAGTCCTCGCTCTAGAGGTACCAGTCCTCCTGAATACATGAACTCCTGAGGTCCCTTCTAACTTTCAAAATTATGTGATTCTGTGGTTTGAAGTTTCACAATTAGCAATGGAAACTGGAAAATGGACAGTGACAATGATTACAATATCTTTATATGGAATTGCAACTTTTGTAAATCTATTGCCACAAATCAAAGACCAAAAAAGCCCCAAAAGCCACTGTCAGCAAACATTTGATGTGGTTGCCAAGCAGAGAGAGATGGTTGCCAAAAGAATCACAGGTGGACAGCCAAAGAGCTCCACTGTTATCCTTGCAATGTTAGGAACAAGAGAAAGTAGCTTCCAGAACATTGGGCAGGCTCCTCTGGTGAATTCGTAAACATGTACATGAACATGTACATGAATGTACATGAACAAATGCCTATAGCATGGGAACTCCTTAAATCAATCAAATTCCAGATCCATATTAGCATTTGAGTGTTTTATAGCCCCAGGCCATAATCATTTATGTCTTCAAGCATAACATGCAACAGTTAAAATTTGATTTTCTTGGTTTTGATGACCTTTGTTTTTATATCACTTTTTTTTTCTGAATGCGTTCTTACTCTTCCCTAAACAGTGAGCAGTCCCTTGTCACAAAGATCAAACAAGGAAAGGATAAAAAGCAGGTTCAAAAAAACTCAACAATGCATTGACTATGTCTGTCCATAATCTTCCTCCCCACCCCCATCTCTGTAATGAAGGGAGGGATGTCTCACTGAACCTTTCTAAGGATAAGCATGAAGGAGTTTAAAATACAACAGGGAAAATATACATGTTATCTACTCTGTCGCTCTGAGTGCGTCTCTGAGTCTGTCTTTATCACTTCACACATCTTTCTGTCTCTCTTTCTTTGTCTTTCCTCTTCTGTATATATGTGTGTATTCTACAGCTAAATTAAAAAATCAGAGCAAGCTAACCAAAAATCTAAAAAAAAGAGAACTTTTTAACAAAAGGTAAAATGCTTCTGTGATAAATCTTACTGCTAGGGGGCAGCTGGGTGGTGCAGTGAATAGAGCACCGGCCCTGGAGTCAGAAGGATCTGAGTTCAAATCTGACCTCAGAGACACTTGACACATTTAATGGCAATATGACCTTGGGCAAGTCACTTAACCCCAATTGCCTTGCCTTCCCCTCTCCAAAAGCAAAAGAAAAAAAAAAGAAAAAGAAAAAAATCTTACTGCTGCTAAAAAGAAAGGAGGGAAGGAAAAATAACTGAGTTCCTTCCTTCTGGAGCACACACTTATTTCACTATCTCAAGGATCCATGATTTCATCAATGTAAGTATTACTACCAAGAAAGTAGGTGACAAACCTTCCCCACCTCCAATGACTTTCATTAATTTCTGAGATCTTTTCCTGCCTGCCTCACAGAGTGTCACGACCATTCTTATGAAGCCCAACTTGCCTACCCTTAGCTGTTCTTGTCCTCATAAAGGAAAGTATCTACAGAAAAACAGATGTGTCCGATTTATTCCGGGCTTTCTAGTACTATCTCCTAGGCTCCTTTGTCTCTGGAAAATGACCGTTTGGAAGCTAAGTGATTAAATTCTAAGTACTCCTTGAGAGCAAGGACTGTGTCTGATATAGCATTGTAATTCCCATGGCCAATATGGTTCAGTGATTTGCAGTGTTTGCTGAGAATCTGTTTTTGTTCCCATCATATTATTCATTCTGTTCTCTAATGTTTTCATTTTCCAAGACTACTACCAAATGCTATAAAATATTTTTCTAGGCATGACTTTCCTCAAATCCGTAATTTATACATGATTTAAATGGTCCATTTTCAAAAGACTCCACGTGACACTTTTTATGTACTTCACCTCATATCTTTAGATTGAGCTTTGCCTTCTCCAAAGCAATTTATTAAGAGGCATGAGTGAAGACAACCCCACAAAGCAAAGAGAATTATTTGCTCACCTGGGACAACCATGAACTTGAAATCCCTGGAGGGCCTCTATTCTACTTCAGCATCATTAATTGAAAACCTATATAATATAGTCTCTATCCTCAAGGAGATTATAGTTTTATTTATTTATTTTTGCTTTTTTTGGAGGGTAATTGGAGTTGTGACTCGCCCAAAGTCACATGGCTAATAAGTGTGCCAAGTGTCTGAGATCGGATTTGAACTCAGGTCCTCCTGACTTAACTAGGGCCAGTGCTCTATTCACTGCACCACCTAGCCGCCCTGAGATTATAGTTTTAATTGGAGAGATGAGATTTTGACAACTGAAGAACAATAAAGTGCTGAGCTGGGTGCTATCCACAAGAAGTGTAGGCATTATTAACTCATCTTTATATAGGGCTACAAGTCACCCGTGGTTGGTTACATATGTATATGATGACAGAAAGTAATTTCTAGATAGCCTGAGTGTAGCACCCATGAAATCCATCAACAAGCATCTATTAAGTGCCTACTATGCTCCAGATATTATAAAAGACCCCAAGCAAACAAAAGCAAAAACAAAACAGTCCCTGACCTGAAGAAGCTTACATCCTGTTGAACTATAAGAAAACCTATACAAGAGGAATTGTGTTGGCTAAATTCTCTATGTATGATCTATGGGAAAAATATAATAATCATGAAAGATAGAAAGAGGTGGATTTATGGGTTGATAGCTACATCAGTGGAGAAAATATCCCCATGGATCATGGATCTATTGAAGTATTAAGAATTTATTATTACAAAGCAGATACTTTACCCAATGTGATTCTTATGCCAATCCTGTGAGTTAGGAAGGGAAACTATTTCATTATCTATGTTACATATGAAAATATTTGAGGCTTATCAGGATTAAGTGATTTCCCCAGGGTCACATAGTAGAAGAACTAGGACTTAAATGTAGGGTTGTTTTTTTGTTTTGTTTTTTTTACTCTTCACTGTACTTCATTGCCTAATACTGTACTTAAGGAAAGGAGAAAGAAATGTGGGCTGGAATAGTCAAGAAAGGATATCTAAGTGAGGGAAGAGAAACAAGAACACCAAATCCCTAATTTTAGAGGTTGTGACTCTCCCCTCCTGTAATTTATCCTCTGAATCTTCTTTCTTACTTACCACTCCTAGCCACACCCATCTAAAAAGGTTTTTGGAGGGCTTTTGTTTTTACATCACAATCATTTTTAGTTTAATCCCATACCTACTCTCTTTCCAAAAGTCAGAATTTAACCTTTCCTTGAAACAAATAAAAACGGTCAAAAATGACTGATACCTGACAATTCTGCCTCATCCTGCCCCTGTAATCATCTATTGCTCTGTTGAGAGGAAGGAGGCATGTTTCATTATCTTTTCTCTGGGGCCAAGATTGTCTATGAGAATTCAAGGAGTCTCTTTTGCCTTTTTCTTCAGGAATGCAAGCTGTGGTATGAATGCACCCACTTCAATCATTATGTATCTTTTCTTCCCTTTTCCTATTCCTTTTGTCTTCATTCTCCAGAGATGCCCATGACCCTCAGTAATCCCTAAAGGTAGCCAAAAAAGTGGTCCCATCCTACTCTCTGAGTCCTGTTTATGTTACAGTTTCCATGGTCACCAAGCTTCCTCTGTCTCCTTTCCAGATTTGTGCTCATGCACAGAATGCCCTGAAAGGATAACTAGAAATCCACAAAACTATATCCTGACAATCCAAATGCAGCCAAAGCAAACCAGTATGGAGGCAAACATTCTGTTTCATAGGACCTGTGCATCCAAAACCCTGGTGATTCTCACGGGGTGGGGGTGAGGGGAGAGGGGCTGATCTGAGTTACTAAAGGATCAGTATCACTAATAGAAGAAAGCAAAATGGGAAGTCTGAACCTTCCTTCAGAGAATGTCCCATTGATAGAAGTGATTGTGGTAGCTCTGAACCAATATTCCCAGTCAGCACAATATAGTGGTCACCCAGAGAAGTGTGGAGGAGAGAGGGCTGAGCCAAAGAGACTGAAAAGAAAGGGGAAGGAGGCCAGTCCATGGTTAACCATGGATAACTAACAGTAAGCTCAGCTACAGAATGAAGATATTCAAGAAATGATACTGACCCAGAGAAAGGAGTATTTATAATGTACACAATTCTTTAGTTTCAAGTCAGTGAAGGACTTTCCTTCCTAGAGATTATACTAAGTAGCAATGCAAATATTACTAGCCCTGTTTTACAAATGAGGGTGGAAAGGTTAAATACCTAATCCAAAGTAACATAAACAGTGTCAGAGTTGGAAGTCTAGTCAGGTTTTCTGACTCCACGTATTGCTCTTTCCCTTGTCCAAAGCTGTTTCTCTTGATGAAAGGCAGTGTAGTATAGCAAAGAGAAGATTAGATACGGAGTTGGGACACCCAAGTTTAAATTCTATATACAAACTAATTCTGTTTCCCTATCTGTCAGGTCTATCAGACAGATAGATGTGCAGCACCTCTACACGAAAGACCGTTCAGAGTAGTGGATAAAGAGGCAGATTTGGTGAAAGGAATACCTGGGTTCATCCCTTGCCTCTGACATATACTGGCTGAGTGATCCCAGGTAAGTCACTTAATTTCTCAGTGCTCTAGACAACTCTCTATGACTAGAAGTTGCAAAAACATGTTACCAGTCCAAATTGGGAGATGGATTTCTCTCAATAGGAGTTCTCTATACCACTGAAAGCACTGGTCAAACTAAAAAAAAAAAAAGATTGTTGTGAGGATCAAATGAGATAGAAGATGTAAAGTTGTTTATAAATCTTCAAAAAGCTCTATAAATGCCAGCTATAAATAGGGATAGGGACAAAACCTGTGATTTCATTCATATAGGGAAATATACCATAGAGGAAATTCTCTCTACCAACACAGGTCAGCACCTTCTCTGCAACTTAGAGGCTCATAGAGCTATCTAGAAACTAAGAAGTGAAGTGTCTTACCCAGAATGACATAGTCAGTATCTATCAGAGGTAGGGTCTGAAGTAATGTCTTCCTGGCTTGAAGATCAGCTGTCTAGTCCCAATGCCAAACTCTCTGTAAGTTATAACAACCTTTAAAAAAAAAAATCTTCCAAACCAATCTTCCACACTTAGTTCTATCATTAGGTCTTCCTTCCATATAGTGCTTTTTTATTCATGATACTTGGTCCCTTCTAACCTGAGAGAGTTCCTAGGACTAGGGGTTGGCTATCGCTCATCACCAGCAACTCAACACTTTTCGTCTGGTACAGAAGTTATCCCACTTCCTAAATAACAGATCAAACTTGCAACACTATCAGAGGTTTTAACCTTCTTAACAGAAATATTTCTGTCTCAGAGGGCATCATGTAAGTGACAGGATGTTCAAGGAAAATCTGCAACTATGGCAAGAAGTGTGTTTGTGAAATTACTCCTAAAGTCCTGACACATACAATATTTTTATTGTTTTTCTTTTTTTAAAAAAACTTTGACCATCAGCTCTTCTGACCCTTCTGTTTTGATTTCCTCATTTATCTGTTCTTCCTCAGGACTTACTGTTGTATCTCATGTGTTACTGGGGCAAAGAGAAGTGTAATTCATAAGGAAGACCTCAACGTCCACACCATTTCCCCAAGACAATAGAATTCCTCGAGGCTGGAACATTCTTGGACAAAAATAAGTCTGTTGGACATTGAAGCATGAGACAAGTCAAGTAAATGTGGTTTCATGTGCCATTTGGAATTGCAATGGCAGCCCAACGGTAATAGGTAATCAAGATTTCCCTTTCCATTGCTGTAGCTTACCCTAAATCCTAACAACTGTGGCTCCCACTTACCCAACGCTCAAGTCTGCATTATTTGAAATAACTGCATGATTTGTAAATACCAAACCAGAAGTCTGAAACAGTGGGACTCATTATTTTTGTAACCCAAGTTGATAAGCCTAGGGCATTTTGTGTATTGCTGTGTATATGTATGCAGAAGACTCCTAATTAGTGGAGAGAATGCTGATGTGGTATTTATTGTGTGCCTGTGGGGGGGGGGGGGTTGATATGAGAACTTTTAAAGAGGAATTATTTTCTTCAAGAGAGACATATGTGGTTCTGTTGTTTGAGACTGACTCTGAGGAGCAGAGTGAGAAAGATATTGGAAGGTGCAGACATGTAGGGGAAGCTAGCTCCTCAACATGTCATTGATTATGTCCCTAAAGGTTTCACAGATTTTCCACTTGGATAATATCAGGGCCTCTGTTTTTGTGTGAGCTGAGATCTCATCTTACTCTGGCAAAGAATTCACTCACTCTTGAGAAATGTCTGGTATATTCTAATCTGTGGAACTTCTCCCACTTCTGGTTGCTATTTTGTTTGGATAAATGTTGTACTTGCTATTCACTCTTTGTGATGATCCTTTGTGTAGCCAGCAAATGGTGGAAAGGGGCCAAGCTAGTGGGTATAAATGATCTTAGAGCTACCATCCTCCTTAAGAGTGACCAGGAAAGCAGTTTTTGTTTTAAAATTCTTCAATCCCAAGACCAGCACTATTTGAGGGAGGCAGATGGATATAATTCTAGTCTGATATACCTCTTAGAGATAATCAAGGGAAATAGGAAAGCCCTTCTCTGGCTTCTCCCCAGGCAAAAGCTTCAGTCTTCCTTGGAAAGGGACAGGCCAGATCTCAGAGCTATCTATCCATGCTTCTCCAGGAGTCACATGCCCATTTAGAGAACATATATGTATATGTATGTGTATATATGCACATACATAGACATAGACATACATGTATATATGTGTGCATATGTTTTTGTTATTGTTAAGTCATTTTTTTAGTCATGTCCGACTCTCTGTAACCACATTTGGGATTTTCTTGGCATAGATAATTGAAGTCATTTGCTATTTCCTTCTCCTGCTCATTTTTATAGATGAGGATCTAAAGCAAACAGGGTTCCGTGATTTAACCAGGGTCACACAGGTAGGTGAGTGTCTGAGGTCAGATTTGAACTCAGGAAGACGAGTTTTCCATGTACCTAGTTTTCCATGTACGTATATATATGTCCGTCTGTATGACCATGTGTCTTTATTTATTCCCATATAAAGCTTTATATCCAGATAAAGCTGGAGCAAAATGAGTGGGACACTTTGATTATGAGGTTTTTATTTATCATCTCTAATACATATCTTAGCATTCTTCATATCCTATTTTGTTATATTTTATGTTCTTTCATTGTTTCCTATGTTTATATCTTGACTTCTCAGGAGATTGTAAAGTCCAGGGTGGAGGGTAAGGGAGGAATTATGAAGAGCAATGTGACATGGCAAAGAGCATTCTGGTTCTAGAGTTAGAGGACCTGGGGTGGGTCCAGTCACTCAGAGTTCAGGGTTCTTTCCACCATTCCACATTGCTTACCACAATAGGGTTATGTTAGGTGAGATAGCTCAAAGTGACATGTCTTTTGCTGTCTCTCACTCAGTCCCACCTCAGTCTATCATTACAGCCCCCTATTCCCATTTCCACATGGGCTTGTGGATACAACTCTTGTTAAAGTGTGGAAGTGGCAGCTAGATTTAGAAGGACTGGAGAGAGGACTGAGGTTTTCTGAAGTTGCTCAGTTCCCTGGAAGAAAAATTTGCCTTCCAGGATTGTACTGCCTCTGTGAATGCTTTCAGATATAAAGATTGACTTTTGTCAATCACTCAGGTAAGCCTTCCTTGGCAATTTTAACATGAATCAGAGGAGACTCAGAGTAACAATTACAACAATCACCTGGAACTTCTTGAATACTTCAATGCCAATTCTTCTTCCTTCTGGAGCAAGTCTTCATGCTCGTAACAAGATTAGAGACACATACATACACACACACACATGCTATAAAGGCTGCAAATGGGGGTTTCAATGCAGCATTTATAACAAAAATCTCCAATCTATTGGATATGCCAATATGCATGACAGGGTAAGGAAATGCAATTTTATTAGTATAAAGAACTTTCAGTGAAGGAACTCCCTTCTCCACAAAGGTAGATTGCTACTAGTCTATGACTTAGTAAAGTCCTGGAAAGTTGCCTGAGGAACCAAGAGGTTATGAGACTTGCCCATACTTGTATAGCTGGTAAATAGCTATAGCATAAATAAAAAAGTTTATAAATATAAACAAACTAATTAAATACAAGACCTTTTGGGAGGAAGGACATGACTAGTTAGGATGAAGAAAGGTTTCATGCAGAAGATAGTGCTTGAACTGCATTTTAATGGAAGAGAGAAACTGTGAAATAGAGGCAAGGAGGGAGTGTGCTCCAGGCATGGAGATGGCCAATATAATGGTGCAGAGATGGAACATAGTGTGGTGTGTGAGGAACAGAGAATAGACCAGTTTGGCTAGATGGAAAAGTATGGCAGTAGTTGTAATGTCCAGTGAGGTTGGAAAAGAGGTTGAGGCCAAGTTTCCTAACTCTAAGCCCAATATGCTGCCAGGCCAAATGGCTTGTTGGCAATTGACAAGACTTTAAAATTCTCAATGTGCACAATAATTGGCAATTCACAGAGACACACACTTGGGATGATGATTCCCATAGACAGTGACGTATGCTCTAGACTAAGTGGAGAGTTAGATAATTAACGAAAGCTTTGAATAGACCCCACAATATTCCCTTTAACAGACCGAAGGAAGTTAGTCATCTCTGACAGGATATCTCTCTGATGACAGAAACATTGAATTTTAACTGATTGCTTCCTTTGTGTCTCCTGGGAAGCCATGGGGAAAATTGTAGAGTCTGTCTGAGGCCAAAAACCTCTAGCCAAGGCACGTTTCTTAGAACTCAACTAAAAATTAAGTTTCAAGGTATGGGTTGAGATAGAGAGGTGGGGATCATAAGAAACAGCCAAGGAGTACAGTTGGACTCTGTTTTGGCACAAGATTTGCTAAGACAAATTTGCTCCGTTCAAAAGAACTGCTGAGTGCCTTTATTACACAACTTTTAATTATCAGGGCATATTCTCTGTTGGATCTTAGAATAAATAAATGTTTATCTGATGTGAACTGCATCCGACTATTATTATTTAGGAGAGATAATGAAGTGCTGACTAATACCACCTTTGGAAAGAACATTGAAAATTTCCTCCCCCATCCAGGAAGTCTCTGCTTAACAAAATAAGCTTAACCCATGAAGTTTTAGTCTAAAAAGAGAACAGAGATATGTGTCTACATTAGGTATCAGATGAGTGTCTGGCTCTAAGGTACCTCAAAACCCCAAAAATCAAGGACCAAAATGAAAGAACTACTAACCTGTCATAGAAGGAGGAGCAGTAAATCTAAAAAATCTTAAAATATACCTCCATTGGACATCATTTCACAAAAGTACACATATCCAACACATTCCACACATAATAGAGCAAGTAGACTCAATACCTTGCCAGAAAAAGAGCCCCTGAAGCAGAGGTTCTTAGTCATTTTGTGTGTGTCCTGGACCACTTTAGCAGCCTAGTAAAACCTGTGGACTCCTCCTCAGATGGCTTTTTAAATACACAAAATAAAATACACAGTTTTATAAAGAAAATCAATTCTATTGAAATATAGTTAACAATTGTTTAAAGTTCATAGACCCTGGTTACTAATCTCTGGTAAGAGGATTTAGCTTCTCGCCAATTTTGTGCAATTTTATAAATAGATGCATAGAATTCACAACATTTCAGAATCGAAAAAGATTTCAGAGACCATCTAGTCCCACTCTATCCAAGAAATTATCTCTACAACATTAACTCATAATCATTCAGACACTATTTTTAAGGCTTCCAATGAAGCAGAACACAGTATTTTCTGAGGTAGACTCTAATGCCTCTCATGGTTAGATTTCCTTTTTTCCTTTTGGGATTGAGAGAAAGGTAGTAGAAGACCATGTTATCATAAATTTAGAATTGGAAGGGATCATAGAAATCAACTAATCCAATCCCAGAGAGATAAAGTGATTTCCTAATCCAGATCCAATAATCAGATGTGATTATTAAGCTCAGAGAAAATCCAGTTAACTGTAAGATTGAACCAAGACTTGGGAGGGAGGTAAGTTTGAATTTCTTCATGACCCTTTCTATAAAATTCTCCTTCTCAGGCATCCTCTCAGGCCTTCAGGATGTCCCCTGATTGCTCAGGGTCACATGCATGACCCAGGTCTGTCATTCTAATAAAGTGTTATATTACCTTTCTCTTTGTTCCCCATCCATAAAAATATCTGTCACATGTACCATTTAATCTGAATCCCACTGTCATTGTTGCTAATCTAAACTAATTTGAACTAAAGTATTCATAGTTGATAATGGCAATGTGTTAGTCCTAATGAATGATGGAATACCACAATCTCCAAAGAATCAAAAAACAATAGACACCTTTTTTAGTTGTGTCTGACTTTTCATAATTCCATTTGGAGTTTTCTTGGCAGAGATACTGGAATGGTTCGTCATTTTCTTCTCCAGCTCATTTTACAGATGAAGAAACTGAGGTAAATAGGGTTAAATTACTTGCCCAAGGTCACACAGCTAGTAAGTGTCTGAGGCCAGAGTTAAACTCAGGAAGATGAGTCTTCCTGACTCCAGACCTGGCACTCTATTCACTGCAACATCTAGCTACCCAAATACACTATGACAATGACTGGAACATAAGAAGATATCAATCAGGAGACTGAGTGGAGCTTAATGTATCAAGAGTTGGGAATAACATATGGATGGCCTCATTACCCAGAGGATGGCCCTGGTACTCAGAGGAATGTTTAAAAGTTTAGAGGAAAACCTTGGGATGTTGGCTTGGTCTTCTTTGGAGAATTCTTTGAAGAACCTGCATACAAATCCCACAAATGAGAAGGTGTAGATAGCTTGCAATCTGTACCTTTGAAAGAATGGATTTTGATGAGATTGCAAGTCCTCTGAAATATGCCTTATAGCATTTTTTACACTCAAGTCACCATTGGTAATATGTTTCAGCCTACTCATGCCAACCATTCATCACCATTTAAGTCATCCTCAATTTTTTTTTGCCCCTTTGAAATCTATTTCCCTAAGTCAAGAGTACATGCATTAAAGTTCTATCCAGTTTTCCCTTTAATACCAACTCTTAGCTTGTTTTTTTTTCAGATTACCCATGATGTCCATTTTAGAAAATGTGATTTCTCCAATTATTTTTCTCTATGTTCTGAAGAATGAAATTATCACTGAAGAAAGCCTAAAACATTCTGAACAGTTGGATGTCAATCAAAGACATCTAGTAGCTCTCTGTATAGTTGAATTCTCCTATTACTTCTATATACTTCCTCCTCCATGGTAGGCAAGTCTCTACAATACATCATCCATTTTTTCCTTCTGTCCAGGTGATCTATAATGTACTCCTATCACAATATCGCTTCTCTTTCTTTCTCCTTTGAGCTTTATTTCAGATGTTCTCCATCAAGCTCACCCACACGTTTTCAATAAAATCCCACTCCACCAGTCTTCTTCTCTAATCTATTCTTTTTGGTAAATCTTTATGTTGACATTCTTAGACATGAGTCACACTCACCAAACAATATCTGTGAGTTCAAATTTGGCTTCTTGTGTTAATTCACTTTATCATTGCCCATACTTATTTATAAACACCTGAGCACATGAGTATCAGCGGCAGCTAAGTAGTGCACTGTGTATGAGTACTGCATCTGGAGTCAGGAAGACTTGAGTTCAAATCTAGTCTCAGATACTTATTAGGTATGTGACACTCAAAAAGTCAATTAGCCTCTGTCTGCCTCAGTTTTCTCATCTGTAAAATGGGCATAATAACAAGACCTACCTCACAGGACTATTGTGAGTACCAAATGAAATCATACTTATACATCATTTTGCAAACCTAAAATCACTAGAACTATATCTATCTATCCCCCTTAAATAACTCTGGTTTAGAAGTATACTGTTTAGGGATTCAGAAAGAAAGTCACTCCCTCATTGCTCCAAAGTAGGAAGGTAGCCTTTAGTTTACACTCCCCAGTTTAATTCCTTCCCAGCAAACTCTGGTTACACAAAAGGCCATTACAAAGAATGAATAGTGACCCATTAATAACCACATAAAATAGCAAACAGAAATTGGACACATTTTAGATATTAGAATATACATGAGACTGAATGAGCTCTTCAGCCTAAAGTGAAATAATATCTCAGATCAAACAGAGGCAGACAGAGGCAGACAGAGACAGAGAACCGGGATCAGAGAAATGGAGAGAGAGAGAGACAGGGACTATTCTCTCTCTTTCAAGGAAGTCCATTCTAACAGTCTCTAGGGGAGGCAAGATTGACACCTGCAGTTTTTCTCTCCAGGTGTCTCTCCTGAAGAGTCTCTCAGGATCACTCATATCTCTCTCCAAAAAAAAGATCAAACATCAAATCAGGAAATTCTTTATTCAGGCAGGTAGTATTGCCTAAGCATTTTCTCTGCCAGTCAGGAGTTATATCTCTCTCCACCTACGGAACAGCACGCAAAACAACTGAGGCTTGGTTGGAAGCCTGTTTGCATACTAGATATATGCTTATACATCTTTTGTTTTAACATCACCTACATTTCCCGATCTATCCCCTCTCCTCCCTACCTTTTAGAAAGCCATTCCTTATAAAAGAAAATAAAAATGAGAAAAAGAAAAACATTTTCAGCAAAACTAAACCAAGTAAGCATATCCAAAAAGCCTGACATCACATCTATCTAGTATACCATAATCAAGTAAGTAAAACTTCTGCCAGCTAGGGAGTTGGGAGAGTCTTCCAGGCTGTTGTGTCTTATCAGTTCACTTGGAGCAGAAAATAACCACCAGTAGCTTTTTTAACTTTAATTTTTTCTTACTTAGACATTTATTGTCTTTTCCTTCCACTTCTGCTTCCTTCTCTCTCCCCCTATCTCCGCCAAGAAGGTTTAAAACAGAAAGAC
>CM053586.1:55913077-55934958 GCA_028646515.1 Pseudochirops corinnae
GTCTTTCTGTTTTAAACCTTCTTGGCGGAGATAGGGGGAGAGAGAAGGAAGCAGAAGTGGAAGGAAAAGACAATAAATGTCTAAGTAAGAAAAAATTAAAGTTAAAAAAGCTACTGGTGGTTATTTTCTGCTCCAAGTGAACTGATAAGACACAACAGCCTGGAAGACTCTCCCAACTCCCTAGCTGGCAGAAGTTTTAAAGTGTCTAAGGCCAAATTTGAACTCAGAACCTACTGACTCCAGGGCCAGTGCTGTATTCACTATGCCACCTAGCCACCCTGACACTTATCTCTACTGCCTGGAGAGGACTGTTGCTAGGGAAGGGATAGCAAGGCTCTAACTAGTCTTACACTCAGGGAATTAGTAGACATTCAAGGTAAGTGTTGCCAACAGATCCTCTATGTGCCAAGCTGATGGTGTCCAAGCTTGGAAGACCTCATGCAATTTGTTCAACAATTACTGTTAGGTGATGCAGAAACTGCCGGGGAGAGGGAAGGGAAGCACTCTGCCAAGGATGCTAATGCTGTTTGGAGAGCAGGGAGGTGATAATTTATTGCCAGCCCTGCCAGAAAAATCACTGTGGCATATTAAGGGTATACTGTGCCAGCACCACAGAGTGTCTGACACCCACCAAAGCTGTGACAGATCACCTTTTTCCTAGGACACAATCCCTAACATGCGACATTACAAGTACTATGAACTGAGATATTTTTATTGATGAAGAGTAACTATATGGAACTTGTCTTGCTGGATACATCAGACTTGGAGGAATTGTTTTAAGAAAATATTTTTTTTATCATCATATCTTGTTTTTATATCACTTTCATTTCTAAATGCATCCCTCCTCTTTCCCTGCCCAGCTAGATATTTCTTGTAACAAGAAACATTTTAAAAGAGAAAGAAAATAAAGATGATTCAGCCAAACAAAAAATTTAACTGTCAGAAATTGTATAATAATTATATATGTTTATATATTACATATTATATATAATGTTATATATTGTTATAATCATAATGTTATATATTATATATTATTATATTAATATATTATTCCATTTTGCTGAAAATGTTTATGTAATAATAATAATGTTCTATACCTGTAATAAAAATAACTAGTAATTATATAGTGCTTTACAAATATTATTTCATTTGATTTTCACAGCAACTCTTGGAGATAGGTGCTATTATTATCCCAATTTTAGAGTTGAGGAAAATGAGACTGAAATTAAATGACTTACCCAGGGTCACACAGTGAGTGTCTGAGATTGGATTTGAACTCGGGTCTTCCTGGCTACAGATCCAGTGCTCTATACATAGCACCACCTACTTTCATGATTCCTTCTCTTTCTAAAGCGAGGAAGGTACATTTTCTCATCTCTTCTCCAGAGTCAAGCTTGGTTATTATAATTATACAACATTTGGTTTTTTGTTGTTTTTGTTGTTGTTTTTTCTGTTTCCATTGTGGTGGTCACAGTATATATTGTTTTTCCTGCTTCTGCTCACTTCACTCTGTGTCAGTTGATAAATCTTCCCATGCTTCTTCATATTCATTCCATTACATTCTCGTCCCAAAATTTGTTCAGTCATTTCCTAACTGATGGGCATCTTCTTTCCACCTCCCCCCACCCAGGTCTTTGTTACCACAAAATAAATGTTAGTGTAAGTATTTTGGTGGACACGGTACCTGTCTTTCTGTTTTAAACCTTCTTGGCGGGGATAGGGGGAGAGAGAAGGAAGCAGAAGTGGAAGGAAAAGACAATAAATGTCTAAGTAAGAAAAAATTAAAGTTAAAAAAATCTCCTTGGCCTATATGCCCAACAGTTCTATGTCTGGGTCCTTTAAAATCATTTTCTTAACATAGTTCCAAATTGCTTTTCAGAATGGTTGTGCCGAGTTAGTCCTCCACCAAAAGTGACTTGGAAGCATTCTTATTGACTCTTCATTACAGCAGAGGGCTACCTCCTATGGGGTACCACAAATGCCAGACATTCTTCTCTCTGCTCTGGCTCCCATCTGGTCTGATGCTTATATAAGATATTTCATTAATTAATCCATCAACCAATCACCACACATTTATTAAGCTCCTACTATATGTTAGACACTGTGCAAGGTGTTAGGAGATACAAAGATAAAAATAGAAGTCCCTTCCTTCAAGGAGCTTAAAATCTTTTGGAAGACATAACATGTATATACATATAATTTAAATATGTTGTTGCTGTTCAGTCATTTTTTGGTTGTGTCTAACTCTTTGTGACCCATTTGGGATTGTCTTGGCAAAGATACTGGAGTGGTTTACCATTGCCTTCTCCAGTTCATTTTACAGAGAAGGAAACTGAGGCAAATGAATGTAAGTGACTTGCCCAAGGTCACATAGCTAGTAAGTATCTGAGGCCAGGAAAATGAGTCTTCCTGACTCCAGGCCTGGCACTCTATCCACTATGGCACCACCTAGCTTTAGTCCATGTCAAAATACAGATGAGGTTCCATGATCTTTCTGTCATAAAATTGAGCCCCAAGTCCTCCCAAATTCAAGCAGACATCCCCTGATTTAAACTTACTAAATAGACTTAAAGAGATAGGCTATCCATAGTTTGGAGAAAAGGTTTATAAGACATTTGCTTTCTGTACAAATTTTATTTCCCATTTCAAAATTGCAAGCTGCTGCCAAGGAATAGGGGCCAGTGGACACAATGCACACCAGGCAGAAAAACTCATAGCTTTAACCTTATTTTCACAGCCTGATGTGTGGAATTAGTGTTTTTTTTATTTTATTTATTTAGTTCTTATTTATTTTATTCATCAGAGAATTATTGCTCCCTAAAGAAAGCTGTGTCATAGGTACTTTTTACTTTAGTCAGTCTCAAATCCTGTCTTCAAACAAGTTGAAATATGTCTCTATAGCAAAAACACTAAGCGTAATTAATATTCATATTTATTAGCATGCTTTGGGCTGACTAATAGATTTTTTTCTTTTCATTTCCAGGGATTCAATTTCTAAATTTTGGTTAGTTAATCTGCTTGTCCTTGATGACAAGACTGTTCTTTGTGTGGAGGATGCACTGAAGCTATTCTACATACAGGGCAAGGGGAGGAAAATAAGCATTTATTACACACCTACTATATGCCAGGCACTATGTTAAGTCTCTACAAATATTACCTCATTTGGTCCTCACAACAAGCCTGTGAGGTAGGTGCTATTCTAATCTTCATTTTACAGATGAGGAAACTGAGGCACACAGAGGTTAAGTGACTTGCCTAGAGTCATGTAGCTAATAAGTGTCTGAAACTAGATTTAAACTCAGGTCTTCTTGACTCCAGGCCCAGGGATCTATCCATTGCTTCACCTACCTACCTCAGATAGATTATAAATCTTTCCTTTTCTCAGAGTGTAGTAGTATCAAAAAGAGTTCATAATTCTTTCCCTTCTCCTTCTCCTAGATATTTCATGAAGAAGCCCCAATTAATTGGAATAATCTCAATCAACTGCTCAGAGGAATCATAATATTCTGAGAGACAATTGGAGAGATGCTAGGGTGCTTTACCAGGGCCACCAACCCAATGGGGAATATTGAAATAAACGGAAGGAGACACATCCAGGCACTAAAGAGAAAGAATGTAAACTGTGGTAAGTCACCATGAACCAACATGGAAGTGGGGAGAAAGAACCATTTTGTAGACTACAAAGAGAAACGTTTCCTCTGGTCCCTGATGTGAGAACTGGGAAAGGAACAATAGAAAAAAAAAAGTGAAGCACCTAGAACTGTATTTGATTGCTGTAACAAAGACAAGGGAGTCTCATCCCCTGGAAAAGAGAATCACTGTCATTTGTGAAATGTGGTAGGAGCTGCTTGGAGGAGCACTTATATGGAGGAGCAACCCATAGGTTCCCACTGCCAGGCTGCCATCAAAAGTTATACTATAAGTCAAAGGATATGAACAGGCAGTTTTCAGATGAAGAAATTAAAACTATCTATAGTCATATTTTAAAATGCTCTAAATCACTATTGATTAGGGAAATGCAAATCAGAACAACTCTGAGGGACCACCTCACATCTATCAGACTGGCTAATGTGACAAAATAAGAAAATGATAAATATTGGAGAAGATGTGAGAAAATGGAACACTAATGCATTGTTGGTGGAGCTATGAACTGATCCAACCATTCTGGAGAGCAATTTACAACTTTTCACAAAGGGCTATAAAACTGTGCATACCCTTTGACCCAGCATTGCCACTTCTAGGTCTCCCAAAGAGATCATAAAAACAGGAAAAGGGACCACAAATACAAAAATATTTATAGCAGTTCTTTTTATGGTGGCCAAGAATAGGAAACTGAGGGGATACCCATCAATTGGAGAATGGCTGAACAAGTTATGGTGTATGAATGTAATAGAATACTATTGTTCCATAAGAAATGATGAGCAAACAGACTTCAGAAAAACCTGAAAAAACTTACATGAACTGGTGCTGAGGGAAGCAATCAGAACCAGAAGAAGATTGTACACACTAACAGCAACGTCGTATGATGACTAACTTGACTGAGTTATCTCTGCTTAGCAATGCAAGGATCTAAGACAATTCCAAGTGACTCATGATGGAAAATGTTATCCACAGTCAGAAAAAGAACTATGGAGTCTAAATGCAGATTGAAGTGTACTATTTGCTCTCTATCTTTTTTTATTTCTTCTTTCTTGTGGTTACTCCCATCAGTTCTAATTCTTCTCGACAACATGACTAATGTGAAAATATGCTTAATATGAAAAAAAAAAACACGTTGTACTATACTACAAGTGATCCTGATTTTTCAGGTGTCTAAGATCACTCATTGGCAGCTATTGTTCTTTTTTAATCGCTGTATATATGAGTCTCATTTGGTTTTTTTACTTTCTGAATAATCCTGTTCGTGTTCTAAGCCTTGTCAGCCTATATGTTTTTAAAGGGAGTTGGCAATGACAAGTGGGGTAAGTGAGGCAGGGATGGGAGAGAGTATGAAGTTCTGAAGTATACAGATTTATCTGGGTAGAGGCAAATAAGTCAAAGAGATGCAAAGTCCCCTAAAGCACATTGTTATCATTGTGGTTGTGGTTGTTCAGTCATTCAGTTCAATCCAACTCTTCATGTTCATATGAACCAAGCTCTTTGTGTCAAGAAAGAAATTCTAACACAGGGGTTACATATAATTCTAGTTTCATCAATCCGTCTCTCACAAGGGTTTGTTCCTTCAATTCTGGTGTACTAATAGGAATAAGGAGCTGCAAACATGTGGTCTGGGAAGTCAAGGCATGAGTTATGGGAATATTTGACTGAAACGAAATTAACATATTTTTTTTAATTTTATATAAAAAATAAATCTTTTCAAAACAGCTAAACTTAAGCAAATTTCAACAATATATTTAAAGATGATGTCTTTGAGCAACTTGTAAAAAAAACAAGCCCTTGGACCAATTTAGATGTCTTTCTTCCCTATTACTTAATTGCCACCATTCTTAGACCCTTACCCTCCTTTATCTCTGCATGAAATCTTCAAAGAAAGAGGGTTCTTCTCTTATTTCTTATTGTTCTTTTCTCTCATCTTTGCTTGACTTTGTCCTGAAAATCCCCTCTAAACTATGTGCTCAACAATCCAGTTTGGGGGCTAGTTTAACATTAAAACTTTGCTTATTTCCCAGCTACTATTCCACCAGAGATGGGCAACAGTGGGTTAGAGGTGTAGGAAGAGAAGCTAGGATAAGAACAACTAAGGTAAGGTTGGGAGTGTACACGAAGGGCTAATTATGAGAAAGAACCAGGAAGTCAGTAACCAAGATAGAGCCAGAAGGATTGGATGCATGTTGGTAGTCTAGAATGGGAACCCAGGACCAAAAGTCAGAGTACCTAAGCAAGAATCTGAATATTCCAAATATCTCTCTAAACAAAGCAATTCTTAACCTGGAATCTGTTAACATATTTCAAAGGACACATAAACTTAGATAGAAAAAAAATAACAACTTTATTTTCACCAACTTCTAAATGAAATTTAGCATTAGCTTCAGCTATATAAAGACATTATTTTGAGAAGGGTTCCATAGGAGTCACCAAACTGCCACGGAGAGCCATGACACAAAAAAAGGCAAAAGAACCTCATCTCTAAACATCCCCAAGGGACTTTTTCTCTAAACCCTAAATTTTTTTTCCTTTTCTTTTCCCTTCACTCTGATATTTGACTCAAATCAACATACCATCCCAAAGGTGTTTATCAGTTGTGGCTAGCTGATTTCCCTGACTAGAATCGCTAAGGCACTTGCTTCTCCTTTACAAACTTCCCCCCAGAAAGTTTAAAGAGACCCTTTCCCTTAAAATAAGAACAAAGCATTCTAGACTGAAATTGGGGCAGCAAAATTAAACATGTTTTATGAAAGGAATATTCTGAAAATCCTACAGCTAGATAAAAGCAGCAGGGACAATCATGAGCTTGGTTCAGGGAAGGACAATAGGCTGCTGAGACCTGGCATCTCAGAGGAGGTAGGACTGGCTCCAGAAAGACTAATATCATACTCACAATGGGAGTTACCAGCAAGCAAGGGATAAATAAAGGTTGAAGTCTCATCTCCCATTGGATAAATTTCAAAATGCCCTGTGATAGGAACCAGAATTAATATCTTTGCCAAAAAAAAAAAAAAATGAGCATCAAGTTAAAACAATAGATGGTGGAATTTTTCTCTTGTAATTCCCATAAGGGCTCCCCCCTTCTGCCTTGCTACCTGTAAGCCTTACTGAGAATATTAATAAGATAACAAACCATGCTCATTATACAAGCCAAAGATCTATTTCCAGGAAACATCTTCCTTTAACTAATGAACCCAAGCCCAAAGAGCCAAAGGGCCTATCTGTTTGAAGTCACTGAAAATTTTTCTCCCTGGATAAACATCTGGTTATTTTTCGTAAGGACCTCATGATTGGGAGGGAATCACACTGAGGACCCTGAGTAAATTTCATAATACCAAAACAATTCACAGCAGGACACTGGTTCCACAATGGAATTCAGTTGTGTATATTTCCATTTCTGTCTATGATGCCAAGGCTTCTTAATGGAAAAGATCAAAGAATTTATTTAAGCCAGCCTATGCTGCTATTGGTTTTAATGAAATAAGCCCCCTTTTACAGATGGTTATGCCAGAAATGCTGCTGTTTCGGTTATTTGGGGCTCTTGAGACCCTTAGATGACTGGTTTGGGTGAAGACTCTTTGGTTGTCTATAGGGAGAAATAACAGGCTATTTAGTACTAAATACAGATGTCCTTAAAATCCTTGAATATGATACTAAAGATTCCGAGGACCAGATAAAAGATTTTGGTACACGTACAGTGAACATTTTAGCTCAAAAGATATGAAGTAAAGATGGGCATTCCCTCATTTTCGGTCAGGATGATAGGATCACAGTTCTAAAATGGAAAGGGGCCTCAGAGACTTTGTAATCCATTCTCCTGATTTTATATAACAGAAAACCAAGGACCACAGAAATGAAATGATTTGTCCAAAATCACACAAGAAGTAAGCATCAGTACAGTCCTCATTTGGGAAATCAACAAAAAGGATCTATGATATAGCGTGGCCTCTACTTGGTTTTTGTCTCTTACTCACCATGCTTCAGGAAAAGAAAAGTTTCTGCTTCTCTGCTGCCTTAGTTGTCCAAATAAGAAAACCTTCTGGATACTTAATAATCAATCAGAGATTTAGAACTGGAGGAGATCTAAAAGACTGTCAATCTAGCCTGATCATTTTGTAGATGAGAAAATTTAAGTCATGAGATATAAATTGACTTGCTCAGGGTCATACAAATATTAAGTGCTGGGACTGGAATTCAAACACAGTTCCTTTGACAATAGAATTAGTGCACTTTCCGGTCTACCATGCTGTTTCAGAGAAATATTTTTCACTATTCCTTTACAGAGAAGCAAAATTAATTATTTGGGTAAGTCGGTCAACAAGCAGTTAGTTGTACTAAGCATTGAAAATACAAAAATGGGTTAAAAAAAAGGCCCTTTCCTCAAAAACTTTAACAATTTAATGGGGGAAATAACATGTAAATTAAGGGACATATACAAAATATATAAAAAGAACATATGGTTTTGTGCCTGGAAAGCGTCCTGGGATTGTTAAAAGCACAGCACAATTTCCCAAATGCTATCCAGCCCACCCTTTTCCACATACTGAAGCCTAGGCTTAGCTCACTGTTCATCTTTAAAATTTGTCTACAGTACATGTACCAATGGATTAATTCTATGGGTTCCCTAGCAACTGCATGTCAATGGTCCATTTGGTTTATCCCTTTGGTTTTTCCTGGGTGAGTTGTTAGGACAATCTATCTTCACTCATTGTGGTTCTTGTAGAGGCTACCATGTAATGTTCTGGTGCCTGCTGCATTCAGCACAATATTATCCTCAAACATCTGGATGATTCTACATAGTATATCTTCTGTGATAAATGATAAAAATCTCTCATAAGTATACATTTGTCTTCCTGTCATAGATTTTACTTCTCTCAAGGTATTCTTTTTTTCTTTCTTTTTTTTTTTTTGGAGGGGGGAAGGCAGGGCAATTGGGATTAAGTGACTTGCCCAAGGTCACATACCTAGTTAAGTGTTAAGTATCTGAGGCCTGATTTGAACTCAGGTCCTCCTGACTCCAGGGCTGGTGCTCTATTCACTGTGCTACCCAGCCACCCCCTCTCAAGGTGTTCTGTACAACCTTAACATATCCATAGCAGATACCTTGTTCCTCTTAAGGGTACATCATAATGAAAGTCATATTCTTCTCTATTAAGTCAAATACCTCTCTTTTTTTCCCTGAAACTGGATCTCCCTATGTTGCCTGGATCAGAAGTGCAGCAGTCATTTACAAGTCCAATTCCAATACAGATCTTTAGGGAAACTTGAATCTGCTTTGTTGGTTGGTTTCGTTTTTTTCAACCTGGACTGGTTCACTCCTCCTTAATGCAGCCTGGTAGCCTTCCTCTCCTGGGGACTCTCCATGTTACTGCCAGACACCTAAAACCAATAGGTTTTAGCTCTACTATTCAAAACTTCTAAACTCAAGGAATACACCAACCTCAACCTCCCCCAGAAGCAGGTGTGTGTCAACATATCCTGCCAAATGCCATTTTATAATTTAAAAAAAATGATAAATAGAATAAGGGCTTATATTCTCTATACCTTTTAAATATGTGACTTTACAGATATGATATATTATAGAAAAATCATTTATGAAAGACTGTTAGTTCCTGTTATCATTATCAATTCTACCGATGACCTACTGATTTCTTCTAGGTACATAGAAATTCTTCCAGACCTAAATTTATTATTTCTGTCAATAATCCTATTTCTCCAAACTAAGAGCACTACTACACAGTTCACACATGGGAAAACCAAAGCCTTGAAAACAGGAATAATTAGCCCAAGATTGCATAGAAACTTTAGCAGAATGCAGAACACATATAATATTTTGAATTAATGAAGTAAAAGTAAGTCAGCAATAACTAGAACCCCCAGACTTTCTTCTGAGTCCATGCTATGTACAGTTACCTGGTCCCCAAAGTGTTAAAGTCACACACGTCATATTGTGTGTGTTCTTTTTTTTTAAAAAAATATTTATTTAATTGTTAATATATGGAATAAAGCAAGCATTTCCATAACATAGTAAAATAAAGAAAGATACATATGAAACTGCAAATCTATTATGAACAACTTCATATTTCTTTTAAATATATAGTAGTTATCATGTAAATTTCTTTGTTTCTTTCTTCCTGCCCCCTTCCAAGATGGCTACCATTAGACACAAATCTCTCTCTCTCTCTCTCTCTCTCTCTCTCTCTCTCTCTCTCTCTCTCTCTCTCTCTCTCTCTCTCTCTCTCTCTCTCTCTCTCTCTCTCTCTCCAGATACACACACACACACACACATGCACACACATATAACAAAATCATTTTATACATACTTTTATTTATCATTTCTTTCTCTGTATGCAGATAGCATCTTTCCTTCATAGGTCCTTTGTAGTTACTTTGGGTATTTATAAGAGTCAAAATTACTTGTTCACTCAAACTTGTTCTTAAAACAGTATTGCCATCTCTAGGGTAGAGGAAAGGGGAGGAAAAAAGGGGGGGAAGAAATTTACATGATAACTTTATTATGTTTTTAAAAGGAATAGCAAGTTGCATATAAATTTATACATAGATTTACAGTTTCTTGTGCATTCATCCTTTTTGTTATATTATGTTATGGAATGCTTGCTTTATTCCATAAATAAAAATTAAATTAAGAAAGGGATATTGATTTTACTGTATACAACATTCTATTGGTTCTGCTTATTTCACTCTTTATTATTTCATGCAAGTTTAACCATGTTTTTCTAAGATCATCGAGCTCATCATTTCTTATAGCACAGTAGTATTCCATGAGGATCATATACCATAACTTGTTCAGTCATTCTCCAATTGATGAGCATCCCCACAATTTCTAGTCCTTGGCCACCACAAAGAGGGCTGTTATAAATATTTTAGAACATATCGTTTCTTTTCTTTTACCCCTAATGATCTTTGGAAATAGACCTAGTGGTGGTGTTGCTAGGTGAACGTGTATAGGCAGTTTAATAACTCTTTGGGAACATGCAGATCATCTTAAGGACTCATTAGGCAGAGAAATTCTGGCACTTGTGGAAAATTTTGTTGGGGGAAAGAGAGGAAGAGACAGAAATCTAGAGGTTGCTGCTGGGAAAGCTAGAACATGTCAACATTAGAGCTGATGCAGCTAGCTACGTACACATCAGAATCTACATGTTAGAATGTCAACTCCTTAAAGGCAGGAATTGGTTTTTTGTTTGTTTGTTTTACCTTTCTTTGTGTCCCCAGCAGTACCTGGTACCTAGTATATGGTTAGTAAATGTTAGTTAACTGACTGTTCCGTAGGATGCTGGTCCCAAGATCTAATAGCATGATGTAGGCAATTGCCCTCCCTAACCCCATCTCTTCCCACATTGGGTACAGTCAAGGGGAAAGGCAAGTTCCAGAAGAGCAGAATAGAAGCAATAGGATCTTTGGGAGCTTGTAGCCCAGGACAATAAGATGGGGCTTAGGGGGACAAGGAAGTTGGGGAAGGCTTTGCCAACCAACTGATGGGGGACTGCATCTGGCAGGAGGTATATTCCCCAAACCCTATCCTGGTTGTCAATGTCCTGTTGTTCCATGACAGTTAAAGCTCTCTACAATTTGCAAAATACTTTATAAATATTATTTCATTTGATCTTCACAACAATCCTGGGGATCTAGGTACCATTATTTATCCCCATTTTATAGATGAAGAAACTGAGGTAGAGTTTAAGTAACTTACCAGGGTCACTAAACTAGTAAGTTTTTGAGGCCAGATTTAAACTCCGGTTTTCTAGATTCTGAAGGCAGCTAGGTAGCATGATGGACTGAGCACTGGGCTTGGAATCTATCCTTAAGATTCCTCCTCATGAGTTCAAATCCGACCTCAGACTCTTCTTAGCTATGTGACCCTGGGCAAGTCACTTAACTCTGTTTGCCTCAGTTTCCATCTGTAAAATGAGCTGGAGAAGGAAATAGCAAACCACTCCAGTATCTTGCCAAGAAATCCCTAAATGGTGTCATGAATATGACTGAAATGACTGAACAACCAGAACATACTTTGCTGCCTGATAACTGTCACTGAAATACTGTCATCCTGTTACTGTGAATGCATGCTCTGGAATCTAGACTTGACTTCATAGCACATGTTGAGCCCTTGAGATCCAGGAAATGAGTAGTCCAAACATCTGCCTGTATAGACATACCATTGGAAGAGCATTTTAAAAGACTTGGCATCTCTTTCTACCAGAAAGAGCTGAAGATCTCTGGGCAGAAAGACAAAGTTCTCAGAAGAAGAAAAAAAACTAAAGAAATTTTCCTAACTGGAGACACAAATAGCTGGAAGGCACATGAATGTGATTATCACACACACCCCCATCCCCCACCCCATTTGATAAATTTTACAGAGTAATATCCATGACAGTAGTAGGGACTTTTTTCCTAAACAATGCTATTTGAATTTTCATAAATACCATAGAAAATTAGGGACAACACTGAACCTACGTGAAATTTTCTAGCGAATACACTTCAGCATCAGCATTGAGAATTCTTTGTCAGTAAACAGTGAGAGTCACTGAATCAGAGCCAGGTGCTGTACCCCCTCTATACTTTCTTCCCATTCAAAGGAATTGGACCCAATGACCCATTATGAGCTTTGGCTAAGCCTAGTGTTCATGTAGCCCCTCAAGTTTGTTGTAGTGTTTTGTTTTTATAAGTTATAAGCTTGCTATGGCTACCACTGACCCAACTGACCCTTTGGCTTGACTTCAAAACCATAGCCAAAATGTTGGGTTTTGAAATTGAATAGAGGACAAAAGTTCTGGGTGTAGCAGATGCTGTGTTATTTGCTCCTTCCTCTCCCCTTTCGCAGTTGAGTCCAATGAAGTGTGCTTCACTTCCCTCTCCTTAATAGAGAAGTGAGAGCCCATTCCTACAGAATATGGCATTTATAGTTAGAAATAGTCACTTTGTCATTTGGTTTTGCTTAACTGTTTCTTCTTTGTTCCACAGAAGTTTCTGTGCCATGAGGGAGGGTAAGAGACAATCAATCAATCAATACACATTTATTAAGTGCCTACTATGTGCCAGGCATTGTGGTAAATGCTAGAGATACAAAATGAGGCAAAAGAGAGTACTTGCACTCAAGGAGTTTGCAATCTAATGGGGAAGACAGCATGCAAACTGATATATATAAAACAAGTCATGTCCAGGATGAATAGGAAATAATTAACAGAGGGAAGACACTGGAATCAAAGCCTTTGAGGAAGGCTTCCTGTAAAAGGCAGGATGTTGTTGGGACTTAAAGGAAGCCAAAGAGGTTAACAGTATGAGGGAGGGTGTTCCAGCCATGGAGGATAGGCAGAGAAAATGCCTGGAGCTGAGGGTTGGAGTGTCTTGTTCCCTAAACAACCAGTGGCCCAGGGGTGAATTATAAAGTGACTGTTATGGGTTTCTTTTTAAAGGATCACTATTTTTACAAAAGAAAATAAAGTGTGCCTGTCTCAAAGATTATGCATGGTGATGGTGATCATTGGGACTGGTAGGTAAGATACTGAAGGGAAAAGAGAAAGAGTACCTTCAGTGAGGAAGTATACTATAGTTGCCAAATGACTTTGCAAATGTGAGGTTCATCTTATACCTAGGGGTTGCCTTTTCTTTGGGTCTCTAGCACTTAACACAATGCCTGGCATATAGTAAGTCTTTAATAAAGTGATGATTGGACAACCAATTGATTCATTAAAACTTTGGAAGGCTCTAGAGCAGGGGTCCTTAACCTTTCTTGCATCATGGACCCCTTTGGCAGTCTTATGGACCCTTTCTCCAAATAGTATTTTTAAAATCATAAAACAAAATATATAGGATTGCCAAAAATGGACAAAGTACTAAAATTATAAATGTGTCCACATATGATTATGAGAGAAACCAATTATGTTTAAATACAATTATCAAAATATTTTTTAAAGCCAAAGCAAAAACCAGTTCATGGATCCCAGATTCAGAATCCCTGCTCTAGAGGCTTGCACCAAACTGGTCTGCGAAACTTGAGGACTAAGTGGTCCTGCTACAAATGTCAAGATGCAACAGGAATTGAGAGAGAGGGATTTTAGCCTCCCCTTCCAGGTCATTCCCTTCCATGTCAGATGCAGGAAACAAGCCAAAGAATAATAGCTGCCCAGGACAGACTTGTTCAGATTGCTGTTGCTGCTGCTGCTGCTTTGTTTTCAAAGAAGACCAGCACATCAGGTAGGTAATGCCAGGATGTGTGGGTGAATTGGATGCATTTGTTCAAGAGTCTCCACCAGAGGAATCCTCATACCTGGAACTGTAATTTACCTTTGGACAAATGGTAATTACTTCAAGGATTTCTGTTACGCTTTTCCTCATTATTTTAATAAAACTTTCTCTGCTCAGATTCTACTCCCTCTAATGAACCTTCCATCATTTCTTGCACTATTAGTATTTCTAGAATCTGTTTCCCAATTTCTCCTTCCCCCCTTCATTCCCTATCCTGTATTATATTTATCTAGATTTATGTTGTACCATTGATCCTATCCCCCATAAAATATTAGTTCTTTGAAAGCAGGAAGTGCTTCATTTTCATCTCCATATCCCCAGCACACTGCCAAGCACATCGTAGGGGCTTGATAAACATTTGTGAAATGGGAGTTAATTCTGTAATATTGTGAATTACATTTATTGTAGTGTCCCTGACCCTAACTATGAAATGCTCAGATGGGTTTCCTTGGCATAAATGCTCTTTCTCCCTCTAGAGAATAGTGTCAAAGCACCTGTACTTCCCTTCACCTTTTTGTTAATTCTGAAACCCCATCCAGAGAAAGACTTCTGGAGAAAAACATCTCAGGGTGAGATCTATATCTCTTTCTTCATTGGGGATATTTCCCCCTTTAGTTACTTCCTTCCAACTGTATTCTCAATCATACAATCCCCAACCACAAATTTCTGGTGGTTACCATTATTTATAAAGACAAGATAAACCTTGAAAACAAAGAAAGGTAAGCAAACCCCTCCATCCCTACACGCGCGCGCGCGCACACACACACACACACACACACACACACACACACACACACACACACACACACACACACACACACACTATGCCCAGAAGAACAGTGTTCAGGAAGGGATGAAGAGATGTGGAATTATCACTGTTGGGTACTATTGCATGGACAGCGGAGAATGTTTCAGGAACATGACTTCTGTCCTGATGCACCTCATGTTGTTGAACCTACTAAGTCTCATTCCCACAGCCCTGCCCCCTTTCATTGGATAATTGTCTCTGTCTGACACTTCCACTCTCAACTCCTCATGACGTCTTTTAGCTTGCTGCAGTTTCATGCTTCTTCTGTGCCTCCAATCAAGGGTTCAGCTCCTCTGAGTCTGAATCCTCAATGCAATGAACTTCCCTTTAAAAGGTCTCCCTGACAAGTGGGCAATCATTCTTCATCCTAACAAGTTGTACCCTTTTTGATTCACTCAAGGGACTAATTCTTAAGGGATTGCCTAACTATGACTACATTTTAGTTACTTTAACACTTTTTTATCTAGCCCTCCCCTCCCTTTTTTTGTGATTAGATCTCTCATATACATGATCAGAAAGTCTCTCGGAGTATAATTGGAGGTAAGTCGGGGAGAGAAAGCAGCATACGTTATCCCAAATTTTTAAATAGGAGTTTATGAATCAGGTCATCAACAAGTATTTATTATATACCTACTACATGCCAGGCACTAAGCAGAGATGCAAAGAAAGGCAAAAAAAAAAAAAGACAAAACCAAACAAAAACCCTACTTCCCAATCAGGAGGAATTTGAAGTCTATTGGGAGAAATGACAAGCAAACAATGATATATAAACAGGAAAAACTGGAAATAATCTCAAAAAAGAGGCACTAGCATTAAGGGGAATGGGGAAAGGCCTTTTTTTATCTACAAGCCAAGAGTGAGAAAATCCCCACAAGAATGCACCCAGCTGGTGGTGTTATGATAGAATCTCTGTCACAAAGTTTACACAAACTTTTCAAAGGACCTCACAGGAAGCCAATTTTTTGCTGCCCTGACCTTTAGGACAAAACTCACATGAATTAAGTCCTGTTGAGGCTTAGTCCTCATCCTTTCCTACTACATGGAATGTCCTCCAAAGAAATGATACAGACTTGGAAGGGCACGTTCCCTGACTAACTCCACTCCCACAGCGATTTGTATCTTACTTTAAATTCCCTTAGCACTTATTCATAAGTTAAGTTTTTGTCACTGAGACCAATTGGTGTTGAAAGCACTATGGCAGTGAAATATTAGAGGGACTGACTGTCACGCAGGGAAGGTGTGTTTTACTGAGCACTATTCCTCAGCCTCAGTTTCCTTTTTTCAAGTTTTTCAATTTGTAAATTTTTTTTCCTTAATAATAGTTTATTTTTTCAAATTACATGGAAAGATAGTTTTCAATATTCACTTTTATAAGATTTCAAGTTCCCAATTTTTTTTCTACCTCCCCAAGAAGGCGTGCAATCTGACATAGGCTATACATGTACAGTAATATTAAACATATTTCCACATTTGTCATGTTGTGAAAGAAGAATCAGAACAAAAGGGGAAAACCACAAGAAAGAAAAAAGAGAGAGAAAATAGTGTGTTTTGACCTGCATTCAGACTCCATACTTCTTTCTCTGGGCGTGGATAGCATATTCAATCTTGAGTCTTCTGGAATTGTCTTAGAACATTGGATTGCTGAGAACTAAGTCTATCAGAGCTGGTCATCACACAGTGTTGCTGTTGCTATGTATGCTGTTCTCCTGATTCTACTCACTTTACTCAGCATCAGTTCATGTAAGCCTTTCCAGGTTTTTCTGAAATCAGTCTGCTTATCATTTCTTATAGTGCAATAGTATTCCATCACATTCAAATACCATGACTTGTTCAGCTACTCCCCATCTGCTGGGCATCCCCTCAATTTCCAATTTTTTTTCACCACAAAAAGAGCTGATATAAATATTTTTGTACATGTGGGCCCTTTTCCCTTTCTGTGATCTTGTTGGGATACAGACCTAGTAGTGATATTGCTGGATCAAAGGGTATTCTGCCTCAGTTTCTTATTTTTTTTAGCATTTGATTTTAGAACTTTAGATTCTAGATTCTTTCCCTTCCTCCCTCATCACCCATCCCCACTGGAAAAACAAGCAATTCAATACAGGCCATACATGTATAATTATGCAGAACATCTCCACAATGGACATATTGTGAAAGACTGACTATATTTCCCTCCTTCCTATCCTGCCCCCTCCTTGTTCTATTCTCTACTTTGTCCTTGTTCCTTTGCAGAAGTGTGTGCTTCTAACAACCCTCCCCCGACCCTGCCCTCCCCTCCATCATCCCCCCTCTCGTCCCCTTCCCCCTACTCTCCTGTAGGGCAAGATACCCAATTTAGAGTGTATGTCATTCCTTCCCTAAGCCAAATTCAATGAGAGTAATGTTGATCCATTCCCTTTTCTGCCTCAGTTTCTTGAAGAAAGCTATGGCATCAATTTCCAATCCTTTCATTCATTGAGTACCAAATCTAGATTTTGCCCACAGTTTTGCCAGAGGCTTAGAAATCTTGGGCAGATTACAACCCCTGTGTTGATCAGTTTCCTCATCAATAACACGATGGAACTAGATCAAGTGATCTCTAAGGTACTTTTCCAGCTCTAAAATTTGTTTTTACTTTAGTTCCTTTCTAGACAGTTGATTAGTCATGCTTTAGAAAAAAAAAATGTAAAGAAAATTCCAGCTGCATAGAAGTCTTAAATCAAGGACAAAAGTTTTTATGTAAACAAATTCCTGCAAAAGCAAGGAAAAATACTTTTGTGCATAAAAACTACAAAACTTAACACTCAAGGCTTGAAATCAATCAGAATAAAAATGTCTAGAGAGGAATACTGGTTCAGTGTCCTTTCTCAAGGCATTTCTGACATTTTCTCAAATGTACAACCTTGGAGCAACGTCCATACTGTAACACCATCACCTCAAATATATCCTACTACCTAGTAGAGCAAAATCAGTAGTAGAATGAGGTTGGTTTTATTTTAATGTGGATTAGATTCCCCTCCTTGTGTAGCAGGTATTTACACTATGTAGCATACATGTAACAGGCTACTTGTGTAGCAATGACTACGGAGAGAGAATAGAAGGGAGACTAAAGCAGGAAATACTTCCTAAAGAACATTCCTCTCTCCCTTTCTCTCTAAAATCTGGGCTTTTGACTAATAAACAATAATGTTACTAGTCTAGGGGAATATAAACTGATTTAGATTATTAACTTTTCTCTGTTTTTCTTTCTCCGGCTCAGCACCTTGGACTGGCTTAGGAAACAATAACAGCCAGCACCATAGGGTTTGAGAGCTCCAGGAGAGAGATCAAGGCTCAGCTGCTACTTCCCCTTTTAGCTCCCCTAACCCCTCCCTGCACCAGATGCCTGCCTCTGCTTTGGGGACTGGATGAGTTCTGCATTATCAAGACTGTGTTGGCTCTTAATTTCTATTACCCATATAACAACATGTGTTTCTACATATGTACCTATAATAACAAATGTTGTTGGTCACTAACATTTTATATAACGTGAATAAATAGTGTGAAAGCAATCGAGAGGAATCAAAGGAGGTGGAGACTCCCATGGATTTACATTGACTGGGCACAACCAGGCCCCACAGAAACCAGGGAATTTCCCATGTGGATGCCTTCTACTCATAGAAAAGAAATGGAAAACAAATTTCAGAGCAGTGCTTCAATTAAGGGTGGCCTTGTCTCCCCAGCTCAAAGTCAGGGGGAGGAGGGATCTATATTTAGTGCAGCAGGGAATTCTGACCAGTCGTTCTTATCCAGACTCAACTGCATTGTTAACCAGGCAGACTGCTGCTGTGCTAGTGAGAGCTACTTCTTTCACAGACTTTGAAGAGGAGAACAGAAAAGCATAGATATGATGCTAAGTGCCTGACTCTACAAAACTCCACATGGCCTCAAGATAGAACCAACTTGACCTTTTCACTTCTGGATCTCAGCAACCTCCTTACCCCACTATGTGTCTTTCCCAGAATCCTCTTCAAACAATCCCACTATTATCTCTTTCCCAGAATCCTCTTCAAACCATCTTGGAAACCACATACAAGCTTTATGATTTCAGTGGAATTCGGGAAAAGTATCTGAATCTCTGTGGTTGTTACCTTGACACAGATTCTGTAAAAGGGTTACATTTGTTATTCTTACCAAAAACACTACTAAAGATTACTAAAGGTCTGATTTTATTTTGGAATATACTTGTTTCTATCAGAGTAAAGTACCACACATTCAAGATTCCTCAGTCAGCCTAGAAATTTGGGTTCTCCAAGTAAAGCATTTGCAAAGACTCCTTTATTCTTATTAACTACAAAACAAGCATCTGAAGGCTCCCATCAAAACTAATTATGTAATATTCTCACCTAAGAAGAAAAAGAGGGCAGCTTACATGCTATCACTGGGCTCAGACTCAATGCTTCTCCAAATTGGTAGCGTCTACCAGAGCCTTAGCTCCTTAGTCATAGCAGAGTTGAACTTTCCCAGGACTCTAAGCTTCCCCTCTAGGGTTACCTTCCAGTTACCCTTGTATCTCATTTCCTCGTATATAAAATAAGGGGATTGGTCTAAATAAAATCTAAAATCCCTTCGAATTCTAAACCTGTAGACTATGAAACATTTTGTGAAATGAATTGAAATGCCAATCAATCAGATGAATGCATTCACATTTGGGTAAATGGTTGGTGGTGGTATTTTTAAAATATAGTTATTTAAAATTTGGTTTCGAAGAATTTATGTAGCTAATATGCTACTTACCCATAAAATGTTAGGATAATGAAGGCCATTGAAAGGCCATACAGTCAGTGGAGGATTGCATTCAATCCATTCCAGAGACAGTGTTTGCTATCACTTTCCTTCAGCCTCCCTTGGTAACACATTCCAATGTCTCCCAACACTTATGCTTAGGAAGTTCATCTGAATGTGTGTGGGAAAGCTATTTTAGTCCCAATTTCTTAATAAGCCTATTTTGATGAAGCAGTGGGTCAGAGCTTATTCTCACAGAAACTTATGGACTGTAACCAGCATTACTGACTGCATCACTGATCATAGTCTAGGCTCAGGATCTTAAATTTGAAGGCTCAAATTAAAAATGTATGAAAGGTCTCAATTTTTTGCTAGTTCAAAAGGGAAAGTCCATTGAAAAAGGGTACCCTCTTTTTGGAGCATCCATTTGTTAAACAGAAGCTATTTGGATGATATTTACAGCAATGGCTGATTTTCTAATCACTGATGACTTATACTTTTTGGTGATATCTTAAAAAGTAGGTGGTCGGGTGGCTAGGTGATACAGTGAATAGAGCACCAGCCCCGGTGTCAGGAGGACCTGAGTTCAAATCCAACCTCAGACACTTAAACATTTACTAGCCATGTGACCTTGGGCAAGTCACTTGTCCCCTATTGCCCTGCCTTCCCCCTCCAAAAAGAAAAACAAAACAAAAAAACAAAGAAGGTGGTCAAGATAGAACCTCAGCATTAATATGAAACATATGAAATAAAGACGAATGTTCTACTAACCTACTTGGACTTATCAAAACTGGCTTAGATGACATAGGACTTTATACTGGAAGCTCATGGCGAAGATTGGTCTGTTGTCATTTAAATGTAGTGACAAAACCTCAGGAAAAATAATTGGTTCAGTACAATAGAAGGTCATAATGGCCAAAATATGGTTCTTTGTTGTTCCCTGGCAGGTGGTGCCTTCCAACAGTGAGGTTAAAAAAAGGTGTGACTATGCCTTGGGGCTTGTTTGTTGTTGTTTTTTATAGACTGTTACAGAATTTCTAACTTTCCAGAATTTGGAAAGCTACATTTGATAAATTTTTTTTAAACTTTTGTCTATTTTTAGTTTCTATCATTCATTTCTATGAGATTTTGAGTTACAAAATTTCTCCCTGTCTTTCCCCTACCCATCATCCCAAAACAGCGATCCCACTGTAGACCCCCTCCCCCAATCTGCTGTCTCCTATATCCTCCCCCATCATCCCTCTGACTTTCTAGTAGGGCAGGATGGATCTCCCTACCCCAGTACTTGTATATCTTATTTCCCAGTTGCAAATAAATAATAATAATGATAATATATATATATTTTTTTTTAACATTTGATTTTAAAACTTTAAATTCTAGATTCTTTCCCTTCCTCCCTTGTCACCCACACCCACTGGAAAAACAAGCAATTCAATACAGGCCATACATGTGTAGTTATGCAGAACATATCCAAAATGGACATATTTCCCTCCTTCCTATTGTGCCCCCCATTTGTCCTATTCTCTACTTGGTCCCTGTCCCTTTACAGAAGTGTGTGCTTCTAACAACCCTCCCCCCCCAACCTGCCCTTCCTCTCATCCCCTCCCTCCCTACTCTCCTGTAGGCTAAGATACCCAATTTAGAGTGTATGTCATTCCTTCTCTAAGGCAAATTCAATGAGAGTAAAGTTAACCCATTCCCTTTTGCCTTCCTCTTCTTCCCCTCCATTGTAACAGTTATCCCTTGCCTCTTCTATATGAGAGGATTAACCCCATTCTGTCTCTCCCTGTCTCCTCTCATACTATTCCTCTCCCACTTCTCAATTTCACCTTTTGAAATATTATCCCATCCTATTCAATTGATCCTGTGCCCTCTGTCTATGTACACATATATATACACACTCATATATGTATTCTTATGCATATATACCCTCCTACATAGACATATGTGCATATACATTTATATTCCCTTCAACTATCCTCACACTGAGAAAAGTTTCATATTACAATTATCATTTTTTCCATGTTGGCATGTAAATAATTAAACTTTGATAAGTTCCTTATTAATTCTTTTCCATGTTTACCTTCTCATGCTTCTTATATTTGAATGTCCAATTTTCTATTCAGTTCTGGTTTTTTCATCAGAAATGCTTGGAAGTCCTCCACTTCATTGAATGACCATATTTTCCCCTGGAACATTATACTCAATTTTGCTGAGTACGTGATTCTTGGTTTTAATCCCAGCTCCCTTGATCTCTGGAATATCATATTCCAGGCCCTTTGATCCCTTAATGTAGAAGCTGCTAGATCCTGGGTTATCCTGATTGTGTTTCCACAGTATTCAAATTGTTTCTTCTTGGCATTTTGTAATATTTTCTCCTTGATCTGGTGTCAGGGTTCTCTTTCAGAGTACCCTAACT
>CM053586.1:55935458-55954658 GCA_028646515.1 Pseudochirops corinnae
TGACAGAGCCCAGCTGAACAGCATTGTGACAGGCGGAGTGCAATTACAAGGGTATGAAGGCCCCAGGGTGTGGAGACACCAATGAGGAACATCAGGTGACCCCACACAAGAGTCTTGAGCAATGCAGTATCCCCTGGCTGGGGACAGTGCAGTATGCTCTGACATCTACATGACCCAACTTATTCCCGGGCCTCCAACACTTCCCTGTGCCTCAACACAACAGTTTGCAATCTGAACATATTTCTAATCCTCACAATCTGGAAACTCCAGAACCTGGATATAACATTCCTAGGAGTTTTCTTTTTGGAATCTTTTTCAAGAGGTGATTGGTGAATTCTTTCAAGTTCTACTTTGCCCTCTGGTTCTAAAATATCAGGGCAATTTTCCTTGAGAATTTCTTGAAGGATGTTTTCTAGGTTCTTTTTTTTTAATCATGGCTTTCAGGTAGTCCAATAATTTTTAAATTGTCTCTCCTGGATCTATTTTTCAATGTCAGTGGTTTTTTCAAGGAGATATTTCACATTGCCTGCTATTTTTTCATTTGTTTGGATCTGTTTAATAATATCTTGATTTCTCATAAAGTCATGTGCTTCCATTTGCTCCACTCTAATTCTGAAGGAATTATTCTCTTCAGAGAGCTTTTGAGATTCTTTTTCCATCTGGCAAAGTTGACTTTTTAAGGCATTCTTTTTCTCATTGGCTTTCTGGGCCTCATTTGCCATTTGAACTAATTTATTTTTTAAGGTGTTATTTTCTTCAGTCAGGTTGTCTACTCTCTTATTGTGATTTTCTTGCATCGTTCTCATTTCTCTCCCCAATTTTTCCTCCACTTCTCTTATTTGGTTTTCAAAACCCTTCTTAAGCTCTTCTATGGCTTGTAATCAGTCTACATTTTTCTTGGAAGCTTTTGGTGTGGGAGTTCTGACTGTATTGTCTTCCTCCCATTCCATGCTTTGATCCTTTTTGTCCCCAAAAAAGGAATCTAAAGTTGTATTACTGGGCTTGCTTTGCTTCTTTTGCCTGCTCATGTTACCAGTCAATTACTTAACTTTTGGGCTCAGTAGAACTCTGTTTCTAGAGGGGAGATCTTTGTCCCAAATCATTGGGGTTTTCACAGCTGCTGGGGCTATTAGGAGGCCACCATCTCTGCAGCCCCCACCACCTTTGGCTCACTGATCACACACCTCAGGACCACCACTCAAGACCACAATCCCAACCCAAACTGGTTAAGGCAAGTGCACTTAGCCTCTGAATGATTGCTTGGCCCCCCTGCAATCTGCAGGCTGAGAGCTCTGAAGCTGCCACATGGTGGCCACGGCAGGGCCGCTGCTGCTGTTTCTCTCCCTGGAGGCAGATGGCCGGATTCTCTCCCCCAAATTTAGGTGGATTCCACTGACCTTTCACTTAGTCCTTATTTCTTACAGGTTGATAATTCTGGAAACCACCACAGCTGCTGGTGATCCACTTTCCTGAAAGCTCTGGCCACGGCTTGTTCTGGCCGCCCTAGGGTTCGTGCAGTGCTAGTCTGGGCTCCCAGTGTGCTGCAATGAACCCCTTCTCTTCAGCCTGCTGGGTTGCTCTCAGTGGGAGCTTTGTTACTTTGTAATTTTGTGGCTTCAGGAGCTCTAAAATTTGTTTGGAGTCATATTTTATAGATATTTGAAGTGATTATGAGGGGAGCCACGGAGTTCTCCTGCTTCTAAGCAGCCATCTTGACTCTGCCTCCTACATTTGACAATTTTTTAAAGATCTATTAATGATCAACGTATGAAACATTCACCTTTAAAAATGGAAATCCCATCTTGGACATTTTTGGGGGGCAGTGGGGGCTGTTGTTTGTTTGTTTGTTTGTTTCCCTAGATTGGACTATAAGCTTTCCTACAGGGAATAAATTTATAGTCACCCATTACAACTTAATAACTGAATTTGCCTTATCCTCTAGGAAATTTGGATTCTGTTCAACTCCACACTGTCTTAATCTGTTTCTTCTTTCACTCTGTCAACGTTAATCCCTGAAATACTTTTTTGTCAAGGCTAGGTTCTCTTTGTAAATGACTTTAAAACTCCTCTGACCATGCCGTTCTGGAACCACCTTCTAGAAACTTCACTGGCATTAGATCAAATGGACAAAGTTTATCTTTGATGTGTTCCATCAATACTTTTTTTTTAAGACTCCTGGGGAAATGGTTTTAGGCTTTTTGATTAAGCAGTTCTGGAAATTAAGTCTATTTTTGCCATTTATTCCCTCATTTGAATTACGGTATTTAATATTGGCTCTCTTTTTCAGGGTGTGCCTTTTGTGAGTTTCTGCCAACACAGGATGCAACAACTTGGATTCTCATCATATCTTGACTTTAGGTCCATATCATCTTCATTCTCAGTTCTATATTTGGATTTACAAGAAGCATAGCCATTTAAAATTATTCTACCTCTTTCTTAACAATTAAGATCACCTACCCCCTCAATCACCTACATCTGTTTGACCTCATTTCTATTTCGAAGGGAACATTGTATTCTAAAATTGCAGATTAAGGTAGATCTTATTAGCCCCTCAGTAATGGTCTTTTCTATGATTATTAAATAAGTTTCTAAGGTAGTATCTACTATGTTCCAACACTGATTCACTCATACATACTCGCAGGCACAATTACTCTCTTAGTCTTTTTTTCTAAATTATGCACTTAAAATGTTCTTAGTCTGATGTCTTTTTCCTCTTGCCCCTACTCTTCTGGGTTGATCTCTTTTCCAATGCAGAGATGATGGGGCATCAGAATTGTGCCAGTCACATCCCTATGTCTGCCATGCTTGGATGTCAGCGCTCCTTGAATCCTAGCACTGGGACCCAATATACCTGCAATCTTGCTGACTAGACACCAGCCAGAGTAACCTGTCTCTACTCATTGCCTTGATTCTTAATAATTTCTCTGCTCTGTAAGTGGGAGATCATCCAAGGAGCACTCCATGCTCTCTAGGGATCCCCCCAAAGTCCTGAAATGTGCCTTGTATTTACTTGGAGACCCAGAGTCAAATATAATCCCATAACATTAGGGAATAATATAAGGATAAGGAAAGGAAATAGGTATTGATTAAGCTACTCCAGTGTGCCAGATGTTGTACTAAATGCTTTACAAATATTATCTCGTTTCATTCTCACAACAACCCTGGGAAGTAAGTGTTGTTATTATCTTCTGGGGTGTATCCTGTAAAAGAAAACAATGATGCATAGTAATATTCCTCTTGGGGTGGCTAGATGTTGTTATTATTCAAATTTTACAGTTAAGGAAATTGAGGTAGACAAAGGTTAAATGACTTGCCCAGGGTCACACAGGTAGTAAGTATCTGAAGCTGGATTTGAACTCAGGAACATGAGTCTTCCTAACTCCAGGCCTAGCATTCTCTGCCACTTAATTGACCATAGACGCTTGATGTTGGTTTGGTTTTTTTTTTTTGGAGGGGGGAAGGCAAGGTAATTGAGGTTAAGTGGCTTGCCCAAGGTCACACAGCTAGTAAGTGTGTCAAGTGTCTGAGGTCACATTTGAACTCAGGTCCTCCTGACTCCTGGGCTGGTGCTCTATTCACTGTACCACCTCGCTGCCTGGGAAATTCTTAAATGAAGAAATTCCCTCTATGCATACAAGTCAGCATCTTCAGCACAACTTATAGTCATGGAGAGTTGCCTAGAGCAATATGCTTTGGATAAAATGACTTACCTGGAGTCATACAGATGCAGCCAGTTGGAGTGTGTTGGAGACAGAACTGAAACCCAGTTATTGTCCCTGTTCTGAGACTAGTTAACTATTTATTACATCAAGCTGCCTCTCTGGCATGTACATTTATTTTTTTTTCCTCATGTGACTAGGGCAGAGTTTATTTATTTTTTAAATTAAATTTTATTTTATTTTTGCAAAGATTTACCTCCTGTCCTGCCCATCTCCCCACTCATTACAAACATGTATAGAATCCAGCATTGGCTACATCACGAAGAAATTATATATCTCAATCTGCACCCTGACTCCATCAGCTCCCTGTTTGGATGTAGGTGACATTTCATTAGGAGTCTTCTGGAATTGTGGTTGGTCATCATATTGATCAGAGTTCCTAAGTCTTTCAAAGTTTCCTAAGTCTTTACAATATTGTTTATTATTATTATATGTTAAAATATATATGCAGTTGGCTATTTGGGGGAGGGGAATAGTTTCAAATTACTTTCTAGAATGACTAGATCACTTCACAACTCCACCAACAATGTATCTATTTTCCCATAGTCCATCTAACATTTATTACTTTCCCTTTTTGTCAGTTTTGCCAACCTGACCAATGTGAGGTGAAATCTCAAAGTTGTATTAATGTGCATTTCTCTAATTAATAGTTATTTAGGAGAGTTTTTAAAATAGGCTATAAGTAGCTTGAATTGTTTCCTCTGACAACTGCCCATTCATATCCTTTAAGTATTTATCAACAAGGGAATAAATACATTGACTTACAATAAGTAATGTTCTCTCTACTTCTACTTAGCTGAATTAACTAATGACTTTTCTCTGCTTTCCTGACCTTTGCATCCTCCTCACCCTCAAGTTCCATTCTCAATACACTCAGTCACAAACATCCAAAAGTCAGCTTCTATCCACCAATGCAATCTTTCAAATAACAAGCATTAGTTAAACACCTGTTTTGTTCCAGGACCCTGCAGGTTGTGAGGATACAAGGTTAAAAGCAAAATCATTCCTGCCGTCATGAATCTTACATGTGTTTTTAAATTTTTAACTTTTAAAAATTCATTTATTTATTTTTAGTTTTCCACATTCACTTCCATAAGCTTTTGAGTTTTACATTTTCTCCCCCTCCTTTCCCTCTCCTCTCCCCAAGATAGTGTGCAATCTGATATTGACTCTACATATACATCCATATTAAACATATTTTCACATTAGTCATATAGGAGGAAACAAAATAAAACAACAAAAAAGGAGAGGAAATACCATGCTTCCACCTGCATGCAGACTCCAGAGTTCTTTCTCTGGATGTGGATAGCATTTTACATCATGAATTCTTAGATCCTTGCATTGCTGAGAAGAGCTAAGTCTATTAAAGTTAGTCATCATGCAATGTGGCTGTTAACTGAGTACAGTGTTCTGGTTCTGCTCACTTTGCTCAGCACCAGTTCAGGCAAGTCTTTCCAGGTTTTTCTAGAATCTGACTACTCACCATTTCTTATAGCACAATAGCATTCCATTTCATTCATATACCACAATTTGTTCAGTCATTGCCCAATTGATGGGCATCCCCTCAATTTCCAACTCTTTGCCACCACTAAAAGGGCTGCTATAAATATTTTTGTACATGTGGGTCCCTTTCCCATTTTTATGATCTCTTTGGGATACAGAAAAGTGGTTTTGCTGGGTCAAAGGGTAAGGTATCTTACATTTTGTTTGGAGAAATAACACACATACTCATACGTAAAAACAAAATATAATCAAAATAAATTCAAAGTAATTCAGGTGAAGAAGACAATGCCAGCTAGGAAAGGGACCAGGAAAGGGCTCTTATAGGATGGGACACTTGAGCTGAGCTTTGAAAGGAGTTAGGAATTCTAAAAAGTGGAAATGAAGCTTGAGTGCACTATCATGCTACCAATTACTGGTGTCAGAGGAAACCCTCTTATTCACAATTACAGACAGTTATGGATCTTCTTTTGTCCTCATACCGAAAAGTCTAACAGAGTAAGCATATCCACAGTAAGAGAAAGAGAGAGGCCAGGACACCATTGGTAGCTACAATGACAGCTGTATCATCCCCCTTACTTCTTGTCCCTAGAGATGCAAGGCTTCAGTTAAGGAACAGAATTTTTTCTCCTGCCAGAAAAGGTTGAAAGGGAGCTCCTGCCTGATTCTCTATCATTTAAGACAAGCCATCAGAGAATTTTCCTGATCATTTTCTACTCAGCTACTTTTCTGATCTTCATCATCTCCAGAAACTCATCATTCTGCAAGATGAAATTCATTTCCCACCCTGGCTGCAGGACTTCATCATATCCCTGCACAGTTAACCTTGCCTCTCTGCTAGCCCCTCCTCTAGCAGGACGTCTTTGTATCTCTAGCATTTAGCACAGAACCTAGAACATGCTAGGCACTTAATACATGTTTACTGACTCTGACTGACTCTGAAGAGCCCTGTGGGTCCCTGGTGGGGGCAAGGTTGGTGAGGATCCAAAAGTATTGCATAGATTTTATTACATTGCTTTATAGGTGAATTATTGCAAAGTATAGATTCTATCACTTTGCTTTATAAGTGGATTAAGTGAATACTTTTATTGAAAAGTTACAGTCAGGATAGTTTTGAAAACTATTCTGAAACTAAGCCTATATATGATGACTTAAGCAAAATTTGTTGATTCTCTATGGCCTTAACAATCATATCAGGGAGAGATCCTGGAAACTTCTAAGGCATTCTGGCAGAATTCAAGTTTGTACAAAACCTTATTTTTGGAGGGATAAAATCTACTGACTTGAAGATAGTTCTGGGAACCAGGAGTCTTCAGTTTAGAAATCTTTGCCAGTTTCTACCTGAAGAATGTACTTAATACAGAACTAGTGACCAAATACCCAGCTCAAATGTTGTTATATTAATTTATGTTATAATAGTTTCTAAGAATTATACAGTACTTTGAAATATCCAAAGTGCTTTTTTTTTTTTTCCACAATCCTGTGAGGATGGTAGTATATTATCAGCCCCATTTTACAAATAAGGAAACTAAGATCCAGGGAGGTTTAATCACTTGACCAGAGACACAACTGGTGTCATAAATTAGGACTTGAGGACAAGAGTTTTTCATTCCCCCATAATTGGGATAGACTTGGATTCAAAAATAGAATAATTTATCAGAGTCTTTCCAAAGTAGTCTTTGCAAAAGAGAAGAAGATTCTTTCGTGAACAGACTTTTTGGGTAGGGATAGGGTGGAGAAGAGAAATAGTTCTTACAAGTGATTTCATCAGTGTAGGGAACTCTTGGTGTGGAAATTCCCTCTAGTGATGCAAATTTGTAACATCTGTAACCTAGAGAGCTGCCTGGGGCACCAAGAGTTTAAGTAACTTACTCATGGTCACACAGCTAGTATGTTTCAGAGGCAGAACCTAAACCCAGGTCTTCTTGTCTCTAAGGCTGACACTCCACCCATTAAGCCACACTGCCTCTCTTAATAGAGCCTATAACAAATATAAACTAACTTTCTCATGATGAACTTGATCTAATCGTTATATTTATAAGCTTGGGAACTCTTTAGTAAATCTAATATATGAAAATACAATAAGCCCCAAAGTTGTGGAGACATCAGAATGCCAGAGCTTTGAGTATTTATGATGGGGAATACCACTGGATATTACCAAGCTTTACATACCAGTAAATTATTGGGAAAACAAAAGTGGTAGTCAAGGATACACAATCCCAGATACCATCTTCCTTTACTTGAGTGAGAGAAAGTTAGTGAAAAAAATATTCCAAGCTGTCTTGCAAACCTCCCCTGCAGAACTTCTCCAGAGCATTTAACAGTGCCTGGATTTTGGTCTCCAAAGATGACAGGATTTAGAATTAGAATGGAATTGCTGAAATCCTCCTGTTAAAAATCAGTATATTTTTTCAACAGTAAATAATCCCTCGCTGATTTTAAAGAAAGATCAGATGATTTACGAGCTAAGATGGGAGGCTCTTCAATTTTCCTTGTTTTTATTTTAAAAGTTATATATCTTACTCATTTCCTCAGTAACATGCACAGTGCCTACCACAATGGCAGACACTTAATACCACACAATTGATTTATTGATTTAAGGCAGTGTGATACTATGGAAAAAGTGATGAATCTGGGGTCAGAGTACTGACTTCTGTCACTTTTTACCTATTGGGTTAGTCACTTCTGGGTGGGGAGGAAGTTAGCTTCCTCATCTTTAAAAATGAAGGAGTTAGACCTGATCTCTAAAGTATGTGTTCTAAATCTGAGTTTTAAATCAGTTCTAAATCTGAGATTCTATAATTCTTCCCAAGGAAAATCTCTCGACATGTATTCTTTAAAAAAATTTTTTTTTAATTTTAAAAGTCTGCTTTTGCTTCCCTTCAACTTACCTACCCACCCACCCATAAAATTCTACCTTGTAAACAAGGGAAAATTGTCCAACAAAACCAACAAGCATAGTGGTCATTGATGACAGTGACATTTCATGCCGATTAGTTGGGTACTTGTTCTTATCTCTACCTTTTCTGGGACCTTTTAAAATCATTTTGCCCCCTGTCTCTGGCATCTCCTCTCTCTCCCTCACCAGTAGGTATGCCCATCTGCCTACAAACAGGTTTCAAACATTGCCTATCCTAAATGAACAAAAATACCTTGCCCTCAATTCCACTACCACTTTATGTCTCTGTTCTTCAGCACTTTCTTCACTCACTAACAAAATCAAAAATGAAAGTTAGGCTTGATGTCTACACTTCCTCACAATTCACTCTATGACTTTTCCCCTCTTTAACATTGCACATTGGAAAGAGCAACGAACTTATAGTCATAGGACCTAAGTTTGAATTCCAACTTTGCCACTTAGTACTTGTGTGACCTTGGGCCAGTCCATCATCATCCTCATCATCACTAGCATCTATATAGCACTTACTATGTGCCAGGTACTATGCTAATATTATCTTATTTTATCCTCAAAACAACCCTGGGAGGCAGGTGTTATTATTAGAGCTAATATAAAGTTGAGGAAACTGAGGCAAACAGGTTAAGTGACTAGCTGAGGGTCACACAGCTAGCTGGATTTGAACCCAGGACTCTACACCTAGCTGCCCTATAACCTTCCTGGGCCTCAGTTTCCTTATTAGTAAATGGAGGAAGTGGGGGTGAACTAAGGTCCCTTTCAGCTATAGATCTAGGAGCCTATGATTAATGGTCTATGAAATTGTTCTCACAAGGGCAAATTGTTCTCTCAGGGATCTCCTAATCATCAAGTGCTTTTTCTCAGCATTAATCATCAATTCTAGACTCTTACTCTTCCATTCTAATCAACTGCCAAATCTTGTTTTCTCTCCTGACAGCATCTCTCAAAAATGTCCCTTTCTCTTCATTGGCACAGTCAGTCACCTAATGTAGGCCCTCACCACCTCTGAGTTAGACTATTGCAATAGTGAAATCTTGTTTAATCTTCCCATCTTTCTCCTTTCTAATCTATCTTTTGCCTTGTGCAAATGCCCCCTCTACAAAATAACTGTATTTATTTTGTATGTATTTTCCATATACTTTTATTTTACTTCTTTACCATCTCATTCCTTAAAACCATATGTGTTCCTCAAGAATCTATCTTAGAGGGCTTCTCTTTCTATTTCTTTATGCCCATTATCTCAATGACTTCATCCCATGATTTAAAGTATTACTTCTATTTCAATGACCCTCAGATTGACTTCTCCAGCCCTGACCTCTGCCTTTAGCTCTAGTCCTACATCACCAGTTTCCGTGAGGATGTCCTATCACTGTCTTAAACCCAATGTATCTAACACCAAGTACTTTCTCTACTTCCTCCTCACAAACAGTTCCCCTTCTTTACTTCCCTCTTTGGATTAAAAGTACCCCAGTGATTCAGACTTAAAAATTGAACATCCTCTTTGACTACTTCCTCTTCATATTCTCCTGAATCTAATCTGCTGCTAAGTCTCTGAAAGTTTCCCTTTTCATTCCCTTGAATCTGGCTCTTACCATTCCTTGCCAACCTCCTCAGTTCAGGTACTAATTACATCCCACCTGGACTATTGGCAATAGACTCTAGATTCCCCCTGTTCCAATTCACCAGTTGCCCAATTATCAGGGATTCCAGGGGACAAAAGATAAACAAGCTATCCACCTCCTGACTGAAATAACAGACTCAGGATGCAGAAGAAGACATTTTTTGGACAATAAGGAAATTTGTTTCGTTGACTATGTATATTAGTGACAAGGAAATCATTTTTCTCTCTCTTTTCCAATGAAATGGAAGGTGGAAGACAAAATAGATTTTTGTTGATTAAAAAATTTTAATTTAATACCTCTAAGTATTTATGATTCAGCACATTCTGACACAAGCTGCCTTTACAGTCTTATCTCTCTACTTATAACCAAAATGAACTACTCATGGTCTCCTGAACATGCTTTGAAAATTTCCCAACTCTACACATTTGCACATGCTTTCTTTAACTTTCTTCAAAGCACACATTAAATCACATTTCCTACACAAGCCCTTTCTGGAGAACTCCCTCGTGCCATTGCCCCTACCTGAAGTTAATTTGTATTTGTGCCTATATATGTATACAGTTACATATGTATAATGGGAGTTGAAAGGATGGCCAACGAGGCCCAAATCTTTAGAGTATACACGACATGTTCTGCCAGGTTTAGTGGAGGTTTGGTGGGTCCGAAATAGTGAATGCATGATAGTGGGGACCCTTTCCCTCCTCTATTAAGAGCATGCTCAGGTATCCTCTGTTTCTTGTTAACTTAATTGATGATGATGAAAACCCTTTTTAAGGGTACATACAAAAGCCTCAAATGGATGCAATGTCTTTCTCTTCTCTAGAAGTAGCTTCTTCAGAGGAAGATTCTTTGGCCCTCTTTCCCCACCCAACCACCATATGACTATGAATGAATGCACCGTTGTTTATTTTTATGTCTATGTATTATACTTTTCCAATCTTAGGTGAATGAGTATCAGACAGAATGGACTAGATCATAACATTTTGTGAGCTTTAAAAGGGTCAAAAGAGCTCTCAGAAGACCAGCAACTAGAGTCTGCCAATAGTCTCAGCAGCTAAGACACCATAGTTAGGAGCTAGCCCTGAGAAATGACCTGCTTGTTTGACCCAACTCAGCAGGAAATCCAGCCAGCAGCTAAAACACCATGCCCTACAAGCTGGGGAGCTCAAACACCCTCTATGTCACATCCAGAAGTTAATTTGGTAGGGGTTGGGAGCAAATATTTTATAACAACCAGTTTAAAGTTAAGCCCACTCTCTCCAAGGAACAAGGTGGGAGAGGGGAATGTGCTCCCAGTTTGAGAATTTGTTGTACTTTGCTTCTCACTGTAGCTTTTCAGTAAATATGCCCTTTATAAAAGTTAGCTGATGTTGATTGGCTAAGTGATACCAGGGAGATGCTAGCTGGTGATTGATATTACCAGATAGCACGCCCTAGAACCTTGAGAAGAAAAATAATTTATAAAACTCTGGGGACCTAATCTTCCAGTATAGTGAGGGTTAGAAGAGTTAAGACCCATACCCAATACACAATGGCTATATATGTCATTCTCTTCAACCCATCTGACCACAGAATGAAATCTCCTTTAAGGCAAAGATCTTTTTTAAATTTTTGTCTTTATATTCCCCAGCATTTTTAAAAAGTGAGTATTGGGTGATCAATCTCAATTGATTAATCTCCCTGGGCCTGTTTCATCTTCTATAAAATAAGAGGAGGGAGAGTGTTGATTTAATAACCTCCGACTTTATTTCCAGTACTAAATCTATGATCCTATGATTGATCGATTGCTATTTCTTTGGATCTCTTCCCCTCCCTTTCCACATCAAAATCTTACCCATTCCTCAAGGTCTCTTTCAAATTCCACCTCCTCCCCTAATACTTAATACCTATGTAAATTTGGATCACTTAATTTCTCTGGTCCTCAGTTTCCTATCCTGAAAAATGAAGGAATCCGAAGAAATACCCTCTGAAATCCTACCCAACTCTGGCTGTCTGACCCTTTTCTAAAGCTCTAGCCAGAAGCGGCCTCTCTCCCACCCTCCCATAGCACTGTCACATTTATCAAGAGGCAGTCATCACATACAGATGGGATTTACAGTCATGTTCCAGCCCTGATAAAATAGTGGGCTGCATCTCCATCTTTGGATCCTCTGCCCTGGCCCCATAGTACACTTATAGATGCTCAACAGATACTTGTTGAACAACCACAATGTGAGCAGCGGCTGCTACTAAATTCTAAGGTTTCTGCCTTAATGAAGTCATTTAAATGCTGCCACACCAGGGCAGGAAGAATGTTCTAGGGGAAGAGCTAATTGGGCCTCAGAGCCTGTGAGTGGGTGAATATTCTTTCACAAGCCTCCTTGACAAAAGGAATGTTACTCATCGGCAATGGCATCGTCTAAGCCCCAATTATTTCTCATTAGTCACATGGATTTTCATATGATATCCTGCCTTCTGCAGCCCTGCTGAAACAGTTTCTCCCACAGTGGGTGCCCCCATGGCTTCCTCTTTTCAGTTCTGCCCTCGATGGGAACAGGAGAGCAGAACCAGAGCAATGCCTCTTTGGTGCTGCCCCCCGGCCTGCAAGGCCTGAGGTAGGCAGCCTGCCGCAAAGCTAGTAAATACCAAAGTTAGGCTGGCAAGGGCAACCATCAAGGATACAACAGTGGAGTTGTTTAAAAGAGGCCTTTTCCCTGCCAAGTCTGACAGGATTCTGCTATGATTCATGTTGATGATGAGTGACCTTTTGCTGGGTTCACGAAGTTAGAATTCGGAAAGTTAAAATTGGCTAAATAGTTTAATCACAGAAGCATTGCCACAGAAGTGAAAATGTTGTGGATGGGAAGAGGGGGAGGGAGTCCAGGGCTGTCTGAACTCTAACCTGTGTCCCTAACTTAGAAGAAAAGGAAGTTACTTATTCTTCTACCCAAGATTCAGGAAAATACTCCCCTTGGATGATTGATAGTCTACTTGGTTATGCAGCTTTTTATTTCTATTTTGTTAAAATAAATATTATTGCCGTTAAAAATATGGGTAACACCCCTATATCCAAGATTTAGAGCTGGAAGGAACGTTCATCCCCATTTTATAGGTTAGGAAACTGAGGATCAGGGAAGCTTAGTGACTTGCCTCAGGTCTCATAGGTAAGTAGGTATCAGAGATGACTTTGGAACCCAGGTACTCTTGACTCCAGAGACAGTTGTTTTTCCAGATATCATAACAAGGACATAACAAATCAGCTTGTTTTTTTTTTCTTTTTTCTTTTTGGAGGGCAATTGGGGTTAAGTGACTTGTCCAAGGTCACACAGCTAGTAAGGGTCTGAGGTTGGATTCTGACTCCAGGGCTGGTGCTCTATTGACTGTGCCACCTAGTTGCCCTCCAAATCAGCTTGTTCTTTTATGTTGACCACTGGATATTAGGACAGATTTTTAATTCTGCAAACTCTACTTTCGCTCTTACAACACTTAGCTGTTCCCTCCTACCCCAATCCCATTCTTCTATCCTATACTTTAGGAACACTAAAATACTGGGGCTGGCTCACCCTTTTCTGGATAAAGTCCCCTTCTTATTTTCTGTTTATAACCCCTCCCCACTTTTCCAACCTTTTTATATTTTCCTTCTCTGTACAAATTCTTTGATCTAGCTATACTGCCAACATTAATGTTGATTCTGTTCAGTGGCCTTACTCTTTGTTATCCTCATTCATCTGAGTTTTATGATTAGTTTTAAGAAGGTTATTCCTCTCCTGCCTGTGTATATTTGCATACACTGTGCTCCCTTCCATCCCCTAAAATGTACTCTCTTCTCATCTTCATTCTCAGAATCTTTATTTTCTTCAAGGTTTCCTTGAGTATCTCTCCTGTGAATCCTTCCTTCTTCCTCTTCCCATCCCAATTGCTAATATTCTCTCCCTTCTGACTTTGTCATCTACCACCTATGTGACCTTGGGCAAGTCATTTCACTTCCCTGTAACTTAGTTTCCTTATCTCTAAATTGGTGCGGTTGGATTAGATGGCCACCTAGGTCCTCTTCCAGTTCTAAATTTATGATCCTATGATCACTAATTAACCTGTATTTCTTCATCTGTGTACATTTTTCTAATCCCCCAGCAAAATGTAATCTCCCTACAGTCGTGGAATATTTCTTTTTGTGTGTGTGTCCCTGTATTTCCAATGCCTAGCACAGAGCCTTGCACATAATAGTCATTTAATAAGTGTTGGTTGAGATTAACTCAACTGAGTTTTAAATGCTTCAGAAGATAGTTTGATTAAAACCAATGAAACAAAAAAATACAGATAGCCCAGCATAAAAGCTATTTGAAATTATCCCACCACCAACAATTCTGCAATTATATCTAAAATCAAACTGGGGAGTTACTTTTCCCATCCTGAAAGGTCTATCCTGAGTTGGGACTCCACAAAGGTACTTTCAGGGGTCCATTTAATTGGGACTTTTTTACAAAAGATACAATTTCATGGGTGTAGAAGACTTCTAATGAGGAATGCCACCCACCTCACCAATGTATAAAAACAACTATTTTGAAACTTTTGGTCTTAAAGAGTTTCCTCCAGCATTGAGAGATTGAGTGACTTACCCCAGGTTACACAGCCAACATGTGTCAGAGGTGGGGCTTGAGCCCATCTTTCTGACTCCCAGGCCAGTTATCTATCTACTCCTTGCCATGCTGCCTTTGGTAGTCAGCAGTGTATTCTATTCTGGCGGTAGCTGGAAAATGAGAGCAATTTTATCCTTCCACTACCATAACTACAGCAAAAGAAATAAAAATAAGCTAATCCTCCTAATTCATCCTCTTAATGATTGATTTGTATCTAATGGTGGCCATCTCTATGGCAGAGAGGAAGAAGAAAAATATACGTGATAATTTTGCGTATATTAAAAATAGCAAAAAAAAAAAAAAAAAAAAGGAATAGCAAGTTGTACATAGGAGATATTGTATATAGAGTTCCAGCTCTGGAGTCAGGAAGACCCAGGTTTAAGTCCCACATCAGACACACACTAGCTATTTGAACCCTGGACAGTTTACTAAATGCTGAGGGAAGCTATCTAAGACAGTAAATTTGTGGAGAGCTTGCAGATCTGCATTGGTAGAAAATGTTTTCTCCCTGGGAGTTCCCTATACCAATAAAATTGCAGTTCACACATCCCCTTCCAATTCCTGGACTCATCCCAAAAGTTATCATAAAACTATCCCCTTTTAGAGTATCTTGCAGTTCCTGTATAGTAACTGTGCAACCCCCACCCTTGGGCCGATCAGCTCCCTGTCATCAAAGTCAAAGAAGTCCTACTCCCCATCTCCTACTCACATTGCTATTTACTAATCTTCCCATTGTCAGAAGTTCTTGGCATCAGTGTCATCTTTGCCATTAAATTCCCCTGCCTCTTTCCACTGCCTACTCTACTCTTCCCCAACTCAATGACTCTTGTTGGGAAAAATGAGACTGATCCATCCTGGGATAGTTGGGAAATGAGAGTGTCCTTCTTTATCTCTGATAGTTGGACTAAAAGCGATGCTATGCACATTTCTGAGCTCTCCTCTACTCTTCCCCAACTCAATGACTCTTGTTGGGAAAAACGAGACTGATCCATCCTGGGATAGTTGGGAAATGAGAGTGTCCTTCTTTATCTCTGTTAGTTGGACTAAAAGCGATGCTATGCACATTTCTGAGCTCTCCCCAATCAGTATTTCAGTATTATCTATATGCTTTGCTACCACACAGCCATCATCTTACTGATTTAGAAACTAAATCATGAAAAGATAAAGTAACTTTCCCATTGTAAAAAAAAAAGTTGGATTTCTAGTCAGTTACTCAACCAGTCAGAAAAGTCCCTTCCCTCATCCTTCCTGATTCTCTATTTCCTCCCCCATCAACTTGGGATCACATATCCCAGTCTGGTCCATGGATATTCTTTGGGTCCAGACCTGTGACATCATTAGTGTAAGGAACCTACTGTGAAGAAACCTCTACAAATTCTGATTAACAAATGGCTCTTGAAGAGTTTTCCACTCTCTTTTCCTATTTCTTCCTGTTAAAATCCCATTTCCCCTGGACAATTCAATTTATATGAAGGAAACGTGAGTTACATTTGATTTGTATGAAGATTATATAACTGGAAAGCAGTGAAAAAAATTGTAGGATTGTAGATTTAGAGCTGGCAGGGACTTCACTAGTTATCTAAGCCAAATCCTTCATTTTTACAGACGAAGAAACTGAGAATAAAAGATAAAATGACTTTCCCAAGGTCACTCGGATAATAAGGGGCAGGAACCCAGGTCCTCTGACTCTGGAGTCATCATTTTCCCCCTACTGTAGCACACTGCCCAAGGTCATATAACTATTGTTTTAGAAGAGAATTTGAGCTCAGTTTTTTCTTATTCTAAGGTCAGTTCTCTCTCTACTATGTATGTTATAACACATAAATTAGGAGGAAGTGCAGCATCTTTTATTAGTCAGAGTGCTGATCTTGCAGGCAGGGAGAACTGAATTCAGCTCTTACCTTTGCCACTTACAAGCTGTATGACCATGAGGAAGCCACTTAATTTCTATATTTTCCTCAAACCCCTCATGAGGGGTTTGGACTAAATAACATTGATGTCCCTCTCAGAATCTCTGACTCTATGACTATTCTGTGTGATGATAAATTTACTTCTTCAACAGTATGGTTTACATAGGCAAGTGCTAGAATAGCCCATAGGACTGCGAATCTATATCTAGAACAAGTTTGCCACTGTATACCAAATCAACCTGCAGATCAAACTGGGTACAAGCCCACTGACAGAATGTATCTCTGTTTTCCAAAGACCAGCCTTGCTAAGTTCAGAGGCTTATTGCTAAATTGGCCACAATATGATGAATTCTATAATTCTCCAAGGCCAGATATAAAGGTATAAACAGTTTGTGATCTGAATTAAGGGAAAGGAGAAATCACAGATCCTTCCAATACCCATGTTTTGGCTGAAAAAAAATTTACTGTCTATGGAAGGAAGATAAACTGTTTTTGATGAAGAGGTGATCATTCTATTAATGATTTTCAGAGTCAGACAGTACATTCATTTGGATCTGAAAGAATTCACACTTCTCTTCAAGATGGACAATTGATTGATTTGTATCTAATGGTGGCCATCTCTATGGTGGATAGGAAGAAGAAAAATATACATGATAATTTTGTTTATATTAAAAAGGAATAGCAAAAAAAAAGGAATAGCAAGCTGTACATAGGAGATCTGCAGTTTCACGTGCAATCACTTTCAAATTATTTTGTGTTATGGAAATGCTTGTTTTATTCCATAAATTAAAAATAAAATAAATTTTTTAAAAAGATGGACAACAGATTACCTCCTGGTCTAAAAGATAAGGCTCATTTATAGGTATTGTTTTGTGTCCTTTCATGGCTGTATTAGAACAGTTGAGAGTTTGATTCCAAACAACCAACTGCTTTGTACCTCATCATTTGCTGGGGAGCTTACAGATGATTTTATCTAAGCTTAAACTGAAACCCCAAAACAATGTCTTAATGTACTGGGAAAACCGAAGCTTCCCAGTGACTGAAGTCACAGAAACACTCAAATGTCTTTTCACTAAGTGAATAACAGAGAATCCAACAGGTAGGATTTGTCCTTTCCAGCTAATAAAACAACTTTGTGTTTTTTGACATATATGCACAGTAGAAAGAATGTTGAATCTGGAGTCAGGGGATTAGTTAAAATTCTTGTTTTGACGATCCCCTTTTCGTGTTTCACAATGTATAGAGAAATGGTCATTTTACTTAGTGTTTGTTAGAAATAAAAATAACATTAAACAGAAAAAAAACAAAAAGAATCCTTTTAAAAAGATTCCTTTTGATACTTGTCATATATTATCTTTGGGACCTCAGTTTCCTCATCTGTAACATATAGGTGTTGGACAAGAGGATTTCTAAAGATCCCTCTAGTTCTAGATTTATTGACCTATGATCAACAATGCACATGAAATGAGTTGATGGTTACTAGTGTATTTGATCAATGCAATAACAGCTAATGTATATGTAGGTATGTAAGGTTCACCCAGCCCTTTATATACACACCTTATTTAATTATCACAACAACCCTGAGTTAGTTACTACAAGTTTTATTATCTCCATTTTACAGTTGAATAAACTAAGACTCAGGGAAGTTGAATTTTGTATAACTTCTCATGACATAAAACAAATTAACTTGAAGGAGAAACAAGTCTTATTTGACTTCCTGCTCCAAAGATGTGGACTCAGTGGCTATTTCCATTGACTTTTCCATCTCTTTAAAATATTTTCCATTTAAATAATTTACAATTCTTAAAAGAAAAAAAAGAAAATGTACTGAGTGGTATTCTGAGTGGGTGAGATTATAGTTTTCAAGCCTGGAATAAATGAAAGGATTGTTTACCTTCAAAACAACACAGGAGCATGAGGTCTTTAAATGAAGTCGTTGTTGAATAAAAATGTAGTAGAGAAAGTTGGCATTCTCTGGATGGTTCATTCATCATCTTAAGGAAGGCACCCTCTCAAGAATATATAAACAGAATGAAGAGCTTTCTCTTAAGAGTATAACAAAACATTCCACCTCATTGTGCTCTCTCATTTTCCTCATTTCATTTATTTAAGGGGTTCTTCAAGATACCGGGAAGTATTTGCTATTAATAAATATAAGGTATCCTTATGAAACTGCTATTTTCCATGACACAAAAGAATCCTTTCCATAATGGACTTAGCTAATGCTATTCAATAGTATAGAGATCTGGACGTACACAAAGAATCATTTGTGTAACCCAGGATCCGGGACCTAGAGACTATGGGTCTACACAGACTGAGTCCAATCTTGGAGCCTATCCCAAGAGATCACTCTCACTTTGCTTCAGATCACCCCCAATAAGAGGTTCCGTTGAGAAAAAATCTCCAGAAATACTCATGTCTAGATCTCAAAAGAGAGGCAAAATGATGTAGTAGAAATAGTGTCCAATATGGAGTTAAGATCTTTGGGTTCAAATCACACTTTTGATATTTCCGACTTATGAGACTTTGAACCAGTCTCTTAACCTCCACATCTCATTCTCCTGTAAAATGAAGGGTTAGACTAGGTTGCATCTAAAGTCACTTGTAACTCTAAATGTAGAGAAAAGGGCAGTTTGTTAACTGAGTGGAAATGGAGTTGATATCTAGAGTAAAAGATAGCATGGTATGGAAATGGCTTGGAATATGTCAGAGAAAAAAATAATAGCATGCTCATTATGTAGAATTGTAGGCTATATGAAGTCTTTTATGCACATTAGCTCCTGTAATGCCATGCACCAGCAGATTCCCAAAGGAATGCTACTGTGAACAGCTTTTAGAGTTCAGATTACAAAATATAGTGAACACTCTGTTTATTCCATTACAAATCAAGACAAACATTCAAAACATTATAATATTCAC
>CM053586.1:55955158-55984785 GCA_028646515.1 Pseudochirops corinnae
TTCAGCCTTGGTTCCCAGTTTTCACAGGGCCCTGTGCTTTTGGCCCATTCTCTGGCTAGAGAGGAATAAGGCAAATCCTCCCATCCTGGGATGGCCATTTCTCCCTCTACAACCCTCCTGCTTCCAAATAGAGGCCTGACACATGGGTTTAGCCCAAGTCACAGTCATTCAATCTATATTTATAAAACTGTTTGTTTTCACATTTTTAGGTTTAAAATGGACTGCTGGATATGTCCACAGAAATGTGGGGGCATTGCAGCCTCCTCCTGAGTGCAACACTCCCGTCACAATGAAGGACAGGACAAGAGACAAAGTCAAACCAGAGGTTGAAACATTTAACAGGCTCCAGATGAAAGTTTGGTCGCTGTCCAATAGACCTCCTGGTGACTTGGAAAGGAAATGTATTAGTGGAAGAGGAAAACAGCAGTGAGAAGCTATGTCCCTTAACTGAGTTTTAAGACTGAGTATGAGTCTCATGTAGTCATTTACTAGTTGTGGGATCTTGAGCAAATTGTATAACCATTCTGCGACTTAGTTTCTTCTCCTGGAAAATGGGAATGGTGATATATCCCCTGACTTCTTCATAAGGGTTGTCCTAAGGATAAATGGAGATAATGTGTGCTGGGGCAGCTGGAAACTTGGGAGAACTGTTGCCAGTCATATTTGTATATAAAGGCAGAAATATGGGCCAGAAGGGCTTTTATGTTTTTTTCAGATTCATTTACATGCCAATCCTAAGAGGATCTTGGAAAGAAAAGAAAGTTTGTGAGTCCAGCTTCCACATCATTCCTGTGGGGTTTCTTTGGCTGAACCCTAAAAGGGGTTTTGGAAGTACAAGTTTCCCATAAATAGTTATATAGTAAAACTCTATTAGGTAACTTTTTGGGATTATGGACTTGGATTCGGCACCAAGCACAAAAAAACCCCATAAAACAGACTCAATGGCGGGATGGTGGCGTGGGTAGGGAGGGGAAGATGGAGGACAGAGGAGGAAGCACTCTGGCTCTTATTCGGCTCTCCTTTAGCTGGCTGTAATAGCTCATATACTTAGCTGTGATAAAATAGCTGTTAGTCTACTTTTTTTTAGGTAGAAACTTTCTAAGTACAGCCTAAAAAAGAGTAGCTGAAATGACAAGAGATGAGGCCTAGAAGCTATAAGTGATTTCTGTGCATATCCAGCCTTCCCATTGATCAGGATATATATTCATGGGAGAATGAGGCCTAGTTTTATGGGCGGGGGGGGCCGGGGGGGTTGTTCTATTAGTTTTCTTGCTGTGTTAACACCATTAAATGCCTTTGCTTCAAACTGATTTGGTACTCAGGCTGTCTAGTTATCCTTAAGCACCTTGGTGGTATAATGGATATAGCCCTGGAATTGGAGGCAGGAAGACTTAAGTACAAATTCAACTTCAGATCTGAGTTCAAATCTAGCTTCAGACATGATCCTGGGCAAGTCACTCAACCACTGTCTGACTCGGCTTCCCCAACTGTAAAATGGAGATAATACTGGTACCCACCTCCCAGGGTTGTTGTGAGGACCAGATGAGATATTTGTAAAGCACTCAGAACAGTTTCTGGCACACAGCAAGTACCATTTAAATGCTTGCTTATTCCTTCACCTCAAACCACCCTCCTCCTTTTTTTCTCATGCCTCTGTCTCCCTACGTCAGAGTGTGTGTTTCCCTTGTGTCTTACCTTACTTTGTCTTTAAAAACCAGATAGCGCCTAAGACCAGTATTGAATCTGAGCTACCTCTTTTGTTCTGTATTATCTAGGGTCTTTGAGAATCATCAGAGGAGACCTTGGTAGAGTCCTTTTCTCCAACCCATCAAGAAGGACCACCTCTAAGTCATCTTAGGCAAATGAGAGTCTATACGGATCTTGAAGATTCATAGGGGAAAAAAGACTCCAAAGCACTTCTTCAATGACCTAGAAGTTTTGAGGGTTTTTTTTTTGTAGGAGTGTTTTCTTCTTGACCCACGTGATTTCAGGAACTCCCAGTGTGGAAACTCCCACTACCAATGCTGATCAGCAGCTGTTCTGCAGTTTGTTGTCTTATCTGAGGCCCAGAGGGGTCAAATGTCTCTCTTTGCTGTCATACAGTCAGTATCTACTATATCATGCTGCTTTTGTAACTTTTCTAATACAAGCTACTAATCACATCCTTTTCTCTGCCCTCTGCAATTCTAATTTCTCTAAAAATAATTAAAATTCCATCCCAAGTCTGGAATGCAACTCCTTGGGAACATTCCAACAAAGTTTGCTTATACTTATATTTACTATATTCTCTGGCCATGTCAGCCAAGAAACCCCAGTAGACTCCTACTGACTTTAAGATAAAACGTGAACTCCCATTTTTAGCTCTTAAAGCTCTTCCCAACCTCTTGCCTAATCTATTACTCCCTCTCCATCACTCCATGATCCTGACAAACTGGTTCCCTCTACAGTTATTACATAGGACTCTCCGTCTTCCATTTCTCAGCATTTGCACCGGCCATCTTCTATGCCTAGACTGCACTCACACCTCACCTCCAATTCATAGAAACACCCTCTCCTTTCAGCTTGTATCTCAGGCACCACCTTCCTTCTATGTGAAGTCTCTCCTGATCACCTCAGCTGCTAGTGTCTTTCCCTAAAAACCACCTTGAATCTAGCTGTTGTCGTTCCATCATGGTGAGCTCATGGACCATACCATGACAATACTGCCCATGTGATTTTCTTGGCAAAAATACTGAAGTGGTTTGCTTTTCCCTTTCCAGTGGATTACAGGAAACAGGTTAAATGACTTGCCAAGGATCACAAAGCTATTAAGTATCTAAGGCCACATTTGAACTCAAGTCTTCCTGACTCCAGGTCCAGTGACTGAGCCACCTAGATGTCTTGAATTTAGTTACTTTGTATTTAATGGTATTTATTATTTTTATTTTATACATACATACATATATGTGTGTATGCATATATGTGTATATACATATGCATACATATGTACACATATATATGGAGGCAGCTGGAGGCACAAGGTATAGGATGCACTGAGTGGAGTCAGGAAAATCTAAGTTCAAATCCAGCCTCAGACACTTACTAATTATTCAACCCTAGTCAGGTTACTTAATGTCAGTTTTCTCAATAAAATGAAGATTTAGATGTGAACTTGTCTCTCTCATTATAATGTTAACTTCCTCGAGAGAAAGGGTTGTTCCATTCCTGGTATTTGTACCCCTAGGTATAAGAGTACTAAGTATATAATGAAAAAATGCTTGTTGATTGGTAGATTAATTGATGCACCTAGGATCCTTGAATGGTGGTCGTATTTGAAGATGAAAGAAATTTAAAATGCTTTTAGAAATCTGTCAAACTTTTCTATTCCTCATTACAGGCAATGTATAAATAGTGAGCCTTTAATTTAACAAGTAGTCAGGAAAACTTCTGGGGCAGCTAAGTAAGTGGCGCAGTGGAGAGAGTGCCAGGCCAGGAGGCAGGAAGACTTGAGTTCAAATTTGGTTTCACTTTCTAGCTGTGTGACTACAGGCAAGTCACTTAACCCTGTTTGCTTCAGTTTCCTCATCTGTAAAATGATCTGGAGAAGGAAATGACAAACCACTCCAGTGTCTTTGCCAAGAAAAGCCGAAATGGGGTCATGAAAAATCAGACACAACTGAAAATGGATGAACAACAGGATGAATTTAGATGAGTAATTAAAACCCCACATCTACCTATCATTCATATCATTAATTCAATTCTAAGAGGTGCCCATCAACAAATTTTGTACATTGAAAGAAGGGCACAACATCACTTGGCTGTGTGGTGTGACTACTGATGATCACTCAGTGAAACTTCTCCTTGGTGAAACTTCAGCTTGGTCCTTTTCCTTTCCCTTGTTTCTGTGGAAGTCGAGGTCAAACTATTCACATTGTGTGGAAATGAATTATTTCAGAAGACTTCTGGATAATTAATTAACACACAAAGTCTTGGCTCAGTCCTTTACTTGGCACCAGTCAAAGGAAGGGTGTATTAGATACCAGTTGCATTGACTAATACTTCTGAATTTCCAAAACAGAAATAAGATCATAGAATTTTAGTAACAGCTTTCAGGGCATAATAAATTGGTTCAGTAATTCTTTATTCATTGCAATTCAGAGAATCACAGGATTTCCTTCAAACCTTAAGGGACCTTAGCAGCCTTTTAGTCCAAGCTATTTCACCCAAAATTGGACAACTAAGTGCTACAGTGCATAGAGCACTGGCCCTGGAGTTAAGAAAACCTGAGTTCAAATCCAGTCTCAGACATTTATTAGCTGTGTGACTTTGGCCGTGCCATTTAACCCTGTTTGCCTCAGTTTCCTCATCTGTAAAATGAACTGGAGGAGGAAATGGCAAACCATTCTAGTATCTTTTCCAAGAAAACCCCAAATGGGGTCTCTAAGAGTTGGACACATTGGAGCAGCTAGGTGGCACAGTGAATAGACCACCAGCCCTGGAGTCAGGAGGATCTGAGTTCAAATCCCACTTCAGACACTTAACACTTACTAGTTGTGTAACTTTGGGCAAGTCACTTAACCCCAACTGCCCTGCTTTCCCCCCTCCAAAAGACAAAAAAAAGAAAAGAAAACAATAAAAAAGACTTGGACACAACTGAAAAACAACTAAACATTGGACTTTGTAGATCAGGATGATGCCTTGAACATGCTTTTAATAAATTAATTTATTCCCCCCACAAAAAAATAATCCCTTCTACAATGTCCCTGACAAGTGGTCATCTAGCTTTTGCCCAAAGACCTCTACAGAGGAGAAACCAACTACTTCCAATTTCTACTCATTTTTCTCATTAAGCTCTGTTGTTTTTACCTGCTAAAGGGGTACAACTGTGTGGAGTAGCACATAGAGTCAGGAAGACCTGAGTTCAAATCCTGTCTCCAATGCTTACCAGCTATGTAAACCTGGGCAAATCACTTAACCTCTCAAACTCAGGTTCCTCATCTGTTAAATGAAGATAATTGTGGCACCTACCTCATGAGGTTGTGGTAAGGATAGAAATGAGATAATACATATAAAGTGCTTTGAAAATTTTAAATACCACATAAGGGTGATTGATTGCTATTATTACAAATATAGTCAGTATCCTCTAAATTTCAGGACCCTGTGATAAAGTCCCAGTTGTTTCATTCTATGGCTCTGTACCTCTAAAGAGGATGAGGGCCAGAAGATTTTATAGGACTCCTCTGGAGATCTGTTGCTGCCATCATCAAATAGCTTTCTCGTCTACTTATTAGTGACTAAAATTCTTTTTAAAATGACCAAAGCAGGGGTGGCTAGGTGGTGCAGTGAATAGAGCACTGGCCCTGGAGTCAGGAGGACCTAAGTTCAAATTCGGCCTCAGACACTTAACACGTGCTAGCAGCCCAATTGCCCTGCATTCCCCCCTCTAAAAAGCAAAAAAAAAAAAAATTCTTAATTTAAAAAAAATTAAAAATAAAAATGACCAAAGGCTTTCATTCCACATTTAGGGATTACAATGAGATAATACAACTATCCCTGAGAAACATAATACATTAGCTTTAATTCACACTAAGATAAAAATTACTAAAAAGCAGATATTTCTAGATATATATGTCTATTAACATGTGGTAAGAGGGAAAGGCACAGGAAGCAGGCCACCGGATTCCTAAAACAAAGTGAGTACCATAAAGAGGAGGCTGGAAAAAGGGTAAAAAAAATGGGAACTGGAAGCGTCAGAGTGAAATGTAGTCTTCTATACAATTTTGCTGAGATCGGATACTACTGGTCCTCCATGTGAATCTTCTGTTCTAAAGAGAATGACTGATGACTGAGTCCACACTCTTACCATTTATTTTCTGATTTGACTTTTCCAAAACATGACCCATCAAAGAGGAGGGGTCCACAAGCCTGCCAAGTATCTGAGGCCAAGATCCTTCCTGACAGTATTCGTTTGATCTAGCAAGTTCCCTAGAGTGATTGATTGCAGGTGGATGTTGTATTTACATATGCAAAAGAAAGTAAAGAATTGAGGAATAACCCTGCCTTAATTTCAAGCTCTAAGTCCAAGTGGGTCCAACTGTTTGCATTTGTGGAGCATTGGGGGCGGGACCTATGGTTGAATTTCTGTAAGAAACTCTCAATGTAAAAACTTTCTCCACTGATGTAGATTGAGATTTCACTTGTAATTTGATTTTAGAGAGTTAACTTGGAACAGGGACAAGTGCTTTGCCTATGGCCACATAGCTAGTGTGCTTCAAAGGAAGGATCCGAAACCTTGACCCCTTGACTTCAAGGCTAGGCCTCTAACTACCACCTTATATTGAGAGATATTTGTAAATTTCATGTAAAATAGAACTTCCCCTGCCCCCCACCCCAGTTCTCTCTGCTTTTATTTTGGGAGTTTCATGCATCAAGAGGGTTGATCAAAGTTTGGGGAGATGGGAGGAGGGGGAAGATTTTTTAACCAATAGAATTAATGGAAAGCAGTTTGGAAAACAAACAAACATCTTATACAGTATTACAAGATAAGGTCAAAATGGATAAAATAAAATTTTTAATATAAAGGGTGATAGTCATAAGTATTTTGGACAGCATGGAAAAATGTTCTTGTAAGATCTATGGATAAGGGAAGAGTTTATAACCAAACTAGACCTATGGAGGATCACAGGAAGTAAAATGGATAATTTTGATTACATAAAATTTAAAAAGGGTTTGCACAAGCAAAACTAATGCAACCAAAATGAGATATGCAGCCAAAATCAGAAGGAGAACAAGAAACTGGGGAAATTTTTACAGCAAATTTCTCTCATAAAGGTCTCATTTCTCAAAGGTGTAGGAAAGTGAACCAAATTATAAAAATTTGAGCCATTCTTCAATAGACAAATGTTCAAAGGATATGAACAGGCAGTTTTATGAAGAAAAAAGCAAAGCTTCAACAGTCACTTGAAAAAAACACTCTAACTCACTAGTGATTAGAGAAATACAAATTAAAACAACTCTGAGATGCCACCTCATACCTATCAGATAGGTTAACATGACAGAAGAGGAAAATGACAAGTGCTAGAAGGGTTCAGAAAAATTGATGGAATTGTGAACTGCTCCAACCATTCTGCAGAATAATTTGGAACTAAATCCAAAATACTATAAACTGTGCATACCCTTTGACTCAGCAATACCACTACTATGTCTAAGGGCTTAAAAAAGGAAATGGACCTATTTGTACAAAAACCTTTTTGTTGTGCCAAAGAATTGGAAACTGAGGGGATACCAATCAATTGGGAAATAGCTGAAAAAGTTGTGACATGTGATTACCATGGAATACTATTGTGTTATAAGAAATAATGAGCTGGATGGTTTCAGAATAACTTGGGAAGACTTGTATGAACTAATGCAAAGTGAAAGGAGCAGAACCAGGAGAACATTGTACACAGTAACAGTAATATCATAAGAATATCAGCTGTGAAAGATTTAGGTACTCTGATCAAGACAGTGATCCAAGTCAGTTTCAAATGACCTATGATGAAAAATGCTATCTACCTCCAGAGAGAAAACCAATGCACTCTGAATGTAGATTGAAGCATACTTTTTTTTAGCTTCCTTTATTTTTGTTGCTGTTGTGTGTGCGTGTGTTTTTTGCAACATAGCTAATATGGAAATATGTTTTTGCATGACTTCACATGTATAATCAATATCATATTGCTTGCCTTCTCAATGAATGGGAAAGAAGGAGGAGGAAGAGTAAATTTGGGACTGAAAATTTTTTTAAAATGAATGTTAAAAACATGTCACATGTGATTTGGAAATATTTAATGAAATAAATAAAAATACATGTAAAAAATTTTTAAATAGAGGTAAACAACTCGGTTTTTTTTTTTCATTTAAAAGACATTGAATAACTAGTTTAATTAGAGGCAAAGTGGTATGGTATGGGAAAAATAGGAATAGATTTTGAATTAAAGAACCTAGGATCAATTCCTGGTTTTGCCACTTACTACCTGTGTGTCCTTGGGTAAATCATTTAACTTTTGGGGGCTTCAATTTTCTCACCTGTAAAATAAAGCAGTCAGATTAGATGATCTCCTAGATCTATTCTAGCTCTAAATTGATGACAATGTTTTGCTTTTCTAAGGATTTCTCTAGATTTATGCTGAAAGAATTTGAATAGATATAGAGTTGAAGTATTCTAACCCCTCACCAAATGCCTTCTTCATTAAATTATGCTTCCTTGCTAAAATTCCACAAGACACGGCACCAAATTTTAGCAAGGATTTTCATTTATTTTGCCAAATTTTAATAAAGATATTGTTTTCTATGTCCACGTGTAACACTATGACTCCTACCTCCACGCCTTTGCACTGGCTGTTCCTCACTCCTGGAATGCACTCCCTTCTTACCTTTCCCTCCTAGAGTCCTTCACATCCTTTAAGTCTCAGCTCAAGTATCACCTTCTGCATAAAACTTTTCCTGAACTTTCCAATTTCTAGTGCCCTTTCTTCCCAACTATCTTGCATTTAACCATCTTGTCTTTATTTTGTCTTTATTCTGTAATTACGTATGCATGTGTGATCTGCTCTGATATATTGTAAACTCCCTGAAACAAGATTTTTTTTGTCTTACTAATCCTAGTACTTGGCACATAATAGATAATTAACAAATGTTCATTTATTGGTGGATGGCTAGAGCATATCCAAAGGAGGGCACAGCCTAGGGAGGGGAGTTGAGGATGAGTCATATGAAGGATGGTCCAAGGCCATCGTGGCAGTCCTGGATAAGAAGACTTGGTGGGGAGAGAGGAGATATAATTAGCTACCTTCAAATATTTGAAAGCAAGTAATGTGACTGAAGGATTAGAAATAATCTATTTAACCCCAAGTGGCAGAATCAGGACCAAAATAAGTGGGAGGTAGATTTTGAATCAATAAAAAAAAGAAACGTCCAACTATTACTACCATACAGAAAAGCTACTTTGTTACATGAGTTCTACACTTTAAAATGATTGAGCTTGGCCCCAGGAGAAAAAAAGAGAAAATCTACCCCCCTCCTTTCTTTGCAAAAGTTGGGGAAGGGGGCTATGAGTGAGTAACAATGCATATACTTTCATACTTTGAAGGCTGATAATAAAAATAATAGCAACATTTTAATTCAGTCCTTCCTGATTCTGGGTTCCAACGCACTGTCCACTGTGCTACTTAGCTGTCTCTGGTTTGAAATGGGTTGGTCAGTTTTATTGAACTGTTTTTTTGTCCCCTCTCTTCTTTACTCTATTGCAAGCACTGACTCTGATCAGGGAAGAGGGACATTTCTTTTTAAAAGGAGGTGATAGGGGTGGCTAGGTGGTGCAGTGAATAGAGTACCAGCCCTGGAATCAGAAGGACCTGAGTTCAAATTCGGCCTCAGACACTTGACACACTTACTAGCTGTGTGACTTTGGGCAAGTCACTTAACCCCAATTGCCCTCAAAAAAAAAAAAGGCAAAAAAATGAAAATAAAATAAAAGGAGGTGATGTAAAATAAAAAAGAGATCAATAAAATTTTAAAAACAAATGTGTTCCTCATTGTTGGAAGGATTCAAAAAGAGACTGGGCAGTCACATATCTGAAGTTTTGTAGACAATAGTAACACTACTCAGGTAAGGGTGGAGGGAGGGTAAGTAAGATCTGGAGTTCTTTTCAAATTACAGACTCAAGGTAAAACTATTTATATTATTAAAGGTTTTAAAGAAGAGAAATCTTCTTGAGAATAAAGGGGAAAGAAAAGTTCTAGAAACTGTAATACTTTCAATAAGGCACTAACTGGTCACATAAAAGGAAAAATAAAATCATTTTTACACCAAATTATTGCTATGGCCACCTATATAGTTAAAGACACTAAAGCCTGAACAATGATAAAGAAGCAGAGTTGCATTAATGCCATTAGACTATAAGAGAACCATGTAGGTTCTTCTCTTCCACACTGATCATTAATTTAAGCTTTACCCCGGTGGAACCTTAGTCTCTTCCCCTGCATCCCCAGGCTCTGATAGCGGAGCATTTGTCTTATGTCACCTGAACCCAGGCTTCAGTTGGCACTCCATGCTTTTCCACCTCTTACCCCATTAGAATGTAAGCACCTCATCTGGTTTACTTAGCACAGCGCCTAGTACAGAGTGAGCAGTTAATAAATTATCAATTTACCTATCTATTTGCCTGCCAATCCGATATACAGAGTAGAAATTTTATAAGTAATAAATTTATGATTTATTAATAAGTTTATAAGTAATCATGATATTACTTATTATTAATAAACAAAGCGAACTAGAGATCTTATCTCAACATGTTAAATATTACTTCATAGGTATACCCTTATGCAAAAACAAACTCACAGCCCCAGATCATATCAGAAGCGGGACTTGGGCAGCATTGCACATAAAGTATGGGTTCGACTGTGCAAGAACCCACAAACATAAACTGAAAGGCGTGATGGCTTAGAAGCAAAGGAGACAATTCACTTCATATTGAGAAGCAAAGTTGACAAAAAAGAAAACTGACAAATGTTGGAGGGAATACAGGAAAAGAAGAATGTTGATCAATTGTTGCTGGAGCTAGAATGAGTCTAGACATTCTGGAAATCTGTTTGGAAATAGGCCCCTAGATTTATTAAACTGTGCATATCCTCTGATACAGTGATACCACTACTAGATCTATACCCCCAAAGAGAACGAAGAAAGAGGAAAAGGCCTCCAGTGTGTAAAAAAAAAAAAATTGTTCTAACAGTTTTTTTGTGTGGCAAGATTATTGACTACTGGTTGAAGAATTTTTAATCACTGAAACTAATATCTAAGGATCAGATTTGTATAAGCCTCAACATTTAGGATTTGTAAGAGTTTAAGTATCCTAATTTTAAGGGTTACAAGCTAGTCCTGTCTCATGAAGAAAGATGAATGGTAGAAGAATTAACCTGGTCAGGAGATGTTTTGCCTAGCCCTGGGTCTCTCTGGTACTGAGTGATATCTGTTGCAGGACTTTCCAGAGGTGTTGTTCAACTCTGTGTTTTCCCATTGCTATGGATTCTGGATATATTATATCAAGTAACCCTAAAGTCAGAAAAACACAAGAGATCATGTAAATAGGATGGAATTAAATTCCTTCACCTGAGTACAGATGGGAATACCTTGAAATGAAGCCACACAAGCTTCCAAGATCCAAATCAGTCAGAGACAGAGAAAGATAGATGGAAAGATAGAGAAAGATACAGAGAAATATTCAGAGACACCAAGACAGAAACTGCCAGAGAAGGAGGAGAAGAGGAACTTTGACCAGCCAAAAATAATGACACAATAAGCAAAAGAATTCCCTGGGTTTTTTTTTGGAGGAGCAATAAGTTTATAGCAGGTAGAATACTTGACTTGGAGTCAGGAAGATTGGATCTTTCCTCAGAAACTTATTAGTTGTAAGATTCTGTAATGTATTATTAAAAGAATGGCTTATAAATACTTAGAAGATGAGGTAAGGTCATTAGGCAATTACTGGATGACAGAATTGGGATTCAAAAAGATTTTGACAGGCTAACAGATGAACAAGATCAAAGAAAATGAAATTCAGTAAGGTTAAATGTTGTATCCTCCATGAGTTCTAAAAGACATTTATACCACATGAGTGTAATGGAATATTACAGAAATGTAAGAAATGACAACCATGAAGAATTCAAAGAAACATGGCCCTCCTTATATAAACTGATACAGAGCAAAGTAAGAAGAACCAAGAAAACAAGATACACAGAAAGCATCGATGTGAATGGAAAGAACAAAAGGAAACACAATATTATGGAATTACAATAGCTAAGTTTGATCTACTTTTTTTACCTTTAAAAAAAAGCACCTTCCTCCCTTCAGAACAAAAGTGGAATATTAGGAAAAAGTAATGGCTATCTTCTGAAAGAAATACATGGGCCTTTATCTGCTTGCCCATATAATTTCTTGGCTTTTTTCTTCCACTCCAAGCATAGGTCAGAGACTGGAGTCCTGAGGCTGAACTTTTCCAGCCTCAGAGATAGAAGCAGCCACAATAATTATGGAGTTTTAAGAATTTTTACAGGAAGAGCCAGGAGAACAATTTATAATAAAAAACACAGTGTTTTAATAACAAATTTAAAAGACTTCAGAACCCTGATCCACCATATTTCCAGAGGAATGATGATGAAGAATACTACCAGTCTTCTGACAGTGAGGATTAATATACAAAATGAGATTCTCATTTTTGGACACAGCCAGCATGGGAATTTGTTTTGCTGAACCATACTTATTTGTCACAAGAGTTTTTCCCCTTTTCTGTTGGGGGAAGAGGAATGAATTTAAGGGAGAAAAATTAAATGCTTAACAACTGAGATAAATAAAATTTAGTTTAAACAAAAATCCAGAAAGTTTCTTCAGAAGCACATGGTAAAAGTAGACATGTGCTTCTGAATGGCCTGATAAGGAAGTCCATGAACAATAGCCTTAAAACTCTAACTCTTGCATAGAGAAGAGGTGGAGATGTTTATTTCCTAGGCATAATGATGACAGAATCTAGCCTTCTAACCAGAGAAGGGAGATTTCTTTAGTAACACTGGTGCCTGATGGGTACCTCAACAAGAATCCCAAATTCAAAAGTTTTTTATAGGAGGGAGGTGGGCAAATCTGACCTTCTAGAGATAGAAGGGGCTTTCCTGAGCAATGTATCTATTGGAGAAGAAAATACCCATCTGAATCTCATAATGCCTTAAAGAGTCAAAAACACAAAATTAAGAAGACCTTATGGATCTTATCATGAGTGATGGTAACATTTGTATATCCAATAAGAAGAGAGTTGCCTATTGAGCAGAACAAAAATCTACTTTCCTTCTGGGGGGAATACAAACAACGGGGTGTTTCCACAAATCCTGGGAAGACAGTGTTGGACTCCATGGGAGAGAGGGATTTCACCAGAATACCAAGGTGTTACCCTACTGTAACACTGGCAGTCCCCTTCTGAGTGGAAGGATCATAAATGCTTCATATGTTGGTTTTTCACTCTGTATATATTCTCCTATGAGTCGTTTCAAGTTCTGCATTTTTTTTTTTGTAGGATGAAATAAAGGCTATCCTTTAAACCAATATGCACTTTTTACTTTGAGAACTGGGAACCCTGTTATCCACGTTTTTGAAAACCTAAATATGAATATGTTTGGAGATATTCCAGAATAAACTGTGGGTAAGCATAAAAACCAAACAGAAATTGACCAATTAGAATAGTTTCAATATCACCCCAATCTCTATAAATCCAAAGCTTGGAGGGAGGGCAAGGGAAATGAGAAGAAGTGAACAGAGCACATGGGCTACATAAGCAAATATGAAATATATACAACATAAATTGGTGAGGGTGGGGAATTTTGAAGTGACTTGCATAGGAAGCAGGACTTTAGGTGAACCTGAAAAAAAGCTATAGGAAGTCTAAAGTGGAGGCATGGATGAATGCATTTCTAGCTTGGAGGTCAATCTATGCAAAGGCATGGGGTTTGCCAATGGTGTACTAAATATGGGGAACAGTAAATAGGCCAGTTTGGATGGATCATCAGAGTACACAAGAGGACATAATGATCACTGAAGTTGTAAAAATAGACTGGAGTCAAATTGTAAAGGGCTTTAAATACCAAGCTGGGAAATTTGCATTTTATCCTAGAGGCAAAATTCTTCAGTATCCTGAATAATCCTATGGTGAAGATGAGGTTGGACTGGCCAAACATTGATCCCTGGAATTCCCCTTTTAAAAATCTCATTTCCTTGGGTAAAATATCCGTGGGAAAATGAAACAAAAGAAGCAAATATAGAATGCATTTTAAAGTATCTGTATTTGCAAAGGAAAAAATGTTATCAATCACAGAAAATTATTAAACAAAGATATGTTCCAAGAGTAACTTCCTGCTAACCAGTATTTATTTATGTATGTTTCAAAAATATATATATAAACTTTGAGCTGACCCACTGAAAATAGATAGAGGGTTTTGTGACGTTCCCATACGCCATTTGATTTAGTAACCAAGTGACTAACCACAGGGGGTATATCAAAGCTGCTTAATTATTTCCTATTCTCCAATGTGCCCAGGGAAACAGGAAAAGAGCTACCTCAGAATAGGAAATGGGCCTGCTATCTCCAGAATCATTTTAGCCAATGAGTCAGTAGCGGTGCAGTCAGAGCACATAACTGAGCTTTAATCTCTATCCCCAGTGAGGAATAAATTAAAATCACTAAACACAAAAGCTCTTTTCTGTTTGCTTTTGTGCCCTGCCCCCTTCCTTTCTTTCCCTTCTTTCTAGAATGGACTTTCTCTTCCCTACTGGGTTTCTTGCAATACAGTCCAAATATGGCCAATGCTACTGCCACACCCTTCCCGATGAATGGTTTACCAGCACTCTCCTAAAAGGTAGACTCAGACAGATGGAAGGAAACAAGCCAAAGAGGCATGTAGACTTTCCTTTCAAAATCAACCAATTAAGAAACATTTATTAATTGCCAACTATGTGTTAAGCATGGTGCTGGGTACCAGGGACATAAAGACAGAAAGGAATCAGTCCCCACACTTAAGGATCTTACATACCAGTAATCCAGAATTTTAGATACCACAGTGTTATGGGTTGCCCTAGGATGGGGTGGGCTCCCTCTCATTAGATGTCTTCAGGCATAGGCTATTGGCTTGCTCCTAGGGTGCATTGTAGAAAGGATTGCTTTCTTTAACATACAGGCAACTAGGTGGCACAGTCAATAGAGTACTGTACCAAGAGTCAGGAAGGCCTGAGTTCAAATTGTGTTTCAAATATTTAGTAGCTCTGTGACCTTGGGACAAGTCACTTAACCTTTGCCTGCTTCAGTTTCCTCAACTTTAAAACGGAGATAATAATAGGACCTACCTCACAGTGTTGTGATCATGTTTGAGATATGATTTGCAAAATGCTTAACACAGTGCCAGGCATGTAGTCAGCACTTAATAAATGTTTGGGGATTTTTTCCCCCTTCCTTTTGGGTACAAGTTAGGCTAGATGGTTTTTATGACTTCTCCCAATTCCAAAGTCCTATGATGCTCTCATCCTACCTTCCTTCAAGGCTCAGCACAAGTACTAACTCAGCCAGCCTCCTTTGATCCCTCTCTCTTCCCGGTTGTTAAAGATCTTGTGCTCCTTAAATCACCTTGTGTTTACTCATGCATGGATGTAACCTGCTCCAGTAGAATGTAAGCTTCTTGTGGTCAGATAATGATTTTTCCTTCATCTTTGTATGTCTATTATCTAGCACAGTACCTTGAACATGGTAGGCATTTATTTGTCAAATGGAATTGAATGTGTCTGGAGGGATTTTGTGGATGGCAATAACATGAACCATGTGTCAAATGAGAAAAATATGTTCTGAATTAAATGGAATAGAACACTGAAGAGTCCTGAAGGTTTGTAATACATAGGCCTGCACACCAGGGGTTGTTATATTCACAGTATCTGTTATTAATGGCAGGTCTGGTCATGACTCTCCTCCAGAAGGAAAAAACATTCAGCTATCCTCTGGCTAACTCACACAGCTAAAGGCCACTAAATCTCCTGGAACTGATAACATTTATCAGTCACTTTAGCAGGAATGAGAGGGAAGTTGTGAGAACCACATCTGTTTAAGAGACAGAAACTCTCATATCCTGGAAGAGTCTCGTGGGCACTGATATCATAGGCATTTTGTGAAGTACAAACTAAAGTCTGTAAAGCTCTAATGAAAATGTATTCTGGATGAAATGGAAGAGAACACTGACGGCCTCTAAAGGTTTACAATACGTCTGACTGCATGCCTGTCAAAATGTTCATTGGCTTGGAAAATATTTATTTTTAACAATAAAAATAATAATAATTAACATTATACAGAATTTTACAGTTTGCCAAATGCTTTACATCTGTTATCTCATTTAATCCTTACAACAACCCTGAGAGGTAGGTCGATTATTATTTCTATTCTACAGATAAAGAAAACTGAGGCTGAGAAAGGTTTAAATGACCTGTGTGAAATTATACAACTAGTAAGTGTTTGAGGTAAGATTTAAATTCATGTCTTTCTGACTTCAGATTCAACCCATCTATTGCACCATCTATCGTGGTTTTAAACGACACCACAAAAAATAATCAGTTTTTGTGCCAAGATAATGGCCCCAGAAGTTCTAGGGGTGGTGGGCAAGGGGCACACAGTTATTCATAAGATCAAAAGACTGAAGAATACTACCACTTCCTTAGGAAAGGTGCTCTTTGATGGAGGCACATAGTCGAGTCAGACAGATGAGCCAAAGGAACCCTGATGACAGACATCACAGCTGGGCTGCCTTCAAACTCAGATGATGACCCTCTGTGAAGGAGAAAATCCAACTTCCCCTAAGCCTTGGCTGACCTTGCGCAGTTTTTAGAGATTCCAGGGCACGTGTGTTTCACTTGGCCATAGCATAGAAGACAATATAAACCTTCCAAAAACATAATTGAATAAAAAAACAAGACTGACCAGCTGCCCACTCATTGAACGAGCCAAATGAAAAGGGAACATGGTGTCCTGGGTTATCTGAGTGGGAAAGAGAGGTTAGGCTATACAAGAACTCACAAGGGAGGCCCTGGAATTGGCTTAAGCTGTGGAGAAAGCCAAAGGGAAAGCCTCTTTTTAATCTATCCCTTGATCCTGAAGCCACTCCTCAAGGAGGCAGGAATACCAAAAACTTATTTATTCTGTGATCCCTAATAGCCAGTGAGATGGAAAGTGAGAATCTGGGTTGTAAAAAAAAGAAAATGCCTACCCTTTGCCTGCCTTTGGCCTGGTAAGAAAATAAAAAGAAATGTACTTTATTTTTATTTATTTATTTATTTATTTTTGCTTAGCCATTTCTTATTTATTAGGAACATGCTTTGTCTCCAGTTCTTTACTTCTTCATGTAAGAAAATGCTGCTATAAATATTTTGTTGTGTGTGGAGCCTTTCTATTTTTCTTTGACCTCCTGAGGTTTATGCCTATAAGCAGGATCACAAGAATGTGCATTTAGGTCACTTTCTTTTCATAATTACAAATTATTTCCAAGAATGATTGGGCCAATTCACATCTCCTCCAACAGGGTATTAATGTGCCTATCTTTCCTCAGCCTCTCCACCAATGACTATTTGCATCTTTTGTTTTATATTTTCTTTTTTTTTCTTTTTTTTTATTTATTTACTCATTTACTTTTAATTTACAGAAATGTACCTTAAAAAAACTTTTTTCAGATAAAATAAACAACTGAGTAAAACCAAACCAACCAACCAATTACAAAAAAAGATCAAATCCAAAATTCTCTTGCTTTTCCTCTGCGATATGATCTTTACTTTTCAATATTTCTGTTGAGATGACAGCAAGTGTGTTATAGCAAATCTGTAACCATTATAGCCGTGTTAAAGCTCAGCTATAGTTTACTAAGCTAAAAACTCAGGGGCAAAATTCTCTTCTCTAGTCTCCAATCAAACTTCTCTCCAGTGAGATGTTGGCACATAAAGGGAACAAAGTTTCTGGGAACATCATTTTCCTTTTTGAAACGTTTCTCATTTTAATTGATGCTTTTTGTTTTTATGTCTTATTCATTTCCAAATATATTCTTGCCAGTCCCCTCCCTAGCAGGATATCCCCTGCAATAAAGATTAAGAAGTAGGGGAGGGACAGTTAGGTGGTGTAATAGATAGAGCACAGCCCTGGAGTCAGGAGGACCTAAGTTCAAATCAGTCTTCAAACATTTGACACTTACTAGCTGTGTGACCCTGGGCAAGTCACTTAGCCCTATTGCATCATAAAAAAAATAAAATAAAGTAAATTTTAAAAAATGTTTGAGTGAACAAAAAGCAAATGCTAAGTAAGTAACAAAAGTAGTAAACACATCTACCAAACCTGAAAGTATATACAATGTTCTCCACCCAGAGCCCTCTGCTCCTCCCGTAACATGAGAGAGAGAAGTTTTCTCAACTCACCCCCAGAGTCAACTTTGGTCATCATAATTATATAGCATTCAATTTCAGTTTGGGGGATGAGGCTTTCTGTTGAAATTCATGTGCCATATTTTGGTTAGCCATTTCCCAATTAATATGCAGGGCAGCTAAGTGGTGTGGTGGATAGAGCTCTGGACCTGAGAATCAGGAAGACTCATCTTCCTGAGTTCAAATCCAGCCTCAACCATTTACTAGTTGTATGACACTTAACCCTATTTGCCTCAGTTTCCTCATCTGTAAAATGAGCTGGAGAAGGAAATGGCAAACTATTCCAGTATCTTCACCAAGAAAAACCCAAACGGGGTCACGAAGAGTCGGACATGACTTAAATGACTGAGCAGCAACAAATTAATATGCACCTAGTCTGTCTCCTGTTCTTAGTAACAATAAAATGTGCTGTTATGCATATCTTGGCTCATATAGGATCAAGTTTTTTTTTCTGTCTTTGACTTCCTTAGGATATATGTCTACTAATGGGATCTCTGGGTCAAAGGGTAAAAACATTTTGATAATTTTTGAGCTCATTATTCTAAATTTCTAAGAACATAAATTTTCAACAAAAATCCAAAAAGCAATAATAATTCACCTCCTTGTCCCTCCCCCTCACCCCCCTTCTACTACTTACCAGCGATATGCTGGTAATTTCATAGTATTCTAATATGGCATAACCCATGACTTTGGATTCCAAATCCAATATTCTATCCATTCTAGCAGTGTCTGTGTAAATTCAGTTCTTCCATCAATTTTCCTGCAAAGTAAAGACCGATTTACCTTCACTATATTGTTACTTTCCTTATTTAAATAGGAATCATTCTTTTGGTCTCTGTTGCCTCATCCCCAAGAAGAGAAGGCTGGACCAGATGAACTCTAACCTTCCTTCCCACTCTAAATCTACAATCCTTTGATTAGCTAATTTAGGTATAACTTTATTCCATTCAGTGATTATCTGGACCTATAATTAAACTTGTTTGTTCATAAATGAGGTCTCAAAGACCAACAAAGATTCCCCATTTCTATCCAGAGCAATGACTACATAGGCCAAAGTAACCTGTAGAAGAGTGAAATGTAATCTATTTTTTTCAGCATGATATGCAGTATCTGACTAACATCTCTTACCTACATCTGATGCCTTCTCCCTACTTACATTGCCACCACCCTAGTTCAGGTCCTCATCACCTCTCACTTATATATGACAATAGCTTCCTAACTGGTTTCCCTGCCTCAAATGTCTGCTCACCCTAGTCAATCTTCCACATAACTGACAAAAGATTTCCCCTAAGCACAGATCTGACCGTGTAACTCCCTACTCAACAAACTTTAGCAGCTCCCTATCGCCACTAAAATAAATTTCTCTGCGAAGCTTTTAATGCCCTTAACAACCTACTCTAAACAATATTATTTATGGATAGGTTATGAAAGCATTGTAAAATGCTATGTAATATGTATGTTGTGTCCCATGTATTTATCGTGTTTCTATCAGCAATTGCTTTTTTAAAGGATTTTTATATTCTATAGGTTTTGAACAGCACTTAATGTTTTTCCATATTTGGACAAGACCAGGTCTTTCAGAGCCAAGCCTAGTCTGTATGTCTGTAGTAAAGGAGCTTTAGGAATAAAGTTATCATCTATACCCTTCCTTTCCTCATCTGCAAAATGAAGTTGGAGCTTCTAGGTGATATCTAACACTCCTTCAACTTTAAAATCTTATGATTCCTATTTAAATAAGGAAAGTAACAATGTATTGAAGGTAAATCGGTCTTTACTTTGCAGGAAAATTGATGGAAGAACTGAATTTACATAGAGACTGCTAGAATGGATAGAATATTGGATTTGGAATCCAAAGGCATGGGTTATGCCATATTAGACAAATTCCTTCTCTTCTCTGGGCCTCCATTTCCTCATCTGTAAACATATGGAGGTTGGCTTCAAGATTCTCTAAGATGACTTCCATCAATTCTATGAACCTACACTACAGAAACAATCGATAAAATGTCAAGTTGAATATATTATTGAAAAGTATAATGAAGCTCATGTAGGAGAAAGATAAATGTTAGTGAAATTATTAAAATATTAGGATAAATAATGATAAATCTTCCTTATTGTAGTAAGGGGATAAACTCTCTAAAATTAGAACTTCAAATGAGGACTAAGTGGAGGGTAAATATTCTTGTTTGGGATTTTTTTTTAAACTTTCTATTTCAAAGATAAGAGATCCAATACATCACTCTTTCCTGTAATGTCTTCTCTGTACCTCAAGTCTCTGCAGTTAGAGGTTGGTTTTTATTTGAAGAGTCATCAGTATGGAAGAGAAGTGAGCTCAGTCTCAGAGGATGGGGCTAGAGAAGCCACAAGGAGGCAGAGTTAGCATAAGAAGTCTTCAGATTGAAGCTGGTTGACCACTTGTCTGAAATATCCTGGAAGAGATTTCTGTTTTAAGGAAGAAGCTAAGATAGATAAACTCTCAGGTCTCTTGCAACTCTGAGATCCCGTAATTCTCTATTTCAGTAATTCTACTACCAGTATACTACCATAAGGCCAAAAGAGTAGGTTCGTTTTTAAAAGCATGGGCTAATAATATTCTCTTACTAATTGTATGGAAAGAATACTAGATTTTAAGTCAGGGGACCTAGATTCCAATCTTGACAGTTATTTTTTACTTCTGTGTCTTTTGGGGAAATCACTGCTGTTAATCCACCACAAATATTTATTAAGCAACTACCATGCAAGGCTCTGTGCTAAGCACTAGTGCTACAAAGGCAGAAAAATCAATAACTCCTGCCCTCAGGGAACTCATATTCTAAGGAGCATGGGAATGGGGGCAGAGGGAGGGAGGGAAGACAATGTTTATATAAATAAATATATGGCATCACCTTCCTAAGGTCGTGGTCCTCTTCAAGAATGAAGGACAAACAACAAGAAGCATATAAAATTAATACAAGATAGATTTTGGGAGAAAGAAGAGGGAGGACACTGGCAGCCAGGGAAAAATCAGGAAAGGTTTCATGTAAAAGAAGACAGTGCCTGCCCAGAATCTTAAAAGAAACAAGGGATTCTAAGTGTATTCCCGGTATGGGGCACAGTCAGTGCAAAGCACATAGATGAGAGGTGGAGAATGGACTCTAAGAATGTCAACTTGGCTGAGCCATAGAGTAGACCTATCTGGGCTTCAGTTTCCATCTCTAAAATGAGGAAGTTAGGTAATCCCTAAAGTCACTTCCAACTCTAAATCCTGTGTTCCTATAAGAGTGCAGTAAAAGTAATTTTCACAGTAGTATAAAATCGGTTTATGACATTTATCTAATTTTCTTTGCCTCTTTAAAATCATCTTTCAATTTCAGACCTACACATCCAAAGATAGAAAGATTTGTAGGTTTCTTTCCCTCTGCTCCAGCAAGCGTATCATTTTTTGAAGCCTGCTGTCTGGGTTATGTCATTCTAACGGGTCACTAAATTAATCTATATTTAGCTAATGTCTTCTCCAGGAAGATTTTAGGAAATCAAAATATAACAGATTATTCTTCATAAACTAGACTTCAGTGCCTAGAGGGAGCCCAATATTGCCACTGGGTTATAAGGTCAGCTTCAAGGGAGTGATGTTCATTTCTTAAATACTAAATGGGAGTGGGAGGGGAGAATCTACTTCATTTTTTTTTTTTAGTTCAGGTGTATATGCTGAAATTTCTCTAATGATAAATAAATATTCAGAAAGACCAGATTTGAACTCAGGTCTTCCTGACTCCAGATGTTAGGTCTTCATCTCCAAAAAGAGTAGCATGTTGTTTTTCTTCAGTTGTACAGTCCCATTCTTTGTGACTCCATTTGGGATTTTCTTGGCAAATGGGTTACCTTTTCCTTGTCCAGGTCATTTTGTAGATGAGGAAACTGAGGCAAATAAGGTTAAGTGACTTGCCCAGAGTCATATAGCTAGTAATGTTTGAGGCAGCATTTGAACTCAGGTCTTCCTGACTCCATTGCGACACCTAGCTGTCTCCTAAGCGTAGCATGGTGCAATGCAAAAAGTCCTGGCTCTGGAGTCAGAGGGTCCAAGTTCATATCCAGCTTCTCATGCTTATTACTTGCGTGCCTTTTCCAGGGCCTCAGTTTCTTCATCTGTGAAATGAGAGGGTTGGATTAGATAACCTCTGAAGCTACTTCTTCCAAATATAGAATCCTGTGAGTCAGCTGTAGTAGGATGTGGACAGCTTTCTGTCTAATACTAGACAAAAGAAGGTTTAGCATCCATAAAAGTGACTCATTCAATAAGCATCAAGCTATTACTGTGTGCCTAGCACAGGGTTAAGCAGTGGGCGTACAAAGACAAACATGAAACTGTCTTGGTCCTCAAGGAGCTTTTATTCTAGCAGAGAAACAATGTGTACACCATACACACACACACACACACACACACACACACTCTCTATATATGCACATATAATAACTAGATGTGTAATTTCATTGGTACTGAAGTTTTCAGTAAGGAAATCCTCTCCACCAATGCATCAAATGCTAGGAATTCTGAGAGTTATAAGTGAGGGGGGAATACATTCTAGGAATGAGGGACAATCTGGGAAAAGGCACTGAATTAATTGTTGTATGTGAGTATTAGCAAAAAGGCCATTTTGTCAGGACTGCAGTGTACAGAAAAGTAAGTCATGTTATAATAATTCTGGAGGAAGGGAGGTTGGAATAAGACTGTGAGAAGCTCTAAACATCAAATAGATGTGTTTGTATTTGACTCTGGGGGTAACTGGGAGCCATGGTTTAGAAAATAACTTTGCCAGCGATATGGATGATGATGGATTGGAATTGGAGAGACTTGAGGAAGGAAGACCAGTTAGAGGATGGTTGCCTTCATTCAGGAGAGGGGCCTGAGCTAAAGTGGTAGCCTTACGAGTAGAGAGAAAGAGTATATGAGAAAGATGTTGGGTCTGCCTACCGTAATTTTCTCCCCACTCAATCCATCCTCCAGCTGCTAATATGATTTTCCACAAGTACGCATCCCATCATATCATGCTTCCTACTCAATAAACTCCAGTAGCTCCCTATTGCCATGAGAGCAAAGACAAATACTCTGCTTGGCATTCAAAGCCCCTCATAACCTGCCCCCTCCCACCTTTCCAGTCTCCTTATACCTTAATCCCCAACATACACTCTTTAATCCAATGCCACTAATCTGGCAGAACCATGGGCATGGAAGGCCATAGTAATGCAGTGCCACCTACTGCAACTTCCCTTGTTAGGGTACCCAGCACAAATATCGGGGTATCTTTCATACCTGTAGTATTATAATAAACCCTAGTTCAATGAAGAAGTGGGAGGGGGGGTAGAAAGTAAAAACATCATTTGGTTTAAGCCCCTGCTTCTGTACCTGAGGAATTTTAAGGACTCAAGAGATGAATGGAAATGGCCACAGTCAAAAGTAAGTCTGGGTGCCAAGATTCAAACCCAAGTCTTCCAACTTCAGATCCTCTTCACTAAACACTGCCCCACATTCTCTCCCCTCTAGTGGCTTCCTCTCTCCAATCAAGCAAGCAAGCAGCCTTTTCAGACACCTGTGCTAGGTGCCAGAGATAGAAACATAAATCTGAGGGCACCCCAGACCTCGGAGGGCTTACATTCAGCAACATGTTCATAAGTAAGTAAATATATGGATACCTACATATATATAGTATATATAATATAGTATATATACATAATATATAATATAATAATATATAATAGCTAAAATTAATGTAGCACAGAACACTTTACAAATATTGTTTCATTTTATCCTCATAAGGGCCATGGGAGACAGTTCTTATTATATCCACACTTTACAAATAAAGAAATTGAGGCCTTTTCTTTCCTTATTGTTGTTTTTTCTTTTCTTCCTCATTTTCTTTTTTCTTTTAAAAATATCCCATATTCTATGGGATGACTTTCTGGGAGCAAGGAAAGCAGGTTACACTGTGGGAAATTTGGGCCATGGAGAAACACAATATAACAAAATTTATTTTTAAATAAAAATAAATAAAACTTCATTTAAAAAAACATAGTGATAGAGTAACACTATATATGTCTAACTTTTTGGCCTGGCATTCAAGGCCTTCCACAAAATTGTGTGCTCTGATACTTCTCTGATCTATTACAGGACACAAGTTGTATTAAATGCATTCAAGGATTGCAAAGGAAAATATTGAATGAGTAGCCTAGAGGGAGTGGGAAAAGAAGGGAAGGGAAGGGATTGGGACAGTCTTCATTAAAGAGATTTAGAATCTGTTTTGATTTATGTAGTAAGCACTTTATAAATGTTACTTATCATCATCATCATCATCTTCTGGTTTGGGTCAGTTTGCCTTGAAATTTGTTTGTTTGGTTTTTTGCCTTAGACCTTTGCTTTCTGGGTTTGAGGCTTTTTTTTTTTTACCTTCATTTTATATTACAATTACTGGGCCTCACTCCTCGGCTGGCTGTTGAAATGGCCTGTTTCAGTCACTTTTTTTTTTTTCCTTCCATGGTTGTTTGAGCAGGAATGGGTTCTGTTCAACTGGAAGGTGCTGATCTCTTAAAAGTCTTTTGGTTTGTTTCCCTGCCCCCAGGGCATTTCTTGCCTTTGGAGCATCCATCTTAGGCTCATCTTTTGACTGCAATGCATCCAAGAAATGCTGCCTTGTTGATAGAAAGTGTCCTGCCAGCTCCTGCAGTCCTGACCCAGCTGTGGGGAAATTCCAGAGTAGTTTCCTGGGCTTAGGCATCTTTCTGGGATAAAGGTTTGTAAAGTTCTGTTAGTGTGAACATTTTCCCCTGTATAACCCTTTGGGAGTGGGAATGGCCTCCCACCACCAAAGTCCTTTTCTGATACCACTGTCATGGGAGGCACAGGGAAGGGATTGATCAAGATACCTCTCTGTTCAATTGATTTCTACCCCAGCCTAGATGATGCAATGACAGAAAATAAGGAGCATGTAATAGTAAATATTTAAAATATTAAACAAAGTGCAAACCAAGTCTATACTCTTCCTTGAAAAAAAACTGAGTCAAGTCTGATAAAATGAAAGGGTGGCTCGCTAGGTGCTGATCAAAGGATCAGCCATATTGTCTAGGAATCCAATAGAGGCAGGAGACAGGTAAGAGCAGCAGAGAACAGAGCCAACTATAGACAAGGAACCTAGCTAGCAAGAAAGCATCATTCCTTGGCTTTCAGGAAAGAGAAGGGAATTTCTCTCCTCTATCAGTCATGATATCTTGCAGCAAAACTACAGTTATTCCTTCCACATCCCAACTTTCTTTATCATGATTTTGAAATATCATGGATTGGCATAAGAAATTAAATGGGAATTTTGGGAGAGTTTTGCAGAAGCTGCAGACAACACATGAAGGCCAGCAGACTATACAGAAAAAAGTTTAGAAACTCAGAAATGCATAAAATATATGTATAGTATTGTATAATATTGATATATTTTATCCCGTATACCATAAAGGAATTAGACTTCTTCTTTAAAGATATGAGACTTCTTCTCTGATAAGGAAGGACAAAAAATTTTATGTGGATTTTCCAGATCTTGGTGGCACAGTGCCTCTAACACTTGTGATGTGGAAGGGATGATTGTATTTGCTTGGTAGAAGACAGGAAAGAGGTTCCAGTGAGCTGAAGCAGGTCACAAATCTAAGCAGAAGATATGTCAGAGGAATATGTCGAGAAGATTGTCAGTCCCAGCTGTTCAGAATGGAGATGCAGAAAGCAAGAGGACTAGGCAGCTGAATGATCTGCCCAACAGAGACACTGCATCAAGGAGAAATAACATGGATGCATCTCAGAACGGGAAAGCACACTGGGGCCCCGTAGCACCAGAGGTGTGACTTGCCTAAGCCATATGTGTATATTTTGTGTGGCCTTTTCTACTAGTGTATCTGTGTGCCTACTCTCCCTACAGGGACATTTATATGGCATAGCAGATAGAGTGCTGGGCCTGCAATCAGGAAGATGTGACTTCAAATCCAGCCTCAGGCACTTACTAGCTGTGTTTCCCTGGACAAGTCATTCAACTCAGTTTGCCCCAGCTTCCTCATTTGTAAAATGAACTGGAGAAGGAAATGGCCCACCCTATCTTTGCCAAGAAAACCCCAAGTGGGGTCACAAAGAGTTGGACAAAACTGAACAACGACAACTCTTCTTATAGATGCTAGGTATAGTTGTGGGATAATACACCCCAGTCTTATTGAGGAATATTTTGTAGCTACTATTCCTACAATGTAACTACAGTAAACACCTTTGTTTTGAGCTCTATTTGTGTACTCTGGTTGATTGTTGAAGGTAAATGCATCAGTAGAGGCTTATTAGTAAGTTTTAAAAAAGCAGACCTCCCACTGCCTTCAACTTGAGGTAGTCACTGTCTAGGGACTCCAATCTGTGGGTGTGAGTCCATGGAGTAACCTGAAGTGGGTGCTGTACCTAGTTGTGGCTAGGAGGTGATGATGAGTTCTCAAAGACTATGCCAATAGAATGGAAGCTCTGATAGTTTCTACCATGTTGGCTTTGTGAGAGAATGCCCCCAAATTCAGAGAGGAATACTGCCAAAATAGTGGCCACCAAGTTTGAATTTTAGGGGACACTAAAACTCATTAAGTTCATTAGACCAAGATGTGGAAGGATCAAAATCTGCAAGGAGTAGGGAATATCCATGCTGGTGAAATCAAGAATTGTTTGCTATGTTGGTATACGGAGAGGGACTAAATGTGTGATTTCATCTTTACAAGAAAATTCCTGCAGATTTCGAGTTGACTAGAACACAGAGAGGGTATGTGACCTGCCTTACCTCACACAGCCAGTATATAGCAGTGGTGGGAACTGAACCCAAGTGTTCCTGCCTTCAAGGCTGGCTCTGTATCCATTCAGCCTCATTGCCTAAAAATACCAAGATAACCTCCTTTTTTTCCTCATAAATGCTTGTTCTTTCCATATCCGTTTCTCCTCCTCTTCTTCCTCTTCTTCCCCATCTTCCTCCTTTTCCTCCTCCTCCTCATTAGTGGGGTCTAGTGGCTAGATAGCTGGCTTCAGTCAGGAAGACCTAAATTTAAGCTTTACTCCAACACATACTGGCTGTGTGACCTTGTGCTGGTCACTCTCAGTGCCAAAGGCAAGGCTCTAAGACTATAAATTGCAAAGCAGTTGGAGAAGAGAGAGTGTCACAGCACTACACTGGAGAAGAGAGTTCCCTCACCTAGGAGTTCCTTCGACCCATTAAATCATTCATCTTGTGCCTTCCCCCCAAAATTGTAACTGGCATTATTTTTGTTACTGGGTCCCATGCTAACTTGATTTATAAAGTCTGTCCACTGAAAATAAACATTAAGGGGATAATTAGAAGGCTAAGGTTAAGGGACTGGGAGCTGGGAAAGGGGCTATCACAAATGTTCATAGATTTCTGTGAGCCGATAAGGCCCATTGTTTCAAAGAAATTCTAATCAAAGAGCATCTGCTGAAAAAGATGGCTAATCCCAAGTGTTTACTGAGCCCCACCAGATTGATCAGCCTCAGTCTTCAGTTACATGAAATTTTTGGTTCAGTACTAGTCTCATTTTCTCATATTTCTCTTCATAATTGTACACTCCCCCACTTTCCTGAATCATTAATGGTCCAAAATGATTTCAATTCAGAACATTCTATTCAGACTAGAGATGTAAATTTTCTAGAAATTTTGAAATTATTGGTGACAAGGAGAGGGTTGGAGGTTTTGTTTTCTCAGTTTGGAGAAGAAGGAGTCAAAATTTGAGGCAAACTAGAAATCTACATAATATTTATTCTTTAGACCCTTTTACAGATGTAATTTCTCTACCTCTTCATCCTCTGCAACTTGCAATGAATGATGAATGAGCTTGCAATTATTTGCATAGTGGCCTTTTTTGCAAGTACTTATTGTGCTTCAATACATGATCAAATAGCCCATGATGTGTGTCTTGTAGTCTTTAGGCTTGTTATAAAGCTGACTCTACCAACTCCTTTATTTGCCTCTCTTAGGGATTTCCCCACACACACACACTCCCACACATACCTACATGCTCAATAAATCACCTCTGGCCAAACCTCTGTTTGGCTTGTAAAGCCCTTTCCAAGCTGCCCCTTCCAATCTTTCCAGTTATTATACCATCCTGTGATACTGGCCTCCTTGCTTTACTTTGCACAAGACACTACATCTCCCATCTCCTGAATTTCCATGGCCCTCCCCCATGTCTGGAACTTCCTCCCTCCTCATCTCAGCCTCCTGGTTTCTATGGCATCCTGCAAGACTCAGCTCAAATATTGCCTTCTAAAGGCCTTTCCCAAGTCCTCCCATGACTCCCCTTAATAGTTTCTTTCCTGAGATTGCCTTCCATCTACCCTATATACATCTTCTATGTACACAGTTGTTTGATGTCTCTTTGACTAAATTGTGAGCTTCTTGATGCCAGGGACTATGTTTTTGCTTTCTTTGAATCCTTAGCACTTATCACAGTTCCTGACACATAGCCTTCTTTCCATTTAGCTACAACATCCCTCTTTCTTGTGGTTTATAATGAGAATGGCAAGCTTGACATGGTTCACCTCTTCCTCCTCTATAACATCCAAGTTTCATGGTCTTTAGCAATGAGAGAATCTTGCAAGAGTTTCTAACCAGGACAGTTTGGTTTTTTCCACCTGAAGAATAAAAGAGTGCCTTCCAGTCTTCTCCAGATCTTCAGTCTCTGTGGGGAGAAACAGAGACAAAGAGAGAGACAGACGGAGAAAGAGAGTCAGAGACAGAGTAAATGCATTGAGATTTCTGCAAGGAATGTGTTTCCTTTCTCAGATAAGAGCTTGATTTTCTTTTCCTTTTATGTTAGTCAATAATTTAACTCAGCTTGTGGGGAGGGATCCACAGTAAAGGAGCTCCTTAGTGCAAAGGAAGAGGACAAGTACCCAAGTGCTCTTTGACTCCAATGTCAATTTCGTCATAGCATTTGGTACCCAACTATGCCCATAGTAGTATGGCCCCTTGGTAAAAGATGGAGAGAACAAAGGGCCCTACCCCCCACCCCCAAACTAGTAGATCAGTGTGGCTACACAAACATCAAGCCAAATTAATGTGTTTCTCACCTGAAGGGTTGAGGGAATGACTTCCAGTAGAGCCCTGGTCCTGGGATCCCTCTGAGGAGAGCCCCACACGATCAAGAAAGAAGTAGGATTTTCCCTCTGCGAAAGGAGGCTTGGTTTCCTTTCCTTTTCTTTTATTGTTTCTGGATTTGCTTGCACTTAGAACTACTAGAACTTTGTAAAAAATGATATTAGTTTGTGAAACTGAATCACCATGTATTTGGAATTTAAAAGAGGCTTAATTTCTGGATTTGATTATAAATGGTGCCACACAGTGCTCAAAACTTTAGTACAAGGTACAGGGAAAGACATTCAAAAATGATCACATAGACCCTCTATAAATTGCAAAAGAGCTATCCAGTGTTTGGAACTATGGACTTCACCAAACACATGTAACAGCAAGCACCCTAGCATACCTAGGGCAGCTACTAGCACAGGTTCTTAGATCTGCTTTTCTAAAGGAAAGCAACTCAAAATGGGTTAACAATCTTACTTTAATCAAACATATCATTTACCTAGTTCAGGGGGAAAAAG
>CM053586.1:55985285-56003709 GCA_028646515.1 Pseudochirops corinnae
AATCTAGGGTTTCGGTGCTGTTCTTACTTTGCTTCTTATGCTTATTCTTACTCATGGTTGTTCAGTCCGTGATTTTTTTTTAAAATCTCTGTGGGGCTCTGCTTCCAGAAGGGAAAGCTCTGTCCCAAATAGCTGAGGTCCTCCCAGCTGCCGTAGCTCTCAGGAAGGTGCTGGGACCCTTCCTACTTCCTTCCGGCTGACTGGATAGTGAAGACTCCAAGACCAAGGCCCAAGACGGTGATCCGGATCCAGGCCGCTCAACGTGAGAGCACTGGCCTCAGAACAATCGCTTAGTCCCCTGGCTGTCAGCAGGCTGCGGCTGGGAAGCTGCAATGCGGAGGCGCGTGCAAAACCTCTGCCTTTTGCTTTTCTGCTCTGGAGGCCTTTCGGCTGGACTGCTTTACTCTCCTAAATTTTCAAGTCCCACTGAGCTAGTTCTGAACTGCTTGCAGCTGCTGCTAATCTGCTCACCAGAGAGGCTCCTCTGCTCCTCCCGTCCGGCCGCCCCAGGGCACAGCCGGGCTTCAGGCCAGGCTGGTTTCGGTTCGCAGTGCTGATATGGTTCCTCGTAGCTGAGCTGACTTTAGTGAGAAGTATCTTTGTGTGTGTTTTGGAGTTCTAGGATTGGTTTAGAGTCCTATTTTATGGATATTTTGCGGTGGCTATGTGAGAGCTGCGATATGTTGCTGCTGCTATGCTGCCATCTTGGCTCCGCCCCCCCATTTTGTAAATCTTAAAGAGCTAAATAAATGTCAATAAATCCTCCCCTAGTGTCTCCCTTGAGCTTCAGTCCCAAATCACGGATTATCCATTGGCTATTTTCAAATGGAATATTTTAGATATGTCTTAAACTCTGAATATCTAAAGCAACTCGTTATCTTTTCCCCTTAAGCTCTACTCTCTTCAATTTTTCCTGTTTATGTTGAAGGCACCACCACCCTTTCAGTGTCTCATTTTCCTAATCTCAGCATTATCCTGGACTCCTTGTTGTCCTTTACCCCATCGAATCACTTACCAAATCTTGCCATTTTTAACTTCCCATCTCTTACTTCTGATTCCTTCTTGCCCGCCATACAGCTACCACTTTAGTTCAGGGATCCCTTTATAGAGGGCTCCAAATGTCAGCCATCTCTTCATTTGCTACTACCTGCTCTGCCTGGTTTCAACTCCATCACCATCTTCGTCATGTCCCTTCCAGGAAACATACCATAGAACCCATAATTGTGGAGATTGCCTCATCTTTTCTTCTCACACCTCATCAGTACCCTCCTTGCTCCTGCCTTTCTGATCAGAGGGCTGGAAAGTAAAGCAAAAACTCCTCCCATAGCCTTCCTTTGTAGAAAACTCAAAATACCTGGCCAGCCATCTTTTCATTCGCCATCAGTTGCTCTGCTTGGTTCCAGCTCCACTATTGCCTTCATCATCCCCCTGTGTGAAATACCCTCTGACACTCCCACCTCCCCTTTCAGCTTCCTTTTAGATTATAAGCTCCTTGAAGGCAGGGACTCTTTATTTTTCTTATTTATATCCTCAGCACTTAGCATAGTGTCTGGTATGCAGTAGATATTTAGTAAATGTTTATCGTATCCTATTATCACCATTCACCTGTATTATTGCTACAGGCTCCTGGGGGAGCTCCCTGACTCAAGTCTCTGCCCTCTAGTGCATCCTTCTCATTACTGCCCAAGTGATTTTCCTCAAGTACAAATTTGTTCACATGATTCTTTGGTGGCTCCTTATTGCCTCCAAGATAAAATATAAACTCCTCTGTTTAGCTTACCTACACAGCCAGGCCCCCACCCCAGCCTCAGTGGACATCATTCCTCTTCCTGCGCACTAATATCCAGGGAAACTGATCTTCTCTCTACTCCTCACACACAATATTTCATCTCCTATCTCTCTGTATTTGCACTGGCCATCTCTGGTACTTGGAGTGCATCTTCTCCTTATATAGAAGGAGTCTGTCTCTGTCTGTCTCTATCTCTTTCTCTCTTTGTCTCTGTCTCCCCTCTGTCTCCGTGGGTCTCTCTTTCTCTTTCTCTGTCTCTACTACTTCCCCATTCTTGAGTGTTTTGGAAGCTGTAAGGCAGAAAATTGAGACACTGCAGAATTTGGCTAAAACATGAACTTTGAGACTTGCAATGTAAATTAATAATTTGATTTAAAACTCTTACAAATGACTTTTTGATGTCTTTCTTGGGGAGATCAGTTAAAAGACATGTATTGTTGGGTCAATTATTCTTGATGGCTCTGGCATAAAAAGTGTCTTTAATGGATTCAGTTCCCCAGGTGAATTCTCCATATGCGAGATGCAATTGTGGCTTTACCAAAGTCTTTTATAGTTTCTACATCTACTTCCTGATGTTTTTGAAGCGGGTGTCGTATTGTAATTAATACTTAAACTTAGCACACATTGAATCTCAAGAGCAGTGCTATTTTGAGTTCACTGAAAGAAACAAATCATAGCCACTAGGTGGTGCAGTGAATGGAGTGCTGGACCTGGAGTCAGAAAGACACCTTCCTGAGGTCAAGTATGACTTCACAAGCTGTGTGACCCTGGGCAAGTCACTTAACCTTATTTGCCTTAGTCTCCTCATCTATAAAATGAGTTAGAGGAAGAAATGGCAAACCACTCTAGTATCTCTGCCAAGAAAATCCCAAATAAGGTCACAAAGAATCAGACATGACTGAACAAAGTTCATCAAAAAGCAAGTGAAAACCAGTAATTCTCAGACTTCTTTGCTATATAAATCTTACCTGCAACAAGTACTTAGCACATAGTAAGTGTTTCATCCATACTTTTTCATTGCTATTCCTTCATTCATTCCTTGAACAATTCTGAAATACTTGATTTACAGATATTTCATTATTAATGAAACAGATGTTAGTGATCCATTGTCAGAACCACCTGTCCTTTGAGCTATTTTCACCAGTAGTAGAAATAGATTGTATAATACTGTTTTCAGAGTTGTAATTAGAATATTTCTTCCTCTGCGTTTCCTCTCTTCTCCCTTTCCTCTTCCACCTTTTTTCACTCTTTCTCTCACTCCTTTTTTTAAACTTTCTCCTTGTCTTCCTCTTTCCCTTTCTCCTTCTCCTTTTCTTCCTCTCTTTCTCCCCTTTCTCCTCCTTTTATTTCTTTTTTCTCTTTCTTTTCTTTCTCTTCCTTTTCCTCCTTTTTTTTCTTTCTCCTCCTTATTCTCTTCCTCTTTTTTTCCTCCTTTCCACTCTCTTTCCATTAACATCAACACCACCACTAATCAATTTTTTGTTGAAGTTAGAGACTGGAAATATGAGAAGAATTCAAGGGCTTATTGTTGAATTTGGAGGAAAGAACATACATAACAGATAATGGATGGTATAAGGTAGCATAGCCAAAATACCAAATGACTAGTACTGATGATTGCTACAGAATTTCAGAGGGAGTGAGATCATTGGCATAGGGCACTCCCAGACGAGAAAATTTTCTTTACCAGGACAAAACAAAACTTGCCCTGTAGTAGGGAATTGCCTCTCTAAATAATAACTCATAAAACTTGATAGTTAGAAGGAATCTCAGAGGCCATACAGTCCAACCTATACCTGGAAAAAAAAAAGAATTTCTTCTACAACATACTTAGCAAGTTGTTTGAAGACCTCTAGTAAGAGGGAACTCATCAGTTCATTACCATACCATGAAAGATGCAGCATATCAAAGTGTTATACTTAACAGAGTCAGAGAGAAATATTTGGGCTCAAATCCCACCTTTACTATTTACTATCTATGCAACCATGGCCATGTCACTTAATCAACCAACCAATCAATCAAGTTCCTACTTTGTGCAAGGCACTGTGTTAGGTGCTTGAGACAGAGTAACAAAAACATTTCTGTCCTCAAGGAGCTTATATTCTATCAGGATTAAGTGAAATAATATGTGTAAAGCATTTAGCACAGTGTCTAGCACAGCGGTTCTCAACCTGTGGGTTGCAACCCCTTTGGGGGTCGAACGACCCTTTCACAGGGGTCACAGGGGTCACCAGAGACCATCGGAAAACACATATTTCTGATGATCTTAGGAACAGAGACACCGCTCCTCTGTCTGTCTCCAGGCGGGTCCACCCACATGCAGATATGCTCACATACAAGTATTAAAGGGTCGTGGCATTAGGAAGGTTGAGAACCACTGGTCTAGCACATAGTAGGCACTTAATAAATATTTATTTTCTTCCCTCCTACTATTAGATGACTGTCATTTAACATTGTTAGCTAGTCATACTAGCCTTGTTTCATCAGATGTTGATTCATTTTCCTTTGTCTTGCAATATTTATTCATGCCTGAACTCTTTTACCCGACCTGGAAACCCTATTACCTTCTGTTATTATTATCTTCCCTGCAGGTTTATCTGCTTATGCTCAAGGTCTCTAATTGAATTTTCTTCTTCCTGAGATCTTTGGTAATTTCAGTCTTTTTTTCCTTCTTATTGTCTTTTTTCTCCCTTTCTGATTCCTTCCCTTTTAAGTGTGGTTTCCCTGGAGGTTGCACCTCAAAGCAATTTTAGACCATTCTAATCCTGGGTAATTCTACCATAAGTGACTTCTGGGAACACAGAACTGACTCTGGTATATTCTGAACTCTTTGTCTCAGACTTAGTGGAATACTACATAGCCACACATGTATTCTTCTACTGTTCTCTCTGTTCATCTGTTTTAGGACTGGTCTCTATTTTGACACAAAGATCTACTTCACTAAGAGTTGTTTTCATAGTAGAGCAAGCTTTTGTCTTGGATTTCCCTGGTACTGGAGTGGTGGTAGTACAGTAGAATTCTGTTAAAACTCATGGTCTGTGCAGCCTTGTTGTCATAGCATGGTGGGTAATGGGAGAGGGCATGCTGAGTGAGCATGTTCAGGGCTGGTGAGTAACTGTCCCTGCTTTTTAGGTCATTGAATGGCTACATCATTTGTGTCCTTAGTGTCTTAGACTTTTGAAACAGTTGAAATTGCTTTATTTCTTCTGCATAATTCCTTTATGGAGAATTCTGGAAGGTTGTAAGAATTGGAAAAATTGTTTAGATCTCCATCTTGTTAGTCATGTGACCCAGAAGTCCCTAGCTTTGTATCATCTGCAAATTTTGATAAATATTCCACATGTGCCATTATCTAAGTCACTGATAAAAATATTTAAGTAGCATAGGGCTAATCATATACCCCAAAGGCATTCCACTGAAAATCTCCTTCCAAATTATCAATTACTCTTTAGGTCAGGTCACCTAATGAATTCTGAATTATTTTAACAATACTACTATTATGTGACCCATATCTCTTCACATCTTGTCCACAAAAATAGTTTGAGAGACTTTTTCCAATGCTATACACTCTATATTGAAAGTAGTCTCCTGACATACACAAAAGGGAAAGTAGGTTAATCTTGACAAACCTGTACTATTTCTTTGTGATCACTGCTTCTTTGACTGTTTTACAGCAATCATACTTTTAATAATATATTCTAGAATATTGTCAGGAATTGTAATTAGCAGGGGGGGGGCTCAAATGATCCAAGGGTGGTAGTGACATCAGGTGCAATGGGGTAGTAGTGTTGAATAAGAAAGGGGTGGTGGAAGCATAAGGAAAGGAGAGAAGATAAGAAAATTTTGAAAAAACCATTTGTACATGTTTCATCTGTTGTGTAACAGAATTAAAGTCATAGTGATTACATTATTTTCAAAATAAACACACAAAATGCAAGTTATAACTGCTCAGTGGTCAAGACCTCTGACAGATCTTAACAGCAAGCATTGGCAGGTGAGCATGCCGTGCATTGTCAGGAAGTTCAGCTTGCATCAGCAGCAGGAATATGTGCATGTAATGACTTGTTTACCATATGATACTTCACTGTTACATGATGCGATATCGTATCAAAATTTTAATGCAAAAAATTAATTTACAATAAATTATTAAATTTAAGATGTGTCATTTCAAAAATTTTTTTTGAAATGATGGAAATTTTGGACAAAAATACCATTAAAGGGTTAAAAGATAGTAGATATACAGGGGGGAGGTGAGTTATTTTTTCTTTTTGAAAAGGGGGTGGTAGACTAAAAAAGTTTGGAAACCTCTAGCATACTCTCTTTCTTTCTCTTTCTCTCTCTCTCTCTCTCTCTCTCTCTCTCTCTTTCTGTCTCTGGAAAATAGGAACAACATTTGTTCCTTTCAGTCCTCTCCCCGTCTCCATAATCTTCCTAAGTTGAACAGTAGCTTAGCAATCACATCTGTCAATTCTTTCAGTATCCTGTTGTAACATACAGTCCTGCCTCAGATCAGTCTCCTATTAGCTTACATTTGTATTGGAACAAAATGAAACACTTCTAGGTCATTCAGCAGTTAACAAAAGGAGGCTTACAAAGCTATCACATAGAAAGGATGTTTAACAAAGATATTGCAGCACTGAGCTTGTGTAGATCATGGCCCCCTTCTCTAGTAGTAATCAAGTATAGCTAGGTACTCTATCAACTCCCTATTACCCATTTTTCTCTGTCTTTTCTAGTCCAAAGATCATTGTCTTTGGCAGAGAAAACAGATGCAAAATATGAGTTGAGCCAATCTACTTTCAGTCCATCATCATCATTATTATATTCAACCCAAGGAGTAATTTTATTTTCATTTGGACTATACTTTTTTTTCCTTAATACAACTCCCTACTTTTTTGTAGTTGTTGGTATCCTTAGTTTTCATCCCTAGCCACATAACTTTTGATACTATTCTTATAGTTTTATTTTTATATATTCTTTTTTTTTCTTTTTTGGAGGGGGGAAGGCAGGGCAATTGGGGTTAAGTGACTTGCCCAAGGTCACATGGCTAGTTTTGTGTTAAGCATCTGAGGCCAGATTTGAACTCAGGTCCTCCTGGCTCCAGGGCCAGTGCTCTATTCACTGTGCCACCTAGCCGCCCCTATATATTCTTATAAGAGTCTTATAAGAGTATTTGCATTCATCCTCTGTTATCTTCCTTTGCTCCCATTTTCTGTACAGCTTTTAAAAACCAAAGTTGATCAGTTGATGAGTTCACTTTGTACACACACTCGTCTCTTTAGACAGCTTTACTTATTTTTTTTTTAATTCCTCAGTGGAATTGTTTCTCTTCATGTTTTCAGAATTGCATCTGTGAAACCTTCCCATTTTGTCCTCTAAATCTATAAAGGTTTCCCTCAGTGTGCCAGAGAGCAATTTTTAGCTCTCTTAATATTAAATGCGTCCTGGTGGAATAGGTGGGCTGTCTGTCTGTTAGCCCTTGTTGTCACTACTGGTCATATATCTTTAAAAAAAATTATTACTATTATACATATAACATTACCATTATGCATATACCAAATATAATACCATATACATAAATCATTATACATAATAGATATTACATGCTATCAAAATGTGAGAACACCAGTGACTCTCTTCAAATATAGGACAATTGCTCGTTTGTGTACTTTATACAAAGTTTTCTCAGCTTCTATTACAAAAAAAAGGCATAAATGATTCGAATGAAAGATTAGATTTAACACATTCACTTTGAAGGCAGATTATTTCCAAGATTCTCTGTCTCTTAAACATGGGAATTTCAATTTGCAAAGAGCAAAGTCATTAGCCATTCAGCCATGCTAAGAAGGGGCAACTCTTAGCACCTGCTTCCTCCCCAGTAGGTTTTCTTGGAGATAATACCTATTACTTAGCTTAGAAAGATGCTTCAGAAATGCCTTGGATCTCCCAATGGAGCTACTAAAGATGAGCTGAATGGGAAATTCAATGAAGTGTCTAGATGAAAAATATTTTTTTATATAGAATGTGCCTCTTCCCAGCAATCAGCTGTAAATCAATCTAACAATCAATCAAGATGAATGTATTAGACACCTGGTAGGTGGCAGGTACTGTGCCAACAGTCCGCGGTCTCAAAAACCTTACGTTTTATCAGGGTAGATAATGTGTAGATAACAAAGTCTATAAAATCATAAATGCAAAGTAATTGGAGGGAGCCAGATGCTAGTAGTTGAAGAAAATCAGGAAGAAAATCCGCTGAAGAAAGTCACTTGATTTAGGAGGGGCCTTTGAGATGAGATAAGACATGGGAAACGAGGGATTCTATGAGGTAGAGGTGAAGACAGAATTTCAGGTATGAGGGTCAGCCTTACAGAAAAGCATGGAAACAGTGGCTAGTGTTGTGTGAAGACTGGCGATAAGGTCAGTGTGACTGGACTAAAGCGTACATGAAGGGAAGTCATGTATAATAAGGTTGAAAAGGTAGGTTGGATGCAGTCTGAGAAGGGCTTTGAATACCAGGGGGACTTGTATCTGATTGTTGGATCTTAGAGGTAATAGGAAGTCTTTGGAGTTGTTGCTGTTGTTTTAAAAGTTTTTAAAAAAAGCTGTGGTCAGACCTGTACTTTACGCCACTTTGGCAGCTGTGTGGAGGATGGATTAAAGAGGTGGCTATGGGGGTGGCTAGGTGGTGAGGTGAATAGAGCACTGACTCTGGAGTCAGGAGGACCTGAGTTCAAATGTGACCTCAGATGCTTAACACTTACTAGCTATGTGACTTTGGGCAAGTCACTTAATCCTAATGCCCCGCCTTCCCGCCTCCAAAAAAAAGCAGAAAAAAAAAAGAGGTGACTGATTTGAAGCAGGGAAGTTAATTAGGAGGCTCTCTCAATGAGGGTGATGGCCATGGCCATATCGAAGGAATAGGACATCCAAGGAGATGTCAAGTTCAAAATGCCTAATAGGCAGTTGACCGAAGCTAGTGGAGAAACTTGGACTAGCTATTTAGATTTGAGAAGTCATCTCACAGAAAGGATAATTACAAGGGGAGGGGCAGCGTAAGATGCAGCAATTTTGTTCCTAGTGGGGATGGATACAGGAGAAATCAGAAAGATGAGACATTGCTTCGACTCACAAGCAAAGCATATTAAAACAAAACTCTCTTATCCCATCAGAGGGCTCTGACATCGGTATACTGGTAGAGGAAGGCCCAGACATTCTAATAACAAGGCTTGTGATGTAAATGCACTGAGGCTGAGGCCTGTTTTTAGCTACAGTAAATTACTATTTCCGTATCACTCTCAGATTTTTATCTCAGTGTTTTTCTGTTCTTGAATCTTGATTTCAGAGATAAGTAAGATGATAGGGGTGATATTTTCCCTCTTGAAACAGCAAGGTAGATTTTTATTATGGCTAGCCTTTCCTCCCTTTCGTTTTGACTGTCATACGGATTTTATAAAAGCTAATTTGTTGTGATCCATTAACATTTTTAACCGAGGTCAGGGGAGAGCTACAACCCCGTACAGACCCCTGTTCTGCTCAGGACCTTTAGACTTAGAATCATGGGACCATAGGTGTGAGGTAGTGGACCTGCGATTCCAATAAGCAAGATGATGTCCTGTCATAGTAGACTCCATCCTTTGGGAAAAGATACTATATTCCTCCGTCTCCTTCTATATATTTGTGATGATGTAGACACACACATATAGGTATGTGTATTTATGAAAGCTCCTTGAGGGTGGGACTGTTTGTCTTCGTGACTCTATTACCTAGGCATCCGAATGCATGATTGTTCGAATTATAGTGATCTTTGTACTGGAAAGGACAGGAAAAAAAGGGGTTAATAGGATAATCTGAGGGTAAAGAGGGTCATAGTAAGAAATCACCTGACTTCTCCTCGTGAGTTCAGGAGACCAGGCCCAAACGAACCATATCCCAGGGTCCTGAAGGAAATGACCAGTGTGATTGCTGGGTTACCATCAGTGATGTTGAAAAGATCCTGGAGAAGTGAGAGGAGATCTGTAAGACTGGAGAAAGGCAAACATCTCCTTTTTTCAAAAAAAGGAAATAGAATGGAGTTTACAGAATGAAGGCCAGTGAGAAGGATTTTGATTTCTGGCAAAACCTCTCTCTCCTCCCTCCCACTGTTTAAATTACCCATGAAAATCGAACATAAGAGTAGGCTCTATTAAGGATATAGTACCTAGGACTAGGACCTGGCACAATGGACAGTGTGCCAGGACTGGAGACAGGAAGACTCATCTTTCTGAGTTCCAATCTGGCCTCAGATACTTACTGGCTGTGTGACCCTGGGCAAGTCACTTAACCCTGTTTGCCTCAGTTTCCTCATCTGTAAAAGAGTTGGAGGAGGAAATGGAAAACCACTCCAATATCTTTGCCAAGAAAATGGGGTCATAAAAATTCTGACATGATTGAAAAGTGACTGAACGAATCCAGAACCAGGGAGGTGGTAATATTCTCACAATCCTTTGCGTATTGAGGTAGGTTCCAGGTGCAGCAGTTCAGGAAACACATTGATAATCTGGTGAATGTCATATAAAGGGTGACCATGATAGAGAAGGGCATGCTGTGTGATTCTGGGCAAGTCACTTACCTTTTCTGATTTAAATTTTCTTTGTCTGTAAAATGAAGATTACAATAGAACCTGCCTCAGGGGTCTGAAGACAAACTCTACCTATCTATCTACCTACTTATTATCTATCTATCTGTCTGTCTGTCTATCATATTTTGAAAACTTTAAAATGCTATATAAATGCAAGCTATTACCCTTAACTTATTAACCCTTAGCTACTTTTTCTGGATATACTTTCATTATATGTTTTTAAGCCTAATCCTAACTCCCTTTCCAGAATGGTAAAACGTAAGTTTTTTGAGGGTAGAAACTGTCAAATTTGTATTTTTATCCCCAGTGTCTAGTACAGCACCAGAAACAAAATAGGTACTTAATAAAAGCTTGTTAATTGGCTGAAATTTGACCAATTCCGAGCACTAGCAGGGTTCTTGTGTTCTTTCAGTCCTTCAAGCATTGACTTTCTGCATCTTTTGTTATCGTTGCCAGTTTATTGGGTCAGATACAAAGCTTCAAAGATGACAAAAATCCTTTTAATAAAGTACTTGAATTCTGCTAGGATGGAGTCAAGTTTACTGGCCTGCAGCTTGAAAAATTTGCTTCACTTTTTGAAAATTGGAACACCATCTGCCCATTTCAAGACTTACAATACCCATCCCATTTTTGATGATTTTTTTTCCCAAAATGACATCATTTGCATTTATTAAATATATCCTAGGGGCAGAGTAATGGAATATAGCTAAGACAAGATCCCTACCCTCATGAAATTTATAGTCTGTTAGGGGAAAAAAATATATCGCCTTCTCCTCGATCTCATGGGGAACTTTGTTTAGTAGCTCTAAAAATTAGTTATCACACCATGAAGCAACTGGGTGGCTCACTGGATAGGGTTCCAGATCTGAAGTCAGGAAGTCCTGAGTTCAAATCCAGCCTTAGGTATATACTAGTTGTATGACCGCGGGCAAGTCACTTAACCTCTGTTTGTATCAATTTCCTCATCTGTAAAAATGAGGATAATAATATGCATCTAGTTCCCAGGGTAGTTTTGAGGATCAAATGACATATTTATAAAGTGTTTGGCACATAGTAGGTGTTATATGAATGTTAGCCATTATTATTATCATAGTTTGTATTATATCTAATTGGTCATCCTGACTCAGATCTCTCCCCACTCCGTCCCATTCTTCAATCAGTTAACAAACTGATTTTCTTAAAGGTCAGGTCTGACTATGTTGCACCACTTTAGTGGTTTCCTATGACCTTTGGTATCAAATATAAAATCCTTTGTGTGTGTATGTGTACGTGTGTGTGTGTATGTTTTCTCATTACACATAAAGCTTTATTTTTTTAAGCGTATACTCAGTTCAGCATTTTAGTTCCAAAACTCTGTTGGTTGTTCTTATTGGCCTCTTACTCTCCTCTACTCTTTCTGTACAGTTTTAAAAAATGTTCCATTGGCACTTTTTCCTTCTTTTCTCTTCTTTTTTTTGACATCACTATTTTTTTTCTTTTTGGAGGGGGGAAGGCAGGGCAATTGGGGTTAAGTGACTTGCCCAAGGTCACACAGCTACTTTTGTGCTAAGTGTCTGAGGCCGGATTTGAACTCAGGTCCTCTTGACTCCAGGGTGGGTGCTCTATTCACTGCACCACCACCTACCCACTCCACCAGGTTTTTTATTGTTATTTTTATTGTATAAATTGCTCTCTGAGACTTGCTCTCCTAAATCTGAGCATTCCAATTTGCATCAGTTAATATGTTTTGAATACCATCCATTTCATCATCTCTCTGATAGGACTCATTTCATCATCTTTTTCCAGCACAGTAATACCCCATGACATTCATGTATGAAAATTTGTTAAGCCATTCCCCAACAGATGAGTACTCCTCACTCTCCAGTTTCTAGTTCTTTGCTACTACAAAAAGAGTTGCTATAAATATCACATATGTATATATGTCCTCTCCCTCTTTCTTTGATCTATTTAGGTTATATACTCAGTAGTGGCATGCATAGTTTAGTGACTTTAGAGGCATAGGTCCAAATTGCTTTCCACAATTGGATAATCCACAGCTCTACCAACAGTGCCTACTTTCTCTCCACCCTTCCAACAACTATCATTTTCCTCTTTGATCATCTTTGCCCATCTGTTGGGCCTGAGGTTGGACTACATGACCTTTAGGCTCCATTCTAGCTCTGAAGCTATATTGTCATCATAATGAGTATAATTGAGGGAACCCCCTAGTCATTTTTGTATAGAGGACATCCCATGGAGTAGCCCTGGAGTTGGGCCCTTTCCAGTGCCGTATGTGCTATTACAGGATTTGAGCACCCATTGGTAACATATTTGACCTGGTGTTTTGCAATGGTCCATGCTGCCTCAAAGCAGAAAACAATTTGGTACTTTAGGGTGACATATCAGTTTACTGACTTTCCAAAATAACAACAGGAGGAGGGGGCTGAATCTAATAGGATGAACTACTGGGACAGAAAGAGCCAGCCATTCAACAGACCCTAAAGTTGTGACTCCATCCTTAGGCGCTCTTCTTCCTCTCTTTGTAAAGCATCATGTAACTGGTGTGCTGGTAAATGTTTAATAACTAGCTCATTGAGGGAAAAATACTTATTGATAATGTTTTCTTCACCACTTTGTTAAGTCTAGACAATCAACAAAACAATAACTCAAGCCTTCATTTGTAGCATTTATCAATTTCCGATCTGTAAAAGCTAACGCTGAAATTTTAACAATCAGCTTTCTGAGAGGGCTGTAGCACAACCCTTCATGTTGCCAGAGTCAGGAACTTGTACCCCTTTCTCCCTCTTCTGCTTTTTATTTTCTTTCCTGGAGCATAGATGCCTGAACTGAGGTCCTGAGAGATGGACTTTTCAGGAATGGTTATTTCTGAAATTTGGAAATTATTGGGTTCCTCAGTCATCATCTGCTGCACTTTGGATGGGGGCCCCTGTGGATACTACGATGCTTCTTAATGAAGAGGAGAGTTAATAAAAGATGGAGTCCAATCCCTGGCCTGGCTTCAGAATTCATCTACCTTGAGGGAGCTATTCAGATGATACCTAAGGGAAAGTGAAATGCTTTTTTCAGTCATCCAGCAAAATGTTCTGCATTCTGATGTTTTAAATATGTCACTTAAACATTTCAGGTGACTACTTTGTGGCAGGCACTATGCTTGCTAAGTGCTAGAAATGCAAAGGAAGGCTAATGACACATCTTGAGAGAGTATAATAGGAGTTATAAGTTATTGCTTCCTGTTTAAATCTTTTTCAGTGTGCACTTGTGAGTCGTGTTTTAAGCATTTGTACGAATGTGTGTGTGTGTGTGTGTGTGTGTGTGTGTGTGTGTATGAATGTGTGTGTGTGTATAGGAAATAAATAACTGTCTTAAGACTTATCTACATTGTATGTTGAGTACCTTTTAATTCCTCCTTTTTGGAAGACTCTGTCCAAATTTAAGCTTTAAATGATTCTACCTAGGGTCCTGGGATGGAGTATAAAGAGTTAGAGAGCTCAGGAAGGAGTCTAACTTCTCTATTTAGGGTCAACTAGGTTGCACAGTAGACAGAGGGCCAGGTCTGGAGTCAGGAAGACTCATCTTCTTGAGTTCAAATCTGGCCTCAGATACTTACTAACTGAGCTACCCTTGCTAAATCACTAAATCCTGCCTGTCACAGGCTAGAGCTAGAGAAGGACACGATCAACCACTTCGGTATCTTTACTAAGAAAACCCCAAATGGGGTCACAAAGAGCCAGATGTGACTGGAAAAAAAAATGACGGAAGAACGACAAAAAAATTCCTCAGGCCTGAATCTAGAATTAGGGACCTCTTTTGGGGAGAGGGTGAGTTACCTAGCCTCTGTGGGCCTGGTAATTGGGACTATGTTTTTAACTCAATGATTACTGAAGGGTCCAAGTTCTCTTTGAATTTTTCCAGTCAAAAGGAAAGTAATTCAGTTTAAAGCATTTGCTTATTACATACTCTAGGGTTAAAAAAAATATTCGATTTGACAAACATTTTATTAAGTGCTTTTCATGCTCAAAGCACAGCTTAAGTAGGTCACTGCTTACAAGGGCTTTCCAGTGTTGTTATAGAGATGGGTCTTACACAGAATTGTTTTGTCTTAAGGTTGGAAGGGATCTCAGAGGCCATCTAGTCCAATCTGTACAAGAATTCCTTCTATAACATTTCTGTCAGTGTCATTTAGATTTTTCAAACTTAGTGTTATTTTTAATTGGTGGAAGTCACTTTTTCACCTTCTCTCTCACTGAAATAAAAAGAAAAACAAAACCCTTGTAGGAAATATGCATACAATTCCTGCAGTGATCACGTCCAAAAAACAAGCATATCTCAGTTTGCCCTCTGAGTCGATCACCTCTCTGTCAGGAGGTTGGTAGCATATTTTCTTAGGAGTCTATGGTTGTTCACTGTATCTGTCAGTTTCCTAACTCCTTCTTTATAAAGAAGAAGATGGTGGCCATAGAGAATGCATGTGCTCAGCATTGGCATTGCAATCTGCTTCTGCTTTCCCACCCCTCTCCTTTTTCCCTAACTTAGAGGCCAGTCACAAGTCCTTATGCTTTCTTTCCATTTAAAATCTTCTTTGCAATCCCCCTCCATAGTTAGAATTTGTATTCCTTAGGACTATGCTCTCCTTTGATCTACCCTTTCTTTTATTTATCCTTCCCCCTTCTATTCTCCCCTTCCTGTTTCACTATGAATGAAATGTATTTTTGCACCCGATTGCATGTGTGTATTTTTTCTCTCTTTTGACTCTTTGGGAGCTCTACTTGAACCCTGAAATTATGAGATAATTTCCTCTATCATTCCTATCCCTTTTCTACTCTATATATAGATTCCTTTCCTTTCTCCCTTTCCTTTCTGCTCTGAAGATCATCAAAATGTAACAATCCCTCCCAATCTCTTGGTCTACGACAACTGATGATGAGTGGTTTCTGAGGGGACACATATATCATCTACTCATATTAGAATGCAAATAGTTCATCCTTGTTTAGCATTTTATAGTTGTGCAATCATGTTTACTTTTTAATATACTCTTTATTCCTGTATTTGCATTTCAAGTTTCTATGCAACTCAGATCTTTTCAATAGGATGGCTTGGAAGCCCTCTATTTCATTTAAACTTCTCCCTATCGAATTATGCTCAGTTTTGCTTGGCATATTATTAGTTATAAGCCATTATCATTATAGCTCATTTATCTTTTGTAATATCACCTTCTGTGTTCTCTTTTTCTTAGCGTGCTTTCAGCTCATCTTGGTCAGTTCCGGGCACTTCAGCACCATGGCCATACCTTCAACCTGTCTGCCCTCCCTCTCCCCACTTACTTACCATCTGTACCGATTTTAGCTTCCCTATACGTGTTCTCTTTCTCTATTAAAATATAAACCTCTTGAAGGCAGAAATGGTCTCGCTTGTTTTGTATTGTATACCTAATACTTAGCATAGCCCCTAATGAGCACTTAATAAAATATTTTTTAGCACAATGTTTAACACATAGTAAGCACTAAATAAATTATTTCTCATTTCTTTGATCAACATGAAATAATATAAGACCGTCTATAATAAAGCAATAAATTGCATATAAGCAATGGGGAAAGGGAAAGGGTGATTTGAGGGATAGCCTGAAGTCACTGATTGGTGTCAATGAGGGTAGATGGTTCAGAAACCAGAATGGGGGAGGCATGAAAAACTAATCTAACTTCCATTTCCTAGATGAACAAATTAATTCTTAGAGAGAAGTTATTTGTCTAACATGACCCAGGCATTAAGGAGAAGAGTTAAGATTTGAACCTAGACCTTCCCACTCCCACTGTTTCTTTTCTACCACAACATGTGGCCTGCTTTGCATGCCGAGCAATGGATAGAGCATTGGTCCTGGAATCAGGAAGACCTGAGTTCAAATCTAGCATCAGACACTTAGTAGTTGCAAGATCCTGGGCAAACTGCTTAACTTCTGCCTGACTCAGTTTCTTCAACTGTAAAATGAAAATAATAAAACCTAATCTGCAGGATTGTAAGAATTGAATGAGTTGACATATGTAAAGGACTTATGCCACTTACCATGGTAGGTGTCTAATAAATGCTTATTCCCTTCCTTTTACTTTACAACAGTCCATCCGCCCATGATGGCTCATCTTCTTATCTCTAACCCTAGCCTAGGATCTCTCCATAGGACTTCTCTCCTCTTTGAATTCACAAGAAAGGTCCAATTTGTGTAACTGATAAAGCCTTCCACTGTAAATAAATTTTTGAGAAGCAGGAGGACCCATCACATCGGTGAACATGATGACACATAACACCAGAGCAAAGATTGTTGGGATAGGTTTTGTGATCAGCAGGAATTTCATCTCAGGAACTAGAGTTTTGTGGAAAGTTTGAAGGAGTAGCACTTTTATTTCATATCTATTGTCATATATTATCATAACAACAGTTTAGAAGGCATTATTATCAAATTGTGCAATGAACAGCTTATAGTCAGTGGACCACAAATCTGGAGGAACACAATGAAGGGCACTTAGAGGCAATTGGTTACATCTTAGGGATGAACATGGAGACTTGAGCTCTACTCCTGGGTCTACTACTAATGAGCTGTGTGATTGTGAGTAAAGTGTCTCTCCTTCATTGAGTTCCTTTTCCTCACCTCTCAAGGAGGAGCCTGCACCACGCGAGTCCATAGTGTGATATGGTGACCCAGAAAGCAAACGCAATATTGGGTAACAGTAAGGGAGTTGGAAGCTTCCAGAAATAAGGAGGAGGCAATTCTTTTACTCTTCTCTGCACATTTCTGGGTGCTTCATTTTGAAAAAGACATTGATAAGATGGAGAGTAGGCCAATAGAGGGCAATCTGGATGGCTACAGCCTCTATGTTCACACTGTGTGAAGGTGGGTTAAAGGAAATGGGAATGTTTAGCCAGAAGAAGAGAATGCTCAGGGGGCTCATGGTTAGTGTCTTCAAATTTTGGAAGGAATGTCACAGGCTGAGGGATTAGATCTGTACCCAGAAGACAGAATCCATAGCAAGGTGTGGAAGTTGGCAAGGGACAAATCTAGGCTGGATGTCAGGAGAAAGGGGAAGAAGGAGGGGATCAGCATTTACATTTTATCTACTGTGTTCTTGCCAATGTCCTAGGTGTTTTTATAAATATTATCTCATTTAATCCACAATGCTGTGAGGTAGGTACTGTACTATTATTTCCATTTTACAATTTAGAAAAGCGAAGCAAACAGTTAAGTTATTTGCCCAGGATCACACAGTGAGGAAGTATCTGAGGCCAAATTTGAACTCAGGTCTTCAGAACTCAAGGTCCAGTGCTCTGTCAACTGCACACCGGTACATATACCCCATCCTCACAGTTAGAACTGCCCATACCACTTCTAGGCCTATATCAGAAAGAGATCATACAAATGGGAAAAGAACCCACATGTACAAAAATATTTATAGCAGTTCCTTTTGTGGTGGCCAAGAACTGGAAATTGAGGGCATGCTCATCAATTGGGGAATGGCTGAATAAGTTGTGATATATGAATGTAATGGAATACTATTGTTCCATAAGAAATGATGAGTGGGAACACTTCAGAAAAACTTAGAAAGACTTGTCTGAACTGATGCTGAGTGAAGTGAGTTGAACCAGGAAAACACTGTATATAGTAACAGCAACATTGTGCAATGATCAACTTTGATTGAATTAGCTCTTCTCAGCAATGCAATGATCTAAGACAATTCCAAATGACTTGTGATGGAAAATGCTATCCACATCCAGAGAAAGAACATGGAGTCTGAATGCAGATCAAAGCATACTATTTTTCCTTTTTTTTGGTTTTTTTCTTTCTCCTGGTTTTTCCCTTTGGCTCTAATTCTTCTTTACAAAATGACTAATGTGGATGTTTAATATGATTGTGCACGTATAGTCTATATCAGATTGTACACGATCTTGGGTAGAGGGAAAGGGAAGGAGGGACAGAAATTAAAAACTCAAAATCTTGTAAAAGTGAATATTGAAAACTAAAAATAAATATTAAAAAA
>CM053586.1:56004209-56021323 GCA_028646515.1 Pseudochirops corinnae
GCCTGTTCATATCCTTTGACCATTTATCAATTGGGGAATGACTTGTATTCTTATAAATTTTACTTAATTCCCTGTAAATTTTGGAAATGAGGCCTTTATCAGAGACATTGGTTGTAAATATTCTTTCCCAGTTTCCCACTGGTGGATAGCATTATTCATTATAAATCCTTTGGAATTCTCTTGGATCATTATATTGCCGAGAATAGCTAAGTCATTCACAGTTGATCATTGTACAGTATTGCTTTTAATCTGTACAGTTTTCTCCTGCTTCTGCTCATTTCACTTTACACCAGTTCGTGTAAGTCTTTCCAGGTTTTTCTGAGAGCATCCTACTTGTCATTTCTTACAGCAAAATAGTATTCCATCACAACCATGTACTACAGCTTATGCAGTCATTCCCCAATTGATGCATTTTTTTTGCATATAAATTCTTTTCCTTTTTGTTTTTAATCTTTTTGGGATATACACCTAGTAGTGGTATTGCTGAGTCAGACATTATGCACTTTTTGATCATGACTTTCAGGTTGTCCAATAATTCTTAAGTTATTGTTCCTTGTTTTGTTTTCCAGGTCAGTTGTTTTTCCAATGAGATATTTCACATTTTCTTCTATTTTTTCATTCTTTTGACTTTTTTTTTTATTGTTTCTTGCTGTTTCTTAGAGTCATTAGCTTCTTCTACTGGGCCAATTCTAATTTTTAAGGAATTATTTTCTTCAATGAGCTTTTGTGCCTCCTTTTCTATTTGGTCACTTCTATTTTTTAAATAGTTATTTTCTTCAGTGAATTTTTGTCCAGCCTCTTCCATGTGGTCAGTTACATTTTTTAATGAGTTCTACTCCAGTGAATTTTTGTGTATCTTTTTTCATTTGGCCAATTCTGCTTTTTAAAGGTGATATTTTCCTCAGTATTTTTTTGTGCCTCCCTTACTAAGTTTTTAATACTCTTCATAATTTTCTTGTAACACTTTCATTTTTTTGCCCAGTTCTTCCTCTACCTCTCTTATCTGAGGTTTAGTTTAAAATCCTTTTTGAACTCTTCCAGGAATTTGTTTTGGTCCTGAGACCAGTTCACAGTTTTCTTTGAGGCTTTAGATGTAGAAGTTTTGACTTTGTTGTTTCCCTCTGAGTTTGTGTTTTGTTCTTCTGTCACCATAGTAACTTTTTGTGGTCAGTTCTTTTTTTTTTTTGTTCATTTTCCCAGCCCATTTCTTGACTTTTAACTTTATGTTAAAGTTGGCCCTCCTCTGGTGGGATCACTGTCCCAAGTTTCAGATTTTTTTGTGCTGCTGTTTTCAGAGCTTGTTCTAGGGGTAAGTTTTAAGTTCTTCCAAGGTGTTATGTTATAGGGATAGGTATTTTTTTTTTTTTTTTTTTTTTACTATTCTTCTGGCCTGTGTTCTGGTCTGTGAGTGACCACCAGCACTCTTTTCTGCCTGAAAACTGTGATCAGGATCTTTGCTCCATTGTGATCACAAGTTCTGATTTGCTAGTAATCCTCCTCACCCTGGGACTGTGACCCAGGACTGTGACCTGGATCTGCATATGGTCAGCACAACAGAATCCTGCACCCAGTGCCAGCAAAGGGACCTCTGTAATCTTGTTCTGACAAGTTGTCTGACTGCTTTACTCTCTGTGGGTTGAGAGCTCTAGAAGCTGCTGTTGCTGATTTAGTAATCCCCAAGGCCTGCTGCTGCCCTCCACTCTCACCCCAGCACTGTATACCTTTCCCGTCAACCTTCTAAGTTGTCTTGGGCTGAAAAATTGTTATGACTTGCCCTATTGTGGGTTGTTAAGGGCACAGGTGAATTGGATATAAATGAGAGACTACTTGTATTTGTTTCAGTTTTGCTATTTGTGGAAACTTAAAAAAAAGAACAACTCAGTTGGATTTAGTTAGGATGTGGACATCAATTCTTGAAAGTGAGTAACTAACATGGTTACTTTCTAAAAAAAACCCCAAACCTCAGTGTATTAAAGCACAGCTGATTGCTTTGTACTTATGAAAGGTAGTTGCTTAATTTCGCCTATGTCTTAAGAGCTTGTACTTAAGGCAGGGAAGAAACACTGTTGAAACACTTTTCTATTAGCTTTTCTGTAAACAACTAATTGGAGTATGAACTTGTTTCTCTTTCTTCCTCTAAGCAACAAATCTCTTGTAAATAGTGAAAAAGAACATCCTGCTCCTTGTTTGAGTTCCTTGTTGAACTTTTGTGTTTGAGTAGGTTCATAGAGGAGTGGACAGGAGAGTCTAAATTAAGTTTCCATAGTGATTTGTAACCTGATCTGTCAGTGTTACGTTACTCCTCTGGACCTTCTTTTCTTTTCTGTTAGTGGCATAGCTCGTTTTTGCCACGCAGAAATGTGAAAAAACAGCATTACTATCAAGTGCTTTCAAATACTAAGAGGCTTAATATCTGGAGATTAGACCACCCAATTTAAAAATTATAATCTGCCTGCAATTTCCTACTAAGGATGATTGTCTTCATCTTTTGTTGAAAATTATTAAGCCACCTGTGGAAGTCCTTGTTATGCATATAGGTATTTCCTGGGTTACAGACACTTGGTTTGTGAAACTCCTGTACATATAAACATGGTTTTATTCTGTTTCTCTTTTGGACTGCAACCAAGCTTTCTAGAGTTGTAGATGCCATCTAGTGGCTAGAATGAGGAGCTAATATAATGTTCTTGATTTACTGCAACTTTTTTTTTTAATCCCATGGAAGCTGCATATATGACATGCTTTCCCCCTTTTCTTTGTCTTTTATTTCACGACTCAATTAATTCCTCCTTAAGCAGTCACTTTTTCAGATATACAAATATTCATTCAAACCACCTGCCTTACTCTTTCTCTTGTAACATTGACTAGTTATCTCATGGAAGTTTTTTTTGTTCTGAGTAGGAACCCCACAACAATTATAATTGTGATCAACAGACATTTATTCACAAAAAAAATCTGTAAGTTTTGAAGTAAAATTAGACAAAATGAAAGCTAGTATCATTAACCTCTGAGGCCCTTGAAAATGTCCACAAGTACCACCCCCCTTTTGGAATTTCTAGAAGTCTCCATTTATTTTATAATATCCTAATTAAACATGATTTTGGGTATTAGCATTCAAAATAATAATTAAAAAACTTTCCCCAATTTTATTGTCTTTCTGTTTGTTTTAATATTGGTATTACGGCATTATCCCCCCATTTCAAATGTACAGTAATTTACATCATGGGTGAAATAGTAATGGACTATTATGGGCTAAACCAAGGAGTTAACTACCATTTATAATACTTTCTGTAATGTTTTCCAAAGGAAAGTATATTTTGAGGTCCAAACAAATGGCTTATAGATAAATTTGAGTATGTAAATGTATTTGTAAGGTGAAGAAATTCTTATATTTGAGAATAGATGTGAAATTCACAGGAAGTTTAAAAATCGGGTCTTGGTTTAACATATTGAGTATTTTTAAGCTTACTTACGACCAAAAATGAATAGCAAAGGAAGATGGGACAATTGGCACAATTTTGAGTGCCATCATCTGTAGAAGAAAGCACTTCTTTTTTGTGACATTGTATTGTTATAACTCATTTCTTCTAGAATTTTGAAGTCTTAGATATTTTAAAAAGAGCTGTTGTCTTGTGTATCAGGGTACCTGAGCTTTAATCCACACTATGAAGTTAAGTTGCTATGTGATCATAGGCAAATCACTTCCCTTTTCCTGGGACTCAATATCCTCAGCTACAAAACAAAGGAGGTTATGATCTTCAAAACCCTGTCTAACCCTATGTGTCTAAGATTTAAAATTTAAATGACATATTTTGAGCTTTTGTCCATCAATTGAAAACTTCTTTTGTACCTAGAAGTAATAAATGAAATCAAAGGTCTTTCGTTTTAAACACGACACTACTTATATTTAGACAGTTCTTGGTTCAAGTGATTCTGTGGAACTGGTCTGGACCTGTGTGGTATTTTTTTAAGTCTGATGTTTTTTAAAATGTTAGACTATGAGAGGCAGCACAGATAGATATATGTGTGTGTGTGTATATATAGACATACACATATTTATGTGTGTATATATATATATATATATATATGTGTGTGTGTATATATACACACACACATCTATCTCAATCATAGTTGATAGCACAGTAGACCTGGAGACAGGAAAACCTTGGGCAAATCAGTTAACCTCTCTGTGCCTTATTTTTCTTATTTGTTCAATGAGGAGGTTGGATTCACTGACTTCCAAGTCCCCTTGTGGCTCTAAATCTGTGATGCTATGCATTTACCTACATTGTTTTCCTAGGATGCAGCAATGTCTAGTACAGATATCTCTATTCTCCCTTGTATGTCATATATATGTTTTTAAAACTCAGTCTGAGTAGGCTTCCTCACAGTGGAAAAATAGACCTAGCACTTCTTTGGCCTATTTGTTTAACAATGGGTTAGCTTAGCTCAGGGAGATTGTCTGCTCATAGTTTGGAGTGCTGGAAAGTACACACTGATTGCCATCCATCAATTTTATTGACACATTGCTGTTCAGTACAGGCAAAACAACCCAGTCAGTGTCTTGCTGCTGTGTGTAGGTAGCCTTTAGGAGAAAACATCCTTTAACTTATTTCAACTGACATTCATAAGGTACTTGCACTGGACAGAACATTGGGCTAAGTGCTTTGGGGAGTTAAGAAATGAATATCGAGTGGAAGGAATAGATGCTGGCTCTGGACTCATGGGGCTCTGCTTCTGAGTTCTCTTTCTCAGGCTTCTTGCTTATGTGAACTTGGATGAATCACCAAACCTGGATAGATGGGCCTTTATCTTTAACTTTAAAATGGAGAGGTTAGACCAGATGGTTTTGATGGTCTTTTTCATTTCTAACTATGATCCTGTGAGCCTCATGCAACCTAAATACTGTACTGCTAAGGGAAATAAAACAGGTGCAGAAAGAGAAAAACCTCAGGAAACAGAGGTTGGAGAGGAAGACCATTCTAGGCAATGGAAATGGTGTGAACAGAGACCAGGTAGTCAGGAACGTGCCAGAAATGTACTGATAGTCCTTGATGGCTGGAATATACTTAAGTACAAGGTGACTAGTGTGAGGTAAGTCTGAAGAAATAATTGGGGCCTGGGGGTTTTGCTAATGCAATGCTAAAGAGGTTAGACTTTGTTTTGTAACAGTGACAAGTTGAAGATATTTCTGCAGGTAAGTGCTGTGGATAATACCTGTTTATCAGCAAGATTATTTTGGCAACAGATCAAGTTTGTAGCACATGAGACTGGGCTATAATAAGTGGACAGCCAAAGAGCCCCATTGCTAGCCTCATGCTGTCAGGGGAAAGTAATTTAGGATGAATTAGAGGAAGGAGACAGAATGGAGGGAGCTAGACTACTTAGTAGGCTGTTGGATTAGTTCAAGAAGAGCTAATCATGAGGGGCTGAGGTTGTGGCAGTGCCAATGGGAAATTGGGGCCAGATGCAAGAAGCATTAAGATTTGGTAACTGATTGTTGATGAATCTGGGTATTTTTGAAGATGATTGTATTGTCCCAGATTCAGATTCCCTTGCCTGTTTGTAAATTAAATGACAACAAAGATAAAATGTCTCATTTATTCGTGCATCTTGCCCACTCTTAACACAAAGATCTGCTATTAGTAAATGTTTATTGAATTGAACTGGGTAATTGGGAAGATAGTGAGACTATTTATAGAAATATCAGAGAAAGAGAAGATTTAGGGATGAGAGAAAGAAAGATGAATTCAGTTTTGGATATGCTAAATCTGAGGTATCATCTGAACATCTGCTTAAAGACAGTCTGAAATTGGGGGGTCAGTGGCTTGGGAGAAAATTTACTCAAGCACTCAGTTAACTTTTGTAATCTCATTGATTTAAGTCTGTCTTCCAGTGATCCCTGACTACTGCTTGCTACTTTTGTCACTGTCCTCCCATAGGTTCATGACAGGATCTAGCCAAGATATTGGATACTCCACTTTCACTTGACATTGGAGGGAGAGGATTGGGTTTTCTACCTGTTATATTTTGCTCTCATGTGACTGACTGGGTCGAAGACTGAAAATATAGATTGGGAATTATCCATAGTGGTCATATAGTTGATGTTGTAGAAGGTGATGAAATCAACAGGAGGAAAATGTTAAAAAAAATGAGGTGTGAGAACAGGTTGTGGGGTGATGTCTGTTTTTGGAAGAAAAGAAAAGCCGTTGAAGGAGCGGGGCCGTTGAAACAGGAGGAGACCTTGGAGAGTTCATTGCAAAGAAGCTAAGGGAGGAAGGAGCTGTCAGGGGAAGGGAATGATCAACAATGCCTTGCTTATTAAGAAATTGTTTCCTCTCAGATAAGATGGGTGCACATCTGTAAGTAATTTCCTGAAGTTCTTTGCAGTCATCTGTGAAATCAGCTTCACTGGATTCATAGTTGTAAATGTAGATAACCATTGTGGTTACCCTCCTGAGAAAGGAACAACTAGATTTTTTAAACCATGCTAATTCTCCTGAATAATGCCATTTACTCTTGGGTTCTGATAACCATTTACCTAGTTGGGCAGATTATAATTAGTATTATGGATTATATTCCAGTAAATGATCAGCTCCTGTTGAAATTGCTCAGATATTTCTAGGCTCCTTATGAAGTCTAGATATGATGTTAGATTTTTTGGGTAGACAGCAGCCTTTGAGGTTTGGGTATGATGTCAGTTCCTGCCTAAGATTTTAATTATTCTGGTAATCAGATTTTATAAAGCTGTTATACTAATTTATATATACTACGTATACTCGTTTATAATCTTTGTTTGTGACTTTTTTTTTTTTGTCTTTTTGGGAGGGGGAAGGCAGGATAATTGGGGTTAAGTGACTTGCCCAAGGTCACACAGCTACTAAGTGTTAAGTGTCTGAGGCTGTATTTGAACACAGGTCCTCCTGACTCGAGGGCTGGTGCTCTCTTCACTGCGCCACCTAGCTGCCCCAAGTTCTGATTTATAATAGTGTCAACGTCTAGAAGAAAGAATGTCTTGTTTTTCTGCATTGCATTCTGAACCAAAAATCTTAGCAGAGACAGACATCAATATATTTCTCCTATTTCAATTTATTTAGCCTAACAGATTATAGATATTAAAAATGAAATAGAATTCCATTTAAATATTCAGCCTTACACTTATAGTCAGTTTTTAACTATGTCGTTTATATGTAATTATTTTAAGTTTGAGACAATTTTTGTTTTTATAGGAGATTCAAATCAAAAGCAAAATTGGTTATTTCATTTTAGAATATTGTAGGACATTGCATTAGAAAGGTGAGAAAAACAGTAATCTTCTGTTCTCATTTGACCACAGTATTCAGTTCTAAGTGCCTGTGTTAGGAAACACTTTGATGTAAACAGGAAGATCTTCCGGGGAAGGGCGACCAGACTTGTTAGAAATCTAGAGATCGTAGCAGATGAAGTTGAATTAATAAATGGCTGTTTCCAAGTAGCTGAAGCTTGTCTTTTGGAAGAAGAATTAACCTTGTTCTGCTTATCCACAGAAGACAGTACTAAGATCAATAGATGAAGCTACAAAGAGTCAAATTGAAGCTTGCGATTAGGAACAAGTGTTTAACAATTATTACTGTCTGAAAGTTGAATGAACTGCTGCCTCAGGAAGTGGTAGATTTCTTATTTTATAGGAAATGTTCAAGCAAAGACTGACCCACTCAGGCATATTTGAAAACCAAATTCTTGTTACGGTGTGTTTTGGGCCAGAAGCCCTAGATCAGCTCCAAGGTTCTTTCTAATCCTGAGATTCAATGCTTCTGTAAATCTTAACAAGTTGTTAAAATGGAGTGTAAATATTATTTGTTCCGTGGCTCTATACAATGAAATGAAAGAAAATGCTGTTAAATAATAAAATTTAATAATTCTTTTGTCTTATTACAATTAAAGTACGTTGCTATAGTTAGGAAAGAACACATTTCTCTGTAGATCCAATTTTTAAGCACAATATCATTGAAGACAACTGCAGAAGAAACATTCTGAAGGCAGGGTATAGTTAGCCTTTTACATGGACCTTTATTCTCTAAAAATATTAATGTTTTAATACCCCTCCTTTTGCAGTCTTTTTAAATATTAGAAATAGTTCTGTAGAATATTCTGGCTAAATATCACTTGGTAGACAAGTGCAGATTCCTTTGAATTCTCTTTTAAAAACACATCTAACCTAGTAATCTCATTAATTTGTTCCTGTAGTAAGAGAAAAACTAGTGATGTAACACTATTTATTTGAATGGAGCTCCTTGAAGAAAGGCATTGTCCAGTTTAGGGACATTAAAGTGATAATTTTCAGTGGATTTGGTATAGTGAGAACATTATATCCATTTTGTTGATGCTGATAACAAGGTACCAACAGATTCATAAAATCCTAGCCTTATAATAGAATGGGCCTTATTGAGGAGCTAAGCCAATCTTTTAATTTTGTAAAGGAAAAACAGTCCCCAAGGGGTTAAGCAACTTGCCAAAAGTCATGTGGGTAGTAAGTGAAACAGGTAGAATTTGAACCCAATTCCTTTGAATACAAACCTAGTTTATTTTCAATACCTAGAGGTTGCCTAAGACTATGGTCTCTAAACTTTTTGTTTTATTCTCTTCTTGGTAAAAAGTGTTTAGTGGTCATCCCATACATTTACATATTTGTATTTTATAAATTACGTATATCCTGTTATACAATTTGTATTATGTTCATTATAAGATATACAAAAATATATGTTAAGGGTAAGATAAAGTTGAAGAGCAATATTTAAAATAATTTTACTTGGTTTATTAACATTACAGAAACTTTTGAGTTTACTGAAATATTCATATTAGGCCTATGTAACTAGATATGTTTCATTATTTTCAAAAAACTTGAAATAAGCAATTTGAAGGTCTTTTTCTAAGTTGAGTGTATTTTAGTACTTGGCTATGATGGTCTCACAGAGATACATACATCCAAATGAAAGAAGTACATCTAGATCCTTAGTAAATAATGGTTCTCATTTTTCAGTACTACCCACCAGGTCTGCAAAAATTTTTGTCGAAATTGGGTTAATAAATTTTGATCTTTCTTGGTTGTTGGTCATTTGCTCTTTTAATATGGCCAAAAATTGAAAATAATATGTAATAAAACAATATTTTTAATACATAGATTCAAAACTTAATTGAAATGCTTTATTTGGAAGATTTTTAAACAGGTTAGAAAATTCTTGGGGTTTTTTTTTGAAATGCACAGATATGAGAGTTTTTGTCACCAAAAGCTTAGTTTTAAAATGTTTTGTTAATCATGATATTGTCATTAGTTAATTATCTCGAGGCACAATATACACTAGGGGAAAGTTCATTAATAATAATTATAATAAATATGAATCTAGATTTTAAATAATCTTATGGGCAATTTTCAGTTCTTGGATTGATTTTTCAGATATAATCATATTGTCGTTTTACTTTTTACTTCATAATGTGACTACAGTGAGCCTCATATTAAGAATAGAAGTGTCATCTGTGCTATTTCATTATTGTTTTCTTGTGTTTTCATTATTAGCATTTTTTCCAAGGAATGTTTTTAAGCCACATGTCTATTTTGTGAGAATTAGTTTAAACTAGGTCCTGCTATCCATAAATAAATTTAGCTGGGTTCATGTAAACTGAACTATGTCAGGATATGCAGAAATTGAGTGAATGAATAGAAGGACACCTCTGCCAAACTTCTCTGGCTTGTGGAATTTGGGATACCTTGAATGCCATATGTGATAATGTTATCATTTGACCTGTGCACTGAATCAGGATTCTGTGTCACCTCATATCTTCAATATGACAAAGCTTAATTTCTTCCTTAGTTTTTTTTTAAAAAGATAACTATAAATAGCTCTTCTCATATATTCTTTCTGTGCTCTAATGAATCATGCCTCTTTAAGGCATATATCTCCCCTTGAATAACACTGGCTTAAGTTAATAGAATTGGGAATAGAATTGGTATCCATTTCTTTTTAAATTTTGAGTTATGAATTCTTTCACTCCGTCTTTCCATCTACCTTGCCCACTGAGAAGGCAAGCAGTATGATATAAATTATATATGAGAAAACATGAGAAACAATTTTAATATTATCCATATTTCAAAAAAATGCAAGAAAAGCAAAGAAAGTGAGAAAATTATATTTTAATTTGCACTCAGAGTTCCTCAATTCTTTCTCTGGCAGTGGATAGCATTTTTTTCATCACGAGTCCTTTGAAACTGTCTTAGATCTTTGTATTGAGCAGAGTAGCCAAGTCTTTGACAGTTGTTCATCATTACAACATTGTTCATCATTACAACATTACAACATTGCATGGTGATCTCCCAGTTCTTCTCACTTCACTTTAAATCTTTTTGTTTTGTTTCTTCTTTCTTGTGGCTCATTCTGTTGGTTATAATTCTTCTTTACAACTTAACTATTGTGAAAATTTGTTTAATGTGAAGGTTTATGTAGAACCTATATCAGATTACATGCTGTCTTGGGGTGAAAGGGGGGAGGAGAGGAAGGAGGAGAAAATTTGGAACTCAGAAACTTGTGGAACTGAATGTTGTAAACTAAAAAGAAATAAATTCACTTTAAATCTTTAAAAAAAAATTTAGGCCTTGCCACATTTTCCCAAAACCCACCACCTTTTCATTTCTTACTACACAGTAGTACTGCATCACAGTCATATGCCACAGTCATATGCCATAGGTTATTCAGCCATTTCCCAGGGGATGAGCATCACCTCAGTTTCTAATTCTTTGCCATCACAAAAAGAGCCACTATGAATATTTTTGTACATATAAGTCACTTTGCTTTTTCTTTGATCTCTTTGGAATACAGACTTACTAGAAGTATTGCTGGATAAAAAAGTTTTATGACTCTTTGTGCCTAGTTCTGAATTTTTCTCCAGAATAGCTGGACCAGTTCACTACTCTACCAACATTTCATGAGTATTTCTATTTTTCTCTCATCCCCTCCAGCACCTGTGACTTCTAATAGGTGTGAGGTGGTACCTCAAAGTTGTTTTAATTTGCCTTTCTCTAATCAATAGTGATTTAGAGCATTTTTAATATGACTATAGATAGCTTTGATTTCTTTTTCTGAAAACTGCTTATTTATATTCTTTGACCATTTGTAGATTGGAGGCTGGCTCTTATTTTATAAATTTGACTCAGTATATATTTAAGAAATGGAGTTTTTATCAGAGAAACTTTTTATAAAAATTTTTGATATTACTTCATTGTCTTTTAGCAAAATGTAGTTTTCTTGATTATCACTTTTAATTAGGCCTGTTTTTTCTTTCACTTTGTCTGAGATCTCTGCCTTTTTTAAGGTTAGTTGAAGCATATTAGATTCTATTCCAGCCCTTTTTTTTAACTTTGTATCTGTCTTTCTCTTTTAAGTGTGTCTCTTGTAAACAACATTGTTAGTTTCTGATTTCTAATCCATTCTGCTATCTGCTTCCATTTTATGGGTGAGCTCATCCCATTTATATTCACAGTTATGATTACTATGTTTTTCCCTTCTTCTCATTTTCCTGTTTCTTTTCTTCTCTTTTTATCCTGCCCCTTGTCAAAAGTCTGTTTTGATTCTAACTACCTCTCTTAATCTGTCTTTCATTTTATCATCTCTCATCCCCTCCCCCCTAATCTTTCTGTCATTTCTTTCCCCTCCTGTTTTCCTATTGACCAAGTTACATTTCTCTGTAAAACTGAGTGTATGTTACCTTCTGGAGTATCATATTCCAGTTCCTCCAGTTCTTTATTGTAGAAGCTGCTAAATCTTGTGTTAGCCTGATTGTAACTCTATGATATTTGAATTGTTTCTTTCTGGTTTCTTGCAGTATTTTTTCTTTGATTTGAGATCCCTGGAATTTGGTTATAATATTTGGGATCTCTTTTGAATTCTATTTTTCGCTCTTGATATCTAAGATATCAGGGTAGTTTTCCTTGATAATTTCTTGAAAGATGATGTCTAGGCTGTTTTTTTTTTTTTATCATGGCTTTCAGGTAGTCCAGTAATTCTTAAATTATCTCTTCTTTGATACATTTTCCAAGTCAGTGGTTTTCCAATGAGATATTTAATATTTTCTTCTATTTTTAATTCTTTTGACTTTATTTTATGGTTTCTTGATGTCTCATGGAGTTAGTAGCTTCCACTTGCCCAATTCTAATTTTTTTTTTATGAAATCTATCAACTTTTATTAGTGAAAAATCATATCAGATGTGCCCATAGGCTTCTTCGATTCTTCCAGAAATGAATCCTGACAAGAGCTTTAAATCACTTTTGAGGCTAGTCATCACATGAAATGCTATTTGGGTTAATTATTTGGAGAGAATTTTATTTATGTTTTGGTTTGGGGTCATTGAAATGATGAACTAACTGATATTCTTTCCCACAATGGAACTCTTTTCTTTTTCCCATGCTCTTCTCTTTTCCCTTGCCTCCTTCACTAGGATTGTCTGCAACTTTGTGTAGCAGTCAATAAAAACTTATTAAATGCTTGCTTTGGGCCAGGTGGTATGTTGGATAGCGTGTGTGTGTGTGTGTGTGTGTGTGTGTGTGTGTGTGTGTGTGTGTGTGTATAGCACACCGTTTACCATTTTGCTCCTACCTCCTGCAGATACAAAATTATTGTAATAGAGTAACATTTCCAGGTTTGTGTGACCAGTTCTAATTTTTAAGGAATTATTTTCTTCAGTAAGATTTTATACCTCTTTTTTTTTTTTTCCCATTTGACCAATTCTGTTTTTTCAGGAGTTCTTTTCTTCACTGAATTTTTGAATTTTTATACTTTTTTTTTCCATGTAACTTATCTGAGGAGTTCTTTTCTTCAGTGAATATTTGTGTCTTTTTTAACCATTAGGCCAAATTCTATTTTTTTAGGTATTTTCTTCAGAATTTTTTTCTGTGCTTCTTTTACCAAATTGTTAATTCTCTTTTCATAATCTATTTGCATCACCCTCATTTCTTTTCCCAGTTTTTCCTTACCAGTCTTATATCTTTCTTTAACTCTTCTAGGAATTTTTGTTGGGCTTGCGTCCAATTAGCATTTTCCTCTGAGGCTTTATTCCTAACTTTTCATAGTGTTGTCTTCTGAGTTTATGTCTTGGTCTTCCTTTTCACCTGTAGCTTTTTTTATGGTCAATTAATTTTTTGTTGCTCATATTGTCCAGTCTGTTTCTTCACTTTGAACTTTATGTTAAAGTTGGATTTAGCTTACCCAGGAATGGAGAGGTACTTTTCCCAGCTTGAGGCTTTTTTGTGCTGCTGTTTTCAGAGCTACTTCTGGTGGTCTCCTGGCATCTCTGTTTCTGATGAGAACCATGCTGAACACATTTTGATGGCATGCTATGTTGGCAAGAACTTTGATATCATCAGACTTGACTTTTGTCTAGCTTGCATCCTTGTGAAAATCACTCAGCCTCTTTGGGTTTCAGTTTTTTTCATCTATGAAAATGAAAGAAATGAACTAACTGATCTTACAAGACTCCTTCCTATTCCTATGGTTAGTTTATAAAATCTTAATCTCATAGTGTTTTGTTCATATTAGTAGTTCTATGGCTGAGGATGCAGAGGATCGTGGCAGAATATTACAGGGATCTAGATTTGGTTTGTAGCAAGACCATACATATTATATCCATCTTTTTCTTTTTCTTTCTTTCTTTCTTTTTTTCTTTCTTTCTTTTTTTCTTTCTTTCTTTCTTTCTTTCTTTCTTTCTTTCTTTCTTTCTTTCTTTCTTTCTTTCTTTCTTTCTTTCTCTCTCTCTCTCTCTCTGGAGGGCAGAGGGTTAAGTGGGGTTAAGTGACTTGCCCAAGGTTACACAGCTAGTTTTTGTGTTAAGTATCTGAGGTCGAATTTGAACTCAGGTCCTCCTGACTCCAGGGACAGTGCTCTATTCACTGCGCCACCTAGCCACCCCTCAATCCATCTTTTTCTATCCATCTGTCTATCTATCTGTCTATCTATCTATGTATCTATCTATCTATCTATCCATCTCTTGCCTTTAGATTTCTAGGTTACAGAGATTACAGGTATTAGTGATAGGTATCTGTTAATCAGAATGTTGGGAGAAGGCAGTTTGAAGAAAGATTTGAGAAGTGACTAGATGTGAAACACTTTTCTTTATGGGGTCAGGGAAATACTTATCTGGGATCCATGAGGATTGATGAAGAATCTATTCAGTGTAGAGAAAAAGGTGACGAGGATAGATTCTTCCTCATAATAAGTGTCATAAGTGTTATTTTTGAGGAAGTTCTATAAAAATAATTATTTAAGAGTGTCAGCAATACAGTATATTTTCAGAAAGACTGTCATGTTTTGAAGAGGGGGAAAAAGAGGTGACTAATTCAGGAAAGAAATAAGAAAAAGATGTTTAAGAGTCATTAATCATCATCTGTAGTGAGTTTGATGAGTAGAGGTGGAGTTTCCATATTTTAGGTGGAGTTTCCAGACAAATGAAGAAGTTAGCTTCTGATATTTTGAGAGTTTGAATTGACTCTGGCAATAATATTGGTCAGAGTAAAAATAGTATAAGTAGCTGTATCTCCTTATGTTTATTACTTTAATTTAAAAATAAATTCTGTATTCTGTAATCTGGATGTATATTCAGTTATGGATGAATAAGGGTAATTACTAATGGGAAAGGAAATTTCTCTAGTTCATTGAATAGCTAATATTTAATGAATGGGATTAGAGCTAATTAAAAGCCTAATGAGAAAGAGGTTATATCTTTATTAATGAGAAATTATTGCAATATAATCCTAGATTGCTATATAGAGTTCAAGAGGATCAAATTCAATATATCGTAAAAAGTCAACTGACAGTTCGAAATTGTGGTGAATGTATTTTTTATATGTAAAGTGCTTGGCATACCTCAAGAGCACTGTATAAATGTCAAGTATTATTGTCTCCAGCTTTAAGGACCATTTAAAATCCCACATCTTCATTGTATTTGTCTTCTTACCCACAATGCAATCTTCCTTTTTTCAATTTCTACTGCAGGTAACACCATTTCCAAATTTAGCAGTTTTTCACATTGTATACTAATTGTTACTCGTTTGTGAATCTTATTTCCCTCAGTATATTTCAGAATCCTTGAACGAAGCACCTCCTTGAACATAGCACCTTGAAAATAGTTGGTTCATCACAATACTTGGTATATATAGCACATAGTAGAGAACTTAGCAGACAGTGTGGTGAGTGTCATCAGTCAGCTAGCATTTATTAAACATTAAACATCTGTATGACAGGCACTGTTAGAAGCACTGGAGAGATAAGAAAGGCAAAAACCTGTTTGCACTTTCAAGCTCATCATAGCCTAAAAGGAGAGGCAGAATGTATGAAGCAACTGTGTACAAACAAGATATACACAGGGCAGATTAGGGGTAGTCTAAGAAGAAAAGCAGTAAGATTAAGGAGGACTGAGAAGGACAGAAGATGGGAATTTAGCTGAGAGTTGGAGAAGGCCAAGGAAGCAAGGAGGCAGAGTTGGGGAATGAGAACATTCTAAGCATAAAGGACAGTCAGTGAAAGTGCACAGTGGGGAGGTGGTACATATGTCTTGTGCTAGGATCAGTAAGGATACTAGTTTCACTGCATTGAAGAATAAGTGTAGTGGGGAGTAAAGTGTAAGAAGACTTACTGGAAAGGGAAGAAGGGGTCAGGGGTCATGAAGTTATGAAAGACTTTAAAGGCCAAACAAAGAATTTTTTTATTTGATCCTAAAAATGAGAGCAACCTAGCAAGAGTCTATTGAGTAAGAGGGTGACATGATCAGACTTGTGCTTTAATAAGGCCACTTTGACAGATGGCTAGAAGGTTGATTGGAATGGGGGAGAGGCTTAGGGCAGAGAGACCAGCCAGCTGTTGGAATGATGCATGCGTGAGGTTATGTGAGTCTGCATTATGGTGGTTCAAGTAACAGAGAAGGGGAAGGAAATAGGAGATTTTTGGAAGGTAGAAATGACAGGACTCTACAACTGGTTGGATATGGAGACTGAGAATGAGGAGTCAACAATGACTTCTTTTGGCCATGAGACCAAGTGACTGGGAAGGTTTTAGCAGTCACAGACAATGAGGGAAGTCATATGAGATCTAATTTCAGTGGTATTAAGCAAATAGTGGCCATAATATGGACTGATTTTGTTTTACAAAAGCTGTTCCCTAATCTGTATCATTAGCAGCCATTTCATAAACGTGTAATTTGAGATTTTTAGAGGGGTAGTTAGTAAAAAGTGCTTTGCAGCTGGCTCATCGTAATATCACTACTAGAAAACTAATTGGAGCCTATGTTCTGTCATACTGAGAGTCATTTAAAAAGGAAATATTTTGATTTAGTAACTATAGGAGCTAAAGTCTGGACAACAGTTTTCTTAGTATTTCTGTTTTTGTGGTTGGTAATTTTAAAAGAGCATTGCTTCATTTTTTTTTTTTTTGAGGAAGTCTCCCTGTCACCTAATCTTCCTTAGAGGGTCCATATTTTATTTAGGAATTAGATTCTTCAGTCTGTTTCAAATTGTGATTCTTTAATGCTTGAAATCATTTAATCAACAAGTATTTATTAAACACCTACTACGTGCCAGGATCTATCCTCAGCACTGAGGATGTAAGTACCAAGAATGAAACAGTCATTACTGGAAAGGAGCTCACATTATTATGGGAGAGACACCCACATATCTACAATATAAACATGAAGTCAATAAATGCAAGTATATACACAGTAGTTAAAAAAAAAGTAATTTGGAAAGGATGGCCCTAGCAGGCAGTGGAGTAGCAGTAATGGCTTCTTATAGAAGAGGATGCCTGAGCTGTGTCTTTTAAAATAATTTTTATTTTTATTCTCACCTTAACAAATCATTCAACCACCAGCCATTCATTAAGCTTCTTTTATGTGTCAAGCATTGTATTAAAGGCAAAAGAAAAAAAAATGTTTTTTGCCCTTAAGGAGCCCACATTCTTTTTTTTTTTAAATTTATTTACTCATTTACTTTTAATTTACAAGATTCAGTTCCACAATCACTTGAGTTTCAGATTTTCTCCCCTCCATTACCCCCCCCCCCCCCATGGTGGCGTGCAATCATGTATAGGATCTGCAAATACTTTCA
>CM053586.1:56021823-56044890 GCA_028646515.1 Pseudochirops corinnae
ATAGTCCAGTTTATCAAGGTTGGTCATCATATGTACGATGTGTCTGTGATTGTGTACAGGTTTTGCCTGGTTCTGCTCTTCTCACTTAGCATCAGTCCGTATAAGCCTCTCCAGGTAATTATGAAGTCCATAGGAGCCCACATTCTAATGGAGGAAAACCATGCTGCAAATGGGACAGGAGGTAATCTCAGAGTAAAGACACTAGCAGTGGTGTGGTGGTAGGAGCCGGGGGAAGAGGCAGCTAGGTGGTGCAGTGGATAGAACGTGGGGAATGGAGTGAGGAAGACCTGAATTCAAGTTTGACTTTGGGTACTTATCAGCCATGTGACCCTGCACAAATCACTTAACCCTTTTTGCCTCAGTCCTCATCTGCAAAATTGATCTAGAGAAGGAAATGGGAAACCACTCCACTCTTCTGCTATGAAAACCCCAATAGGGTCACAAAGAGTTGAACACAAGTGAAACAGCTGAGCAACAAGACAACTATGTGTGTAAGTGTGAATATATATATATATATGTATATATGAATATATATACATATGTTTGTGTATGTGTATGAATATATATATATGTATATACATACATACTGAAAAAGAAGATTGTATGTGAAACTTTAGGTCTCCCTTATGTACAGCTTGCTCTTCAAATATAGGATAAGATCAACCCATAGCTTTCAATGTTATTTTGCTTGTCTGACCTTCTTTCTAGCTTTTCTTCTGTTATTTTCTCTCCATTAAAAAGAAAGAAAGGAAAGAAGAAAGATCTGTCTCTCAATATCTCTATCCGTCTTTACCTTCTACCTCAGTGGCTCTCAACCTGTGGGTTGCGACCCCATTGGAGGTCGAATGACCCTTTCACAGGGATCTAAGACCCTCGGAAAACACATATTTCCGCCGCTCCTCTATCCATCTCCAGGCAGTTCCGCCCACGTGCAGGTGTACGCTCACATACGAGTATTAAAGGGTTGTGGCATTAGGAAGGTTGAGAACCACTGCTCTACCTCCTCAAATGGAAAAACAAAAAAGAAACAAAGCCGTTGTAACAAATACACATAGTCAAGTAAAATAAATTCATATTTTGTGTGCCTGAAAATATATTTCTTGTTCTGCATCTTGAATCTATTACCTCTCAGACAAAAAATGGAAGAAAAGTTCCTGCAGTTCTCTGGAATTGTCATTAGTTAGTCATTATGTCAATTGGTTCTCAAATCTTTCATTTGCTTTTCTTTATAATGTCGTTTTTATGGTGTACAATATTCTTCTGGATTCTGCTTAATGCACTGTACATTAGTTCATACAGATCTTCCTAGGTTTCTCCAAAACTGTTCCTTTCATCTGTTTTCCAGCTAATGGGTGCCCCCTTAGTTTCTAGTTCTTATCCCTCACATAAAGAGCTTTTATGACTATGTTTAAACACACAGTCCTTTTCTTCTTTCTTTGATGGCTTTGGAGTATAGACTTGATAATGATATTTCTAGGTTAGAGGGTTTGCACAGATTGCTCACTTGTTGGGCATAGTTTTAAATTGTTTCTTAGAATGGCCGGGCCAATTTATAGCTCTGCCAATAGCACATTAATGTTCCTGTTTCCCCACAGCCACTCCCACAACTAGTTTTTTTTGAAAGTTAAAAAAAATTAAAGTTAACTTCGTTAAATATTTCCCAATTACATGTAAAGACTTTTTACCATTCATTTTTTAAAATTTTGACTTTCAAATTCTCTCCCACCCTCCTGCTTCTCCTCTATCCCTTGAGCAGGTAAGCAATATGATATTGATTATACGTGTGAAGTTATGCAGAATGTTTCTGTATTAGTTATGTTGCAAGAGAAAACACACAACCACCCTCCTGAAAAATAAAGTAAAAAAGTATGCTTCAATCTGCACTCATAATTCAGTTCTCTCTCAGAATATGGACAGCATTTTTCATCATGAGTCCTTTGGAATTGTCTTGGATCATTGTCTTGATCAGAATAACTAAATCTTTCACATTTGATCATCCTTACAATATTGTTGTTACTGTGTACAATGTTCTCCTGATTCTGCTCACTTCACTCTGCATTGGTTCATACAAATTTTCCCAGATTTTTCTGAAACTATCCTGCTCATCATTTCTTATAGCACTACAATATTCCATCCCAATTATATACAACAGTTTGTTCAACAATTCCCCAATTGATGGGCATCCCTCAATTTCTAAGTCTTTGCCAGCACAAAAAGAATAAATATTTTTGTACAGATAGTTTCTTTTCACTTTTCTTTGTTCTCTTTAGGATATAGACCTAGTAGCGGTATTGCTGGGTCAGAAGTTATGCACAGTTTTATGATTTGTTGGGAGTAGTTCTACATTGTTCTCTAGAATGGTTGGACTAGTATCACAACTCCACGAATAGTGTATTAGTGGCCCCTTTTTTTCTGTATCCCTTCCAGCATTTGTCATTTTCCTTTTCTGTCATGTTAGCCAATCTGATAGGTGTGAGATGGTATCTTAGACTTGTTTTAATTTGCATTCATCTAGTCAGTAGTGATTAAGAGCATTTTTTCGTGACTATTGATAGCTTTGACTTTTTCTGTAAACCAGCAGTTCTCAACCTGTGGGTTATGTTCAATGTGTAACAATGAAAATACATCCTGCATATCAGATATTTACATTACGATTCATAACAGTAGCAAAATTACAATTATGAAGTAGCAATGAAAATAATTTTGTGGTTGGGGGTCACCACAACATGAAGAACTGTATTAAAGGGTCGCGGCATTAGGAAGGTTGAGAACCACTGCTATAAACTCTCTTCATATCCTTTGACCATTTATCAATTGAGGAATGGATCATTTGACCCACTTCCCTTTATATTTGAGAAATGAGAGCTTTATCAGAGGAACTGGCTGTAAAATTCCCCTCTCCTCCAACTTCTTGTTTTCCTTCTAATTTTAGCTGCATTAGTTTTGTTTATACAACCTCCTTTTAGTTTCATGTAATCAAAATTAATCATTCTATTTCCTGTGAGTCTTTCCATCTCTTACTTGGTCATAAATTCTTTTCTTCCCTTTCCCATAAGTCCAACAGGTATATATTTCTATTTTTCCCTAATATATTTATATCACCCTTTATGTCTAAATCATTTATCTCTTTTGACCTTATCATGGTGTAGGATGTAAGATGTTGGTCTATGCCTCATTTCCTCCAAACTGCTTTCTAGTTTTCCTAGCAGTTTTTGTCAAATGATGAATTCTTACCTCCAAAACTCGAATCTTTCGGTTGATCAAACACTAGATTACTGTGGTCATTAACTACTATGTACCTGATCTGTTCCTCTTGTATACTCTATTTCTTAGCCAGTATCAGGTTATTTTTATGATTACTACTTTGTTACATAGTTTGAAATTTGATACTAGCTAGGCTGCTTTTCTTCACTTTTTTTTCATTGATACCTTTGATGTTCTTGATCTTTTGTTCTTCCAGATGAGTTTTGTTATTGTTTTTTCTAGCTTTATAACATAACTCTTTGGTAGTTTGATTGGTACAGCACTGAATAAATGAATTAAATTAGGTAGAATTGTCATTTTTATTATGTTGTTTGACCTACTCATGAGTAATTAACATTTCTCCAATTATTTGGATCTATATTTATTCATGTAAAGAATGGTTTTTAACTGTGTTCATATAGTCCCTGAGTTTGTCTTGGCAGGTAGACTCACAAATATTTTATATTATCTGTGATGATTTAATTGGAATTTCCTTTTCTCTCTCTTGCTGCTGGGTTCTGTTGGTAGTATAATATATAGAAATGCTGATGATTTATGTGGGTTTATTTTATAACATGCAACTTTGCTAAAGTTGTCAATTATTTAAACTTGCTTCTTTATTTCATTCTCTAGGGTTTTCTAAGTATACCTTCATATTATCTTCAAAGTGATAATTTTGTTTCCTTATTTCCTATTTTTATTTCTCTGATTTTTTTCTTATTGCTGTTGGTTAGCATTTTTAATACAATGTTGAATAATAGTGATGATAATGAACATCCTTGTTTCACATTGATCTTATTGGGAAGGCTTTAAATTTTTCCCCATTATAGATAATGATTGCTCTTTAGTTTATATAGATAATACTTATTTTAAGAAAGGCTCCATTGATTCTTATACTTTTTAGTATTTTTAAAAATAGGAATGGGTGTTTTATTTTGTCAGTTTTTTTCTGCATCTATTGATATAATCCTATAATTTTTGTTGTGTTCACAAAATTTAGATTTTTTTTGTCACCTTTGCCAATCTGAGTGTGAAGTGAAATCTCAGACTTGCTTCAACTTGTATTTGACTACATTGATAACTTCTTCCTTTGAAAACTCTTTATATCCCTTGGTTATTTATCTGTTGGGGGAAATTTTTGACTCTTGTTTTTATAAGTTTGAATCAGTTCCTTATATATCTGGGGTATGAAACCTTTATCAGAGAAACTTTATGCAAATTAGTTTTGTTTGTATAAAAGCATTTAAATTTTATATGATTAAAGCTGTTTTATCTTCTGGAATCCTTTCTGTCTCAGGTTCAGTCATGAAAATTTCCCAGCCATAGATGCAAAATGTAGTTTCTTTCTTGTTGCTCTGATGTGTTTATTATTTCACCTTTTATGTCTTAAGTCATGTATCAATTTGGTGGCTTCTCTTGGTATATGGTGTGAGATTTTTAGAGAAATATTTAATTTCTGTCAGATTACTTTCCAGTTTTCCCAGAATGTTTTAATTGAATAAGGAGACCTTACCATAATAGCTGGGGTGATTGGATACATTAAACACTAGTTTGGTAGGTTTGGTAGGTTCATTTGTTCTCTGTGTTGTGTTACCTAATAATGTTCCACAGACTGACTTACCTATTTTGATGTTAACTATTTTGTAGTATAGTTTGAGATCTGGCACTGCTAAGCCCTCTTCTTTCTCACCGCCCTCCCCCCCACCATAATTTCCCTTAAGATTCTTGACTATTTCTTCCTCCAAATGAATCTTTATTATTTTTTGTAGCTTCATAAAGTGACACTTTATAGCTTAAATATGACAATGATTAAGTAAGGTTGTATTGTCATTTTTATTATGTTTGTATAACCTACCCATGACCAATGAATAACTTCTCTAAATATTTATGTAAAATTTCTGTTTTGTAGTTAAATTCATGTAGTTCCTATGTATCGTGGTAGATAGTCTCCCAAGTATTTTTTACATTTTTTTGTTATTTTAGATGGAATTTCTCTTTCTTTTGCTGATGGGAAAAAGAGAGCTGAGGTTTTGTTGATGATATACAGAAATATTAATAGTTTATGTGGATTAATTTTATATCCTGTAGCTTTGATCAGTTTATTAAATTGTTTCCATTAATTTTAGTTGACTCTTTAGGATTCTTAAGATAAGCTATGTCATGTGTGAAAAGCAATAATTCTTTTCCTGTGTGCGCATGTTTATTTACTTGATTCCTTTCTCTTATCCTATTACAATAGCTAGTATTTTGAGTACTGTATCAAATAGAAATGGTTGTAATGGGCATCATTGCTTTTTCCCCTGATCTTTTTGGAAAAGCCTTGAGCCCTTTTCCATTACATATGTTGTTTACTCTTGATTTTAGATAGATATTGCTTATCATTATGAGGACAAGTACATTTTTTGAATACTTTATAATGTTTTTCAAAGAAATAGCTGTTGACTTTGTTGGAAGCCTTTTTAGCATCTATTTTTATAATCATATTCTTATTTTTATTATTAATATATTCCATTCTGTTTATTGCTTTCCTTATATTGAACCAAACTTGCATTCATGGTATAAATCTAACATGATTATAGTGTATAATCTGTATTGAATATGTTGTAGCCTGTTTGCTAATATTTTATTTAATGTTGCTGTTCCCCAGGAATATTGATGTTCTGTTTTCTTTCTTTACATTCTCTCTCCGTGGTTTAGGTATCAATACCATGTAGAAAAATGGATCCTTTTTCCTGTTTTTATAAACAGTTAATGTAGTTTGTAATTAATTATTCTTTGAATATTGATAGAATTTACTTGCAAATTCATTGGTTCTGGAGTTTTTTCCTTGGGAGTTCAATTATGGTTGTTTAATTTATTTTTTTCTCATACTAAGTTATTTAAGTAACTATTCTGTTAATTTGAGTATTTGATATTTTTGTCAGTTTTCATCCACTTTATGTTATCCATTTTGTTGGCATATATAGTTGGGCAAAATAATTTTTCATATTTGCTTTTATTTTCTCTTCACTTGTTTGAGTTCCCTTTTTTATTTTTGATACAATTTGTTTTTTTGTTTAAAAAATAATAGTAGCTATTTATTTTATTAATTTTTTATCTAGCTCCTTTTGTGTATTCATTTAATGATGTTTTTGCTTTTAGTTTTGTTAATTTCTTCTTTGATTTTTGGTATTTCTTTTGGTGTTAAATTGGGCTTTTTGATTTGTTACTTTTGTAATTTTTTTAGTTGCATGGCTAGTTCTCTCTCTCTCTCTCTCTCTCTCTCTCTCTCTCTCTCTCTCTTTCTCTCTCTCTCTCTTTCCCCCTCTCTCTTCCTTCTTCCCCTTCCCTCTCCCCCCAATCACTCCAAGGATTGCTTTAACTGCATCTCATATATTTTGATAGGTGGTCTCATGGTTGTCATTTTATTTAATAAATTTTATGTTGTTTCTATAATTTACTCTTTTATCTACCAATACTTTATGATTAAAGTACTTAGGGGCGGCTAGGTGGCGCAGTGAATAGAGCACTGGCCCTGGAATCAGGAGGACCTGAGTTCAAATGTGGCCTCAGACACTTGACACACACACAGAAACTAGCCGTATGACCTTGGGCAAGTCACTTAACCCCAACTTCCCTGCCTTCCCTCTCCAAAAAGCAAAAAAAATTTTAAAAAAATGACAAAGTGCTTATTCTTGAATTAGTTTTTAATTCTTTCTTCAGAGGTCATTTGTTGAATGTAGTTTTTATTGTGTTGTTTCCAGGCTGCATCTCTATAGCAGTTCCTTCCCAGGATAATGGCTGAGGGCATTGGTCTGGTAGTATTACAACTACTAAGGTCTCTTGGGTTCAGAGTCCTGGGCTCTCTCCTTCAGAGTCTGAGTGGAAGTTATGGTCAAGGTGTTTCTTCATTGTTTGATTTATCTGGCACTTGCTGCCTTCAGTCTCTCCCTCAGTGTGTCCTGTATCAGCTAGGGTGACTTGGCCTAGGACAGGTATCTAGCATATTTTTCTGTATGGTTCCATTTGTTCTTGTTGTGGGATTAATCTCTTCTTCTGGCACAGAAATAATCTCTTCTTTACAGGTCTCTCAGCCCACGATATTTGTCCATTATGTTTGTGTTCTGTTTGTTCATATCATTAGCTTCATTTTCTCTATCAGGGCCTTTTACTTGGGTCAAACTCCAGTCATCCATTGCTGGATTATGTAGGAAGGCCCTATTTAAACCTAAGTTTTGTCCACAAAATTCTCTAGGAAATGTCTAGCTTTGTTTTTTGACTGTGGTTCAGGTCAGTGTTGTCTGGATTGTTCTGTGACTGCTTGAATGCTGGGTTGAGCACAGACTACCTATTTGCTGGTTTGAAAATGGATTGTTTGGCTGCTAATTTGGCTCTGTCTTCTGCTACAGATAGGGATGAAACCCTTGGTTTTCCCCAGGGGCTGCTGGGCACAGATCTGGGAAGACTTCTGCTTTAGGACTGAGGTCCTTGGCAATTCATTCCACTTAGTTCAGCTTTTCTTTACTTGCTACTCCTAATTTCATAGACTTCTGGCAGTCTTTTTTTTTTTTTTTGGTAGTCTTTGACTTTATAGAGTTTATAGGTGATCCACTCTGGTTTTATCATTGTTCATTCTGGTGCAGTTTTAGAGATTTACTGGGTGTTTGTGGGGGAATTGTTTTTTTTTTCTCTGTCTGTTCTAAACTCTCATTCTCTAGTTCGTAGCCCCTATACTTATTTCTCTCTATTCTCTGTATTCTTTATGGAATAAAAACTGCTGAGGTATCCATTTTGGTCTCTCTCCTCTAACCATTTTCTGCCACTGCCTTTTAGAGCTTGCCCAGAAGATTCCCCCTTTCCATTTTGTCCCACCACTGGAAAAATGCTGTTTCTTCAGGTGATAGGACACTGTGAGAGGTGGAGTCAAGATGTGGAGTGAATGCTAGCAACTTGGCTTCAGTTCTCTCAAACTGACTTCCACAATGACCTGGAAAATGTATCAAACTAAATTCTGAAAAAAGTCAAAGTGAGTAATTTTTCCAGACCAAGGAAGCTTAGGAAGAGTGGTATGTGAACATTGGGGTAGGTGCACAGTGTAGTAGCAGAAGTGGCACTAGGCTGTGGTGGCAGTAGTCATGGTGAGAAGTGCCCAAGGACCTACAGGAATTGAACATCTTGGAAGAAAGAGATCCCAGGAGATCCCCTTTACTAACATTGGGAGCAGGAATTGGTGATATCTACTAGCACTGTAACCCATTATCCAGTTCTGGGTTACTTTTTTAGGTCAGAGTGGAGTGGTTGCAATTGTGAGGGAGAAGGGACCCTACCTGTGCAAGGGGTGGAGTGCAGAGTAGGAGAGCAGATTTTCTTCCTTGATCATACCACTTTGGGATCACTGAAAACTTACAAGGTCATTAAAGACAAAAGTTTGAACCAGATATCTCTCATAGTCCCCAGAGGTGAGCAGAGCCCCACTCAGAAATAAAGTCCAAAGTCAAGAAGTGAAATTGGAAAAAAAGAGGAGATGAAAAAGGAAACTGCCATAAAAAATACTGTGGTAATAGGGATGCTCAATACAGAAACTCCCAAGACAATGACTCAAAAATGTCAACAAGTAAAACCTCAAAGAAAAGTGCAGATTGGACACAAGCCCAACAATAATTCCTAGAAAACTTAAAGATTTTTAAAAAGAGCATAAAAATAATTTTATAAATCAAATAAGAGCAGTAGTGGAAAAATTGGGAAAAGAAATGAGAACTATGCAAGAAAATTATGAAAAGGAGATTTAACAGTTTGGTAAAAGGGATGTGCACATGCACAGACACACACATACACACATACACACAAATACACAAACTGAAGAAACTCACTCCTTAAAAGTCAGGATTGGCAAAAGGTAAAAGAGGTACAAAATCTCCCTGAAGAAAATAACTTTAAAAATTAGAATTTGTCAAGTAGAGACATGAAGAAACCATAAAGCAAAGTCAGAAGACAGAAAAAATCCAAACTGGTGACAGGACATTGCCCCATGGCAAGATCTATCTCACCTCAACATCCTATACTATGGATCCCACCACTAACCTGTATACTCTTTACCTGGTCGCTTTCTGTCCTTTGGCCCCAAATCTCCTCACTGGGTCCATTGCCCATAGGAGCCTTAACTCTATCTTGTCTAAAAGTAGGATGAGTGAGTGGTCTTTTCAAATCTCCATAGACAACATCCAGTGCAAGGTTCCTATCTCTCTTCACAGAACATCCCTCTTGAGTTATAGGAACATTGATCAGTGAATCCTTCTCCCACCATCAAAATAGGATCTGTTACTTTCTCCGCTACCCTTTTTGATCCCCTCACCTCCTCATTCATTCCTCAATAGGTTTTTCTTTTCCTGAGAAACCACAGGTTATCATCTTTCCCTCATTACCAGTTTTTGACTTGACCACAGCACATCATACATTCCCCCTTTGTCCTCCCCCTCCCATTGTTTCCCCTCCTTTTATGTACCCTCTCATTATGTAATGGAGTCACACAGACAACATTGGTCACCTGTGGGCATGATATTGAGAGGTTGTGTTCAGAATGCTCTAGGCTTATCTCTCCACCAGTACCTCTACCTGACTTAGGCATGTTGTGTATACGTATTTAGAAAGAAATCTCTCACTGGTCTCTGCTGTCACTGCTGCTGTTGCTGTTCCTTGGCAGTGTAATGGTAATGGAAATTTGAAGATCTTCCCTGCCCCTTGATAGGCTTAAGTGAATTTGAGGACCTTCTCTGATTTGAAAATATATTCTGCCCCCTAATAGGCTGAATGTGGTCACATGGAGCCTGTGGTGGGTGGCTTGTTTTTGGGAATGCCCACACCTTGTTATTTTGTGATTGGGCAGTGGGTCACGAGGGTTGCGATGTTCTCAGATCCAGGAGAAGGCTATATATACCCTGATAGTGAGGTTTTGCTTTGGGGCTCACTCATGGGAAGAGTTGTGTGATTTGGCCAGATGAGACTGGGCAGCTGGTTGAGCCCCCTGGCTTTGAACACCCATATGTTGGTGCTTCTTCCTCTGGTAATTAACTAGGTATGGATGTAATGGTCAGACAGCTGGAAGCCCTGTCTGATGATCTGTTTCTCTGTATTTTTTGTCTGCTTGTAACTTCTGTTTGTATTCTCTGAAGTACAGGGTGCTGACTTTTTCCATTGAACTAGGTAAATGATAAATTTTTTATTAAAGTAAAATTGTTAACCCCTTTTGAGTTTCTTTCCTTTAGAAAAGCAGATCAGAAAACCTATGCTAGCAGCTATCCAGGGTATGCTAGGGTGTTTGCTGCTATAGGCAGCTATATTAGTTTACCTCTCCTGCCTGTCTGTTATCTGGGGTGTTCAAGAAGCAAATCATCTCTTCAGGAATGGTTTTCTTCCTAAGAATATTTCAAACATTCCCTTATTATTGAATATCTGTCTTTTTCATTCATACTTAATCTCATATTTTCAGGGCATCTCACTGTGGGCTGAATCCTGAATTCCATTGCCCTACTGAACACATTATTCCATTCCTTCTTGTATTATCTGTTAGGACCAAAATAGTCTTATGTTATTCCCATTTCTTTCCTTTGTACTTGATATGGTAGCTTGCTTTGGTTTCTGAATTGAATTGTTAATTTAAAAACTCTATGTCTTGGAGTTTATAGCCTTGGACTTTTTTCCACCCTGGAGGAAATCTTTGTGTTCTTTCAGTTGGCATTTTGATTTTTATGTTCAGAAGTTCTAAGCCATTTTCTTGTGTTATTTTCACATGATAGTGATAGTGTTCAGGTTTTTAGACATGTTCTTCTGGGACACTTATAATCCTTAGGTTTTCTCTACACATTCTTTGAGATCATGTGTTTTGTTTGAATAGGCAGCATGTTATTGCTTTTTGTTCCTTTTAAATTATCCTTCACTTTATGTATTTGTGTTCTCAACTATTTTTCTTGGCAAGACTTCCCGTTTCAGGTTCAAGTTTTCTATTCTACTGTTTATTTCAGTTGTTTAGGCCTTAAATCCTGCTCTCAGCAGTTTTTCTTTTTCCATATTCTCAAAATAAGTCACATGGTCCTCTGTTTCATCAAGTATTGAATCATTTTCTTTTATTTTGCATTATTTATTCATAAATGGTGCCTGAATTCATTTATTAGATCTAGGGATTATATTTTCTTTTGCTATTAATGTTTTTATTGTTGGTTTATCTGCTTGTGCTCAAGATCTTGAGTTTTCTTCCTTTGATAACTTGGTAATTTGGATCTTTGACCTTTGGTAATGGCAGTCTTTTTCTCCTTATTTTCACCTGTTGCTCATATTTCAACTCCTTTCTCTCTGATGGTGGTTTCCCTGGGGACTGGTTCTCAAAAATGTTTCAGCCTTCTTCCAGGCTGGGCAGTTCAGGGTTCACCAGCCTAGGTTTCTTCCCTGAATGGTTTTTGCAGGGAAAAAAATTGGCCCTGGGTGGATGCTAAGCTCTTCCCCTTTAGGTTTAATGGAGTGTCACACAGCCCTTTACCACCCCCCTGCCCCAAACCCCCTCAATCCCACAATGTCTTGTTATTTTCCTTATTTCACAGTTCTCTTCCCTGACAAAACATACTGTTTTGCTTTTGCAGCTTGGGGTGATTTCTATCATTTTCAGTTTGGGTTTTCAAGGGTGGGACTGGGGTGTAGGATTGAGTTCTATTTCAAGTTCAGACATGTCTTGTCCCTTTCCCATCATTCCTTGTTCTCCTTCAGAGATCTTTTGTAGTCCAGAATGCTGCTAGCGTGCTGACTAAGGACATCTTAGCATATTTTTGCAGTTTGGAGCTTCCATCTCCATAATTCAAGGTCTGTGTAAATGGGAGGGAACTGGATTTTAGGAGTGTTTTGTTGTAAGCCCAAGAGTTGGTTGGCTAGTGCAACCTTGCTGCTGGATGTGTGATGGACAGTAGGGAGGTACTGGGTGAGAGTAGAGCTAAAATTAGGCATTTTTTGGAGTTTTTTTTACTGTCTTTTGGTTTCTTGGTGCCCAAAATCATGGATACAGTTGAAGTTGCTTTATCTTTTTAATCTTTGGTTTGAGAGGTCATGAGAATCAGAGAAAAGGTCAAGTCCGTTATCCTGTTGGTTAAGTGACCTGGAACAGGTGAACTTATTTTTATACTTTTTCTGAAGTCAGTCACAGAATACTGCAATGACCATTGGATTTATGGTCAAGAGAAGCTCATATCCTTGTGATGCTACTTACTGTCTCCATAACCTGATACCCATGGGCCTCAGTTTACTAAGCTGTCAAGTGAGACAGTTGGACTAGTTGACCTGTGGAGTTTCTGCCAGTTCTAGATCTTGTATGTCATGATCCCAAGTATAAGGTATATAAATCACTTGATGGGGGTGGGGGGTGGGGTCAGGGGGCAGAGGTTAGAAAGGGTAATTATTATCTCCAATTAACTTACGTGGTGTGTTTGTTTACTGAGTTTTATTTGTAGAGCTTGCAGCAGGCTATGTCTCAAGTTTCTTATCTGCAAAAGTTCCCAAGGAGACTTGGTTAGAAAATAGTATATCCTCAACTATCAAAGGGAAATCTCATGGGTGGCATTACAATTTTCTGGTGTTACCCTATTCTGAATAAGTGAAGCCATCTATTGCAGAATATTGTTTCCCTCCCCAACCTGGGTCCATGTCGCTATATGATGTCATTGTTATGTCTCTGGAACCATGTTGGATGGAATGGCATCTGCTGGGTTTCATTTTGTAGTTATTAATATTTTAGCACTTGGATAAAAATAAAAACAAGGGGTCTCAATTTACTGTGTGAGAGCATTGGCCACATGTGTGAAGTCATGCATGTGACATGAGTAGCAAAATAGTTTAAAGAACCACTTTGTGGTGGGAGTAGAGCTTTAAAAGACCATGATGTGGGAAGGGGAATATGTGTGTGCTTCCTCCGGATTGCTCTTCATTTTCGTAGCCTGACATAGATGTTAAAAGCTTTCTTAGAAACAATCAAATAATTAAACATTTGAGAAATCAGTATAATCTGTCTTTGCATGTTGCAACAGACCTGAACCCAGATTTAACATTATTATTGGAAGCTGATTTTTTAAAGGATAACTTTGTTTAATTGAATGTTGTTACTTATTTATCATCTATTATTAAGTTGTATTTTTAAGTAAGATCCGTGTCTGCTGCCTGAGGGTGAGCACATTTATACATTTTAAGGCCTTTTTGAGGACTTGTTTCATTTTGGTTTCTGTGGAGTTTGCCTAACAAGCATGATAGAGGATTATTATTATAGCATAATTGTCTATACTAGGTGTCTGTGATATATAATATGTAATATCATGTAATTTTCATAGTAACTGTCTCCTCAAAGGCCAGGTCATTGTCTGTGTTGTGAGATGGGAGTCAGCATCAAAGTAAGGAATTTAGCCAGGGTAATGTATACTGTTGTGGTAGCTTTGGAGGCTGGGCAGGAATCCTGAAACATTGGCTGGTTGGCTTCTAGTGGTACCACAGATTAGGCTAACGCCCTGACCGTTGGGATGAATCTGCTTCTTTGGATCTACAAAATATACAGGGTAGCAGAGGGTTATAGGCTGGCCCTGCTGGGATCCATTGCAGAAATCAGCTAGACATGAGCAAGCGATTCTTCATTGTGTTCTGATGGCATAAGATGGTGAGTGTCATCAGAACAAATCATCAGTACTAAGGTCACCATTGCAGAGACTGAAGCAGAGGTGGGACTCACATATGCAAGCCATGAGAATGTGTATGGAATGCATTGAAAATATGAATACTTTCATTACACACAAGTACTTTATCTAACACTTGAAAAAAGATTTCTCCAGTTCTAAGCAAGGACTTCATAATGCTTTTATCAGGGAGGGGCAGAGAGATCTTCAGTTCTAAATCAGGCTGTTGTATATTGCTGACCAGTTTACTAGTTGAGTATCTGAGGAAAATGACACTATCAGGGAATATCCCCAAGGACAAGCATCAGATGCTACCATGACAAAAGCAACGTGAGAGAGCCGTTGAAGGTCTTAGAAAGGCACTGGGAGATTATATCAAGATTTAGCTGGTAAACATAATAGAAAAGACAGCATTGTCCAGTTAAAAGCAGGAAAACAGAAATACATGGAAAAATTCCTGTAGTCTGCAATTGAAAGCAAAAGTCAAAAGGTTAAGGTACACAAGAGGTCAAACAAGTCCAAAGAATAAAATAAATAATTCAACATTAATCAAAAAAGTATTACAGTGACTTGAAAAGTAAAGAAATCAGGGACTAGAGAAAACCACAGAAGAATGAGGATATGGAAGATTTCTGGTCATCTGTGTAGTTCTTGCTTTTTTTTTTTTTTGTGAGGGGAGGAAAGCAGGACAGTTGAGGTTAAATGACTTGCCCAAGGTCACATGGCTAGTAAGTGTTAAGTGTCTGAGGCTGAATTTGAGCTCAGGTCCTCCTGACTCCAGAGCTGGTGCTCTATTCACTGCACCACCCCTATCTGTGTCATTCTAAGAAATACAAAAGGCAGATTGAAAGTTGGTTCCAATAAGGCACAACCTGTGTTCCTTGTACATTGTTAGCATAATGCAGGATAGAGCTGTTAGGTTAAGTGAGGTGATAGAAGTGCTGACTTCTTTGTAAAATCAGAAAGTGATCGGCCTGATTATTGGCTCCTATGCTTCAGAGTGGTTCATAACTCACTAGAAAAGCACTCAAGAGCTTTCTCTTAGATGCAGGCCTGATCTCTCATTTTCTAATGAGAGGCACAGCACCCTGTATCCATTATCAAGAGATGAGAATGCCAGTGATTCCTATAAATGTAGATCATGTTTGTGTATTTTTATTTTTTATTTTTATTTACATGTTTGTGTATTTTCTGCAAAGTATTCGTAACGCGAAATCCTCCTGCCCCAATCTGTAAGCATTTAGAACAGTAGTTCTCAACCTTCCTAAGGCCGCGACCCTTTAATACAGTCCCTCATGTTGTGGTGACCCCCAACCATAAAATTACTTCCATTGCTACTTCACAACTGTAATTTTGTTACTGTTATGAATCGTAATGTAAATATCTGATATGCAGGATGTATTTTCATTGTTACAAATTGAACATAACCCACAGGTTGAGAACCGCTGATTTAGAAGGAAGCTTATTATTGATTTGGTAATTATTGAAAAAACTGCCTCTTGGCATCATATCATTTATATTGCCTTTGCTGAATTTTGTAAAACCTTTTACTCAGTTCCATCCTCATGACACTTATCCTGTATTGCAAATACATAAAATAGCCCCAGGTAGAGTTATCATAGAATGAAGGAACAGAGGATTTGGCAGCAGCTGTATGGCACAGTAACTAGAGAGCTGAACTTGGCAGTCAGGAAGACCTGAGTTCCAATCTAACCCTAGACACTAACTATGTGCCTCTGGGTCTGCTATTTACCTTTCTTTCTCTTTTTTCTCAGTTGCAAAATGAGATAAACACTACTTCCAGGACTGTTGTGAAGACAGAATAAAATTTGTAAAGTACTCTGCAAACCTAAAGTGCTATATAAATGCTGGCTGTTATTTCTTCTATATGGAAAAAATTTGTAAAAAATTCTCACCACTACAATAATGTTAAGAAGAATTGATGTAAAACGTAGCATTTTTCAAGGAGATGGTTTAAACTCATTATGGTTTTTCCTAGCATTTATGCTTTATTTAAGTAGAACTAACTGTGACTTCCAAATGAAAGACAACAAAATTGTCTTGGTGTACCTGGATGGATGGTACCAGGCTGTATGGCTTAACCCTTCTTCAGGGTGGGTACCCATCAATTAAGGAGTGACTGAGCACATTATGATATATGAATGTGATGAAATACTATTGTGCTAAAAGAAATGAAGGGATAGTTTCAGAGAAACCTGTGAAGACTTGGTTGTACTGATGCAAAATGAAGTGAGCAGAATCAAGAGAACAATTTATAGAATAATGATGATATTGTAAAGACAAACAACCTTGAAAGACTTAGGAACTCTGAGCAACGGTAGTTACCAATTACAATTCTGAGGACTTATGATGAAACACGCTGCCCATCTCCCGAGTCCTCCCCACCCCAGTCCTCCCAGAGGGAGGCATATGTGGGTTTTTTGTTTTTAGTGGAGGGAAGGAAGGAACATGGCTATTGCAGGAATTGTTTATTTAACTACGCATATTTCATAACCAGTTTTGTTTTTCTTTCTTTTTGAGTGGAGGGGAGAAAAGGAGGGAAAGTAAGAAAGAAAATAATGTGAACCTGAAAATAAAATGAATTTTGAAAGGCAGTTAACCCCCCCAAAACCCTCAACTCTCTAAGATCCTTTACCTAAGTGGAAAGAATACTTTGGGACAGTGTGTTCCCTTCCTTCCCACATGTTTAGTCACCAACCTTTAACTTGAGTGGGAATGGAACACAGGACTGCAAAATTATGCATGTGGGAAGAAGAAGCTTGTGAATCCAGAGTATTTTCAGTAAATATTTATTTAAAATGGTGTGTGTGTGTGTGTGTGTGTGTGTGTGTATGTGTGAAACTCCTTCATTTTGTGGTATTTTTCTCCAACAATATAAAAATGCCACTTGGGTCTCATTAAGTATAAAATTCTTAATATGTGTCAAGGTAAATTCAGGCTTTGATTTTGAGTCTCAAGAGTACTTTGAAACAATAGAGGAGGGTAATACTTGCAACAACTATTTTGGGCAAGAAATACTAAGCAAGTAAGGAATATTGAGCAGAAAACTATCAAAAGAAATCTATGACTGAATATGCTAACATTTTACTGGCATCCTGAGATGAATGAATGAATGAAAAAGTATTTTTTTGATTTAAATTTTTTTCCAATTATATGTAGTTAAAAAAACATTTTATTTTAAAAATTTTGAATTTCAAATTCTCTCCCTGTGGTCCTTTCCCTCCCCATCATTGAGATGGAAAGCAATTTTATATAGCTTATACATGTGCAATCATGTAAAACATATTTCCATATTGGTTATGTTATGAAAGAAAACACAGACCAAAAAACAAAAACAAGAAAAACTAAAGTAAAAAAAAGTATTCTTTGATCTGCATTTAGATTCCATCAGTTCTTTCTCTGGATGTGGATAGCATTTTTCATCATGAGTCTTTCAGTCTTAGATCATTGTATTGCTGAGAATAATTAAGTCATTCACAGTTGATCATTGTACAGTATTGCCATTACTGTGTACAGTGTTCTCTTGGTTCTGCTCATTTCACTTTGTATCAGTTCATGCAGGTCTTTCCAGGTTTTTCTGAAAGCATCCTGTTAGTCACTTCTTATTGCACAGTAATATTCCATCACAATTGTATGCCACAGCTTATTCACTCATTCCTCAATTGATTGTTATCCCCTCAGTTTTCCAGTTTTGAAAGGTATTTTTAAAAAAAATGCCTGCTCAGTGCCAGGCATGTGCTAAGGACTGAGGATACAAAAACAAAAGAGACACTGATTCCTCCTTCTAGGAGCTTTCATTCAAATACCAGAGGAACATATTTAAGATAATGGTGGCCTGGGAAGAAAGCCTTTTGGTTTGTGAAGTCACAGGGATGGTCAGGGGAATGATACAGCATTAATGCTAGGCAAAATAGTTAGTTGACACAGCCTTTCTAGAAGCCACCATCTTGTTGATTTGATTATTGTTCCTAGAACAAGAGATGAAAATCGGTGGGGGAGAGTGAGAGGATATATGCATGTCAGTATGGCAGGAAGATGGCCATGAGTAAGCTTGGATAGGGGTCTAAGGCTGGCTGCTTATATTAGTGGATTTTGGGTAGACAGAATAGACAGCAGCTCCAGTTTGGATATCACTAGCAGCAGGAGTGAGTAAGGCAGTGTGGCAGGAACATTATCAGGTGGATAGGATGGTTGGATGTAGTGGGCTTACACCAGTCTGGACAGTATGATTTCAGGATAGGAGTTCTTGGGGCACTAGTATCATCATCAGCAGCAGCAGGACAATAAGTAGGAAAATGGCTGGTGTGATACATGACTGGGGCCCTGGGGATGGCTAAATATAGTGGGCTCTCTTTAATTAGGACATTATAGCTCTAGGGATGCAGTTCCCTCTGTAGCAGTAGCAGTAGCAGGGGCAGGGTGCCATGGCAGGGAGTTTGGAAATCAGGTTTGAATGAGAACATATTTAAAGCAATTAATGCCTCCACACCACTCGTTTTAATATATACATTTGGAGCTATGAAGTGGACCAGAGATATCTGAAAAGTATCTTAACAGAAACCCATGCAATATTAAGGAAAAATGAGGCCCATCATCCCAATACTGCTATAGAGAGACTGACACTTTTTTTTTTTTTTATCAAAAATAAGTAAGAGGATTGATGATGAATGGACAAAAATCTATAGTAATACTTTTGGAACAAGCTGACATCGTATCACAAAGCAATGTCATCTCCTTCCACCTCTTCCACTTAGTCAAAAGACCACTAACAGGGAGAGTCATTGGATTGCCAAATCTTACCAAAAATAGTTTACTTCTAGTTGAAGTCTGTGCACCAATCAAGGCCCAAGAATGGAATCAAAAGATGTTTCATGGTTGCTATTTGAATGAACTTAGCTGACAGTATATTGACAAAGGAGCACTGAAAAAATGGATGTTTAGCTTATTTTTCTGTGGAAATGAAGATTTATAAAGACAATTTAGAACCAGGTAATTTCTACCAGAAATTACAGAAGGATTATCTGTAAGGACCCTGAATTTAGTGTTTAGTGTAGATTATGCAAAGAAAGGGTAAACTTTGTAACATATACAGGATATAAACATGCCTGCCTAATACCTAGCAGTAACTGGTGGCTAGAATTATATTTTTTCAAGTAAATTTTCTTTATTGTGAACTTGACAAAAATGAAGATCTCCACATACAAAGAAGAACAGAAAAAGAAGACTATATATAAAAATTTAATTCTGTTGTGTACAGCTTGGTTTTTTATAGAAGCTAGGCAGTTAGGTAGCATAGTGGATAGAGTACTGGGCCTCGAGTCAGGAAGACTCATCTTAGTGAGTTTGGATCTGGCCTCAGACACTAGCTGTGTGACCCTGGGTAAGTTATACTTAATGCTGTTTGCCTCAGTTCTTCATCTGTAAAATGAGCTGGGGAAAGAAATGGCAAACCACTCTAGTATCTTTGCCATGAAAACTCCAGATGATCGTGGAGAATTGGATACAACTGAACAGTAACAACTTTAAAACTAACCTGATAGCATCAACACTTTCCTGGGGGTGTGTGTCCCTTTCTGATTGTCCTTCTGTTTTCTTCTATTTATATTTTCAAATGTTTCATTGATTTTTTTTTTTTATGGGAGCATCAGTAACACCACCTCTTCTATTTCTCTCCATCATCAAAATTCCCCTCTCCCCCCAAGAAAAGAAATAAACTCTTGCCTTGTAACAAATAATCAAGCACAACAATTCTACACATTGGTCATGCCTGTAAATATCTCATTCTGCATCTCTAGTCTATCCCTTCTCTGCCAAGAGATGATAGCATGCTTCATGTTCAGTCTTCTGGTGTCCTGATTGTTCATTGGTCACAGTTCTTAAGACTTCTAAATTTTTTTTTCTTTACATTATTATAGTGATTATATAAATTGCTCTCCTGGTTCTGATCACTTTACTTTGCTTCTGTTCATATCAGCCTTCCCAGGTTTCTCTGAATTCCTTCTTTTCCTAGTTTCTAATCCATTACATTCATGTACCGTCACATTCACTTACCATCCTTTGTTTAGTGATGATGAGAATTATACACAAGAAGCTCAGTGTCGTTCTTGAGCTGATAGATCATAAATATACATGCTGCAAATGTCCTGGAGAACTTAACCAGTAAATTATATTTTAAACATTCTTTCCCTTCTCCCAGGTTTGCATTCTCAATTCCATCCCTGATGCTTAATTCTCACTCATTGCATATATCTAGTTGGTTGTCAAATCTTATCCTCTCTATCTCCACCATATCTTGTCTTCACTCAAATAGCAAGCACCCTAGTTCAGGCCCTTATTACCTTTTGCCTGGACTATTGCAGTAATTTTCTAATTTGTCTCCTTGCCTCAAGGGACAAAGTCTATCCTCCACTCAACTGTTGTGATTTTTCTAAAATACCAGCCTCACCATGTCACACCTCCCCACTTAATAAGCCCCAGTGGCTTCCTATGACCTCCAGATTCAATCAAGTGTTTGGCATTTAGAGCTTTTCACTACCTGCCCTTTCCCTGTTTTTCCAGTATTCTCTTCTATGCACTCTACAGTTGCGTCATACTGATGTATTTGCTGTGCTTCACCCATCTTTCTTTCTATTGTTTTATAATACATACACATGTATGTGTTTGTGTGTATATATGTATATTCTACATACATACATGTGTGCATGTTATGTATGTGTTCATTGTCCACTAGAATGTAATCTCCTTGAGGACAAGAACCATTTCCGCCTTTTTTTTGTATCTTGTACTTTGCACAGAGCTTGGAACATAGGTAGATACTAATTAAGTGCTTATTGTGATTGATTGCTTGAGTACTTTCCATGGACAAGTCATTTAGCATCTCACAGTCTGTTTTCCTAATGTGTAAAATGGATATGATACCTTGGAGAGTTGTTGTCAGGACCAAACAAGATTATCTGTATAAACTTTAAATAATTATTGAGCACCTGTCGTGTATTATAGCTTATGCTGAGTTGCATAATTATGTCAGTAGTTACTGTTATTTGTGGTTTACACGGGAGGTTTTCATAATTTGAAGCTAGACACCAAGAAGATAGTCTTTGTGAAATTGTCACTTGGAATCTGTGCCTACTTTTTTTGTAAGATAGCTTTCATTAGGCTAGCTGGCACTTAGATATTGCTCATATCTGTAGTAAAGTGAATAACTTTTGACTCTTGTTTCTGTAAAGGTAGCCAGTAAGGACTGTGACTTGCTAAATGTTTAAATTTTTATTTAGTCTTTAGGAATCATCACTGGATTCCCTCATACCAAATAGACCTTTTAATAAACCTAGCCATTGGAGCATGTCCTATGTAAGATTTCCATTTGCCAACTGACCAAGACCTTGGACTTTTATCTCGTGGACATTCCTATGAAAGAAGCCTTCCTTAGCTATGCCTCTGGATAGCAGATATTAATAAAATATAATATTCCTCTTCCCATTCTCACTACTCCCTCCAACTATGCCGTTGTTCACTGGTACTTTACTAAATAATTTTTGGAGAGCCTTCTCTATGGTTCCTTGTCTAAGCTTGGAATCTTCTTTCCCTTTGCATTACTCTTGAATTAAATGGTGCCAAACTCCTTTATTAGAAGAGGCAGTTGCCTGGGGTGGGGTGTGGTAATTAAGATGTCTGTCCAAAGAGTGAAAAAAATATGACCAAGTATTATACTTGACACATGATCAGATCAGTGATATGTATGCATTTATATCTAAATGTTGCTGTTTGTTTGTCTTAGGTAATCTATTTAAAGAAGACTCCAGAAGAAGCCTACAGAGCACTCATAGCTGGCTCAAATCCCCCTTATCTTCCATTCAGGTATATCTGCATGTGACGTGGAGTTGTTGCTGTTTGCCAGTGTTTTTGCTACATTTGATTTGAAATAATGAACACTTCTGTCAGCTCTGTTGAGGATGGTCTCAAGTTGTTGTGTAGCATGAGTATAGTAGTCTTTAAGACTGTATTTTAGATTACTTGCCCTCATCTATCTTTAGGAATTAGTGTAAAATAAAAAATGTTTTTTAAAAAAGTCTGGAAACACACAGTTTCCACTTCTTTGCTCTTCTCTGATTTTGACATCTTAGTGTAAAAGAAAAACATACCCTAATTCGTCGACCAATCATGGCAAACTTTACTCGAAATTGGCATGAACATCCATTCTAAAGGCATCCCTACCACACTACCAAGTAGCTTTGAAAGCCCTGCTGTTCCATTCTTTAAAATCTGGGAGGAAAGACCTTTCTCCCTCCTTCCCTGTCTCCCTCAGAGGGGCCCAGAAACTGGAGAAGGCCAGCTTACCCGTTTTTTCTAGGTGATGTAATTTTCTCTGGCCACCAAGCAACTCTTACTCTTAGTTCCTCAGACTGTGCCAAACTCACTTGTTGACTACATAGTAGCTCCTTGTAACTTCCATTTAGCAAACGTGGAGTGTCCTGAATTCTTCATGGTGAGACAACTTAAGCTATTTTCACAAATATTAAAATATAGGCAAGTTATGTTTTTTGACCTTTTATTCCTCTATGATGTAGTCACTTGACTAGTTCTGCTAAGCATTTTTCTTGTTTTGATTCATGGCACGTTTGAAAAAACACTGACGTTGTGTCAGAAGTTGATGTTTCTGTTCTGACCCTTACCAACTGTGTGATTGTTAAGTCACATAACTTCTGGATTCCCATTTTCTTATTTTTAAAATGAGAATAATAACACTTTCATTGCCCTACTTCACCGGGTTCTTGTATAAAGTGCTTGTTGTGAGTGGGGGTTGTTACTGCTTTTATTGTCACTACGGTGATGATGACTGTATTCTTTTTGTTGAGGCGTCTGAACTCTTCTGTTTTCATTTCAATCTCTTTAAAAAAATCTAGCTCCAGCCTGTAATTCCAGGCAGATTACATGTTAGTTCCCATAACATGCTTTGGATTCCAGCCAAACTGGCTTCCTTACTATTCCTCATACGTGGCTTCCTGTCTCAGCACCTTTGCACAGGTTGTGCCCCATGCCACCTTTTAGAAGATTCCTGGCTTCATCCATGGCTCATACTTCTTCAAGATGATTTTCCTGATCTCTCCCCTAGTTGTTAGTTCTGTTCCCT
>CM053586.1:56044990-56088318 GCA_028646515.1 Pseudochirops corinnae
ATCTGTGAAATGGGAATAATAATAGCACCTACCTCCCAGGGTAATTGTGAGGATCAAATGAGATACCTATAAAGTGCCTTGTGAACCTTAAAGCATAATACAAATGCTAGCTATGTGTGAATATGTTATTATACCCCCCTTCCCCCAATACAGCATGTCAACTCCTTGAAGCTGGAAACATTTTGTAGCTCTGGGGGCTTTATGAATAAATCATCTGAAATTTACCAAAATTATATATTATATATAACGTATATTTCTCCAAGAATAACAACTGTGGCTCATGGCCCAATTTGGTGATGAAATAATTGACATGAGTTATTAACTGAAGATTTCTTAGTAACATAAGGCTATTTGCACATCAGTAGGTGACTGCCAAAAGATATGGCAGGTTTTGATGAATGCTGCTGTCCACAGCACTATAAACCAACAAATCTAATGGATGTAAAAGAATTGAACAGCTTGTGGTCCAGCAGACTGACTACCATGGAAACCAGTGTGTTTAATAAAGGTTTTCTGCTTAATTCAGCAAAATTGGCTTCAGGAAAATCCATGGCCTGGTTTACAATGTGACCATTGTACACTACATGGTTTGCATCATTGTGACTAGATGATTTGCTTTATTCTACATCACTGAATTTTCAGTGATTTGTAGAAGCAATCTGAGTATTAAGATGAAAAATAGTCATTCTCTATCATTTTAATGATTTTAGATCATTTAATGACATATTCTCCTTATGTTTTGCTTTGTAGCTTTCAAATTGCTGTTTTGTATGTAGGTTATCTGATTGGGTCCTCATAATTACGCTGTAGGACAGATGGAGCTCTAGAGTAGCGTGTTAGTATTTTCCAAGTATGGTGCCCTTTCGACTATACCTTGCTGCCTGAGTGCTAGGGTTTTCGTTGGAGCTTGTTTTTACAAAGGATTTCATTATGCTGCCTTAGGAGGTGGTACCTTCCCAGTCATTAGAGAAGAAGACTAAATGACCACTTGCCAGATGTGTCATAGGGGGACTCCATCTTCTTGTATGTGTTGGATTAAATGGCTACTTAGGTCATTCCAACACTGAGATTCTCTAATTGTGGCTGTTTATGAAGGAAGTTACACTTTATTTAAAAATATTATTGATATCTTTTATATTTTCATTACTTCTGTTTCCAAATACAGTCTTCCCCCTTCCTTTCCTCAGATCCTTTGTAGCAAATCAATAAAGAGAGAAGCAAAATTAATAAAAACATCAAAGGGAGCCTGACATTATATTCTTTGTTCCACAAGAGTAGGGGGGACTCTAAATATCTGGTTAAGAAGATTATGCAAATACACCTTTCCTGTTTACCTGTAAAATAACAGATGAAATAGATGACTTCTGAGGTCATTTCTAGCTCTAAAATGCATTGGTTTCTATTGATGTGTTTTTTTCCTTCTCCCTTCTATTTTTAGTATGAATTTTGTTTTGAGGTGTATTTAGAGAAATGTTTACAGGCTGAGAGAGCGTATAGTAAACCCTCAGCAGGATCCAGATTCCTTTAGCTTAGTGACCTGAAAAGTCTTAATCAGATTATATATTCAGAAGCTGTTTTGTTTGAGACCACCATAAGAAAATTACAGACAAAATTGTCCCAGAACATCTCGTAGAAGTTCTTCAGGTCATTTGTTTCATATTTGCTAAACTTAAAAATAACAGATTCTTGGGTGATGAGGGAAAGTATCCTATGATTTTTTGATACTTTTTTTGATTCTTGGCAGTATTTTACTTGCATAAATATTTAGCTATAATTTCTTTCTTCCTGAAAAGTGTCTACTATATAAAACACTTTCAGCTTCTTATTAGGATACATTTTAACATATTCATAATATCTTGTTAGTAAATATCCTATCTATCTCTCTATCTGTCTATCTATCTATCTATCTATCTGTCTGTCTGTCTGTCTGTCTGTCTGTCTATCTACCTACCTACCTACCTATCTGTCTATCTAGTGACTATCAGATCTTGCTATAGGTAAAGGCTATTTGTAATCCTTTTTTTTTTCCAGAAGACCATATTAGGATACATGAGAATACTTGTAATTTGAATTGAACCAAATTTGTACTTCGTTAACATAATAAGAGTGTTTCTACCAATGAGAGCTGTTGGGTAATTTTAGGACAAGCATTTTCAGAATTTATGTGTGTTACAGAAATTTCACACCAGCAACTACTTGTTACTCATAGCCTTCCTCAAACCTAAATTCAGAGTGAATTATTTTTGTTTTTGTTGTTATATAAGAAATCTTTGTAGCCCTCAGTTAACAGTACTATTGCCTGAGCAGTGTATCATTTTGCCTTCTTCAGAGTATGAGAGGAGGATGTGGAAGGGGCTTGCAAACAGAACACCTTTGGAGTTAAGATCCAGAAGAGGGAGTTGATGTCATACTTCTATACTTCAGTATTCTGTAGAGCTCTGTGACGTCATCCAACTTGTTCCCATTTCCAAAGCAAATCACCATTCTCCCCTGTCCACCCACCCTCACCCCACCCCATGCATGAGTAGGCTATTCATCTCGTGGGTCAGGGTCCCAGGAATGGGTAGGGAGCCATCCCTCTTGGTGATAACCTTTCACAGTTTGGCAGCATGAGGTGAGGGCTGCTTAGTTCCTCCCTAAGAGTAGGGGCTTAGGCACTTTTAAGTTGGGGGAGGGGAGAGGAAGAGATTTTCCTCTGTTGTCTGTCTAGGGGGAGGAGGGAGGGCTAGGAGGAAAAAGAATCCAAGTGACATAGGAGGAGCAGGGGAGCCATGCGCATGTGTGAGGTGATGTGTGTGTGGGCAGCCCTAGGCAGGACCCTGCCTGTCCTTCTTTAGCTGCCCTAATCTGCTGTCTCAGGGCCTGGCCTTTCCAGCTTATTCCTATCTTCTGTGTCCCACCAGCAGTGGTGACCAGTTTAGGGCTCTCTCTATAAGCTTTTATTGCTGCCTTTTGTTTTGAAGTTCTCTGTCATTGTGGGGGGTATGTATGTATGTGTGTTCTCTTTCCTACCTCACTGAACCCTCCCTGGCAACAAGGGAAAACTATCCAAGCAATAACACAGTTATCATTGGCCAGCTGGTGACCTGGTCTACCAATGTTTGCAGCATTAGGCCCTTATAACCCTCTGCCTCTCTGCCAGGGGGAGGGCGAGGTGCCTTTTATCTAAGGTGTTCAGGGACTGTTGGTTTTTCAGTTCAGTTCTCTTTTCATTTACTTTATTGTAGTCCTTGGATGAGGTAGAATTTGATAAAAATACATAATTGATGTTTCATTCTCTCGGATGATTCATGGCTAACAAAAGGAAAGTACTTACCCCTGCTTACTTAGTTTCTTGCCACTGCTAGCTGAGAGAAGTCTGGAAATGGGAAAAGTAAAGGGTCTTCTAGGTCATAGTTCTTCAGGTGACCTTTTGGAGGTGGGGGTGAATAAAATGAGCAGATTGCCTCCTCTCTCCCCCCCTACCCTTTCTCCTCCAAACCCAAACAAACAACATCAGAAAACTACTCAGGGGTTCAGATGAGCTTTAAAACCTCAGATTAATCTGATAAATCATCAGCTGCTATTTAGCTGCCTAATCCATAAGCTTGTATGCATGCATGTTCTCTTGCCGACACTCCGGTGCTTATTCACCAGTGCTGGCTCATTGGGTTTACCTGTAGGAACATGAATATTTATTTTCCACTTTTGCAGCCTATTCATATAGTCAAGTTCATTTCTATTTCTGAACATTAATAGGAGAAAAGGTCTGGTCTTAGTTTTTGATTACTTGTTAATAGCCCTGAAACACAAGCCTTACTATATCACTCTGCTTCTGAAGAAGCATAATTGGCCCTTTATTGCCTTTAGGATAAAATACAGACTTCTGGAATTAAAAGCCCTTCATGGTCTGGCTGCAGCTTCTCTCTCCAGGCTTTCTAATATGTGCAAGTCTCCATACAGGCACTGCTCTAACCAACATAGTCTACTTACCAGTCTCCATACAGGATGTCCTATCGCCTGCTTACCTCCGTGCTTTCCCATGGTCTGTCCCATGTGCTTGCAACGCTTTTCCTTTTCATCTCTACTTTTAAAAAACTATTAGCTTCCTTTAAGACTCATATTTCAAGTGCCACCTGATTCAAGAAGTCTCCTTCCTGATTCCCCCTCTTGAATGAGGCAGTACGTGAGGTTCTTTAACAGCTCCCCAGCCCCTCCATTGGTATATTCTGTATGTATTCTCTCTCTACTTATCTTGCCAATGGAATATAAGCTCCCTAAAGGCATTATTACATTGCCACCCCATATTCAGCACAGGACCTGGTCCATATAAGTGCTTAATTATGTTTGTTGACTGATTAATTTAAGTAGACAAGCAGATGTCTCATTCTGGGTTGTAACATCAGCTCTTTAAAGACAGAAATGAAACATCTTCCCAAAATTCCACCCAGTTCACCCCATAGGTCAGAATTTATGCATTTACATTCTTTGGGAAGTACTTATGCTCCAAAAATGGACTGAACTGTAGATAAGATGGTGGTTTGGATAGCTAAAAACTGAATTTAAGAAAACTTCCTCTTAGTGTTCCATCCTCCAGCCTCTCCATCTTATTATCTTCCCATTTTTTTGGGGGGGGGGGGGACAGGAATCACAACAAGAAAAGACAAGTTAAAATTATGCGTTTACAGAAGTGTATTCTCAGGGTTAATTGTTAATTAGAGTTGATGAATGTAGCTTACTATTATTTTTCCTTCATTAGGACAGAAAGCAAAACTTCAGCCAATTCTCTTTCCTTTCTCCTGTGAGCACTGTGCGCATTCTCTTTTTCCTCTTTGATTCTTGGTAATTAATGTTGCAACCATCACCTCAGTTTTCTTGCCCCCATGCCTCTTCTTCCTGAGGAAACTTTTTTTTTTAATAGCCAAAGAACATAGGACGAATGAGAGAATCTTTGTGCAATATAATATTAATTCAACACAGTTGTATATTACTTAAATTTCACTTAAGGCATTAAACTTTTTTCCATTAATTTAATGCAAAGATTGGATACTTCCTACAGGAAATTTAAGGATGAAACAGTTTTGTAGGATGCCCCTAGTCTTTCAGTTAAAAGGGTTGACACAGTATAGTTATTCGTGTGGTTTTAAGTAGAAAAATTATATATTAATTTCTGTGCTTATTATTTTACTCAGAAGTCCAGTGGGACCTACTACTTTACTCCCCAGATGGCTCATTTAAACTGTGAATTGAAGGGAAGAAATTGGAAGAGTAGGAAAAATATGGATAACAGAATTGAAATTGTTCTGGGATCCATGGTACTATCCTTGCTTATCTTTCAGCTCCTAATGTGTGTTAGACAGGGAACTTACTTTCTGAATGCTGTATTTTAGTGCAAATATGACCAGGATGGTCAAAAGCTCTCTAATCAAATGTTGCTTGTTTTTTTTTTTCTTTATGGAGGGGGGGGGGAGGCAGGGCAATTGGGTTTAAGTGACTTGCCCAAGGTCACTTGGCTAGTTTGTGTCTGAAGCTGGATTTGAACTCAGGTCCTCTTGACTCCAGGGCTGGCGCTCTATTGACTGTGCCACCTAGCTGCCCCAAAATGATGCCTGTTTAACATAGACCTGGAAGACTGCTACTCAGCACTCATTTGGCTCCTTTGTGTGCAGTGTTCTCCAGTGTTAGAAAACTGAAGGATTGCTAAGAAGAATGCTACAAAGTTATAGATAGAAAACCTGAAAGAACAATTGCAGTAACTTATTCATATGACACCACTTACAGTGCACAAGGAGAGGGATTGAGTGCAGGATAATTTCTTTTTCAGTTGATCACAGCTTGCCTGCCATTACATTTTTTAAATTGACTACAGTTTTTAAATCATTAGAGTTTCTCTTTCAGTGAATGCTCTCAGTAAAATAAAAGCTTCGGGATTCATGACTGGAATTTGTGGCTCCATGAATAAGAATTTTCAAAATAATGCTTTTCAGAAGCAAAATCTGTTAAAACAAAAGTGCCATGCTGCTATTCTGGTAATGTATGTAGAAACACAAGTGAAAAGATACTCTTTATTGGCTTTCCACAATTAGACTTGATTTTCAAAATTAATTTCTTTTCTCACATTAAGACATTATATTTTATGCCTTGTTTAACTTTTACAATGGCCAGGCTATTCATACTAAGATTAATCCAGTTTCCGGTTTTGGCAAGTGTGTTGAAATCTTGAGCAAAATTCAAAATTGGCACCTTTGGGCTTCCTAAACCATCACAGAGATTTGATAAATTTTATAGCCTGTTACCTGTCCCAGCATGACTTAATCCATTAGGGATTTAGTCTTCTCTTACAGCTCTGGGTTCTATCATCCTTATCTTATTTTCTCTTCTGTGGAACCCTCGTGCCAATCATAGACAGCTAAATTAAGAAAGTTTCAATTCAAGCAGTGGTAGTTCAAAAGGAATTTTAAAAATTAATTTATCATGGTTTGTTAATAAGAGACATCCTATATATAGTGATTAGGAGTGCTGGACTTTTATTTGAGAAGACTTGAAGTCCTGCCTCCAATACTAGGTTTCTTAGCCTTAAGCAACTTTTTTTTTTTTGAGAGGGGAAGATGGGGTTAAGTGACTTGCCCAAAGTCACATGCCTAGTTTTTTTGTCTGTATGTTGAGTGTCTGAGGCCAAATTAGAACTCAGGTCCTCCTGACTCCAGGTGCTCTATTCACTGCTCCACCTAGCCACCCCTTAAGTAACTTTCAAAGTCTATCTACTAGATTATAGATTGGCTTAGAATTTTTTGTCAGTGAAGTGAAGGAGTTTCTATACCCAAACAAATCAAAGGTTCCTGATTGTAATTTGTTAAATGAGGAGGATAATTTAAGTGAGCCATAAAAAGGACTGGGACTTATGCATATGTAGTTATCACTAATGTAAAATTCAGTCTCTTAAATGCTGTATAATTGTGAGTTATTATTTTCACCAATAATAATGTTAATGGTGATGATGTTCCTAGTTTTGTAACTTGTGCTGTGATTATTTAGGCTTTTAATGTTAAATGCAAAATAAAGTCACTTTGCTTGTATGTATATATGCATATATGTTAAATATATTATATATGTATATCATATGTATATAGAAAAACTTTTTTTCATCATCTCTGTTAAAAGCTGTATATTTTAATGTATAGTTGATTTTATAGTCAAGTCAACAAGAATTTATTAAGAGTATAGTATATAGGGGAGGCTTGGTGGCACAATGAATAGAGCACCGGCCCTGGAGTCAAGAGGACCTGAGTTCAAATTCGGCCTCAGACACTTAACACTTACTAGCCATGTGACCTTGGACAAGTCAGTTAACCCCAATTGCCCTGTCTTACCCCCTCCAAAAAAAAAATGAAACAAAACAAAACAAAAAGAGTATAGTATATACCAGGCAGTGTGCTAAGTTCTGGAAATACAAATATAGGCAGAAAAAAAAAGATATTCTCTACTTTTAAGGAGCTTACATTCTATTTTACGTTTTAATGGAGAAAGACAACTCATTTGAGGGGAGCTGAAAAGCAAAGGGGCAAGTGAAGTGAAGGTCAAGGGGGCGTTGAGAAAGTCCTGTAGAGAGAAGTCAGTAACACAACCTCTCACTCATATGACAAATGATGTATACGATACTGTTATGTAGCTTATCATTAATGATTCCAGTGTGGCAGTGTTGTCCTAAAAAAGATTCAGCTAATGTCGTTTTCTTTATTTCGTTTGCATTTTGAAATAATATTTTAGATTTGACTTCTTAGTTATCTTAGCAGAAATAAGCAGATAGATAATTAAAGATACATCAGAAGTTAAAGTTTGGTTAAGTAACTTTACAGCTTATTATTGGCCTTATAAATTATATATAGATCACTTTGGAGTTAGCTGGATTTGCTTCAGGGCAGGATGTGATGCCCAATGATGTTTTGTCGAATTCTTGTTTTAGCTCTCAATCATTAGAGTGATAAAGGATCTCAGAAACAATTAGCAGAGGTGGCTTTAAGGCCGCATGTGGCTCTCTAGGTCCTCAGGTATGGCCATTTGACTGAATTCAAACTCGAGGACTTGAGAATCTAGCAGACCCCATATGGTGTTGAGGCCACAGGTTCCCTGCCCTGATAGTCCAACCAGTACCTAACAAAGAATCTCCTGGGCTGTAACACTGACAAGTGGTCATCACATTTCTTTTTGAAAACCTTTTAGTGATTGGGATCCTAGTAATTACCAAGGGAACCCATTTCATTCTGTTTAGCATCAATTAATAGGAAAATTTCCCTCGTATCAGGACAAAATTTGCCTTTTTGTAGATTTCATGTCTGACTCTTTTGACTGTGTTTTGGGGTCAAGCAGAACAAATCTAATCCTTATTCCACATGACAGCCCTTAAAAATATTTGAAGTAAGCTATCACGTGCCCACTAAGTCTTCTCTTCACCAGCTTAAAGGTTCTAATTTCTTTTACTTGTTGCCCATGTGGCACGCGTGGTTTCTCATCTTCTGGTTTCCCTTTTCCGGATATGCTTCAGCTTGTTCATTTCTGAAATGTGATACCCAGAATTAAGCCCGATATTAAAGGCATGGCATGACCAAGGCAGAATATGCTGGGACTATAATCTTGTTCTAAACACCCTTTTGAGTGTTAAATACTTAAATATTGCTGGGATTTCATTGATTTGGATTTTATCTCCACTGCCCATTCTTGTGCAGTGACTGGCCATCCCTTCTCGTAAATCGCTCTAAGGAGATCCACCTAATGTGCAAGGGAACTTCCTGGCGTTGTGTGGATAATAGTGTTGTTATTCCACCTGTTGTCCCTTACTCTTCACATATGACCAGCTTATCTTTTGCCCATATAGCAGTGGTTCTCAACCTGTGGGTTGCAACCCCTTTGGGGGTCGAATGACCCTTTCACATGGTCACAGGGGTCACTTAAGACCATCGGAAAACGTATTTCCGATGGTCTTAGGAACCGAGACACTGCTCCTCTCTGCGTCTCCAGGCAGGTCTGCCCACATGCAGATACGCCCACATACGAGTATTAAAGAGTTGTGGCATTAGAAAGGTTGAGAACCACTGCCATATAGTTTCTTGATGAAATCATTACTGTAGTTTTTCACTGAAATTCCTTATTTTTCACATATTGCAGTCTACATCATGCTCTTTGCCATTGCTTTTGTTACTTATTTTTAACTCCTCAGAGACATATCATTCCATTGATTTCATTTGTGCAGCAACACTGGTATAAAAATGGTGTTAATTTAAAAAACGGGCCTTGATTTCTGGGACAAGTTTGGAGTCATTAAATATTAATAACAACAACAATATTAATGATAATACCTAGTGCCTTAAGGTTTGTGTAGTAATTTAGATGTTATTTCATTTGATTAAAGGAACTTTTTAATTTCCTGAAGATGATTCCTTCTATAAATATATCCTGGCCATTGATGTTAGAAATTATGATAATCTGTTAAGGTCCTTTCTTCTATTTATTATCTTTTTCATTGTTTGAATTGAACAGGGTTGAGTTGTTTCGATTAAATTCCATATTTTAAATATTTTTTTCTAGCATTGTACTAATTTTGATTTTTGGTTTAAAAACTCAGTGACTGAATGCAGACAGCTCTTTCTGCAGTTACTTTCACACAAAGTCTAGCCAAATCATGTTAACAAGCATTTGTAACATTCCTGTTATGTACCAGGTACTCTATTAAATGCTGGGAATACAAAGAAAGGAAAAAAAAAACGGTTCCTGCCCTCAAGGAGCTCACAATCTAATGGGAATTGCTTCTTGAGTGTTACTGTGTGTGTGTGTGTGTGTGTGTGTGTGTGTTGGACATGTGCAAACTTCTTTTCTTAAAGAAAGTATACATGGTAAGAACATGCATGGCAGATAGACATGAGCTTTAATGTAATCTAAGAATCTTTGTGCTTTCTCATTCCTTAATCCTGATGCATATTTTCCAGTGTATTTATTTCCATCTTTACCTATTTCAGTCTTTGTACTGACCTTACTCATTATCAAAGTTTATAATGATTTAATTTGGAGAGTCTTAATAAATTCAGAGAGTCTATTTACTTTTTCATACTTTGTACCACATGTTGGCAGAATATTGAATATTTTCCTGGTGGTCTTTTAGCAAATACCTATCTTGAACATTAAAATATTCAAGGATTAGATGGCCCATGATATCTTTCTTCTTGCTTTTGGATATAGAAAACCATTTTTTTTTTCCTCCCTGCCCAAGAAAAACCTATGAGCAAACCTTCCATCTGACTTCCCCCCTTGATTTTGTTTGTAATACGATGCCAAAATTATAAGATGGAGGTCTTCTACTATCACAGTTGCATTAGGTCATTGGGCAAGGGCTTCACATTTACCATTTTGAGTACTGATAACGAGCTTAATGCAGACAGATATATACTATTGGCTTATATAATTCTAGGTTTTGTTTTCTTTGGTCTATATGATTTTTAGCACCGTCTTCCTCCTTTTCTGCAACAAGGCTCTGAGTGTCATTTTGTAGTTTTGTTTTGTTTCATATGTTGCCATGACCAAAGAATTTATTATCAAGTATCCAGCCTACTGTTGATAAAATCTCTGTATTTTGCTAGACTGCTTCTTGGAACACAGATGCCATCTGTTTCTGGGACCATATTTAGAGGCTTTCTAGCATGGAACAACCTGCCAAAGCTTGTATTCCTTTGACATAAAGTTTGATAAACAAGTGTTACCTTCATGTCATGATTAAGAAAGGAGAAAGCACACAGACTGGTATATTACACAGAAACTTCATGCCTAGATATTTTTCAAACTTTCTCTGAGAAAGGAATCAGTAGGGGCAACAAGGTGGTGCAGTAAATAGAGCACTGGCCTAGGAGTCAGGAGGACCTGAGTTCAAATGCAGCGTCAGACACTTGATCACACTTACTATCTGTGTGACCTTTGTACAAGTCACTTATCTCCAATTACCTTGCCATCCTCTCCCGCCCCTCCCCTCCCCCCCCAAAAAAGAAAGGAATCAGTAGGCTCTGGGCATGGTGACCATTAAACAATCACACACAGAAATGAAATAGATTGTATTTTAACAGCCAAGAAGCAATTCCCATTAGATTGTGAGCTCCTCCAAAGTAGGAGCTATTTTTCCTTTCTTTGTATTCCCACCACTTAGCAGAGTGCCTGGCATACAGTAGGTATTTAATAAATGCTTGTTGATTTGATTTAACTTGACTTCATGTGGGAGTAATTGCAGAAAGAGCTGTCTGCATTCAGTTAAATTAGAAAAATAAAAATGGAAAAGATATGGCATTCAGTTGAAACAACTCAACCCGACGTGATTCAGACAAATTATTGATAATGAAAAATAGGTCCTGAATAAAAGAAAAGACAGAAACATCATTTTAATTGAATAAATATGTATAGTCAGTGGCATTTGTAGCCCACCAGAATCCCCCTGCTCTTTACAGGGACCTGTCTAGCCAAGCATTCCTCATCTCGCTCCCCTATGCAATTGATTTTGTTTTTACCCCATTTGTAGGACTTTACATTAATCTCAACTTAATTTCTCTTATTAGGAGTGTTTTGTCACTTAGTGTTTTTTCCACTTGTAGATGAAGTTTCAGTATCATTTATCTTTGTGACTTCAGGTCTAACCAAAAACCGCAAAAGCTGAACAGAGAAAAGGGGAACTCTCCATCTTTCTTTCTTTAATTTGAATCCCTCCTCAGTATTAGACTGTAACTTGACCTTCCAGAAAACAAGTGCCCCTTTACTCCTAGAGTGAGTCAGCGAAAGCTGGAATGGCTAACCTGGTGTGAATCTGGCAAAGCTTATTTTTCAGTAAGCTAACAAGCCTAGGGTTGTATGCTGCTGGCCAATTGCTATTTAAAGAGTAGCATCAGAATTCATTAGAAGATTAGCTGGCAGTCATCATAAGGCTCACTGAAACCATCAGGTTTCAGTAAAATGCTCAGGAGTGGCTAAAGTACTCAGTCTGCAACCTTGAGAATTCATATATTTACAAAAACAGCATGGAGACTTTTCAGTACTGTCCAGGATTTTAAAGTTAACAAATAATCTATGTTAAATAGTTGTTTGAATTTCTTTTCTGTTTTTATCTCATTGCAACTACCTCTATGTATGTTGATGAATATATGCCAGGTTCTTGTGCTGGAGGTGTTTTCAGAGCTTGCTACTGGTCAACACTAGTTATTTTTGTACTAGGAAGAGAGTAGAGTTTCCTAAGGCAGCTTTATTTGATGGCACAGGGAATTGAATGTGGAATAAATTTTCTCTCATTAAACAGGACAAGATAGAAACATAATTTTGGGGATGTGTCCAAAATTTTTTGTTTCCTTCTGGAATTAAGCTTTTGGGTAACATTTTATAAATGATAAGAAGGCCTTTTAGATTTGGGTATAATAGAAAGAACTCTAGATTTGGATGAAAAATCTTAGATTTGCATTTTGTCTTTGCCCCTTGTTTCTCTATGGATAGGGACAGGTATGGGATCCGTGATCTCATTGGTATTGGGAGCTCCTACCCGGGGAAGCTTCCTCATCTTACCTGGTCAGCAGCTTAGAACCTTAGGTGCCTAGTGCATTGAGACTTGTTCAGAATTATACTGCCAGAAATATCAGAGGTGGGACTTGAATCCAGTTCCAGTACCCCAGGCTGCCTGGATGATCTTAGGTAAATTATTTAACTTCTTTTGGACTCAGTTTCTTTATCTATTAAAGAATTGCACTAGATGATCTCATATGATTGTTTCTGGCTAGGTAGCCCATGATCCTATCGGATTGTGATGTTACCCAAAGGCCTCTTTCCTAAAACACTTTCTCTATATATTTTGGGCTACTCAGACTCTTTTTTTGGGGGGGGAGGGGTTTATGAGAGGAGTGGAAGGCTCAATTTCCTGATCTATAAAATAGTCAGAATAATACCTGTGCTGTATACACATCTCATGGAGTCAATGGCATTTCCAGACTTTCTCTAACCCAAAAAAACCACTATTTAATCCAAAAACTAAAAGCAAAATTTGGTGACATTTATTCATAGGAATAAGGTAAGACAGCTCACTCAGAGCGTTTTAGTAATGTATAAAAAAGTCATTCAGATTGTGAGTTGTGAATTTCAAAATGAGATAAAAATTTCAGCTGCATTATTTATTGTTATTATGATGAAAGAAGTCATTCTCCTTGTTCAGTAGAATTCAGTTAGAAATGGTGTCCTGGAACAAGTTTCTACCATAGTGTTATTATTACAATATATATTATTTATATTTATTAATGCATACTTTTGCACAAGTGGATAAAGTGACTTTTTTTTTTTTTTTACTTTTTTTTGTTGTTGTTGCTGTTTTCATCCTCAGTAGATTCACTGAAAGAGCCCTAAGTTGGATGATGGGGATTGTTTTCTACTTCCTCTTGTTCTCACGTGGTTTTGATTTCTTCTGTCAGGTCTTTATATTTTGAAAGCTTTTTCATTTCACACTACTTAGAGCTTATTATTATTAATTGAATAAAGCTAAATGAATGCTGGGTCCTCTGCCTTCAGAAACTGATTGGATTCTGTAGAAAAACTGGGGATGTAGTTCTAGGATGGATCTGTTCCAGAGAAGTACAGAAATTTAATCTGGGGCAGATGTTAATTGTGGGCTTCTTTCATTTTGGAGTGGAATAAATGCATGAATAAAAAAGTGTTTCTCAAATGCTTACTCTATATGTGCTAGGCATTATTTACTAAGATCCAGGACACAGATGCAAAAAGTTAGTCCCTTTCCTTAAGGAACTTATATTTTAATAAGAGTAGACCTCTCAGGTTCATTTTGATACAGATTTATTACCCAAAAGGTATCTGAAACATAAATGGTTATATGAAGAGCAGGGGAGAGAAAAAGACAGTATACCTATTGTTGCGACTGCTTTGGTGCTATTGGACATGGAAATCTTTTAAACAAACTTAATATTTAGTGGTGCAGAAATAAAGAATTCTTATAAACTAATGCAAGTAGGAATCTCCTGATTTTCAAGATAGCTATGGCTTCAGAAACTCTCCCATAGTAGAGGTTCCATGAATTTCTACGGCTAGAACTTGGTGACCCATTATTAGATTGACACTGTATTTCTTAGTCTGTTTTTCTTTTTAAGATTTACTTATTTGGGGGAATGGCACTTTGTGGATGACTTAGAGACTACTTGACTGCAGAGGTCGATAATGTTGAAACTCATTAAATGGCATATGTTAGTAGCTGTTACTCTAATCTTTTAGGCATGTCAGAACTGTAGGCCTTTTGACAGAGGGGCAAAAGAGGCCATCTGCTTGGGAACTTATAAGTTAGGTGACCTATTTTATGAACCAAGTTAAATATGAGTATGTAGATCCATTGCGAAGGTTAGTTCTTTATATAAGATGCTGCATAAGACTTATTATAAAGTGACCTTCTGAATTTTATTGAATTTTATTTAAAATTATGCTTCATGCTTTGCCATTATCCATTGTATCTTGTATTTTCCCCATCATCAAAAACAAAACCAATCTGAATGACCTTTTTATATATATTACTAAAATGTTCTGGGTGAGTTGTCTTACCTTATTCCTATTAATAATGTGTGGCCAAATTTTACTTTTAGTTCTTGGATAAAATAGTGTCTTTGTTGTGTTGGGGAAGTTTGAAAATACCATTTGCTCCATGAAATCAGTTTTAGATATAGAATGGACCTTGGAAAACATCTCGACTATTTTACAGATGGGGGAAACTAAGGAACAGATTGGGGAATCATAGTGGGAACTTCCATTATATAGCATTTTAAAGTTTGCAAATTTCTTTACATACATCATGCCATTTATATTCCATCCGTTGTTGGTAGTTCTGCCCTCCACGGTCAAACAGGGGAAGTTCAATCCTTTCTCTATGTGAAAGATTGCTCAGAAACAGGAGAGGCACGGTAGCGGTAGAGAAGAACAGACGGCCCACTTCTCAGAAAAAGGGAAGCAAATAGGATCTGCTAATTACCGGGCCAACAAGCTTGACTTTGATTCTGGACAGAATCCTAGAATGCATTATTAAAGAGATGGTTAATGAACTTCTAGAAAAGGGAGTAGTGACCACAAGGAACCATATTCATAACAAGGATTTTGTTTTTTCACTTGAGCCAGGAGTGGGGGTAATGTGATGGATTTGGGTGGGAGGGAGACAAAATAGATTTTTGTTTATTGAAAATTAATTTAATTAAAAAACCCTCATAACTCCCTTTTACTCACTCAGCATTCCAACCAAACTGTCCTCACAGCTGTTTCCTAGACTCAGCATTCCATCTTCTGTCTTCCTACCTTCACAGTAATTAACTTCTGCAACTATAATTAACTCCCTCATCCCTTGTACTCCTTGGAGTCCTTTTATGTCTTTTCAAGGTTCAAATCAAGTTCTACCTTATATTAAAAAGCCTTAAACTTATTTTTCCCTGGAATGTTATTTTCAGTTCTGCTGTAAAATTTTAGTAAAGGAATTGATGAGATGACAACCTTCAAGAGGAGAGTGATCAGAATTGGTTAAAAAGACCTCAAAATCATGTTGTATGAGACTCAACTGAGGGAACTAGGGCTGTTTAACTTACAGAGAAGAAAACTTAGGGGGACTGGGGTATGTCAAAGCATCAGAGTTGTAGGAGACTTCAATGGCCCTCTATTCCTATCTACCCCCCTCACTCTGCTCCTGTAAAAACAAAACAAAAACAAAACCCTTTTGACCAAAACATGCCAACTTGTAAATGCATCTAGCCTTTGCAGGGATAGAACACTACTACACTTTGAAGTCATGAATTCTGTGTTCAAATTCTGATTTTTGACACATCTCAGCTATGTAGCTATTGGCAAACCACTTCCTTCTCTCTGAGCCTTAGTCCCCTTATCAGCAATAGGAGGATCATAATGTCAAATTGGATACCCCAGAGAACACATCAAACTCTACATGACTAGAACTGAACTTTTATTGTCTTTTCCCGAAAACGTCTACATTGTTGAACTTTTTTATTTGTCAAAGACAGTCATTTTTCTAGTCTCTCAGGTTTGTTAGCTCACTATCATCAATGATTGATCACACATATTCAGTCAGTTACAAAATTTTTCTAGTTTTCCTTCCACCACCTATTTCTCATCCAAACCCTTCTCTCTGTTCCCATAGGCACCATTTTAGTCCAAGTGTTCACCATCTCTCACCTAGATTACTGAAGCACCCTTCCAATTTGTCTCACTCCCTCAGACGTCTCCCCTACTCCACTTTATCTTCCATGCACTTGTCAAAATAATTTTCCTTAATTGCAGATGCTCATTAAGCACCAGTCATTCTCTGTTCCCTCTAGGTAAACATCTTTGTTTAGTTTTTCAAGTCTTTCTCATCATGGCCCCAACCTATCTTTCCTGTCTTATCCTACATCCCTCCCCTTCCTGAATCTGTAGTCCAGCCAAACTGGCCTTCTCTCCATTCCTCACATGGTACTCTATTGCCCTTCAAGTCCAATCAACAAACATTAAGTGCTTACTGTGTGCCTGGCACTTTGCTAAGCTCCTCCCTTGGTTTTTTGTACAAACTGTGCCCCCATGCCTGGAATATAATCCCTCATCTGCTCTGCATCATAGAATCCCTCTTCCTTCAAGTACCACCTGCCACACAGTCTTTTCTGATCTCTCTCTTCTTGATTACCTTGTATTGGTTGTTCAGTTGTTTTCATTCATATCTGACTCTTTGTTGACTCCATTTGGGGTTTTTTTGACAAGGATACTGGAGTACTCTGCCATTTCCTTCTCCAGCTCATTTTATGGGTGAGAAAACTGAGGCAAACAGGGTGAAGTGACTTGCCCACGATCACACAGCTAGTAAGTGTCTGACGTCATATTTGAACTCAGGAAGATAAGTCTACCTGACTTCAGGCCAGTGGCTCTGTGCACTATGGTGCCACCTAGCGGCTCTACTTTGTATTTACTGATATTTGTTTCATATGTTCTTATATACGTACTTGTTTCTCTGTCAGAATGTAAGCTTCTTTTTAGTAGAGATAGTTGTATTTTTGTGTTCGTATTGCCAGATGCTTGTTGATTGATTAATAACTCACTTTAGGATTTACAAAGAGCTTCCTCACAGCAGACTTGTGAAGTAAGTATTACAAGTGTTATTCTCATTTTACAGATGAGGAAGTAGAGGCTCTGTGTTAAGAAACTTGCCCCATGATTGAAGTGTCTGGGTACAATTGCCCAACTCCAAGACCTACACTCTGTGCATTACAACAGATTGATCTCCATAATAGTTATATTGCCTACTTTACAAGTTTGTTGGGAAGAAAACTCTTTGTGAACTTGAAAGCACAGTGGAAATATGAGTTCTTCATATAATTTGCTTTGATAATTTACCCAGAATTTATATGGCTCCACAGAAGCAGAAGAGTGGTAGATCGCTTTGCTTACATGAGGTGAGGGACATCACAATTCAGTGAAAGACATGCTGTGTTTGTAGTTAGGACCCTGGGGTTCAAATCCTTGCTATATTGCTCCCTCTGTGTGACCTTTGGAAAATCACAATCAGTCAATAAGCATTTATCAGATGTGCCAGGTATCCCTCTGGCTTTCAGTGTCCTCAATTATAAAATGAGGAGGTTGTACTTAATGTACTCCAAAAGCTTCCTCGCAGCTTGAAATCTGTGATCCTACTATGGGAACCTTCACCACCTCAATCAGTCAGACAGCAAGCATTTATTTAGGGCTGCCTATGTGGCAGGTGTTCTGCTAAGTTCTAGGCACACACAGAAAAAACCGAAATAACCCTCACCCTTAGAAACTTATATTCTATTAGGAAAAATATATGTACAAAGTAAATATAAAATAAAAATAAAGGCAGGGTAATTTCTGGAGGCAGGAGTTACTAGCTGCTAGGAGGATTAGGGAAGGCCAAAGCCTCATGTACAATGAAGCCCTTGAACTGAGTTTTGGAGGAGGCTGTGAGTTCTGAGGGGAAGGAGGTGAAAAGGAAATGGATTCCAAGCATGGGAAGAGAGAGAGACAAAGATAGAGAGAGAGAGAGAGAGAGAGAGAGAGAGAGAGACAGTGAAAGAGACAGAGAGAGAGAGAGAGAGAGAGACAGTGAAAGAGACAGAGAGAGGCAGAGAGAGAGAGACACACACACACACACACAGAGTACCCTTATCAGCAATAGGAGGATCATAATGTCAAATTGGAGAATTCTGGGTAAATTATCAAAGCAAATAATGTGAAGAACTCACATTTCCATTGTGCTTTCAATTATATATCTAATCAACCTGACCCAATCTTAGGCTGCATTAATAGAAGTATGGTGTCTAAGGGAGGTCATAATTCTGCTGCATTTTACACTGATGAGACCATATCTCTGTTCAATTCAGGGAATCATACTTTGAGAGATATTGGTAGAATATATGGTATCCAGAAGAGGATGACCAGGATGATGAAGGAACTTGAAACCATCTTATACTCAGAATGGTTGAAGGAATTGTACCTCTATAAGTCTAGAGGGGAGACTTATGGTTGAGACAGGACAACGGTAGATGGGGCACCATAATTATCTTCAAATTTTGAAGATTCCATGTTGAGGAGAAATAAATTTATTTTACATAGCTCCAGGGGACAGAAATGGGAAAATGGTTAAAAGTTTTAGGGAGACAGATTTTGGTTCAGCTGAATTTAAAATGAACATTTTAACATGCCCCTGAATGCAATGAGCTGCTTTGTGAAGTAGTGAATTTCTTTTCACTAGTAGTGTTCAAAAGAGACCAGATTATCTCCTAACACAGGTATACCATAGACAGATCTTATGTATGGCATGAAAGGAAGATTGTATTAGATTATCCCTAAGGTGTCTTCCAACTCTGAAATCCTAGGGAACTTTAATATTAATATGAACTTGGTATGGTAGATTTTAGATACCTAATTACCTTTTCCCCTCATTTAATGGCATTAACATTTTGTATCCTAATATATAATGTATGCCTTTCAAAAGCTATTTTAAATACTTCTGTTTCAGATAACCTTTTTTGTTTTCAGTGACACAGGAGTTAAGATGGCATTTTAAAAAAAAGCCTTTGAGATTAGACATAAATATTGGAAATAAGGCTGTCCATGTTGTTGTCTTTGAAGTTGGGTCAGTTACTTGGAAGTGTTTTTATTAAAGTACTTTGATGAGTTTGTATTTGAACAACAGACTAAAATTATGTTGAAATTTGGTGACATTAATGTTGCATATTCTTTTTTTTCTTTGCTTTTTTGGAGGGTAGTTGGGGCTAAGTGACTTGCCTAAGGTCACATGGCTAGTTTTTGTGTTAAGTGTCTGAGGCCAGATTTGAGCTTAGGTTCTCCTGACTCCAGGGCAGGTGCTCTATTTACTGCGCCACCTAGCTGCCCCTAATGTTGCGTATTCTTTTATGACCTAGTTATGCATGCAGCTTCACATCGCCAGGTGGATAGTTTAATAAATCTTGATGTTGTAATTTATGTCTCTTAACTTCATTAAATCTCTCTTTGGTTATCTAGGAAATTTTAGGACTCCATTTTCTTTTTTTCTTTTCATAACTTGGAGATAGAGAAGGATGATAGACTTTTTTTTTTTTAAAGGAATGTTTATCTGTTTCTCTCCCTGGCTCTATACAAATCTTGTTCCTTTTGGTCTGCTGGTGGTGTTTGACAAAGTGATTAAGAGTGTGAAGGTGGATATTTTGCTTTCTATATCCCTGTATTGTTGGTGGTGTTTAAAGCATTGTTGTTCTTGCCATACTTTCCTGGACCTGATGATGAATTTTTCTTATTGCCTAAAGGTCTACAGGATTGGCCTTACAAACTCAGAGCATGAAACATTTAATTCGGGGCAGCAGAAACCTATTGAACTCAAAGCATGCTGAACAATGTCTGAGTGGGTTGTCAGGAATTCCCCTGCTGATGGACGAGGGCTATGAAGTGTTATTATCTAAAACCACAAGTAACATTCCTTGTAAGAACTATCTTTATGGTAATGCTGTTGAGCAAACATGTTTAATTATGGAATTTTAGTCACTTGTGGAATATGTTCTGAGTTCCTGTTGCTGTCTGGGGCATATTTATTAAAAAAAATTCTCCCTCAGAATTCATTCATCCAATTCTCTCCTGAATTTAATTTTATTATTTGAAAAAGGCAAAGCATAAGTCAGAATAAATAGCATTGAAGGTCTGCTAGTTGATCAGGTTGGGCTCCCTGGAATCCTTTTCCACAGGCTTTTCCTGAGCTTCTATGAGCTAACCCTTATAGGAACAACTGCTTAAATATATCAGAGAATCATTGTGTCTCTGAGTTGGAATGTCTAGTCCACACTGTATCTTTCTTCCCTGACACAAATGTTTCCTTATGCTAATCCAGTGGTTCTCAACCTTCCTAATGCTGCAACCCTTTAATACTCGTATGTGGGAGTATCTGCATGTGGGCGGACCCTCCTGGAGATGGATAGAGGAGCGGTGTCTTGGTTCCTAAAACCATTAGAAATATCTGTTTTCCAATGGTCTTAGGTGACCCTGTTCAACCCCCAAAGGGGTCGCGATCCACAGGTTGAGAACCACAGCTCTAGTCCATCACTTAGTTGTCAGAGTGCAAGTCTGATCACGTCATACCAGGCAGGCTCACTATCACCTCCAAGATCAAATATAAAGCCCTCTCTTTAGCATTCAAAGCCCTTCACAAGTTGGCTGGCCTCTTCCTACTCTTTCCTCCTCTGCACCTCAGTCCATGCCTCGGGCATAGCAGGCAGTTAATAAATACTGTTCTCTTCCTGATCTATCACCATCCACTCCGCTGATTATTTCCAGTGCACCCTATACATTGCCTTTTTGTATCTAATTGTTTGCATATTGTCTCCCCCATTAGACTGTGAGCTCCTTGAAAGTAGAGATCCTTTTGCATTTCTTTGTGTCCTCAGTACTTTGCATATTGCCTGGCACATAGTAGTAAGGGCTTAATAATTGTTTATTGACTGACTAGTCATCCATCCTTCATTGGCCATCATCTGCTCGAAAATCTGGAGTAAAGGGAAGGGATGAAGGTAGAGCACACCCTTGAAGCAGGCCATTAGAATTTGGGCTATTCTGTGTCCTCGTTCTTCGCTCCCTTGTCCTCATCTATCCTAATACTAATCCATATTTAGGTAGTGCTTTAAGGTTTTTGGATTACTTTTCTCACAAAAATCCCATGGGATTAGGCAGAGCTATCGCTGTATTTTGCATTTGAAGAAACTGTGTTTCACAGAGGGTCGATGATTTGTTCAGTGTCACATAGCTGATAAGTGACATGGTTGAATCTGGAATCTAGGACTCCAAGATCCCCTTTCTATTCTGTTGCACAGATGCCAGGAGACTGGCAGAGATTTTGACCAATGGGGTAAGTTTTTAAGTTCTAAGCTTAAATTTACAAAGAAAGATTGACTGTTAGTGTCTTTTCCCATTCCCCTCACTCCTGATACCTTTGCTGTTTACCCATAAATCCTCTCTCCTGACCCAACAGATGTCATATTATTTGGAATAGCAGCTCTATCCGTGCTCACATCTTTTCAAATTCATTTCGTTATGCTAGTGTTCTCTTTCGGAATGCTGTTATTACTAATAAAATTTAGATTATGGAATCTACTTTGGTTCCCTGTCTTTTTTCTCTTTGTATTCTGATTTAACTAAATGGAAATGTTGCATCACATCAGTTCACTTGATCTATTGAAGAAGGTGTATAGGTACAGTTTTGGGAAGGCACAGTTGTCTTTTGGTTATAATGCTCGAAGTAAGAATTGAATGCTATTTATTTCTCAGTAGACTGTCCAAAAAGGGGAGTAAAAACCACTGCATAGTCTACCAGGATCTTACATTTGAAACTCACTGTTCATACCTCTCTCTTTGCTGGAACAAAATATAAGCAGGTGAGATGGATGATGGAAATTCTAAGATTGATTTTCATTAAATTGTCATGTTTTAGAGCCGAAAAAGGTACCTTAGTGATCATGTAATTCACCTCTCATTTTATGGATGAGGAAATTCAGGTTCCAGGGAGGGTAACATACCTACTTAGTGACACAACTAAACCCAGGGGTAGGTTTCTCCATGCCTTGCCTAGTATTCTTTCTGTGGTATCATGCTGCCCATGAGAAGGTCTGAAAGCTATGACTTATCAATCATGGGTAACATTTTTATTTATACTGTGTATGTCTTCTAGGAGAAAAAAATTGAGTGTATTGAGAAAAGCACTTAATAAGTTAGGCATGTTTTATTCAAGAAATCACTTGTTCACTCCTTGAGAACATGAACTGTGATAGATGTAGATGAGGAACAGTGCTGTAACTTAGTCTTAGAAAATGACCTATGTCACAGCTTACAGTAGTAAGAGGTTAGAGGGAATTCTGAAACTCAGCGCCACCTGACTCTGAGGCAGACTTCCTATTCACTCTGTCATGTTGTCTTTCAAAAGCAAAAGGTTAGACTGGTTTTGCAGATTGCATTCCATTTAGATTTTGTGGGGTCTATAGTAGTAAATTTGCACTGTAGCCTTTAAAATGTTTGGCAAAACCCCTTACTTGCTTGTCTTTTAGTACCAAAATATGAGTTTCCTACAAAATCTCTGGAATTAGAACCAAACACTCTTATTTTGTAGGTCAATTTCTTTAACCACTCTTCTTAGAATTTCCCCAAGTATGCTGAATTTTGCTTTAAATACCACAAAAAAGTATACTCTGGCTACATATTTCCTCTTTAAGATAGAATACACACTTCTCAACCTAGGATTTTAAATCCCCACAATCTGAATTTGACTTAGATTTATTTCCCATTGGTAAGATATTGGAGTATCTGTTGTACAAACCCAAGATTAATGGAGAAATTGATTTTCAGAAGAAATGGATCATGTATGGATAAATTCCTGCTGTTTATCTCATACTCTATCAAAGTAAGCACACATATCTTATTTTCCCAACTGGAATCTAAGTTTCTTAGTAACTACTGATCTATTGAAGAAGGTGTATAGGTACAGTTTTGGGAAGGCATAGTTGTCTTTTGGTTATAACGCTCGAAGTAAGAATTGAATGCTGTTTATTTCTCAGTAGACTGTCCAAAAAGGGGGATAAAAACCACTGCATAGTCTACTCTACTCTGTCACGTTGTCTTTCAAAAGCAAAAGGTTAGACTGGTTTTGCAGATTGCATTCCATTTAGATTTTGTGGGGTCCATAGTAGTAAATTTGCACTGTAGCCTTTAAATTGTTTGGCAAAACCCCTCATCTGCTTGTCTTTTAGTACCAAAATGTGAGTTTCCTACAAAATCTCTGGAGTTAGTTTGGCAGTTTGACTGGAGCATAGAATATGTGAAGGAAATTAGTGTAAAATAATATGGAAATGTATATAATAGAGCCTTCAATGCTAAGCTGAAGAGTTTGTATTTTATTTTGGTGGTAATAGGGAGCTACTGAATATTCTTCTAGCAAGGAAGTGGCAGACCTGGTTATATTTGTACTTCAGCATCCATTTAAATGTCTTCTGAATAAGACAGTGAAACTCCTTTAAGGATCACAGGATTTTTAGCTTGAAGATTATTTTGACAACTTTATGGAGGAAGGATTGGAGAAGGAAAAGACTGGAAAGAGGGAAACCATTTTGAAGGTGATTGCGATAGTCTACATGAGAGGCTATGAGAGCATTTCCTTGGGTGTTGATCACGTGAGTGGAAAGGGGATGGATGCAAGGGATGTATGAATTTAGAATTAATAAGGCTTGTTAGTGTATTGAAGTTTGAGAGTGAGAGAAAGAGAAGGGTTGAGGGACCACTCTGAGATTACAAACCTGCTTGAATGATGCCCTCAACTGAAATAAGGCAGTTTGGAGGAGAAGTGAGTTCAGAGGTGAAGAAAATGAGTTCCATCAAATTTTAGGGTTCAGAGGGCTTTCAGGGGCTATCTGTCTAACCCAATCCATACCTCACGACATAGCCAATAAATGATCATCCAGCCCCTACTTAAAGATCTCTTAATAGGGAGGAACTCACTATCTCCTAGGCAATTCATCCCACTGTTACTTAACTCTGATTGTAAGGCAAATTTACCTTGTTGCATCTTCCATCTAACCCACTGAGCAGAGCATCTCTTTCCACTCCAGTTCAAAGTGATCTTCCTAAAGTGTAGATCTCTCCGTCCCACTCTTCTATTCTATAAATCCCAATGGCTCCCTGTCACCTCCAGGATCAAATGTAAAACAATATGTTGAGTGTTCAAAACCTGTCATTACATAGCTCCCTCCTACCTTTCCCATCTCTTACACGTTACTCCCTTTACGTAGTCTATGATCCAGGGATGCTGCCTCCTTGCTATTCCTCATATAAGACCTGCTCTCTCTTAGTTCTGTGCATTTTCACTGGTTATCTCTCCGTGCTTGGAATTCTTTCCCCCTCATCTCCATCTCCTGGTCTCCTTAGCCTCCTTCACGTCTCAGCTCAAGTGCCACCTTCTACAAGAAATTTACCAATCCCTTTGTGTGCCTTCTCTCTGTAATTATCTCTAATTTATCCTATAATTATCTTGTTTGTACATAGTTGTTTTCATGTATCTCTCCCATTAGAGATTCTTGAGAATAGGAACTGTTTTTTTGCCTTTCCCTGTATAGTGGGTGTGTGCTGACTGACATGGAGGGGCACATAGAAGGGAACAAACTTTTTTAAAGCACCGTCTTGAACAAGGCACTGTGCTAAGTGCTTAACAAATATTATCTCATTATCTCTCCCCAAAAGGTGGAGGTGAGGGGACAGAACATTCCAGGTATGGGAGACAGCCAGTAAAAGGCATGTAGATGGAATGGAGTAGGTTTTTTTTTTTTTTTTAAATTTGAGGAAAACGCATGGTTAGTTGTTGAAGAACCATCAAAGGAGACTGAAATGGAGAGGTACAAGAAGGGAAGGTTAGTGGAAAGGTGCATAAAGGTAAAGAAAGATGATTGAGAAAAATCCATTGGATTTGACAGTTAACTAGGTCATTAATAATCTTAGCAAGAACATTTTCAGTAGAGAGGTAATATAAAAATCAGATTGCAAGGGACCAAAGAATAAGTAGGGGGTAAGTGAATTAAGGCAATGAATTTAGATGTTCTGTTATTCCTAGAGTATTTTGGCATATTTATGAGAAGAACATCTTTTGAGGAGTGCCTTCAGTGCTTGGTTTTGCTTTACTACTATATCAGATGCTTCTTTAAAAAACAAACAGTATAATTTAATATTCTCTATACTTAATCATTTAGCTGTCTGACTAGTCAGTGGGAAAATCACCTGTTAAAACCTTCCTTAGGCTCTTATTGAAAATGCTTTTGACGCATGTAGGTTTCATTTTAAAAGAGAAAGTCACGTGTATCTGCAGTTGCAAGTGTTCATGGTTGCCAAGGGTGGATGATTTGACAAGAAATCATCAATTCATCATAAGACGACCTCTAATGAGGTGGCCCCACCACTTCTTGACTACTTTTTCTTTTAGTTCTTCCCCTGGGTTCAAACATAACAAGGATAATCCCATTTCTACATGATAGCTCTTTGGATACTTGGAAATAGTGATGCTGTTCCACCCATATTCACCCCTATGGGCTCTAGCAACACCCCCTGATCTCCAGACCCTGTACCATCCTGCATGCCCTCCTCAGCATTTTGTCAATCTCAGACACTAGGGAGGAAGAGCCCCCTGTTTACCATGGGATAGGATCCAGAGGCAATTGCAATTAGTGTGGGCTTGCAAATACACCCTCTGCTTTTGTGTCCATGAGGGAAATGGGTTGCTAGGGTGAAAGAAAAGATGTTGCTCATCTCCCTCCTCATTCTTGGCATTCAGGAACTGGTAAGGTGCCAGAAAATGCTACTTCAGGCCAACGGTGGCCCCCCTGTATCTTCTAGCCCCGGCTTACTCTATGGAATGACACTGCATACTAGAAACACAGAACATTTGAGTGACTGTTTTTGGTAGACTTCTCTCTTGCTTGATGTTGGATTGAGTGCTTCTAATTGACCTTCTCTGCCCCATTTAAATGTCTCCTCATATAAGACCTGCTCTCTCCTAGTTCTGTGCATTTTCACTGGTTATCTCTCCGTGCTTGGAATTCTTTCCCCCTCATCTCCATCTCCTGGTCTCCTTAGCCTCATTCATGTCTCAGCTCAAGTGCCACCTTCTACAAGAAATTTACCAATCCCTTTGTGTGCCTTCTCTCTGTAATTATCTCTAATTTATCCCATAATTATCCAGAAAATAGGGTCATAGGATTTAGAGGTGGAAAAAGGGTCATAGGATTTAGAGGTGGAAAAGAGTGGAAAATCCTTGGCTTTAGAGTCAGAGAGCTCGGGTCCAAACGTCACCTCTGAGTCTGTGTGTGTGTGTGTGTCTGTGTGTGTGTGTGTGTGTGTGTGTATGTATGTGTATGTGTGCATCAAGTTACTTCCCTTCCTTTAGCCTCAGCTTCTTTGTCTGTACACTGTGGCATAGCCTCTGCAGTCTCTTCCAGCCCTAGGTCTAGGCTCCTAATAAGGGATGGTCTCTAGAGGTCATCTTGCCTCATTCTGTAGACAAAGAAGGTGAAGGCAGAGAAGTAACTTGTTTAAAGTCATGGAGTAAGTGGCCGAGCCAAGAAGCACACCTTGCTCAAGTTTCTGACTCTGGATCGAGGACTTTTTCAATTTGAACCATGTTGCTTCCTCAAGAAATAAACTTCATCTTAGTATGGATGACAGATGATTGATTGAACTTGAGAAATGGAAACCTTAGACTCTGGAACTTACCTAGCAGCATCTGTTTTATCAGAAAAAGCTCCCACATTCACAAAACACAAATAGGGATAAATATCCATTTTTCTGTGTTGTATGTTTTCTTCCTTGAATTCTTTAAATGTATGATTAATATCCATTTTATTTGTATTTATAGGGACGCTTCCTTCGGAAATTGTACATACAATCTCACAATCCTGGACTGTTTGCAGGGAATCAGGAAGGTAATAACAACCCTTGTTGTAATTAAATGGTTGACATAGAGTGATTTAAAATATAAAAATACAAAAAAATTAAATTTTTAGCATGTGGAAAGAATGAAAATGACAAACTTGTTTAAATTGAGGGGAAAAAAGTGTTCTTTTAGTAAATTGATTGAGCAAGCAGAAGGAAGTTCTCCACTTACACAGTGTTAGCATTTGTACAAATCTGGGAGAGGAATTTTGAAACGTTTCATTTCTCCTAGACATGGATGGTGTCATTCATGGACATTTAAAAGAAGTAGAAGGGACAGTCCTCTGCCTGACTCTTTAAGATCTGGCTTGAACATGGGGTTTATTACCTTTGTCCTCTGTATATGGAAACCGTAGAACTATAGGCTGTGAGGGATAGAAAGAATCTTTTGAGGTGATTTTGTAAAATCACTTTATATTCATTATAGATGAGGAAACTGAGGCCCAGAGGATTTTATTCTATCTTCAGTTTTACTTTTCATTCAATTGGTTGTTTGAGAGGCAGTAAGGGCTTTAGTTCAAGTACAGACCAGAAAATTGACAAGAATCACAGTAAAAAAAGAATGTTTGTGATATGATACCATGGAAAGAATACTGGATTGGGAGTCAGAGGCTCTGTGACTAAGGTTTGAGGCCTGGTGCTGCCACTATGTCTTTTAGCTTAGGGCTCTAGCTTTCTCATCTGTAAAATGAAGAAGTTGTGTTTTACGATCCCTGAGGTTCCTTTCAGTTTTCAACCCTTGATCCTCTTGTAAATGTAAATTATTTGTGTATCCTGTATAACTCTATTCCTCCCTCTTAATGAGAGTGTATTTATCTCCATTTAATTTTCTCTTCTTAGCTTCCGAGCAGTGGTATCACAATCAAATTGCCTGTTTGTTGCAAACTTTATTTCTCATCTATTTGCACTATTGCTATGTAAATTGTTCTTTCCTTATAGAAAGACTTGTTAATTTGATTACATGTTAATCTGAATAAAGTGACTGATGGCCTCAGAATAGGATTTGGAACTGTAAGGAGGTAGTTTGATATACCTCATCTTGAGTTTAGAGTAATAAAAGGCTCTAACGGGAAGCAAATTCCCATGCAAGTATGAAAAATTGCCCCAGACTTTCTTTTAATGGTGCAGTGATGTTGCATCTCATTTTGGTTCTCTCTCCTGTTATGGAGAGTGATTATTCTCAAATGTTAACATCATAGGAGTTTTGAGTTTAGAGATCATCTAGTCCCCTTCATGCATTTTACAGATGTATAAATATAGATGAGAAATTTGAGGTAGAGAAATTAAATCACTGGCCCAGTGTCATAAAGCCATTTGATGCCAGAACAAGGAGAACAACTAAATTAGAGTCTAGTGCTCTGTCCATTGTGGGCACTGCTTCTGGGAAAGAAAAAAATCATGGAGAAATTGAAGGGTCTGCATTAGGAAAGGGCAAAGCTTCAAAGCCCAAGATCTGTGAACCTATTATGGTTTATAAAAATATTTTTATAACAGTTTCTATAAAATTGGTTTCTTTTTTAGTCCTTTATCTTATTTTATACATTTGGAGCGTTGGTGCAATATTTACAGCGTCCATGATCAAGACTGTGACTATAAATATCACATGACATTTGATCACAAAATATACCAAACTCTTCATATAGAGGACAGAACTGAAGCATTTATTTAGACACCAGAAACCCAATCCCCAAACCAGTAAGCCTATTCCATCATAGTACCAAAGATATTAAGAAGCCATAATAACACTGAGAGCCACAGCATCCTTTAGCCTTCCCATAAACCAATACAAGATCAATATTTACTCACAAACCTCTCTATCTCTTTGCTTTAGCTTCCTCTTTCTTCTACTGCCTCTCTGGCTCTGGCTCTGGCTCCCAGCTTCCTCTGGGCTCTGTTTCCTTTCAGCAAACTCCTCCTACCACAGGTTCCATGTGACTACATTCAGGCTATTAGAGGGCAGAGTTTATTTTCAAAGCAGAGGAGGTCTTCAAACTCCCCCTAGGTCTATTAAGGGGCAGGGAAGTTCTGCAAATTCCCATTCTCATTATAGCATTTGACAACATTATTCTGAGAAAGGATCTGTAAGCTTCACCAGACTGTCAGAATAGCCATTGTTTTAAAATGAGTTTAATTCTTCAGGCGCAAGCAAATTACATTTGAAGACACTGAAAGAACGTAAAGATCAGATAGTTACCAGGCATTTATTAAGGATTAGGAATTTCAGCATGGTATAGTAAAAAGCATTTGGAGTCAGAGGATCTGAGTTCAAATCTTATCACTCATTGGCTGTGTAACCTCAGGCAGATGATTTCACCTTGTCTGTGGAATGGAGGTGGTTGAACTTGGTGGTTCCTTCTACTTCTCTCTATGATCCTATGCTCCTGTCTGTATAAACATGAGATAACTCCTCTTCAAGCTTACATTCTGTTGAATATGATTATGCACCTACCATTTGTTTTGGGAGACTGAATTCAGGCAAATCACTGGACATATTCACACAGAAAGAGGTCAGATGACCACTCATTAGGAATGATTGCATAGAGGTTCAGTAGACTTGAAAGACAGCTATCCTATCTCTACCACCCTAGCCTGCCCAGTCATCCCTCTTCAAGTTAAACATCTCCAGTTTCCTGAGCTGGTTCTTATATGGCATGATATCCAGTCCCCTCACAATCTTGGTCTCTTCTCTGGAAATATTTCAGCTGGTTAGAGACCTTCTTAAAATGGAGGTGCCCAGTATTGAACGTGGTATTCCAGATGAAGCTTAATTAGTGCAGTGCAGAGGACTCTTTAATTTCTTGTAATCTGGATTGACTTGGTACCACTTGACTTGGGTCTTGTTTTTTTAACTCAAACATAAGATTTTACATTTAGCCTTGTTTTATAGTTTCATTTTATTAGATTGAGTCCATCTTTCTCCTTATCAAGTTCCTTTTGGATCTGACTCTTCAATTCAGTACATTAATTTTATTTGTAACCTGTGTGTTCTCTGTAAATTTGCTTGGACTAGGGCCTATTCCATTGGAGTCACTGACAAAAATTCTGGAAAGCACAGGACCACAGTCCACCACCTTCTTGCTAAAAGATTTCCAGGATGCATTCTCATGTTAATACATTTTGATAGCAGTGTTAGATGTTATGCAAGCTGTGCCATGGATTCTTTTTAAGTAAATTATATGTCATTATGTTTTATTGAGGAAATTATAAGAAATAGAATATAGCAATGGTTTCTGTTCTGAGAAGTAGTAATAAATTTGCCATATCAAAGTCTATAATTTTTTTTCCTTAAGTTTTTTTTTTCAGGGCTTACAGAACAATATTCTAACCTTGGTATATCTTGAGTTATGATAAACTTGGTTATTTGATTAGTTTGCTGTTTTTTGAGCAAATTTTTGCAAATTATGCATAATGCTTTGTAAACCTTAAAGACCTCCTCCCCTCAAACACACGTTCAGTTATTGTTATTGCTTTTATAAACATGATTGGTTTTGCATTATCACCAGCCTACTGTACCTTATCATTCCTTCCTCCTTCATGATGGATCTTGTTTTTTTAAAAATACTTTATATTTTGATCTCTCTAGCCCCTGCTGCCCAACTCCTTCCTTTTCTACCAGGAGGTTGCTGGTTCCTCAGCAATATCACCTTCTCTTTTGATTTGGACTCTTTGCCAGTCAGATTTTACTGTGATACGTATGTAGGTTTTCATTCCTCTCCTTCGTTGCCCTTTGAAGGCAACATACAACTTAGTTTATTTTTTAAAGACTCTTGTTATATATTACAAAGAAACACGAAGCAGGATAAAGTAATAAAGGGAAACGTTCATAAATGAATTTTGTGGACTTGAAGCTTGATGTGAATAAATGCAGTCAAAAAATCTAAGGTTTTAAATTGCATCTGTAGAGACATAATATCTATAACATGGAGATTAAAGTTCTGCTGTAACTGTTTTGATTTGGCCTTATGATGATTAGTTCTGGACATTGCATTCAATGGTGGACATTGACAAACTTTATTATTTCCCAGAAGATCACAACTAGTACAGTGAGGGGACTGGAGAACATGACAAATGAGAGTCAGTTGAAAGAACTGAGGAGGTTTAATGGGAAGAAGAGACAAGTTGGAGGTAACATGATAGCTGCCTTCAGGTATTTGAATAGCTGTCATATAGGATTAGATTTAGTCTCCTTTGGAGAGTAGATTTATTTTCCTTGGCACTAGCAGTGAGAAGGAGAAACAATGGATGGATGTTAAAGGGAGGCACATTTAGGATTAAAGTAAGGACAAACTTCTTAAATAATTTTATCTGTTTGTGAATATAATGGGCCACCTTGGGATGTAGTAGATTCTTCCTCTTTGTAGGTTCTTAAATGCACTCTGGTTAACCATTTGCTGATCCTGTTCTTTAGGGGATTCCTTTTCAGGTATCAGGTTGGAGTAGATGACTTCTGAGGATACTGCCTGACAGATGAGATTTCATGCAGGCCTCCCAAAAGTAGTCATTTCTGTCTAAAGTTCAATAACCTTTCATTGGGCTAATGCCTTATAATATTCTATAACTCTGATACACCAATATTCCATGTACCATTTAGAATTTTGAGTTTGGTTATCTTTAAAAATTATTCTGTTTTAAAATATCTGTTGAATCAGTATTTCCTTTTCTTCAATTCTCCTTTTCCAACCTGCTGCCAGCCTACCACTCCTATCATACTAATTCCCCAATCCAAATCATTCAGTTTTAGATACCTTTGAGGCCAAAATTGCCTGCTATTTACGATCTCTCTCTTTCCAAAGTCTCACTTTTGTTCAAATTAATTTTGTTCTACTTACAAAAACATACCAACCCAATTCTTTCACCTCCTAGCCTATCTCATTTTGCCTTTAGAAATACCTGTTCCTATTCTTAAAAAATGAAACCAAACCTTTTTTGCATCCTGCATGTTTTTCTCTCATCCTCTTCCTTCTTTCTTGATTTATTTGAGTCGTCTTGGTTTTCTCCTGAAGACACTGTCTTTGAAGCCCTGTTTGTTTATTGGATTACTCCTTGTAGTTAGGAATATCTGGGTTTAAATCTCATTTCTGACGCACACGACTGCATGAGGCTGGGTAAGTCACTTAATCTTTTCGTATAGCAGGCAACCAAAGCTGTAAGCTTTCGAGCAGGCTGAATTGCCTTGGAAGAGGGAGGTCTTTTTCCAATAAGATTACAAGTCTGACCCCAATATATTACATAAAATATAAAATTTATACCTCATTGAGGTGCTAGAGTTTGCTTATACCAGCATAGTACATGTATAGGTAGGTATATATACACATTTATTTATACTCAAGAGAGGCATAAATTCTTTTGTGTGTGTATGTGTGTGTGTGTGTGAGAGAGAGAGAGACAGACAGACAGAGAGAGACAGACAGAGAGAGAGACAGAGAGATGTGCATTGGGTAACTGGGCAAAGCATTTAAACTTTGCTATAGGCAACTCTAAGACTATAAGTTACTAAGGATATGCCTGCCAGTGTTGGTAGTAGTTTCCTTACCTGGGCATTTCCCATATTGGAGATTGTAGGTCAGTCAATAAGTATTTATTAAGCTGTTAGTATATACCAAGTTCTATGTTAAGCACAGAGAATGCAAAGATAGGAAAAAACAGCAACAATAACAACAACAACAAACCACCCTGTAGGGCTCTCAAAGCTTCCTAGGTGGTACAGTAGATAGTGTGATGGAACTGGAGTCTGGAAGACCTGAGTTCCCATTTAACCTCAGACACTATCTGTATGACCCTGGAAAAGACACTTAACTATTATCTCCTAGTTTACTAATACATAAAATAGGCATAATGATATAATCTTTCTCCTGGTATTGTGATAATAAATAAAAAAAGTTGTAAAAGTGTTTTGTTAACTTTAAAGTGCTATATAAATGTTAGGTATTGTTATTATTCTAATGGAGGAGGACAACATATAAGTAACTAGGTACATACAGGATATATACAGAAGAGATGGGAGGCAATCTGAAAGGGAAGGCTTAGGGGAGAGGAGCAGGAATGGCTTTCTGACAGAGGTGGGCTTTGAGTTGAGTCTTGATAGAAATGAGAGAAACTTAGAAGAGAGGAGAACGTTCCAGGTCTCAGGATCATCCAGTCCAGAGGCTCAGAGACAGGAGGGAGTCTGGTGTTTAGGAACTGCAGGAAGGCTAGTGTAGCTGGACTGCAGAAAGTAGAGGGAGAGTAAAGTTTGAGAAGATGGGAAATGTGGGAATGGGGCAGGTTTAAAGAACTCCAATCACCAAACAGGATTTCATGTTTGATTCTCTAGAGAACAGGAGCCACTGGATCCCTAGTTTGTGTCTCTAAAACACAGACACATATGCCCACACAACATACCCCTTAGCAAAATATGCTACTTAAGAGTGAAGTTTAAGAAATGCTGAACAGTTAATCTTGGATTTAATTGCTTTTCCTGTTTTCTCTCTTGTCCGCTTGAGCATCTTCTTCCCCATATTGTTTTCTGAATTAGCTGTCCAGAAATCTTGAGTTTAAATCCCACTTCTGAAACTTACTGCACTTGTGGCTTTGGATGAGTTCCTTAGCTTCCTTAGGCCTCATTTTCTTCATCTGTCAAATGAGAAGGGTGGGCTCTATGGCTTTTGAGATCCTTTTCAGCTGTAGATGTAAGCTCTTAGGTTCCCGTGATACTTCCTGTTTCCTGTCCTCAGGAAAGTGACTTTCTGAAAAGCTCCTCTCTTATTACGTGTTGGAAAATTTCTTAAACATACAATAAATAATAACAACTAATTCCCCTCATCAGGAAGGGCAGAGTCAAGAAGCCCTGATGATGGTGCTTTGGTTAGTGCTTTTACTGATAGGAGGGTCTCTTGTTTAGGAAATCCCTTCGCTGATGAAGATCTTAATACTCTAGGCTGGTTGTCTGGGGCACTGCTTAGAGGTTTGGGAATTTTCACATAGTCACAGAGCTTTTACACAGCCCTGGGTAAGAGAAAGGACTTGAATTTGAATCTTCCCTACCCCAGGGTTGGCCCTCTCTCTACATGTTACGCCTTATCTAAATCCCGAGATAGCTACTTGGTGAAACACATAGACACATACACATACACACACACACACACACACACACACACACACACACAGACACTTCAACGAACCCAACTAAGGGCCTTTAGAAAAAATTGTAAGAGTACTTCAATTTAATATTCTCTTGAGTGTAACCTTAAAAAGTCCAACACCCCAGGTGCAGACAGGACATGCCTTATACTGAATGTGTATTTCAGAATGAGTTCACCCTGGAATGTTTCTGTTTGTTGATATAGTAACAGTAACCTGATCCAGGCATTTGTTACATTGTTTACCTTTCAAAGGAAAGTTATGGCTTCATTCATAGGGTCTCCTTAGAGACTGTGTATTTTCAAAGTTAATACAAACATTAAAGTGAGAGGTTAGATGAAATGAGATTAGGTTGTTCAGTAGCTCTTTAGCAATGGAAGCTTGTTGCCCATACTGTGAGTGCAACATCAAACACCATTTCTTTCTCTGTTTACATAGTGAGAAGGCTCCATAAGAAATATGTGTATTTACCTAAATATATAAATGCCAATGTGGGCATACATGTATATGTGTATCATGTGGTGGTCAAATAATGTAGTGTAATTTTCTGAGTTTGATTCCTTTAAAAATTTCACATTGAGATGTACTGGAAATACAGCTGAGATTATTTTCAGAGCACCTGTGATTTGAGCCCCAGTTGACTCTGCCACGTAACTAATAAATAATCTGTGTGACCTGGGACAAATTATTTAACCTCCCTGGGCCTCAGTTTCTTCATCTTTAAAATTAGGGATTTGGACTAAGTGGACCTTTGCTACTACCCATTCCAATTCTAAATCTCAATCTCTGATCGTCAGTTGCTAGTACAGTTTTTATTTTTAATTGAAAAGAAGAGAAATGGAAAAGTCAGTTTGTGTCACTGGTATTTTTCCCCTTCAGTAGTTTGTCTGGCATGGTGCATACATATGCACTTAGTTGTTTTATTTAAACGTGAGAGAATTAAAATAACTTCACTCATGTTTATTTTGTTATTTGGAGCGATTGATAAGTGGGCATTTTTACAGGGGAGATGAGAAGCTTAACTTGGTCATTTTCCATCCTCTCTCCCCATTTTTAATAGCTTTAGGATATGATTTCATTTCTCTTTCTTTTCTTTTCAAGTGCCTGATATGAGTTTTTCTTTTGAAATTCACATTACTTTGTTTATACATAGAAAATACTCTATGTCCTCCCATGAAATGAGTTTTCAGTGAGTTGGTTTGCAAAAAGTTCAGGGTATCAAGTTACCATAGTTAGTCTTTTAGTGTTTTCTGATGGATTAAAGTAGTTTTTTCTTCTCAATCAAATTCTTTCAGTTTTTTATGCTATCAAAACTTCATTGCTAAGAGGATAATCAGTAAGAAATAACTTTTCCCATAATGTGTTATAGAAACAGTGTGAAGAATTTATTTATGAGAAATTCATTCCCTGCCTATCATCATGCTAAAAAAAAAATTCTCCTAGTATCAATTATATATTTTATTTTTTTCAGAATCTGAGCACCAGGATAGATAATGTATGCATTAATGATGTATACTCCTTCTATGATCTAAGCATGAATATGGTGGTATATGTTGAGATTTGGAAGATCAGTTATTCATGAGCATAAACTACATATGAACATGAACTTTGGATGATTTTTGTGGGGCATGTTTCACTGTTTCTCAGAATAATCAGTTCTGTGAAATAATACAGTAAAAATCTCAAATACCAATATTGGGGAGTTAATTTCTAGATCTAAATTAAATATCAAAGACTTTAAAACACTTTCTTACTAAATTAGGATCATTCAAGTGACATTGGAACTTGAGGTGAAGGAAAATAATTCTGGGTGTTAATTAATAGTCTTTATACTGGAGAAAAACTAATTTGATTTCCATCTTTCAGGGATTGCAGCATGGATTTTTTGACTTTGAATCCTTTGATGTGGAAGAATATGAACATTATGAGGTTTGTAAATTTTGTAACATTTCACATATAAATTTAGTTTCTTTGTTAAAATTAAGTACCTTTTTAGTGGGACAAAGGGAAAGTTTAGCATGTACAGAGAGGTTCTTTTTGTCACTCCTTTATGTTATAGTCTGGTGTTACTCCTTGGTACTGTAGTCCATTGTGATTTAAGAAAAAGTAGGGAGGAGGCACTCTCACTTTGATATATACTTTTGAAAGTTGTATAGTAGGGGCAGCTAGATGGTGCAGTGAATAGAGCTCCAGCCCTCAAGTCAGGAGGACCTGAGTTCAAATCCAGCCTCAGATACTAAGTACTTACCAGCTGTGTGACCTAGGGCAAGTCACTTAAACCCAATTGCCCTGCCCTTGCCCCTCCAAAAAAAAAAAAAAAAAGCAAAAAAGAAAGTTGTATAGTATGTTTACTTTTAGACCTAGTGCTGAAATTTATTTTGAAAATTGTTCATTTCGCCTCTTAAATATGAGTTATTCAGATTGGTCTAGAAGGATTGTCAGATACGAGTGGGAGCATAGTTGAGGTTATTTATCATGGTAGAATGAAATGATGAGTGTATATTGATAAAACAGTGTGAAATTATTTGGGTTAATAAAAAGTCAGAAATTTCTCTTTTCTCTCCCTTTCCTCTCTTCCGTTTTCTCTCCTATTAATATAGTAGTTAAAAAAAAAATCTAGAGGCAGCTAGGTGGCATTGGGGTGGCTAGGTGGTGCAGTGAATAGAGCAACAGCCCTGGAGTTGGGAGGGCTTGAGTTCAAATCCAGCCTCAGACACTTAACACTTACTAACTGTGTGACCGGGGGCAAGTCACTTAACCCCAGTTGTCCTGCCTTCCCCCCTCCAAAAAGACAAAAAAAAAAAAATCTAAAGTCTAGTTTAGACTTATCAAATCATGTAATGTAAAGGAACATTAGAAGCCAACTAGTTTAACCATTCAGTAGAATGTAAGCTCTCTGAGGATGAGGATTGTTTTCATTTTTTGTCTTCATAACCTCCTCAGTCTAGCACATTGCCTCACACATAGAAGGTGCTTAATTAATGTTTCTTAAATGAAATCTCCCACTCTCCTCCCCCCCACTCCATCTCCTTCCCCACACTTTACAGATAAGGCCTAGACTGGTTAAATGACTAGCATTTAGTGGGAATGTGGAGATTACAGGCTAGGCTTCCTCCGTCTGGTGTTCTTAATACTACACACTACACACTCAGCTTGGGAAATTATCCTCTTGACACTTGGACAAAGTGGTAGAAGCTTGGTATGTATATTTTTATATAAATAGATGCATGCATCTATACATATATACATACAAACATACATGTACACGTATACTTATGCACACATATGTCAGGCAGAGGTTTTTTAAAGTAAGATCATGTTATAGAAAGTAGTAGAACTTTTAGAAGATCATAGTAGGAGACCAGAAGTCTTCTTTTCCTGGCCTCATTAAATTTTTATTTTCTTGCTAAATGGATGTGTAACTTGTAATATTTGAGAGTGTTTAAAGTGTTCTTAGAATAAGTTAACTAATAGCACCTTGTAAGATTTAACAAAGAAAAGACTGCCACTATTCTAAAAGTGTACTCTGAAATCAAGACTTTGATTCTTGGCCATCCTATGGTTGAGGTTTATTTATCCTTTCTGAAGTAAAAAGAGTATATAGATATGATTTTATATTACAGAAGGATTCCATCACTTTATAGGAAAATTTATGATGTAGTTTTAAATAGTAAGTTTCTGTATTGTATTTCAAACTGTCGTGGTCACAGAATTAAATTTATACTTAAATGATAATGTTTTCCAATGATCCTATACTTCTAAATCTGCTATCTGATGATCCTGTGTACTTTTTAGATCATACTTGGGGTAGAAGGCAAATTCTATCTGTAGTTGTAAAGTACTAAGAATTAAGAGATATACTGGTCACATTTGAATGGAGAAAGTGTATGTATTACTATGAGAATACAGTCTTTAGGGAATAAGTGAGTTTCTGAAAAGTTAAGTGTACAACTGTTTTAAATTCAATAGGTAGGGAATTAAAAAAAGAGATCTGTAGTAAATACTTTTATAAAAGGAAAAATTATATTTTAAAGTGAAAAACATGCCCTAATTTGTCATTCTTGTGAATCAGAGCTTTGATTATTGAGTTTTCTCAAAGGGAGGCATATTAGTATAGGCATATCAGTAGTCATATGACACTATTTAGTATTGATTATATAATTTCATTTGAGCATATTAAACTTTTTTTTGGCCTTTCTCTTATTTAGTCATTTGACAAAAGAAATTCTTTTTTATTCCAGTCTGAGCTAGATTTCTTGGAAGGATACAGCTAATTAGATAAGTCAGTCAGTGATCTTAAACTCTGATGATTGACTATTTACATTTAGCATAATTTAGTTAGTATGAAGATATAAAGCCATGTTGGAAGAGGTTCTAGTGATCCCATGACCATAGATTTGGAGAGGTAAAGGACCTAGAATGTCTTCTGGCTTATTTTATAGATGAAGAACTTGAGATACAGGTGCTGAGGTGACCTGACCAGTAGCAAAGTCTAGATTTGAACCCAGTTATTCCGGTTACAAATCCCGGGGTTTTACTACTTTAGGAGATGGTGTCTCGTCCAGCACTGCTCCAGACTAACTCACCGTGCATCATTTCATTGATGATTGATAATTAATTGGTTCATCTACCAGAGGATGACCGAGTAAAGAGTCAGGCCTGAGTCTATGGACTCTTAGTCTGTTGCTCTCAATGTTGCATATACCTAGTCTTCTCAGGAATTTGTTCTGTCATGATCGTGAAGCTTTTGAAATTTGTAGATGAAGCACTTGAGGCCCAGGAAGTTTATAACTAAGGTTACACAGCTTATTAGTAGCAGAGCCAGAATTAACACCTGGATTTTCCTACTCTGTATTGAATTTTTGGAAAATAATCAAAGCAGGCTTGAATTGAGTAATTTTAACTGTAGCTTCTAATGTTAATTTTTTTCCAGAAGAAAATTCTTTCCCCGAATATTGATTTTCTTTGTTTATGTTAACAGATTCCATCATAGGTACTATCTGTATTTTTACTTAGATCAGTTATTTTTAATAAGGAGGGAATATATATCTTCATGAGAATGTATTCTCTCTGTATATGATGGTAATATTAAATTAAACTACTGAGTTATATGAATAGAATGTATAGATTTAGAGCCATATTTATACTGATATACAAGTAATAAACATATTTAACAAGTGTGCTGAGGTCTTGAACAAAGAAATCAGTTCATCCATGATCCATTGAAGTTTTCCTTTTCTTTTTGCAATTTAAAAATTTTTTTTTAGCATTATTGAGCATATATAGGGTGGTACATGGTTATAAATCTCAGCTTTTTTTTTTCTAACCAGTTTTCCATGTTTGTAGTTGTGGGTTAGAAATGGATAACATAGAGTCATTTAATATATAAGAATTAAATTTTTATAGACATGAGCTGACCATTCTCATGAATTATGATAACATTGCTCCTATGTGCTATTTATGCCCAACGTGTTAAAATCTTTACAAAGGATATCTAGGGCAAGCTAGGTGGCACGGTGAATAGAGCACTGGCCCTGGAGTCAGGAGGACCTGAGTTCAAATCCCACCTCAGACACTTGACAGTTAACTAGCTATGTGACCTTGGGCAAGCCACTTAACCCCAACTGCCTTGCCTTCCCCCCCTCCAAAAAACAAAAACAAGACAACTCTCCCCCCTCCAAAACCCAAATGATATCTAACACATCACATGTGTAGGGAAAACACTTAAACTATAGTAAGATTAGAAACATTCATAATTTTTATAACAGAAAAAATGCCTTCTTCCTATTATTTATAGTTTTGATAGATCCTATAATTTTAACTCATGAGAATGGTTGTGCCATTGGTTTAAGACCATATTTTACTAAAAGAAATGCTTCACTTTTTGTAAAGAGCTGATTCTAGTGAAATGTTCAAATGAAGTAAAATGGGTGACCTAAGCCTGTAAGATTTGATTTAATGGTAGTAATCATAACTTTAGTCTTTCTAAAATTTCATTCAGGATGTTATGTAAAGGTGTCTCCAAACCATGAGGTAATAAATTGTAGACAGACAGGTTATTCATGTTAGATACCTCTGAGACCCAGCTTGAAGGTGAAATGTGGTCAGTCAATTTTTGGCCATTAAGAGATGGTGGCAAAGATAAAGTAGATAATTAAAATAGACATATAACTCCCCTCTCCCCCCACCCACCCAGTGCGTTTTGACCTTAATTCTAAAAAGAAATCTTTCCCCAGAACTTTTAATTGATAAGTTGAATTAGGTGCAAGTGAGCTTTAGCCTCATTTCTGCCACATGGCACATTGCTGTACAGGACCTTAGGTAAGTCTCATACTCTTGTCTTCTTATCAGTTTCCTCATCTCTAAATTAAGAGATTTGGAGTAAGTGCCTTAACATTTTATGGTTTTAGAATTTTTCTGTTGTCCTGGCACCCTCTAGTGGATTGACTTATTAATGAACAGGAAAAAAGAGGAAGAGTAAAGATCTGGATAATTTACAACCTAAATAATCTACTCCTGAAGAATAAAGAAATATTAGCTCTATGGCTATAGAATGTATTTCCTCTTGTTTGTATGTGTATCATCTACACACCTTCAAATCACTAAAATTCAGTAGAGAAGCTATTTCATTCAGTGATTGCAAATCTTTAGGAATTTATAGAGGCTTTTTTTTGTTGTTGTTGGGGGAGTGGAGGGACAGGACCTTTGAATTAAACTATTTTACATGAAATTGTGTGAATTTACACACAGAAATGATTGTGAAACATGCTGCTTAACGCAAATGTGCTCTGGGTAGCATGTACATTTTTGAAGTTACTGTGGTTTCAGTTTCATATAGTTTATCAACTTTTCACAGAGAATAAACTCAAAAGCAATTTTATTCACTAATGACTTTCTCCCTTGTTGTTCAAGTGTTGTTCAATACTTTTTTTTTCTCTTTTGAAATTCTCACAGAGGGTTGAAAATGGTGACTTCAATTGGATTGTTCCAGGAAAATTTTTAGCGTTTAGTGGACCACATCCCAAAAGCAAAATTGAAAATGGTATGTTTTTCTATTTTTCAAAAAGTTAGTTTCTCTTCTTGAGTATTCCTGCTTTCTTTGGATACACCTTTACCTTTTTCTACTCTTCAAATCATACCTATGATCTGATCCCTATCCGTAAGTTTAAAGAGCTAATATTATTTAGGAATTCCTGACTAAAACATCTTAAATATTTTAATTACACTAGTACTAACAGGTGGAGCTATAAACATGTTTTCAAGTGACAGATTCATTAGGACTTGAGATTTTTAGCTGATCATGGGTATTTCAGTTATCACAAAGAAATGCTGTTTGCCCAGGTGCGAAAAGTTATAACTTACCAATGAGTTCTTTTTTTTTAAATACTAAGTTCAGTTCTAGATGAGATAGTGCCATGTGATGAAGACACGTGTTTTAATAGTTACCATGATCTGTACTCTCTTCATCACAACCAGGTGATTCTGGACAAATCTTTTCATTTCTCCGAGCCTCAGTTTCCTTATCTGTTAAATGTAATAATGATGTATATACCCAATCTATCTTAGGAGGTTACTCTTAGGTTCAAATGTGTATGAAATCAGTTTTTAAGCTGTAAAAGAATATACAAATGCAAAGTATTATTGTTATTCAGTCTTTCCTTGTGTAACTGCAGAAATTACTTTATTCAGTGAAATCACAACCCATAAGTATTTTTTATCACATACTTCAGGGTGCTTGAAATGCTGTAGTAAGCTCCTCAAGGCACCCAAGGCTTATAATTAATTTATTTGGACATAATGTGTCCACAGCCTAATTGCAGAAGGAAAACATTTCAGAGAAAAATTTCCATGGTGTCAACTATAGCCATCTACCTCATCAATATGTTTGTCTGTATGAGTTTTGTGTATTGATTATTAATAATAAAACTCTTATTTGAATTTTTTTCATTGTCTCATATTTGAATATATGCCAAGGAACAGAATTCAAAAGAGCCCTTTTCAAGTACACATATTTTCACATATCTTGCCCACACATCAGTACTTCAAGAACTCATAAATTCGTCATTATGAGTATTCTGTTGAAATTCGATCGTAGAATTTCTTTGTTTTTCTCAGTATCCCTTTCCGTATTTTTGTTTTTTAAAAGTTATGTAGGTAGTAGATATATTGTTATAAATTAAATTAAGTTGAAACTCTTTACGATAGAGAAATGGAAAATTTTTAGAAACCTTACAAGCACCTTGATGCATCCCACAGGATTACAAAACTAGGTTTAAGATAATTATGTTAACACCTTTTCCAGCTCTGGGACTCTATTCTGAGCAGCTCATGTCTCTTTAACCTTTTATTGCATATAAAAATCTAACCTTATTTCTCCTCATTCTCTGAACTTTGGTAGATCACTTCATTTGCACTAATTTTAAAAGATACACAAAGGTGGTAAAGACTGTTGTTATTAGTATTGGTATACACACACACACACACACACACACACACACACACACACACACCCCTACACATCAGCATCCAGTGTAGGACTGATGCCGAATCTGGGATGTGTGGTTGAGTTGTGCTTAAATAGCACATTCACCTGCAACCTTATGCCCCATATTTCTGCTATTATTTTTCTTGCCTAAGGACCTTGAAGTACCTTAGCCTGCTGTGGGTAAAGCATTTATATTATTCTTGAATCTTTACTCTTAAGGCATGCTTTCCTTAAGAAATTTAATTCAGAGTTTTTGACATGATAGAGGGATTTCCTCACCAAGAGCTATCCATACAAATGAAATGAAAGTTGGATCAAAGTGATTTTTTCCCTTTCCCTTTTTATCTATCCACATTGATTGCTCTTATCCACATCTGATGCTTCACAGAAATATGGCAGAGAGAGAGGCAGAGAGATTGCTGGAATTGAAGTCTGGAAAACTGGCTTCCAATCTTACCTTGGATACTGACTAGATAGGTATTTATGGGCAAATCACTTAGCCTTTTCAGATCCTCCTTAGATCTTCATAGTCTATAAAAAGCTAATAACAGATTGTCAGCCTGTTATGGGAATCTGAAGATCTTCCCTGCCCCTAGGCCCTTTGCTAAAGTGGCTACGTGACTCTGAGGACCCTTGGATATTTGAAAGTATACTCTGTTCCCTAATAGGCTGAATGTGGTCACGTGGAGCCTGTGGCACC
>CM053586.1:56088818-56106854 GCA_028646515.1 Pseudochirops corinnae
TGGGAGCTGTTCTTACTTTGCTTCTTATGCTTATTCTTACTTATGGTTGTTCAGACCGTAATTTTTTTTTTAAATCTCTATGGGGCTCTGCTTCCAGAAGGGAAAGCTCTGTCCCAAATCGCTGGGGTCCTCCCGGCTGCCGTAGACTTCCGGCTGACTGGATAATGAAGACTCCAAGACCGAGGCCCAGGATGACGATCCGGATCCAGGCCGCTCAACGCAAGAGCACTGGCCTGAAAACAATCGCTCAGTCCCCCTGCTGTCTGCAGGCCGCGGGCGGGAAGCTACAATGCGGAGGCAGGTGCAAAACCTCTGCCTTTCGCTTTTCCGCTCTGGAGACCTTTCGGCCAGACTGCTTATCTCCCCCTTTCGCAATCCCCACAGGCAGGCTGATCCACTCGCCAGAGAGCTTTCTCTGCTTCTCCCGCCCAGCCGCCCCCGGGGCACAGCCACGTCTTCAGGCCAGGATGGTTTCGGTTCGCAGTGCTGATATGGTTCCTTGTAGCCGAGCTGACTTTAGTGGGAAGTATCCTTGTGTGCGTTTTGGAGTTCTAGGATTAGTTTAGAGTCCTATTTTGGGGTGGCTATGTGAGAGCTGCGATATGTTGCTGCTGCTACGCCGCCATCTTGGCTCCTAATTTATCTCTTCTTAAAAATAGTGGTGATAGATGACTGACAACTGTTAATTTTGTGCCAGTGGTATAAAGGTGAAAAAGAAGATGAATTTTCCAAATCACTTTTTGTATATATGTGTATGGAATGCTTTAGTGTAATTTCAAATCTAAAATTTCTAAAATTTCAAATCTAAGAACATAAGCAAAATTCTACAGAGGGGCCCTCTTCTTGTTAATGTCCTGCAGAAACATTCAGTCATGACCTAGACGGACCATTTAATCTCATGGGCTTCCAAATACTACTGATGATATTTGTGTGAAAGTTATGTTTATATTATAGATAAACCTAGAACTTGGATCTTGGTCTTTTGGTTTATCTGTCATATCTGGAAGTCAAATGACCTGAATTCAAATCCTGCCTTTACTGCTATTCATCCTCCATGTGACATTGGACAAGTCATTTAACCTTTTTGATCTTCAGTTTAATTATCTATAAAATGGTGGAATTGCATTAGATGACCTCTAGGGTACTGGTTAGCTCTAAATCCTATGATCTTGTAAATATGAATTGGAAAGAAGAAAATCACTTGTGGTTATTAAGAGGGGAAATAGGAAGAAAATGGGACTAGTGTCAGAAGCATAACGAGGTATTGTGGTAACTATGGAAAAATTGAGTTAGAGGATAGAGAAGAGACCTCAGAAATATACCTTGTGGAAGTGTGGGAGGCCACTACTCAGGGAGAAAGCAGAGTAGGGGCAGGCCAGAGCAAAATTCACCTGGGTTGTAGAAAGGCCTTGAGATTTCACTTCCAGTATATGACAGATCTTACCTTCATTTCACCAGGACTGCTAGTAGTGATGTAGTGAGGTGAGAATGGACAGCCTATCCTCTAAAAGGTCTGACCTGCCCTCATTTAGGTCAGCCACAAACCTTTAACTTCCATACTCTTGAGTAAGAGGTGGGAAAGGGTGATGGTGGCAGTTGTAGGGGTTCACCATGGTGGGTGGAGGCACAGTGGTTTCCTTCAATTGTAAGATTTGGAAAGAATGTGCAGCAGGTGTGGCAATGGGCTGCTGAGTCACTAAGCTCCAGGAAAGGGTCTCCAACAGTCTGGGATGAAAGCCCAGAACCAGGTGAGGGTGAGAAGCAGGTACATTTTTGTTGAGGATGTGAAGCAGGAAGAATGATGCAAGACTAACAAAAAACTTTGAGGTGAAAGGACAATGGATCTGAGGTCCACCAGGAGAGAAAGCATGCCTCTCTAAATTTTGTTTCCTCATGGCTTCCTCCTTGGTTGCCCTGACCTAATTATGGCTCTGGATAATATTATTTGGACAAAGAATTATGAGAATGGAGAATCAGTCTCCTTGTGCCCTTTCACTCCATGAAACCATAATGTTGAAACAGTTTGGTTTAAATTCTTCTTGGACCAGTCTGGTCCTATATTTTGGTAGCTAAGATGAAGTATATACAAAAAGTAATGCCGCTTTGCAGATTAAGATGTCAAGATTCCATTTGAACCATTTAGAATGAAATAAAAAAACCTCCAAAGTGCTGTGGAGATTGAAGCAGAGTTCTCAGAGACATTTTTGATCTTTTTCCCACTCCTTTTCCACAAAGAGACATGCATTATATTAACTGCATGGATCATGTAACTGGCCACAGCTTTAGAAACAGAAGGAATTTAATCAAACTAATTAACTACAACATTATTTGATTTTATTAACTTTTATGATGCATAAATTTTCTCATTCTCTTACTACAAAAATAAGAGAAATTTGCCCAAATATAAGGAAACTCAGAAAATTTAGGTTATCTGAATGTTTCTCCATTTTAAAAAAATGACATTCCAATCTTCTTTTGGTTCCCATTACATCTTTTTCAATCTATCTGCAAGAACAGATAATGGCCCTGGATGATGTGAAAAATACAAGTCTGTCTCCCATCTAACTGAGGAAAATTGTAATAATAATGATAGCTAGCACTTAGTCTTTTAAGGCTTGCAAAGCTTTGATCTTCCCAACAATTACAATTTTTGTTCTTGTTTTGTTTTGTTTTGTTTTACAGATATACAAGCTTATGCTGAATGAAATTATGTGATTTGCCCAGAGTCACGCAGCTACAAAGTATCTGAGGCAGGAATTAAACTCAGGTCTTCCTGATGCCAAGTTCAGGAAGCTATTCATTGTGTCACCTACCCACTAAGAACTGAAGTATCTTTTTCTGTTCCTCACAGTTAAAATCTCAGCCCTTCTCTCTTCTTTCCTTTTACTCCCACCATACACATACAGATTTTTATTATATCCTAACCAATGAGTAGTAGAAAGAATGTTGGATCAGGAAGCAAGAGATCTGAATTTCAGTTAACATATGGTAAAGGGCTTTGCAAACCTTAAAGCACTATGTAAGTGCTATTATTATTATTAATTATTATTACAACTATGTAACTGGATAAATTGATTTTGCTCATCTATAAAAAGACAATTTAGACCATGGTCATAGATTTAGAGCTAAAAGGGACCTCAGAGGTGATTGAGCCATCTTTTTTGGACATGGCCAGTGATTTTCCTTGACTATGCATATTTGTCACAAGGGTTTTGTTTTCCTTTTTCTATTTCAATGAGAGGAAGAAGTAGGAGGGAGACAAAATAGATTTTTGTTAACTGAACAAAGTTTAAAAATAGAAGGGACCTCAGGAACCACCTTGTCCCATTTCCTCGTCTTGCAAATGAGAAAACTGAGACCCATGGACTCTAAGTGGCTTGCCCAAGGTCACACACAAAGTCATTAAATGACTTGCCCAAGGTGATAAATATAATGAGCATCAGAGGTGGGCTCAGACCCAGGTCCTCTGACTCTGGCATCAGGTGTTCTTTCCACTCTACCCTGTTGTCTCTTTAATGTCCTTTTATACTCCTAAAATTCTGCTACTCAGAGAAAGGACATCTTTGATGCAAAATGACTGATCTGAGACGATGTGTTTCTTTTTATATTTTGGGGCATTCTTTTTTAAATAATATTTTATTTTCCCCCCACTTACATGTAAAAACAATTTTTAACATTTTTTAAAGTTTCGAGTTACAAATTCTATCCCTCCCAAGACAGTAAGCAATCTGATATATGTTATACATGTGCAATCATGTAAAACATTTCCATATTAGTCATTTTGTGCAATAAAGATTCAAATAGAAAGAAAAAGGAAAGGAAGACAGAAGGAAGGAAGGAAGGAAGGAGGAAGGAAGGAAGGAGGAAGGAAGGAACTTCACTTATGAAATTTCACAAGATCTATTGAATGAATTAAAGTAGGGATCCCTAAAGATGGTGAGTTAAGTCCATAACGCATTTATTAAGCACCTGTTATATGCCAGGCATAATTCTAGTCAATGGAAACACTAAAGATGACTGTGAAGCAATCCTTACTCTTAAGGAACTCACATTCTATCAGACGAGACAGTATGTATCCATATAAATAAATAAATAAATAATGCAGATATTATCCCAAAGCCCTCTCCTCCCTGGCCTTCCAAGGAATCTGGGCATCCATGAAACAAGTTTAGACACCTCCCCCCCTCTTTTTCTCCTCCCCCTAACCCCCATAGCATAGCTTTAGTTCTTCAGCCACAGATTGATCTATTAGTTATCACCTTCCTTCTAGCCTTGCACATAGTTAGGGTTCAATGCTTGTTGATTAATTGAAAGCTAGAAAGGAATCAAAATTTAGTGTTTGTAGGAAGGGGGTAGAAGCAAGAATCATAAAGTATAATGCTACGATTCATGCCTCCCCAACTGAGCCCAATCCCTCTATTCTAGAGATTACACTTAAAACTGAGTTCTAAAAATGTTTCATTTATCTGATTACTTCCTTGATGCCACCAGCTTTATGTTTTCATACTATAAACCACCATCACCATTTTTTTTGCCTGTGAAACATGTTATATACGTTCCTGGTAACCTGTGAGAACAGTATTGTGATCAGGTCACTTGACAGTATATTGTTGAGACTGTATCTTAAGAAATGTCACTCCTTACAGTAGCACCTGGTTTTAAGAAAGCTCGATATATGAAAATTGAGATTTATCAGGCATGGTTTTGTAATTTTATTTCATATTTGTTCATGCTGTCTTTGAAATAGTCAAGGACATATTTTTAAACATTAGGGAAGCTACATGTAGAAGAAACCTTTTGGTTATATATCTATTAATTCTTCTTCAGTTGAACATTAAATGTTTTCAGAATGTGACTCCAGCCTATTTTTTCCAGCTTGATTACACACTGCTCCCTCTCATGAGTGCCACATTCCAACTAATAACTGGACTTCTTATCTTCCTTGTAGATGGCATTCCACCTGCCATCTTGATTCTTTTGCACAGGCTCCCCTCCCTCCTCCCCCCATGTCTGGAATGTATTCCCTTCTCAGATCCCCTCATTCCTTTCAAGGCTCAACTCAGGTACCATCTCCTTCAAGGGGACTTTCCTGATTCCCTCAGTTGTTAGTACTGCCCCCTATCACCTTATTTCTGTATAGCCTATATTTACTTGTCTATGAACATGTATCTCCCAGTGGACTGTAAGCTCCTTGAGGCCAAGGACTGTTTTGGTTTTGTCTATATAACCCCAGCTCCTAGAATAGTGCCTGGCACATAGTGGATGGTTAACAAATATTTGTTGATTGATTTAATTCAGGGAGATTTTAGGATCATAGCTGGATAACAACCATTTTTTAATACTCTAATAAACTGTCTTGTTAAATACTTTGCATTTTTATAGAAACTTTCTTCCCCATAACTGAACAACAACAATAGTAGTAATAACAATGCTCCTTAAAGTAACAAAGGCAAATAACACAGTGTTTTGGACATAGCAGTCACTCTCTAATGTTTGTTGAATGACTTAATGATGGATACATATTAACTCAGAGGATATTCAAGTTGGAAGGGCCCTCAGAGTCCATCTAGGCCACCCCATGCCCAAAGGAATTCTTTCTATAACATACAAGTGGTCATCCAGTCTCTAATAGAGAATCTCCAAGGAGAGGGAAGCCAACAGTACTCAGGGGAGCCCATTCCAGTTTCCGATATATCTAATGGTTAAGAAGTTTCTGACTTTAAGCTTAGACTTTTGGCAACTTTGACCTATTCCTCCTGTTTTTGTCCTTTTGGGGACAACAGAACCGCTGTAATTCCTCTTCCACACAATGATAGCCTTCAAATATTTGAAGATGGCTATCTCATCCCAACCTGAATTTTCTCTTCTCCAGGCTAACTGTCTCTAACTCTGTCAAGTTCCATGGCATGAACATGGAGCCCTTGGCCGTTCTGGTTCCCTACTCTAACGAGGAACTCATTTCCTGACTCCAGGCATTTTCATTGGCTGAAGCCCACGTCTGGAATTCTTTCCTCATCATTTTTGCCTGACTTCTCTGGTCTCTTTGAGGTCCTGGCTAAAATCCCACCATCCACAGGAAACCTTTCCCGCTCCTCCTTAATTCAAGTACCTTCTTTTGTCCATGATTTCTAATTAATTCAATACATAGCTTGTTTTACATAATTGTTTCCATGTTATCTCTCCCATTAGATTGTGTAGTTCCCTGAGACTGAGGACTGTCTTTTACCTTTCTTTTTATTCTCAGAATTTAGCACATTGCCTGGAACATTGTAAGCACTTAAATGTTTATTGACTATCTGACTGACTCAGGATATATTAGAGATTTTCAATGGGATAGAGACTTGACCTGTGATATCATCAGCATGAGCAGGCCCTCATGAGCTACCTGTGTGACTGTGAGTAAATCACTGGTCCTTTTTGTGTCTCTGTTGGCTCATCTGTAAAATGAGGGAGATGGACTTGATTAATTCCTTCTAGCGCTAAGTCTTATGATCTTGTGAATTTCCATTTATCCTAATTACCTTTTATCTGATTAGAGTCAGTCCATTATTCTGGCCTGTAATGATATTTTTGGACCCTGTTTTTCAATGGGTTAAACATCCGACATCTGAAATTATGACAAATGTGCCATGTATGCTTTCAATCCAAGTCACTGATAAAAACACTGAGCAGAACAGGGTCAAAGGCAATTTATTTATCTGTAAAATCAAGGGGTTGAACAAGATGATATCTAAGATCATAAAATTAAGGATTAGAAGAACCTCAGAGTTCATCTTGTCCAGTTTCCCTGTTTTACACACAAAAAACCTCTCAGATATGGGGAAAGAAAGTGAATTGCCCAAAGTCACACAAATGGTAGACTGGGAATTAACCTGGAGCTCCCCATTTTAAATTCAGTGCTTTCCCTTCCAAGATGTAGGTTTCTAGGAATCTGTAAGAAGATACTCCAGGCTTTTTGTTCTTTCTTCCTAAGCCATCCCAATTTAGAGAACTAACAGTTTTGTAATCCACTCCCTGTGCTAAAAGGAATCTATTCTCTCTGCTAACTAATTGAAAAGTTAGCCACAATAATGGAACAATGGGTATCAATGCATATTTTGAGTCCTAAATGATACTGAGCTGTAGGTGCTTTTGAGGGGTTCTAAATTAATCAGTCAATACGGAGTCTCAACCTATAATGTTTAAATCTGAGGCTGAGCCCTTACTTGATAGAAAAAAATTTTTTTGTGATAGAAAATAAAAATATTTCCGGGAACATTAGAAAGTGGAAAGACTGAGGGTGGGTGGTGGTGTATTCCCTTCTCAAAGAAAGCCTATTCTTTTTCATGGCCTATCCCTATAAAAAAACCAGAATACTTTCTCTGTATTTTTTTTAATTGCTTTCATACAAATGAATGAGAATACATGAAAAATCTTTCATTTCATTTCTGTGGGGAACTCCTTTCATCTATTATAAACTATAATAACCTAGACAATAATTCCTAGAGGATTGTTTGAGAATGAATGAATAAATGAGTAAAAAGAGAAAAACAAAAACATTCATTAAGATCTTATTATGTGGTGAGCCCTTGGGATATGAATACAAACACAAAATCAAAGATATTTGATCCTAGTTTTCAAGGGGTTTAAATTCTAATGTGAAGGGAGGAGAGACAATTCCCCTTGGAATTGGTGGTGAGGAAGGGGCACGTTAAATTTCAGGGATGAGTGGGAATATTTGTGTAGCCAGCAGGTGTCACTATGAAGTTTTTCTCTGAGGATTTCCATTTCAGTCAGGTGCCCCTGAGACGTGACCTTCCCTTGATCTATGCCCCTTACTTTACCCTTTTCTCTGAAAGGCTCTGGGTTCTGAGCTACACCTGGATCTGGTTCAACAATGACTTGTTTTAATCTAGTGGTGAAATGGAACCAATTCACTGACTAATTTCTATTATTTTGGAGCTTGTACAAATTATTAAAATAAAAAAAATTAAAATTTCTATTCTATTTGGAGTGTCCAAGTCATGATGAAATCTCGATTATTTTAGACTGAGGTTCAGATACCTGCTCTGTTTTAATTATATGTATTTCCAACTATTTATCAATGCCTTCCATTAAATTCTACTCTGAATACTACAAGTACATATATATACACCACAAAGAAGCTATGATCATTTGTAGTTTTTTATATGAAACAAAATCAAGAAATGGAAACAGCTTAAAGAAATAGAGAAATTATAGGTAAAGCTTAGACAAACAATAGGTACCAGAGAGAGAGCTGGGATGGGCATAAAGGGGAGTACATAAATCTTTCACTATTTTCTGCTGGTACAGTAACAACTTGCAGCCTCAGTCCCTGCCAGACAACTCTATCAGCATCTTTTAATAGGTGGAAGATCATACAGGGAAAGCACTGGCCACATCAATGCCCTGTTGTTAGTCTCCATTCAAGCACCTGCTGTCATGCTGAGCTCCACTCACTGCCACTGCCAACCAACTTCTTTCCCTGGTTCCATAGTCTGGTTTAAAACCTCCTAGCACAGCAAGGAAGTACAAGCCATTGCCCAGGACTCTGGATCCTTCCACTCCAAATGAGAGGAACCCTCTTTGTCCCTTTGAACTTTGATTCCCATAAACCTATCCAACTAGGACCTGAAGTCTGGTTACAATCAACACACCCCTTCCAGAAGCAATGGCAGAATTGATTCCATGGTTTCCAAACTGGATGGAGTATGGGGCAAGAGTAAAGTGAAGCGTGGCTGAAGGGGCAGTCTGAAATAGTAGGCCAGATGTCGTGCTAACCAATCATAACAGCAGATAGAAGTTCAAAGACTAAGGTGCTAAAACCTTCAGGGCTAAGTCTCTGATTCCCTTCCTTAGGATTCATAGTTAAGTTACTTGCTCTGACCAAAACTGCTAGTTAAGTATCAGGGGGAAGATCTGAACAAATATACATTTGTGTATATTTATACACAATGTATACACATACAATCTACACACATACATACACAGACATATATGTAGAGGGGTATGTATATCTATATTTATGTATATAAATATAAAATATAAAAAAAAATTTAAAAAATAGGTGACATACTGAATATGTCTCCCCATGTTTTTCTAAAACTATTCTGCTAGTCATTTCTTATAGCACAACAGTATTCTATCACAATGATAAATCACAGTCTGTTCAGCCATTCCCCAACTGATGGGTATTACTCCTTTGGTGTCCAATTCTTTGCCACCACAAAAAGAGCTGCTATAAATATTTTTGTACATGTGGCTCCTTTTCCTTTTATCTTTCTGGGATACAGACCTAGTAGTGGTATTTCTGGGTCGCAGAGTATGCATAATTTTATGGCTCTTTGGGTAATTCCATGCAATTTATATTCTCAAAATGATACTTGAGGCAGTCACAGATTAAATGATTAGCCTAGGGTCAAACCAGTCTGTTTCAGAGGTGGGCTCTGAACCCAGTTTTTCCTTACTCTCAGGATAACTCTTTACCTATTATGGCATGCTGCCTTTATTAACTAATTTACTACCGATATACAGTTTTCAGTTGTGTCTGACTCTTTGTGACTCCATTTGGGGTTTTCTTGGCAAAGATACTGGAGTAGTTTGCCATTTCCTTCTCTAGCTCATTTTATAAATGAGGAACCCAAGCTCATATTATAAATGAGGAACAGGTTTAAGTGACTTACCCAGGGTCACCCAACTAGTAAGTAAGCTAGTAGGTATTTGAGGCCAGATTTGAACTCAGGAAGATGCTTCTTTCTGACTCCAGGCCCAGCACTCTACCCAATGTGGCACCTAGCAGCTCAATTTACTACTATTATTAGTCCTCCTTCCATCATTGTGAATTTATTTGGCATATATCAGTACCTATCTCTGGCCATCCCCTCATTGATTGCCTATTACCTTGGAGAAACTTCTTCCCTTTTCCTAATTGGTGACTGCTTCTCCCAGACCACTACTTCATGAATCATGTGTCAAATCACTCTCTACCTTCTTGACCGTCTCCTCTTCCTAAGCATCTTTCTGTCCACCTCTCCAGTTTAAAGTCAACTCTGCCATTGTCTTGTATACCATGTGCCAAAATGACTACACTTACATCCCTAAAACTTTACTGAGACCAAAATTGACCTTCTAGGCTACCACTTGGCTTTCTGGATTACTACAGTTAGAATGTAAGTTCCTTGAAATCATGGACTATCTTTGCTTTTGTATTTGTTTCTGTATAGCACTTAATAAATGCCTCTTCATTTATTCAGAGAATAAAGTGAGCTGTGTTAGACTTTATATTGTAACTTTTTGTTTTTGCTTTTCTTTGTTTCCTAAGCGTAGTGTCTCTGCTACCTAGTAGGCTCCTAATAAGCTTGCCCATTGAATTGACTTGACTAGATTGTTGTTGTTTTTTGATCTTTATTTTCCAGGTAGTTAGCATAGTACCTGGCACAAAGTTTTCACTTAACAAATACTTGTTAATTAGTTTTTTGTTTCTATTCATTCCATTTTTATATTTAATTTATCAGTGAAAACTTGTGTGGGCAAAATATCATAGATAACTAAAATTCAGTCCTGGCTTCAGAATCTGGATTATAGGTAAAGTCAAAGTGGAGTTTAACCTCTGGAACAATAAGAAGATGTATTTACTGTGTTATTCAAAAAGAGGGAATAACTCACCCCTCCATTCCCTACCCCTCCCACTAAATATTCCTTGGGGTAGGGCTGACAGGTAGATGGCATAGGAGGTCACCATCTGTTAATATTCCTGCTCCCCTAGGGATAAAAAATGAATGCAACTGAACCTGGATTTGGGTATATTTTACAACTACAGGTATTTACTAAGTGGAGGTTGATTGTGCTGATAGACCCAAAGTGAAACCAGCCAACATCAAGGTCAGTTAAGTGTATAGTGAACTTGTCTCACACAGGTTGATGCTGTGATCAAATGAGATTATATTTGTAAAAGTGCTTGGCATGGTGCCTGGCACATTGAAGGTGTTTAATAAATGCTCATTCCCTTTCCTTCCCCTCCCCTTCTCTTTGGTGGAAGACAGAGGACAATCTTGTGGCTTGAATAAGGCATCTTGGAATGAAGACAAAAAGCACTGAACGCAGTAAACTGCTAACACACACCTGGAACGTCTTTCCTTTCCCCGGAGTTCTTGGGTCACTTATGTGAATGCCTGCCCATCTCGATTACGTGCCATCTACCATTTTTTGTACAATTTTTTTCTATTCGCTTAACTGTCTCTTCAACCATTGTGTACTTGAGTTTTTTTAGTTTATTCATTGCATTGATTCATACTTTCTTCAGGCAATCCTTAGTTTTGTTTGTAACCTGTTTCGTGAACTTGACCAGCATTTCTCTGTGCCTTCTAACTTTGGGGATTGGCATTTGAATTACTATCCCACTGATTTCTGGGTTCAGGTTCATTTCACTTTATCGAATAGCCTTGATAGCTGCAGCTGTACATTCTGTTCAATTGGTCATGTTTATTAAATCTGAGGGTTTTTTAAAAAGTGAAATCTGGCTGATCTGATCACCAGTTATGTGATCCCGGAACCTGAGGATCCATTTCCTAACTCCAGGCATTTTCACTGGCTGTCTCTCCTATGCCAAGAATTCTCTCCTTCCTCATCTCTACCTCAGAGCTTCCTCAGATTCCTTCAAGTTTCAGCTAGAATTCCACTATCTGCAAGAAGCCTTTCCCTGTCCCTTTTAATGCTAGTTCCTTCCTTCTGGACTGCTTCAGAAGCTGATTGAGTACTATGGATCTTTGTACATAGTTGTTGGCATATTATCTCCTCCACTGTGAGCTTGAGAACAAGAACAGGCTTTTTGTCTTTCTTTGTATCTCCTAAGTCTTGACATGGTGCCTGATGTATAGGAGAGGCTTAATAAATAAGTCGATGCCTATTGACTGACTGACTTACCTTGGTGTTCCAACACTTTGAAAGTCAGGGCTCCCGGTTTGGAGAATCAACCCTTTCACTAAGTAGCTATGTAACCCATCTTTGGTTTTGCAGAAAATTATATAATCTCTCAGTAGTTTTGCTGCCTTAATCACAAAACTGAAATAGCCTAATTTTCTTAGAGGCTGAATCCATTCATAAAGTTTGCTGAACAGGGAGGTTACTTAGGAGTACTAAGTACTATGGTTTAATTAGTCAATTTTACAGATTTGATATGATCAGAGACCAGAAAATGAAATGAGAATTATCTGGCATCAGGTCAGTTTTTGCAAACATTACAGTTATGTGTGTTTACATGTATGGGTATATGTAAAAGCATACATATATTTGTGACTTCTTTGAAAGGCCATTGTTCACCCACCTTGCTAAAATTCCTGCCTTTACAGGCAGCCAAATTGCATGAAGCTTTAGTGTTGTGTATTGGGTGTGGAAGAAAAAAACCCCACTTCTCTATTTTTCTTACACTCTACCAAATGTTTTAATTGCCTTCCACTCCTCTGTTCTTGTATATTATCATCTATTATCATCTCAGACCCACGACTGTTATCAAATAAAACGCCAACGCCCCAGTTCCTTCACACAACATCTCAGAGCTCCTAACTGCCTCCTCAGCCACAGTTTTGATGCCAGTTCTCTCTCATCTATTTAATTAAATCTCAGACTAGGAATAGTGATGCTTTAAACAGTTAAGAACACCCATATCATGCCTTCAAAACATTGTTTTTCCATGTAGCTGTGGTATAAGTGGAAAGAACCTTGGATTTGAAGTCCTGGGCTCAGTTCAATCCAACAACTAAGCAAACATTTGCTAAATGCCTACTATGTACAAAGCACATAGTAGGGCATACAAACTACTCCCCTCCCCCACCCCCAACAAGAAACAATCCCTGCTCTCAATGATTTTTCATTCTACTGGGGTGGGGGGTGGGGCAAAGGGGGATATATAGTTAAGTAAATACAAAATAATCTTATGAAATAGCGGGTACCAACAGTTGGTGGAGGGTAGAGGGGTGGGGATTGGAAAAGGCCTCTAAGTAAGAGGCTTAGCTGAGCTCAGCCTGGAAGAATCAAGGAATCCAGGGATTTTAAGAGGCGAAGGCAAGGAAGAGGATGGATCGAGTTCTAGGTATGGTGGGGAAAGGGACAATATGTGCAAAAATGGAGGCAGAAGACTGAATGCCCAGTTTGGGGAAGAGCTTGTAGGTCACTTTGGTGGGGTTGGAGTAATATGAAATAAATCTGGAAAACAATGGGGGAGCTAGATTGTGGCAGGCCTAAAAAAATACCAGAATGCATATTTTGTACTTTATCCTAAAGGTAACTGGAGGACCCTGAGTTTTTCAGTAAAGGAGTGACATGGTCAGAATTGTGACTCTGTCACTAGCTGTGTGACCTTGGACAAGTCATTCAATGTTTTTACACCTCGAGTGTCCTTACCAGTAAAATAGGATATCTGCATTACTTACCTCATCCTGAGTCCCCCAGAGTGTTTTATTTTCATTTATGAATATATTATGAATTCTTTATGAACATAAAGGAGTCAGCAACACTTGAAAACTCTCCTCCAAAGAGTTCTGCCATAGACTACCCTTTGTAGAATTCTTCCTTAGGGCATATAATCATGGTACTACTATTATAAGGCTGTATCTCAGATCTTTGACCATGCTAGTTGAGAAAATAATAATGGTTCTATGACCTCATTGGAACTTTGTATGGGCTAGTTCACTCACAGCTTTTTGGGGAGGTTGCTATGTCTCCCAGAAATTTTTGTTTTTCACTAATTGTATAGATTTTAACTAGGAAAGTCATTATTAAAGTGATAGTAACTAATTGTTCTTCATGCTGAATTTTTTTAGGTAAGACTCATCACTTATATCATTACTTATTAGATTTGTATGTCCTTTTTATTTTTCATCATTATAGTATTCACAAAATATTTTTGCTTAAGGTGGGGGGGAAGGAGGTAGGGATTGCTTTCATTTTGAATCCCTATTTTCTAGGATTTCTAAAAATAAGATAATGAAACCTTTTTTTTCCTCTGAATTATCTGATGTGTGCCTTTAGACCATGAGTGGGAAATCTTTTGAGAAAACACTGTTAGGCCTTTAAGTTATTTTTTGTCATTTTTACAAAAGGAGTTCCCTATATACTGGTCAAATTGAGGGATGTTCATTCAGACCTCATTCTATCTACTCTGATAACTAACTGAATGATATAAACTTGATTGCTGAGTGAAATAATCATAGGAGGGAAATTTGATTTGAAATTCAGCTTTGAAAACAACATTTTGCTTTGTTTAACTTTCCTTCTTTATCTGAGGCATAGGAGGTAGTATGGTAGAGAACTTGCTTTGAATTTGGAGGATGTGAGTTCAAAGTCTACTTTTGCTGGTTTCTAACTGTGTGACCTTGGAAAAACGAATTCAATTTCTTGCGTGCAGTTTCTGCAGCTTTAAAATGAGGGGAGATTTAGAGGCCCTTTCCAACTTTCCAACTCTGGATCTATGAATTTCTTTTTCTTTTCTTTTTTTTTTGGAGGCAATCAGGGTTAAGTGAGTTGCCCAAGGTCACAAAGCTAGTGTGAGTCTGAGATCAGATTTGAATTTGGGTACTCCTGATTTCAGGGTTGATGGGCTATCCACTCTGCCATGCAGCTGCCCCTTGAATTTCTATAAATATATAGAATGGGACTACTTAAGTCCACAACATAAAATTTTAAAAAGGGCTATGTAATAAATTAGAACCCCCAAATCTATTCCTGGACTCCCTGTAAATATAAAATCAGTTAGGAAAATAACTTAGTATAGATTTCTTTCATGTGAAATTTGGAAATTCTGGTGTTGAAGTTGACACATTTGGAATACAAGTAAAATTTTAAAACAATGATATGCACATTAAGAGAAAGGAATTGCTAAATTCTTTGAATTATATTTTTTTATTTTTCATTCTCTTTTACATGTCTCTTTTGCATCAGACATAAATGATAGAATTCTAATATACATGTTGGGTTTGAATTGGTCCAATTAGTATTGATACCAAGATTCTGGTAATAGGTCCATCTGAAAGAAGAGGGCTAAACTACAAGATTTTCATGAATTTTAATGAATTGTCATCTCCCTTCCTATCCTCCCCTCCCCCAGTATGATATCTAGGCCTCAACTGGCTTTTCAAAACCTTTGGCACTAACATCCCCTTGAAATGGATTAAGGAGTCAGAGGTAGCCTTTCCAAATAAAAACACCAGCTGCTTTCACATTTGCAGAGACACCCATCTCAGTAGGGGTGAGAATTGTCAGGAAATGTGGTGTTATAGATGGAAGACAGTGGAATCAAGGGAGTTGATTACAAATCTAGTCTCTTGATACTTCCTAATTTTAGGACTCTGGATATCTTTTCTGTACTTCAATCCCATCATTTGCAAAGTGCTGTTCCTTAAACGTGATACAGGGCCCCGATACAGCATCCCCTGCTCTGAGCATTTTCACTGCTTGTCCCTCATTCCTGGAACCCTCTCTCTTATCTTCAACTCTAGCTTCCCCAGCTTCCTTCAAGTCTTGGCTAAACTCCCACCTTTTGCCAGTGACCTCTCCCAGTCCTCCTTAATCTTAGCATCTTCCCTCTGAGATGATGTCCAATCTGTCCTGTATATATCCCTTGTTTGTACATAGTTATGCTTGCACATTGTCCTCCTCATCAGACTGTGAGCTCCTTAGACGAGCAATTTGTTTTTGCCGGTCTTTGTACCCCTAGAGTGACTTGGTACAGTGTGACCCATGTAAGGACTTGCTGACTGAATGACTGATGGGGTTGGATGATTCTCAAGTTTCTTCCAGCTCTAAAATTATGATTTGGGAAAATAAAAAGATTGATCCACAAATTTACTGTAACAGGTATAATTTAAACTAATTTTATAAGGTAGCAGGTAATTTATATATGACTGCTGAACAAAGCTCCTGATGGTGGTACAGTAGGTAGAATTCTAGGCTTGGAGTCAGGAAGATCTGAGTTCAAAACTGGCCTTGCACACTTTCTAGCTGTGCTGTGGGATCCTAGACAAATCAGGTATCCTCTGCCTCGGTTTCCTTATCTTTAAAATGGGAATAATAACAGTACCCATCTTTCAGAGCTGTTGTGAGGATAAAATGAGATAATAATTGTAAAATGCTTAGCACATTGATTGGCACATAGTGAGGCCTACATCAATAAATGCTAGCTATTATTATCGTATGTTTACTTTTTTTTTCTCCCTGAGGCAGAAAATCAGGCTGATAGCATCTGATATCAGCTTGATACAGTGCTTAGGTGACCACAAGATTTAGAACACGACTCATTCACTAAGAGCATCACTGCTCAATCAATGATCTGCCAAACATGGAATATAACTCAATATTTGTAGTATCCTTCATTAGTCCAGAACTTTGTATTCTCAGCAGCACAATGCATTTTCAGGCTTTGTGTTTTAAAAACACTTCTGAGGTTTGCAGGTGATTAGTGTTCAGCCCTCTGGATGTCAGGGCTGTGTTCCATTTTTATTAATTTTAAAGTGATCTGGTAAGAATTAATGAGAGTTTTCAAACACTTCAATTTTCACAATAGGAAACGCCTTTCCTTAAAGGTATATAGCCTTCTGTCTTGAAGGCTGCTTCAGTCAGTTGATTATAGTGACCTGCTAATTAGTCTTAAGGCAATTAGCTTAGCCTCATCACAGATTTCACCCTTCATGCTCCTTTCAATAAATTCACCCCCTTCCTCTTTTTGAGACTAGTGGGAAGTGTGAGGAGGGATTAACGCACATGCACCAGCACTCCCGCAAAGGCGCTATTCCAAATGGTGGAAGGTTAGTGGCATGAGTTTTGAATAGACAAGAGTGACAACTAATTAACCACACACTATGACAGCAAGACCTAGTTTTCATAAGCGTTAAGAACTCGTCAGTGGTGTCATTTTCGAATGGGCAAGTGGCAATTAATTAGCCACAAAAATGTAACATATAAGAAAGCACTAGTTTTTGCATATGTATTAGCACCTTTTAGGCAGAAATAAGCCAGGCTTATAGGTAAAAAACTGCTACAGATGTGAAAACGAAAAGAAACGTTTTTGTGTAACTTTCCCTCTGAAGATTTGCCACTTTTTTTTTTTTTGCCAAGATGGAAAGAGGCACTTGAGACGATGCCTTGGGGCAAAGTTAAGCCTCAGGCTCAGGGAGCCTGAATGGAGCTTCCCCCCTTTTCTTCCGTCCAGCCCCCCCCCCCCCCCATCACGTCCCTTTCTCTTCCCGCGTCTGTTCTCCCCACCCTCCTCCTCCAGCGAATAAATCATAGAATTTGAGAACTTCTTCGGAAAATCCTGAGGGTAGTCCGTCGCTACTTCCTCTTCTGGGATATTGGGAATAACTTTTTTTCCTTTTAAAGAAGGAAATCCCAGAGAGAGAGAGAGAGAGAGAGAGAGAGAGAGAGAGAGAGAGAGAGAAAGAGTGTGTGTGGTGGGTAGAGAGTATTGAGCAAAGTAAAGTTAAAGGGAAATTTAGGTACGGGAGAAGTCAGTATTTTGGGGCTGGAAAGTGGTTAGGAGGTGAGGGAGGGATAAATACGAGAAGTTAGACGCAGGGGCTTTTAGAACCAGAGGCGGGAGAGGATTTAGAGGGAGAGCTAAGGAAGGGATTCTAATCTTAGGGCATCCGAGTCTTACGGCACCGCCCCTCCCCCACCTTCCCCTCTCACTCCAACGTTCCATTCACAAGTTTGTGGCCTAGAGGCCCCTCCCGGTTCCTCCCGGCCTAGGGCGCAGTTTCCTCTGCTGCAATTGGTGAGCTGCAACAAAGCCTTAGCAACCGGCTCCTAGTGACCCGATTGGGCGCCTGGTAACTACTCGGGCGTGGGGCTGGGGGGGAGATAGGAGAGGGACGGCCTCTTTAAGGGATGGCCGCGGAACGGTGAAAGTGGAGGAAGGGGGGGGAGGGCGGGGAGGTAGGTCTGGGGGTGGACCTAGAGGAGGAGGAGGAGAAGCAGGAGAAGCAGGAGGAGGAGGAGGAGGAGGAAGAGGAGGAGGAAGAGGAGAAGCAAAGGCAGCGGCAGCAG
>CM053586.1:56106954-56131562 GCA_028646515.1 Pseudochirops corinnae
AGCCGGAGAAAGGGCTGAAGGCAGAGGAGGAGCTGCGGCTGCCAGTCGGGCAGGCACCCAGGCGCCTGCCTGCCTGCAGCACAAGTAGCCACGGGCGCGATCGGGGCCAGTAGTCTCCTCCTCCATGATCACTTTGGGGGCCGGGAGCAGACTTTGCCCGGACGTGAGAGCTGGTCTGCGTATCTCAAGGAGCGGCGGCGGCGGAGCGGGGTCGGGCGCGGTGCAGCGGCGACCGGGGGAGTGTGCGCCCCGCGCGGGCAGGGCTCGAGCTCGGGCTCCCCTCGGAATGTCCCCGGGGCGCCCCGCGCGCTGACCCCCCAGCAGCCTCCGCCTTCTGCTCCCGCTCCTGCCGCCGCAGCCGCTCTTCTCTCGGCTTGGCTTCGCGCTTGGAGCTCTGAGCTCTTTGGCCCTGGGGAAGAAGGGAACTCCCGGGGGGTGGGTGCAACCAGTCACGATCAAGCCCTCTGGCTCTGGAGCTTGGCTCATGCTTAAGATGGCAGCGGACGCCGGAGACCTAATCGGGGCTTCTGAGTTCTTGAAAGGTGAGGGGCAGCCCCTGGATCCCCGCCCCGTGCCTTCCATCCCATCCAGCCCCTGTGCCGTCCCGTCCCGTCCAGCATCGGCTTGTCCTGCCTCGGCCATGCTGCTTCTCAGTCAGGGGGACTCCTCGGCCACAGCCGGGCTTCTCCGTACCTCTCTGGGTTCGTGCCCCCTTGCTCCCCGGGGACCCCCTGCCGCTTCCTGCTTCTGGTCCTACCCCGCCTCCGGGACTCGGTCCTTGCTCTGAGCCCACGTGTCCCTCTCCGGGATTCTTACACGGGGGGGCCTTCCCAGGACACCCTAGGGGAGCTGCCCCCCTCCTCCGGCTTTCTTCCCCATCCTTCGGACCTCTCTATTCTTTTGGACCCCACCCCCTCTCCAAACCACACCCCTTTGTCTCCCCCTCCCACCCCTTTTTCTTAGCCTTTCCCTTGCGAGTCTCTAGGTCCAGAGCGGCCCTGGAGCAAAAATTGTTTCTTTTGTTGTATCCCCAACTCTTTTTTTAATTGGGCTGAAGGAGAGGAGAGGCGATCTCTGAGTTCCTCCCCTTCTCTCTTCCTCTGCAGCTCCTCTCTTCCTTCACTGAAAGGTGTTCTCCAATTTCTCATGCTAGCAGCCAAGAGACCAGTTTGAGACAATAATTCCACGTGTTTTTTTATTTTTAATTTTTTTTGGTGGTGGGAGGATGTCTTTAAATCCGAGAAATGATTATTATTTTGCTTTTTTGTGTTCTTCTGCACCCTTTGCTGTTCAGCTCTTACCCCTCATATACTCAGTCATTGAGTGGACAACAGGGCACTGGCTTCAGATTCCATCTCTAATGCTTACTACCCTTGAGCACATCACATAATCTTCCAGAGCCTCGGTTTCCTCATCTGTAAAAGGAAGGGGTTAAGCTAGATGGCCTCTGAGGTGGCTGTACATCTATGATCCCACTTCTGATATATTTCTCCTCTCTTTTCAACTTGTCTTTCAGATCGCTTATATTTTGCTACTTTAAGGAATAGACCAAAAAGCACAATAAATACCCACTATTTCTCCACCGATGAGGAGCTGGTCTATGAAAAGTAAGTTTCTGTTTTGTTTTGCTTTTTTTTTTCCTTCCAGTTTTCTTTGGGAAAATGTTTTGCTACTCTGTAGCAGTGTCTGAGACTTTAACTCTTCCCCCCCCACTCAGTGGGTAAGTGTGTAAATAAGGGAAAATTATCATTCTGGCAGTGTTTTTAAGGCTTATTTATTGCAGTTTTATGTTTAAAGTTATCAGCAGTTCACCTCAGTAGACATAGGTGCTGCCACTGTAGGGAATGTTTGCCAAATTTGAGAGTAACAGCTTCTTGGTTATAAAGATGGCTGTTTTAGAAGATAAAAATCACTCTAGAGCACACCCACAGGAAAAGTCTAGAGAGAGACTGGCAATTTACAGGGCATGATAATTGACCTCTTAGTCACCAAGTATTTGTGGAGCACCCACAATGTGCATAGCAATGTCCTACGCTAAGAGACTGAGCTTTGCAGACTTCAGCATAGCTTGGACCATGTCTAAGAATGGTATTGTCTTTAGTTCCCAATGGATGGAGCACATTAAATGAAAATTGGATCTAAGTGACTAAGTGGTCCTATAGTCAGTTGAGTGTTATGGGTTTTGTGGTGAATTGTTTCATATTGATTAGGAAATATGGATCCTAAGTGACATGAAATACTGTTGTCTGCAGCTGAAAGATTATGAAGATCCTTGCTGTTAGAAGTAATTTAGAAGGGAGTCAGATTTTGCTCTGTGCAAGTGTAAGCAAGGTTAGGGATTGAGGATCCATTGATCTATTAGAATGAAATAGATAATGTTCCTCTCTTCTGGTTTTTCAGTTAAAAACCCGACTGGGAGATTTAAAGCACCATTTTAACATATTCAGCAAATAAATTTTAAAGTCAGGTTTTGTGTTTTGGCCAGTTAAGGAAAAGAAAGAAGGGCCTTTTTTTTGGGGGGGGGGGGTGGATTTTGGGGAAGAATAGACAAGGAAGAGAAGGAGCTATGAGGAAGGAAACTAAAGGTTCTGAAGATGGTGTCATCTCCCGTAAATTTTCCCTTTCTTGTTGTTGATTTGGGTCATAGTCTTCAGAAGAATGAAGTTTATCCTTGCTATCTGGGCTTTCTAGCAATTGAGTATGAGCTTTAGGAAAATCATTAGATTTGGAAAGCTGGAAAGGACCTCAGAAAGCATCTAATTAAAACTTTATTTTATGGCTGAGGAAACTGAAGACCAGAAAGAAGTCAGTGACTTGACTGGTATCCCATAACTGGTTAATGTCAGAACAGGGGCATGTCTCTTGTGTCAAGAGTATAGTGTATTTTCCACTGTAACACCTGGCTTCTTTCCAAAATTATTTATCAGCATTGAATGGAATCTTTGGATCATAAGTGTAGAGCTGGAAAAGACTTGAGATCATCTAGGCCATTCACCATTTCCCACTCCTGTTTTGTGGATGATGAAATTGAGGGGCACAGAGTACTTCAGTGACTTGCTCAGCGTCACATAACTGGTAATTGTCTAAGGCAGGATTTGAACTCAGATCTTCCAGGTACTGAAGTATCCTTTCTACTATTCCACGAGTTGGTTAGGGAGATCACGTTTCTCCTTCTCTCAAAGAAAAGATTATCCTGCCTTCAGGACATTACGCTTTGGTCAGAAGAATATCTCTTCATATTACTTCTTCTGCTTGACACAAAGTAAGAATGGCATCTTCTGTCTTTTCCTAAGAGCCTACTTTTTGATTTCCTTGAAGTCATGTGAAGAGTGTGTGTGTGTGTGTGTGTGTGTGTGTGTGCGCGCGCGCACGGGCGCGCTTGCGGTGCTCAGCACGTGTCCTTGTGGGATTTCTCCAGGAGAGTGGGAGTATAATGAGCAGCCTGTGGCAGGCTGACTTCTGAAAGCTCTGAGACCTATGAGTCCATCATGATCTACCTGTTGGAGAGGCCAGGTGTAAAGGGGCCAGGTGTAAAGGGACTAGGTTCGGGAATGAAGAGGTGTTGGTTTTTCTTTTATTGTTGTTGTTGCTTTTTAGAGGGGGGAAGCAGGTCAGTTTTGGTTAACTGACTTGCCCAAGGTCACACGGCTAGTAAGTGTTAAGTGTCTGAGATCGGATTTGAACTCAGGTCTTTGTGACTCCAGGGCTGGTGCTCTATTCACTGCGCCACCTAGCCGCCCCCAAGAGGTGTGTTTTGCTGATATGAAAATAGAAACTTTCAAAGTAGGCAAATGGAATGATTTTTCCTATTATAAAATCATTATTTTAAATAAGGAGCTCCCCCTACTACATTTAAGATTAAGGTACAACTATGATTTAAAAGTATTACGATTATAGGTTTGTTTCAGAAATCAAGGATACACCCTTTCATTTTACCTCTGGGTTTTGTTTTTGTGACTAAAGGTTACATTTATATGGTACTTTGTGCTTTATTGAGTGCTTTTGCCCTTACTGTGTGAAAAAGCAGTACTGGTTTTATGATAATGACACCGAAGACCAGAAAAGTTAAACAGCTGACTCACTGTCACGTTGCCAGTGTCAGTGTCAAAGTCTTGATTCATTCTTCCTTAGGTTTTCTAACTCCAAGTCCAATCAATGCTCTTTTCCCTATGATACCCTGGTAGAGTCAGTTTAGTACAGCCCATAACAGAGGTGTCAAGATGCAGGTCTGAATCTGATTCAGAGGTAATTGGGAAATATTTAACAAAAGAAATAAAAATCCAACAAAAATAACATCACATAGTAAAAACAAAGTCAGTATTAGGCCTGCAAGGACCCTTGTTTACGGGGATTAGTGGACCCCATTTCTTTTGGAGTTGGATACCACTTTAGTAGATGATAAAGGACTGGCCCATTCAAGTCCTACCTTAAACACACACACACACACACACACGCACAGTGTGACTCTGGACAAATGACTTAATCTTTCTGGGCCCCAGGCCAGTCTCTTAAGTGACATATAACTAAACTAATTTCATAGAATTAGAGTTCAGAAGTCACCTAAGTTACAGATAAGTTGCCAGTCTGCATAGGCAGAAGGAATTCATTATACTGAAAATAAATAAATCATTAAGGGTTTATTAGATACTTATGATTATACCTTTGCATTAAGTGATGGGTATACAAAGTTAAAAAAGGAAACAGTACCTGTCATGAGGGAGCTTACATTCTATTTGGGAAGTAGATAAATTAGTACAAGGAAATAATGAGGATACTTGAAGCTGAGAGGAACAGGAGTGACCTCATGTTGGATGTGGTGGTTGTGCTGAGTTTTGAAGGGAGTGAAGTCTTCATAAGGTGTTTAGGCAGGAGTGCATTCCAGGCAAGGGGGGGATAACCTGTACGAAGGAGATAAGATATTCTTCGAAAAGGTCAGTTTGGCTAGGCTGTAAGTTAGCAAAGGGCAGCAGTATAGAATAAACTTGGAAATGTAGGTTGGAGTCAACGTGTAAAAGGCTTTAAACCTACTAAACAAAAGAGTTTACATTTGGTCATAGAAGTAATAGAGAAACACTGAAGTTTATCAAGCAGGGAGTAGAGATTGGCCAACCTGTGCTATAGGAATCTCCCTTTAGCAATTGTGCAGCAACTAGATTGGAGAGGGGATAGACTCGAGATGAGGAGACCAGTTAGGAGGCTTTAGAGCTTGAACGATGAACATGTGAATGGGGAGAAATTACAGAACCAAAAATTCTAGTAAATAAAGACAAATCTTATTATAGAAGGGATTTTAAAACTTGGGGAATAAATCATATCTATCATATTTAGCGGTAGAGACGGGGGGGGGGGAGTGGGGGTAGCAAAGAGGCAAAATGTGCTTGTTTGACTTATCTTTTTAAAAAAAGAAAACAAAAACCCAAACCCCAAACCCAAACCAAGACAAATCAGAAATGAATTCCAGAAGTATCCTGTGTGTATTTCAATTCAGGTACTTAATTAAATTTCCTTTTTAGTCTAATCTAAATGTACAGTGTTGAGAATGGTTTAGTCTAATCTAAATGTACAGTGTTGAGAATGGTCAGTTACCAAATTTACTTTATTAAGCTATCTCATCACATATGCTCTGCTAAGTATGTTGCTGTTTCTCAGAGATTGGTAAGTGTGGTCCTCCGTTAAAGACATGAGTTTATCACCAAATTGTAAGCTTCAGTATTGGTTAGGGAGAGAAGATTTCATAAACAGTCATTTTTTTCCTCTTGTCTTAAAGCTGGTTTCTCCTTGATTATTTGTCTTTTTAGGAGCCTGGGGTGTTAGTTCCTGAGCAGTGTTGGAGTAATGACTGGAATATGATAATCCTTAACATAGAAAGTAGCTGTAGGTACTTCAGTGTAAATTTTAAAAAATGTATGTGGTCAAAGAGAGATAGAACCTTGGACCTTCATTTTGTAGATGAGGCAATGAGTCCAAGAAGTTAAAAGAACTCTTAGTACTTGCTTGACACTTGTCTTTAAAAAATAAGTTTTCTTCCATGGCTATAAATCCAACCCACAGTGATATTTAGCAGGCTTTAGGGCATAATACTAACTTTTATTGGTATGTTAGGGGAGGAGTTAGCTATAAATAAAATCAGATTATTAATTGAATGTACTTCTGGTAGAGACCTTGGTATTTTCTGATATTGCTCATCAGTACTAGACAGTTTGGTTAATTCACTGTCAGCAACATTGATCAAATATCCACTGTACTTTTGTGACTGATTACCATTGTAACTTCTCTTTAATTTTTATTTTTGGGTTTAGGAATTGAGGACTGCTTATTAAGTGGTATCTTATTAAATGAAGGGACTATTTGTTTTATAGTTTGATAACTAAATAGTGATTGACACATGTCATTTTTGTGTGAAATCCTTCTTTTAGTCCAGCATACAGTGATGTTTAGCAAGCTTTAAGGGAAAATACTTCTAACTTTTATTTGTATGTTACAAAAGAGGTTAGCTATAAAGCCAAATTATTATTAATTAAGTGACTTTTAAATTTATGTATTGTGGTTGGTGGTAATAAGAGGAGGCAGTGGGTGGTGAAAAGAATATTGAAATTAGAATCAGGACCCTTGGGTTTGAAGCCTGCCTCTGACACTGGCTTGTGACATGGACACATCCCTTTAATCTCTCTTTACTGTAGCTTCCTAATCTGTAAAAGGAGATGGCAGTACATGTTCCACCTACTCACAGGGTCAAGGTAAGGGAGGAATCCTCTTTGTGAACCTTAAAGATAGACATAGGAACTAGGCCTGTGATTTTACTGGTCCAGGGAGCTCCCAGGTGAAGAAACTCTCTATCAGGGCAATCCTACCTTCTCCACAATTGATTCCAAGGCTGACTTTGCTCTCTATTTACTATTCTGTGCTTGCTGCTGCCTCTCAAACCTTAAAAAAGAGCTTATAACCATGAGTTTTTGCCAAGAAGAGTTGTGGCTTAGAGTGTTGGCCTTGGAGTCACAAAGAACTGGGTTCAGCTCCTACTTCTTTTTTAATCCATTTATTTACTTGTTTTTAGTTTTTAGCATTCACTTCTATGAGATTTTGAGTTCTAAATTTTCCCTCCTTCCTTCCTCTTCTCCCTCCCCAAGATGCCATGCAATCTGATATAGACTATACATATACATTCATATTAAGCATATTTTCAAATTAGTCATGTTGTAAGGAAAAATTAGAACCAATGGGAGAAACCATGAGAAAGAAGAAAAAAGAAAAGAGAGAGAGCAAGTAGTATGTTTCGATCTGCATTCAGACTCCATAGTATCTCTGGATATCAACTTCTACTTCTGACCAGCCTGACTCTACAATTCTAGTGGCGTGTTACTTAACTCTTCGAGGCCCCAAGTCTCTAATTCCACGATTACTGCTGGCTTCACAGCAGAGTTCGTTAGACTAATGAAATCATAGGGCCATTGCTTTATCTCTGAGACCCCTGTATTGTTATCTGTCTTATAAATGATGATGCCAGTGATGGTTTGGCTTTAATGCCACTCGGGACTCTAAAGGAAGGGATCTTGGGAGAGTTCCAAGATCAGGGAGAACTTTTCTCTTACCTTTGGACTGGTTGTACTCCTGGGTCTCAGCTGTTAACCTTTTTTTTTTTCTTGCTATATTAACAACTTTACAGTGTCATTGCTATGCCATGGTCCTTCCTGCTTTTAAACTCCTCTCTTAGTGCTCACCACCACAGGCCTGCACCACCACTTCCTGTATGGAGTGGAGTGTGAAACAAAGTCTACAAAGCTCTTTGATACAATCCCTTAAAAATCCCGACTGACATATATACATGGCTAGATAACGTCTCTATCTTATGACAGAGACTGTGTGTTATCCTCTATCAGGAGTCCTTACACATAGGTGGTACTTAATAATTTTTTGATGAATAAGCGAGTACAAGAAAGAAAAGCTGGCTTCCTGTTTAAGGTACAACTGTAGGAATTTAGCCCTTTTAAAAAAAATTAGGATTGATATAAAACTAAAAGAGATAGCTAATAAGAATGACAAAAATGGGATCCTGAAAAATCTTGCCAGGTTGGCATGATGGGTTAAGTCTTAAGAAAATTTCATTTAATAGGGATAAGTCAAGCCCAACAGGGATTCCAAAAATCTATTGCCCAAGTTGCAGGTGGGGTGTGGGGGTGATGGTGATGGAGAAAGACATGGCCACAGAGCAATTTATGTGGAGAACAACAACCCAAAACACAACAGATAAACCCCTCAAATAGTCATATTTGACTATTATAAACATTTAAATTAACTACAAAGGACCTATGAAGGAAGATTCTATCTGTATCCAGAGAAAGAACTGATAAATAGAAGTATGTATAGAATGATTTTACATGTATATATGTGTATATATATATATATATATATATATATATATATATATATACACACACACACACACACACACACACACACACACATACACACACACATACTTGCATGTATATACATATTTGTGTCTACTGGTAGCCATTTCTGGGGGGAGGGAAGAAAAGCAAAAAGAAAGTTACGTGATAACTTTATTATATATTTAAAAAGAATAGCAATAACACAAATTGTACGTAGTAGATTTGCAGTTTCATGTATACTCATCTTTTTTTATCCTACTATGTTTTGGAAATGATTGTTTTATTTGATAAATTAAAAATAAAATAATTAAAATAAAATTTAAAGAAGAAAAAACAAAACCAGACCCAAACTCTTGGGAGTTTTAATGACTTGAAAACTCCCTAGTGTAGTATGATAGGCAAAAAAAGTAATGTTTTCTGAGGCTACCTTGATAAAACTATTAAGTCTACAGTTGCGGGGAGGGGAGATGAATTGATGGTCCACTGTACTTTGCTTAGTTCAGAATACATCTTGGGTGTTGTATTCTGTTTAGTGAAACTTTTTAAGCTTGACAAACTCCTGGAGTGTGTTAAAGAGGAAGGTAGCCAGAAGCAATTAAAGTAATTATTCCTGCGCCATCAACTCCTTTGGCAATCTGGGAAAGCCTAAGGACCCTTTCTCAGAAAATTTTTTTTAAATTCATAAATTAAAATAAATAGAATTACAAAGGAAACCAGTTACATTGAATTACTCTTATAAACAACAACAACAACAACAACAAACACAACAATAAAACAGAACCAATTTCCCAGATCCTAGGTTAAGAATGCCTGAATTAAAGGGATTGGTGGTGTTGCTTAACCTAGAGAAAAAGAAGCCTTAGTAAATGTGTCATGATTGACTTTAGATAGATGAAGATCTGTCATATGGGAAGCGAGATTAGGCTTGTGCTCCTTGGCCCCAGTTCTGATTTCAGAGTGGCAAATTGAGACTCCATGTGAGAAGAAACTTCCTAATCATTAGAACTCTTGGAAGGTAGAACAGACTATTCCAGATGGCAGCAGACTCTGCCTTACCAGAGGTCTTAGGGTAGAAGTTGAAGGACCCCTCATTGGAGGATGCCCTACAAGGGATTCCTGTTCAGGTACAAATTAGATTAGCTGACCCTGAGGGATATCTAGATTCTGTGGTCATTATTTTTTTTGTAAGTTTTTTGTAATCCTTTACATTTTTCATGCAAATATGTCCTATTCCTCACTAAATTGTAAGATTCTTTTTTAAAAATTATTTTTTTTTAGTTTTCAGCATTTGCTTATATAAAATTTTGAGTTCTAAATCCCTTCCCCCCCATTCTCCCTCCCTAAGAAGGCATGCAATCTGATATAGGCTTTACATATATGGTCATATTAAACATATTTCCACATTAGTCATGTTGTAAAGAAAAATCAGAACCAAAGGGGAAAAAACCATGAGAAAGAAAATACAAAAATACAACAAAAAAAGAGAAAATAGTATGCTTGGATCTGCATTCAGCTCCGTAGTTCTTTCTCTGGACGTGGATAGCATTTTCCATCATGAGTCTTTTGGAATCATCTTAGATGCTCAGAAGAGTTAAATCTAACAAAGTCAGTCATCATACAGTGTTGCTGTTACTTCGTACAGTGTTTTCCTGGTTCTGCTCACTTCACTCAGCATCAGTTAATGCAAGTCTTTCCAGGTTTTTCTGAAGTTTGCCTGCTCGCTATTTCTTATGGAACAATAATATACCTTTACATTCCTATACCACTACTCGTTCAGCTGTTCCCCGGTTGATGGGCATCCCCTCAATTTCCAGTTCTTTGTCACCAAGAAAAGAACTTCTATAAATATTTTTGTACATGTGGGTCCTTTTCCTATTTGTATGATCTCTTTGGGATACATACCTAGTAGTGATATTTATTGTTGGATTGAAGGGTATGCACAATTTTGTAGCCCATTGGGCATAGTTCCAAATTGTTTTCCAGAATGGTTGGTTCAGTTCACAATTCCACCATCATTGCATTAGTGTTCCAGTTTTCCCACATCTTCTCCAACATTTATAATTTTCCTGTTTTGTCATATTAGCCAATCTGATAGGTATGATGTAATACCTCAGAGTTGTTTTAATTTACATTTCTTTAATCAAAAGTGATTTAGAGAATTTTTTCATATGATTATAGATAGCTTTAATATCTTCATCTAAAAACTGCCTCTTCATAACCTTTGACCATTTAACAATTGGAGAATGATAAATTGCAAGATTCTTGAGGACGATGACACTTCATTCACTTTTTTCTTTTTTCCTATGTCTTCTATACCTACCTGTTGGGCAAAACTCATAGTTGACCATTGTTACATGTTGAGTATGGAAACTACAGTTCTAAATGGGGTAGAGTCTACCCCAACAAAAGAAGTGGGGAAAAACCCTGGATGAAAATTCAGGAGAATTAGTTCCTGGGTTCTAGTTCTTGCTTTGTCATACAAACTATTCAAGTTAATAGGAATACTTACTTCATGCAGGATGCTGGACTTAGGAGCTGCCAGTACCTAAAGGAAATTAACACAGTTCCGGCTCTTAAAGAGCTTGTGTTCCAGTCTTAATAAGAGAATGTGATATATAGATTATATGTGTGACACAGAGTTACATGTGACTAGGGTAAAGGAGACATTCAGACAAAGAACTCGAAGAAAGGGTAGCTAGGTGGTGTAGTGGGTAGAGTAATGGGCCTAGAGTCAGTTAGACTCAACTTCCTGAGTTCAAATTGAGCCGCAGACACTAATTCTGTGACCATGGGCAAGTCACTTCACCCTGTTTGCCTCAGTTTCTCATCTGTCAAATGAGCTGGAGAAGGAAAGGCAAACCTCTTCAGTATTTTTGCCAAGAAAACTCCAAATGGGGTCACAAAGAGTCATACATTACTGAAAAAATGAACAACAAAACTCTAAGACAAGGGTGGGAAACCGTTGGCCTTGAGGTCACATGTGATCCCCTAGGTCTTCAAGTTTGGCCCTTTGACTGAATCCAAGCTTTGCAGAGCAACAGATCCCCTCAGTAAAAGGATTTGTTCTGTAAAACTTGGACTCAGTCAGAAGGCTGCACCCCATGACCTAGAAGGCCACATGTGGTCTTGAAGTCACAGGTTCCCCATCCCTGCTCTAAGAAAACTTCATTGTCAAAGTTCTCTAAGAAAACAGTTCAAAGATAAGAGAAAAATTCTCCCTACTTTTGGAATTCTGTCACAAGATCCCTTCCTTTGGAAGTCTCAAATGGCTTTAGAAGTAAACCATCACTGGTGTCATCATCAGAATGAGAGTTTTGAATGAGAGGACCTCCACGGTCCCTCCCAGCCCTAAATCTTTGATCCTTTAACTTTGATGTGGGAGAGATCATTTTTAGCTGGGAAGATCATGGGGGATTCCATTGCAGAGGGTGGTACCTTAGTGGGGCCTTGAAGGAAGAGAAGGCAGCATGGTAGAGTGTGGAGAGCACTGGATCTGAAGGTAGGAGACCTACATTTGGCTCTGACTCTCTGCTTGCCTTCTCCCTAGCAGAATTCTAGAACTTCTTTTGAATGTCTTTTTCCTCATTCCCAAAGTGACTAGATGTCCTGTTAGGGTCCATCCAGATCCAAATCTCTTATCATATTAAGATTTCAGCAGGTCAAGATGTGAAAGGATTGTATTTTGGATTTGTGGCATGGGGAATGGCCTGTGTGACTGCAGGGAGGTAGGGGAGTGCAGGATGAGGCTAGAAGCAGCTGCATGTCCCATTTGACTGAAATGTGGTATGTTTGAAGGGTTGTGTCTGAAGTAGCTGGAACCAGACTAAGGAATGCCAGGCACGGGCGTTGCTATTTTGTCATTTGAATTTTAGGGAGTGACCCGGTCAGACCGATTCATTTGTCAGCTGTATATGAAGGCTGGATTATAGAGAGGAGAGATCAGAGTTAGGGACAATGCCTAGAAGTCTGTTACCTTAGTCTAAGGGAGTGATAATGATCTGGACCAGGCCAAGTCACATCAAGTCAACAAGCTTTGATTACGTACCTAGTGCATGCCAGGCACTGTGCTAAGCTCTGAGGATACAAAGAAAGGCAAAAACCAGTCCCTGCTTTTGAAGAGCTCAATCTGTTTTGGAAGATAACAGAGAAACAACTTTGTACAAACAGGAAATATGTAGGACAAATTGGAGATAATCACAAAAAGTAGCATCAAGGAAAATTAGGAGAGGCTTCTTGTAGAAGGTGGGATTTTAACTGGGATTCAAAGGAAGCCCAGGAAGCCAAGAGGTAGAGATGAGGTGGGAGAGCATCCTAGACATGGAATACTGCTAATGAAATGCAGACCAGAGAAAAGGAGTCTTATACTGTAGTGGCAGTATGAGTGGAGAGTAGAAGGAGGAAGCAAGAGATAATTGATTAGATTAAAGTAGATTAAAGGAACAAGCTTTTATTAAGCACCTTATAAATATTATCTCATTTGATACTCGGAACAACCCTGGGATGTAGGTCCTGTTATCATCCCCATTTTAAGTTGAGGAAACTGGGCTTAAATGACTTGCCCCAGGGTCACGCACTAAGTATTTGAGGCCATATTAGAACTTGGGTCTTCCTGACTGAAGTTCCCAGCAGTTTATCTACCTAGCTGCCCCTGGCAGTTAAGTGGATGAGGGAGGTTGGATGATGAAAAGGAAAGATTCAAAGATGATTGAGATTTTAAGACTTGGGGACAGATTTTTTTGGGGAGGTGGTTCGTTGGAAAGGACATTGAGTATAGGACTAAAGGATCTAGGTTAGAATCTTGACTCAGCTTCTTAGTATCTCTGTGACTTTGAGTAAGACCTTTAAATTTAAGTTTGATTGGCCTCAGTTTCTTCATCGGTAAAATGACAGGGTTAGACTAGACAATGGGGAAGTTTCCTTTCGTCTCTAAATATATGATCCTATGATGAACTCAGTTTGAGACATGGTGAGTTTGGATTTTTGTAGGGGCAGGAATTTGGGGTTGATGCTTAGGTGAGAAATACTGGCTGGATATGTAGGTTTAGGAGTGATGTGAGTAGATGAAGTAGATGGGAAGAGAGTCAGAGACAGAACCTTGGGGTCATCCATACTTGTAGGGGGATAGGGCTAGGGAACAAGAAGATGAATTTTCAAATGAAACAGCTAGGAGGAGAACCAGGAAGAGAATAGTATCATGGAAGTCAAATGAGGTGAGAATATAAAGAAAACGATGGCCTTGTTGTCAGTATCATATGCTATACAAATATTAAGGAGAAGGAGGATTAAGGTCACTGGATTTATTAATTAAGATGTCACTGGTGATGAGACAGTGAATGGAAGGTATAGAAGGTAGATTATAGTGGGGTGAGGAAGTGAGGTGGTGATTGAATATACTTATGGAAGTTTTTAATGATGAAAGGGAGGAAAGAGTAACTTTTTTTAGGAAAGGAGAGACCTAAACATGTTTGATAGTAGAAGGAGAGAAACCAATTGGGAGACAGAGATTGAAAATGAACAAGAAAATATGACCTATGGACTAAGGTCCCTGGAGGAATCTGGAGGGGATGGGATTAATGTCACATGTTGAAGTTAGTCTTGGCAAAGAAGAGTTGGAGACTGGAAGGAAGAAGGAAAGGGTGAGTGAGATCACAGCTTTTGAGCTGTGGTGGAGGGAGATGAAGGAGTTCAAGTTAGATGGCCTCCATCTTTTTAGTAAAGGAGGAGGTGAGTCATCTGCTGATAGAGAAGGGATGGGTCAGGAGTGGGGTTTGGGTGACAGAAGAAAATTTGAAATAACTACTTTCAGGAAAAGGAAGGTTTGGAATTACTTCTGTGGGAAGTGTGAGATGGAATTATAGGGATGATTACAGAGAGCCAGTCTGGCTTCATCAAGAACAGGTTATGCCAGACCAACCTCATTTCCTATTTTGACAGTACTATCCTGGTAGGTGAAGGGAATGCTATGGATATAGTTTGTTTTTAAAGCTTTTGATAGTTTCTCATTATTCTTATGGTGAAGATGGAAAGAGATGGGTTATTCAGTAGTACAGTGGGTTTCAGAACTGGTTGGATTGACAGAGTCAAAGATTGAATGTTAATGATTCATCATTAATATGGTAGGAGGTCTCCATTGGAATATCCCAGGTATCCCTGCTTTGTCCTGCCCTTTTCAACATTTTTTATCAATAGATTTCAAATTTGCAGATGACACAAAGCTGGAAGGGATAGCTAACACAGTGGATGACAGTCAGGATCCAAAAAGATCTTGACAAGTGAGACCATTGGGCTAAAGTGGATAATACAAATTTCATTGGGGATAAATATAAGATCTCATACTTAGGTACCAAAAATAATGTAAGGCATGGGAAGTATAGATGGACAGAAGTTCAGAAAAAGATCTATGGGTTTTAGAGGACCCAAACTCAATATGAATCATTGGTGTGTGTTTTTCAAAAAAGCAAATTCAATCTTAAACTGCATTAAGAGCAATATAGCTTTCAGAAACTGGGGGGTGATAGTCCTGCTGCATTCTGCCTTTATTAGAACTCATCTTGAATATTAGATTCAGTTGTGGGTGCTATGGATTAAGAAGAGCATTTATAAGTTGGAGAGTGTCCTGGAGAGGGCATCAAAGACATTGAAAGTCCATGATTTCATGCCATATGAGGATCAATTGAAGGAACTCAACATATTTAATTTGGAGAAGGGCAGACTTAAGGATACTTGATCACTGCCTTGAGCACATCTCTGAAGGACTGTCCTATGAAGAAGGGACTAGACTTGTTCCATTTGGCCTCACATAATGGAACCAGGACCACCAAGCTTAGGCTTGATGTCAGGAAAAGCTGCCTATTAGAGCAATCTAATAGTGAGATGGGTCCCTTCTGGAGGGTGATGGGTTCTTGAACTTCGGAGGTTTTCAGGCAGAGGCTGGATGTGCCCACTGTAAGGTGTGCTTGTAGTGGGAATTCCTTTTGTGTATGGGTTGGTCTAGATGGCTCCTGAGAATTTCCTCCAAATTCTGTGATTCTTTGGTTCTACTGTATTCATCTCTGATTGATGCCCAAAGTTGTTTCACCTCTCCAAATCTCGCTTTCCTTATTTGTAAATTTAGTGTGTTGAGGTGGATGATCTCCAAGACCTCTTGTAGTTCTAACATTCTGTGAATAAAGATCATAGATTTAGGACCTTTCATAGATGAGAAATTGAGAGCCAGGGAAGTTAAGTGACTTAGCTAGGGTCACATAGCTAGTATATTTCTGAGGTGACATTTGAACCTGGGTTTTCCTGACTCTACAAGTCTAGTGCTCTATCCAAATATGGCAGGATATAGATTCTTTATAAGCTGCACTTCTTGTTGTAAAGTTACAGCCTAATTTTATATAGGTGGTTAAAGGACTATATAGATTCTACTTCCACTGGATGAAATAAAAATCTACTGAAAAGTAAGAAAAAACAAAAGATAAGTGACAATTGAGCTTTATAATTATAATATAATTCTTTGGCTCCAATCTGGGCTTGCACATTACTATGCAATATTGGTTCTTGTGGTGGTGAAGGTAACTACAATTAGGAAAAAAATGACTTGTGACTTGACAGCTCAAAATTAATTTCAGAATGTGGAATATTTAATGCACCCTTCACATAGCCACACAAATTTTATATTTGAGTAAAGCTCTGGTAAGAGATAGCAGGTAGGTTTCTTTAACACTAAAGAGACCACCGGCAGGACTCATTTCTGTGAGATTCCTTTTCTTTCCCTGGGGTAACACTGCATAGAGAGTTTGTAGCGAGGAGATGGAGAAGAGAAAGGATGAAGGGAGGAGAACCCAGAGAGAGAAGAGGGTCAGAGACAAGCAACACTCAAGGGAGAGAGGGAATATGTCCATACTTGACAAAACACTATCCCTTTGACTAGTTCCTCTTCAAAAACACCACTAGTTTTCCGTTGGGGAGAGCAGGAGGGAGACTGGGCCTAAGGAGATCTCCTGCAGATGCAACATCTTAGAGCCTTCGTTGAATAGTCATGGCCCTGGATTAATACAGCGCATTCTAAAGCTCTTTTACAATTCATCATCATAAGTAGGACATATGTTATCATCCTCGGTTATTGGGAATTTTTTTATTTTTTTAAAATTTTGATTTCAGTTGTTTTCTTGTCATTTGGATCTTCAAAATGGAAGGGGAAAAAAAAAACCCCAAAACAAAAACCTTCACTAACAGTAGTTCTAGTCTTTTATTTAGAGTCCCTGTGAACTCTAAATCTGTAATCTTCTGACTTTCAGGAGAGAGAGAACATTTTTTGTTGGGGTGATCAGGTTCCATGGAGGAGGTGGTACCTTGAAAGAACAGATGGGAAGTAGGGGAACAAAGTGGGCTTTTTTTTTTTTTTTTGATAAGCCTGTAAAAATGACTTTTTAGGGCTTAATGTCTTAAAAAGTTATCTCTGCTGTTGAATCTCACTTCTTGTCTCATACTGATTTCTTCACAAGGAACAGGTGCTCTTTTATAAAAAAACCAAAGCAGACAACAAAAACCCAACAACCTCAGCACCCAGGCTTCTTTTTTGTTGCCTTCCGGAGGACTTGTCTGTTTGGAACATTTAAAAAATAAACCACCCAACAAACTCTGTATATAACGGTCTAGTGCTTTCTTTGTGTCATTTTACAGTCAAATCTGAAATTCTGAATCTGTGTAAATGTAGGAAGAGGCTGAAGTAGTTGACAGTGAAGTCCTGTTCAGCAGCTACAGTTGCATAGTAGATTTCCTTCAGCTCCAGCCTCCTATGGCTACTTATGTTTTTGGTATTTTAGGAACAGCTTTATGTAATGGGATTAGCTAGATTTGTAATCTGAGGGTCTGGGTTTGAATTCTGGCTCCTTCAGTTTGTCCTTTATGTGACCTTGGGTAAATCACTTAATCCTTGTGGTCCTTAGTCTGCTCATCTGTAAAATATGGCTGTTTGACTAGATGGTTGTGAAGACCCCTTGCAGCAAGCTTTAAATCTGTGATCCTTTAAGACAGAGGTATCAAACTTGTGGGCAGCTGAAGCTCCTTGGAGTCCTTGCAGAACTATGTTAAATATAATTGGGAAATGTTTAATAAAATAAGTAAAAATAGACTAGAACACAGATAATACTAATTTGTGGTTTTCTAAGATGGTATGGAGCAGCCAGGATTCCTTTCTATTTGAGTTTGATACCGACCACTGAAGGCTGAACCTTAGTTTCCTCACTAAGGAAGACTAGATAGTTTGTATGATTTCTTCTAGCTCTAAATTTATGATTGTATATTCTTTGGATTTATGAACTTAACTCTTTTTATAATTTATGCAGAAAATCCATTGAAACCTAAATATTTTACTCCTGCTCTAAGGATTCCTGTTAGTACAAACTTTACCGCAATTTAGGTGAATGGTCTATTCCCACATGGATTACTGAATCATGTTATCCATGAGAGTAGAAAGGAAGTATAAAGAATCTTGGTCAGTTTCTTCAACTCACTCAGGTCTTCATCATCTATGCTTTTATTTTTTTCCCTTCATTATCAGAAAATGTTATATTTGCAAGGTCATAAACATTTTAAAGACAAATGCCTTTTAACTGCCCTGTTTCTTTTCTGTCCCTCCCTCTCTCTTTGTCTTTCTATATAGGTCTTTATTCTTGAAAGGCTTTGTAATTTCCTATAATTGGAGTTATTTTTCCCACCACAGACAGTTCACTCTGTCAGCATCTAGGCACTATTTTAAGCATTGAAAATGAAAAGAAAAAAAATGATAGCCTTTGCCCTCCAGGTGGGAGAAACAATACTTACAACTTTAAATAAATGCAAAATACAGAAAACTCAGTTTGGGGAGTGACAGTAACAGTAACAGTGGCAGTAACAACTGGGTTTCCAGAAAAGCTTCATATAGGAAGTGGCATCTGAGTTGAATTTTGGAAGGAACTGAGAATTCCAAGGGGCAAAGGTGAGACAAGACAGTATTCCAAGCAGGGAATCCCAAGTCGATGAATTTAGTAATAATGTAGAGTATACAAGAAGTGATGCAAAGTCAGTCTGTAAAATAGGTTCTGGAACCAGATTGTGCAGGACTTTAAACTGCAAATAAAGGAGGTCTGGATTTCATTTTATAAGCAGTGAGAAAGCACAGACACTACTTGAGTAGGGGACTGACATAGTCTGATTGGCACTTTAGGAATATCAGTTGAGTACCTGTGTGGATTGATGAACTGATATGGGTAATGGAGAGGGAAGAGGGACTGCAAATAGGAAAGACTAATTAGAAAACTACTATAATATGTTTATTATTATCATTATATTATTTATTATTTTAATTTAATTTAATTATTTTTAAATTTAATTTTATTATTATTATAAAATGTAGCAGGTGATAAGGGCCTGAACTAGGGTGCTGGCGTTGTGAGTTCAGGGAAGGGCATAGATGGGAAAGTTTAGTGGAGATCTTTTAAGAATTGCCATGACAGAAAACGTTATTACTCCGTAGACAACCTGGTGGGGGAACTTCTCTGAATATGCACCTTGTTCTTGGATGACATATAGCAAGTGTCACGTAGCCCTATGACTGGGAACACCTCAGTGGCATAGTAGATTGAATGATACTTAGAGAGAGGAAGACCTGATTCCTTCAGATACTTATTCATGGTGGAATCCTGGGCAAATCCCTTTGCCTATGCCTCAGTTTCCCATCTGTAAGATGAGGATAATCATAGCCCCTCCCTCAAAGACTTGTGAGGATCAGGGATGATAGTATATGCTAAGTATCTTACAAACCTTATAGAGCTATATGAATGATGCTATTGTTTTTATTAATATTATTCCAACTTGTCAGGACCTCCTAGATCTTGCTGTCTGCTAGCCTGGCCCATGGGAGCTAAGGATTACTGTCATAGAACATGATGGAGCTCTGGAGGAAGAATAACTTAGTGGAGGATATATAAATACATATGTGCACATGTGCATATATAGATAAATATTTAATAGTTTTTGTATCAAATATGGTGCATGCATGTTAACTATTGATATTTGGTGTTATTTTTGAGGGAATATAAAAAGTTAACTTATTTTTAGAGGCACCATGATAATGGGGAGAGAGAGCTGACCTCAAGGGCAGCAAGACCTGGGGGCAAGGACCTCCTCTGACATGTATTGGGCAGTGAAGGGAGGGATGGGTAGATGGGAGTGGTGTAACATTCCAGATGGATGATTCAGCTTGAACAAAGCCGATGAGATAGATGGGAGGCTACTGGACTTGGTGAATGACTGATGTAAAGAAAGGAAGGAGGAGTTGAAGATTAATCCCAGATTTTGAGCCTTGGTGACAGAGAGAACTTGGTACAGACAAGAGGAGTTGGGTTAGATGAAAGGAAGATGTTGACAAAATTTGAGTTAATAAAACATTGGAGGGTTTTAGAAAGATTTCCATTAAAAATGGTTAAAACAACAACAGAAACCAGTTGCATGTGTTTAAAGGGGCAAATGTTATGTGTTCAAGTTAGTCTGGGCTCCTTTTTAATTTTTTTCCCTAAGGGCAATTAGGTGGCAAAGTGGATAGAGTGCTGGGCCTGAAGTTCAAATTTGGCTTCGGAAACTCATAGCTCTGTGGTCCCAGGCAAATCATTTAACCCTGTTTGTCTCAGTTCCTCCCCTGCAGAATGAGCTGGAGAAGGAAATGGCAGAACACTCTAGTATCTTTGCCAACAAAACCTCAAATGGGGTCATGAAGAGTCAGATGCGACTGAACAACAGAAGGGCAAAAATCCATTATCTGATAAACTGTTAGTCAAAGTCTTTGGAGGCCTTCAGAAAGAGATCAGAAAACTGTTCTGGGTGTTTAGACACTGGCCTTTCCAAAGACAGAAGCGGGGGGCAAATTGTTGAGTTGTCTTCTACCTGTAGCATTCATTATGAGTCTGACTTTTCATACTTGGTGTTAAATTCACTGTTGATTGTTTTTGACTTTGTTGAGAAAATTTTGGCTTAATTTTCATGCAAGAAGATTAGAGTACATTTTAGCTTTTTAAGTACTTCTTCCATTCCCACCAAAGTTATCATATGATGAATAAAATCTGCCAGTAATATTTAGACATTTATTGAGGACTATGTATCAACAGTGCCTGACATACAATAGTCTGTCTCTGTTAACAGAGAAATATTTTATGAATGAAGGAAGACACAAGTATGTTTAGTTGACAATTAATTCCTTTGTACAGTAAGAAGTTTGTGTCGGTGATAGGATCTTGGATATAAAGTGTTCTAGCCAGACAATGTTCGCCAATGTAATCAAATCATTTTGGCCTAGATGTCCTGTGAATGATTTGAAGTCAAGAATTAAACTATTTGGATGCTTTCTCTAGTTGTTCAATTTAATTTCCTTTTGAGAGATAGGGAAGACTTGTTATTTGGAGGTGACTAATTTTAAAGAGTGCTTTGCTTTGCAGTCCTAGATTCAGATCTCTACTCTACCACTTGCTTTCTGATCTGATCTTGAGCAAGTATCTTGGTGCCTCTGTTTCATCATCTGTTAAAATGAGGAAGTCATATGATATTGAATTTGATGACTGCTAAGGTTTGTTGGAGTTTTAAAATCCTACAGTGTAATCATTTCTTTTATTTCTCCTCATAAGAGAATAGTTTACTAGGTCAGGAAATCACTTGAAACACATTTAGACATGTATGCTGAACTAGAAACTAAGGGTAGGCAAAATGGGTCATATTGTTACTAGGTACAAATGCACATAGTTTTAATGCCAGAAAATTCTTCTCTTTATGATGAGGAAATATTGTCACATGTGTGGCAGAGAGGTTCCAGCCTTGTGGTAGACTTAAGAGCATCTTTCTCTCTGTGTGTATGTGTATATGCATGTACACTTGTTTGCACAATTTTCAGTGCTTGCCCAGATCACGAAATTGGACTGTTCTATACTGAAAATGATTTAATTTTTTTTTTTGGATAACTCATGGTCGTCTTTTATACACATATATTGTATTCTATATTGTTGTATTAAGAATGGTGCCTTTGAAACAGAATGGTGGATCAGTGGAATAGGTTAGGTACACAAGACAGAGTATATGTCTATATATGACATAGTAATATACTATATGACTATAGTAATCTACTGTTTGATAAACCCAAAGACGCCGGCTTCTGGGATAAGAACACTCAGTATTTGATAAAAAACTGCTGGGAAAACTGGAAAATAGTATGCAGACACTGGGCATAGACTAACATCTTATACTGTATACCAAAATAAAGTCAAAATGGGCACATGATTTAGATGTGAAAGCTGATACTATAAGCAAATTAGGAGAGCAAGGAATAGTTTACCTGTAAGATTTATGGAGAATGGAGGAATTTATGACCAAAAACCAGAGAGAGAACATTATGAAATGATAATTTTGATTACATTACATTGAAAAGTTTCTGCATAAAGTCATTACAGCCAAGATTAGCAGGGAAGCAGAAAATTGGGAAAGAATTTTTACAACTATTATCTTTTATAAAGACCTTATTTTTAAAATATATAGAGAACTGAGTCAAATTTATAAGAATACAAGTCATTCACCAGTTGATAAATGGTCAAAGGATATGAATAGGCAGTTTTCAGAGGAAGAAATGAAAGCTAGCCATAATCATGTGAAAAAATGCTCTAAATCACTATAGATTAGAGAAATGCAAATCAAAACAAGTCTTAGGTACCACATAACACCTATCAGGTTTGCTAACATTGACAAAACAGGAAAATTATAAATGCTGGAGAAGATGTGGGAAAATTAGATCACTAGTTCATCGTTTGTGGAGCTGTGATCTGATCCAGCCATTCTGGAGAGCAGTTTGGAACTGCACCCAAATGGCTATAAAAATGTGCATACCCTTTCACCCAGCAATACCATTTCTAGGGTTGTATCTCAAAGAGATCATAAAAATGGGAAAAGAACCCACAAGTCGGGGTGGCTAGGTGATGCAGTGAATAGAGTACTGGCCTTGGAGTCAGGAGGACCTGAGTTCAAATCCAGCCTCAGACACTTAACACTTAATAGCTGTGTGACCTTGGGCAAGTCACTTAACCCCAATTGCCCTGCCCTTCCCCCTTCAAAAAACAAACAAACCAAAAAAGAACCCACAAGTGCAAAAATATTTATAGTAGCTCTTTTTATGGTAGCCAAGAACTGAAAATTGAGGGGATGTCCATCAATTGGGGAATGGCTGAACAAGTTGTGGTATATGAATGAAATAGAATACTATTGTGCTATAAGAAATGATGAGCAGGCAGACTTCAGAAAAACCTGGAAAGACTTATATGAACTGATGCTGAGTGAGGGAAGCAGAACGAGGAGAACATTGTAACAGCCATATTGTGTGATGACTGACTTTGATAAACTTAACCCTTCTCAGCAACACAAGGACCTAAAATAACTCCAAAAGACTCATGATGGAAAATACCATCCACATCCAGAGAAAGAACCGTGGAGTCTGAATGCAGGTCGAAGCAGACTATTTGATCTCTTTTTTTCTTTTGTTTTGTTTTATTTTTTCTTTCTCATGATTCCTCCCATTCATTGTAATTCTTCTATAAAACATAACTAATGTGCAAATATGTTTAATAAGAATGTATATATAGAGCCTCTATCAGATTGTGTACTGTCTTGAGGAGGGGAGAGTGCAGGGAGGTGGAGAAAATTTAAAACTTATGGAAGTGAATGTTGAAAACAGAAAAAAATTAATTAAAAAATTAACAAATTCAGAGGAAAAAAAGAAAGATGAGATCTTATGTAATTAAAAAAAAATGATGCCTTTGGAGGATGGTGGTGGTAAGTACATAGAAGGCTGCTTGGTCGTAAGTTAAATGCAGTCAGACCATTAGCTTTTTGCATTTCTTGTATCTGTTTTTTCCTACTTCTTAGCTTTTAGCCACGAGTGTGCCTGCATCTAGACATCATTTCTTTACTCCTGTTTTCTGCTTCTGAGTTGATCTGGGCTTGAAAATAAGTTATTATAGTTGCTAGGATTGTGCCTAAAATGAAAGTAAGGGCTCAGTGAGAGCTTGAAGGTCTCCTATAAGGAAAATGAGTGAGCTTTATTTGGTGCAGAGGTATTTATAATTTTGGCTGCTATTTCAATATTTGGCTGCCCAGATAAACTACTTAGTATAGCTCTAGATACACTAGCATATACATACACACTGTACAGTGGAATAGTCTATATATGTACTATAAATACTGTATGTACTAGGGAGGGGAAGAGAATAAGCATCTATGTAGTGCCTGTGCTAAGTGCTTTATGACTATGTCACTTGAACCTCACAACAATACTAGCAGGTAGGTGCTATTGTCATTTGTATTTTATAGAAGAGGAAACTGAGTCAAACAGAGGTTTTGATCACATAGCTGGTGTCTGAGGCCAGTTTTGAACTCAGGTCTTCCTGACCCTGCACCACCTAGCTGCTTAGTATATATATATAATGTAGTATATGTGTCTATGGTATGTGCTATAGACATATACATGAGATACATCTACCTGTATACTATATATACACATATATACTGAGTGTGCATATATATATATATATACACTATATATATATATATATATACACATAGATATTATATATACTCTAGATGTATCTACTATAGTACATGTATATATACTATATAGTATTATATCTACACAAAATACATATATAGCATATAGATATATAATATATAAACTATGTATACTACATGTAGACAATATGACATATCTACTATAGTATATGTACATATTATGTTGTTTTTTAGTCATTCATTTGTATCTGACTCTTCATGACCCTGTGGACCATGCTGTTTATGGGGTTTTCTTCTTAAAGATACTGGAGTGGTTTGCCATTTCTTTCTCTAGTGGATTAAGGTGAACAAGGGTTAGATAACTTACACAGGGTCTCATGGCCAATAAGTGTCTGAGGCTGGGTTTGAATTCACGTCTTCCTGACTCCAGGACCAGTGCTCTATCCACTGAACCATCTAGTTGCCTATTCTATACATATTACAGTAGTTATCCAGATACCTATATATATATATATATATATATATATATATATATATATATATATATTTACTATAGAAGTATATAGTAGATCTACTATAGTATATACACACACACACACATATATTTACTAGTATAGTAGTAGTATAGTATTTAATTGTAGTAGAACTATCATAGTA
>CM053586.1:56132062-56156473 GCA_028646515.1 Pseudochirops corinnae
ATGACATTCATTTCTGAATATCTTTTCCTCTTTCCTTATTCTCTAGAGTTTAAAAAAAGAAAAAAATTTTTTTTTAGCAAAACCAACACGGTTACCAATTTTTTATAGTACAAGCAACATTCCGTAGCTATACTCTCTCATCTCTGCAGTGAAGGGGGAAAGAGGTACAGTTTCTTGTTTCTTCTCTGTGATGAAACTTGATCATTATTATTATACCATATTCAACCCTTCTTTTTTCCTATTTATGTTATTATAATAATTGTCTATATTGTGGATGCTGTTTTCTTGCTTCTCTATCATTTCCCCTGTCTTCCCATGTTTTTATGAATTCTTCATTGTTTCGTTATGGTGCAGTAATATTCCATTACATCCATGTACTGCAGTCTGTTCACTTTTCCAATTGGTGGATACTTATTTTATTCCCAGTTTTTGGCTACCACAAAACATGCTGCAGTGATACTTTCGGTGTATTTACAGACTTTTCTGTCCTTAACTTTTTGGGTCATGTGATCAGCATGGGGATCAAAGAGAACTAACATTTTACTCATTTTTTTGGAACAATACACAGTTCTAGGAATAGTGTATTCATGTATTTGTCAGTCCGTAGACTTTCCAACATTGTCCACTTCCATTTTTTGTCATCTTTGTCAATTTACGTGTTGTCGGGTGAAATGAAGTAATAATAATAGGGTTGTAGATACAGAGCTGGAAAGGACCTCAAAGATGCTGTAGTCCAACCTCCTCTTTTACCGATGAGGAAGCTGAGGCCTTGTGAGGCTAGCTGATTTTACTTTCCTAACATCACACAGGTAATAAATGTCAGAGCTATGGTGATCCCAGGTCTTCTTGGTTCAAATCCAGCTTCTCCTAACCTCAGAGTTGTTTTGGTTTGCATTTTTCTTTAAAAAAATCTTATTTTTATTGATACTTTAAACATATTCATTTCTGAATATATCCTTCTCCTCCCTTCTACCTAGCAACCCAGCTCTTGTCACAGAGATAAAAAAAAGAGGAAATAAAAACAGTTCTACAAAACTAGTCAACACATCAAGCCTGTGTGACAGTATGTGCAACATTCCACATCCATAGTACCTGACCTCTGCAATGAAGGGAGGAAAGTATATAACATAGAGTAGAATATATGCATTCTTTTTAAAAAAATACCACCTGATTGCAATATTTATGATAGAATAATACTACTTACAACCTTGAAAAACTTACATAGATGAAACTGTTGGAATGACAATGAGTTGTAAGAAGAATTGAGTTAGATGATGGGCATTAGGCTAAGCAGCCTTCATATCTTGGGCCAGACGGGATAGGCCAGCCATGAGAGTGGAGATCTCTCCCATTGTGGGGAGCCGGTTCTGGGTCTGACTCTTCTCCATCCCAGGCATTTCTTGCTCCCTCTTTCTTTCCTGGTCATTTCTTCCCAGGCCCCCCCACTGTTCTGTTGTTCATTTTCTAACAGCTTCCTTTCTACAAGAGGCTTGTTTGGAGGTGGAGACTTTGCTCTTAGTCTTTTCTACGGCTTCTCTGAGGGGCAGCTAGGTGGTACAGTGGATAGATAGACCTTGAGTTAGGAAGAGCTGAGTTCAAATTTGACCTTAGACACTTGCTAGCTGTGTGACCCTGGCCAAGTCACTTAACCCTTGTTTACCTCAAGTTACTCATCTCTAAACTGGGGACATACTGGCGAAGGAAATAGTCAACCAGTCCAGTATCTTTGCCAAGAAAATACCATGGACAAAAATTCGTGGGGGTCATGTAGAATCAAACACTACTGCGTAACGACAATAAGGCTAACTAAATAAATAAACTTGGTAAACTCAGAATAAAGCTCGGTTTTGTGCTGGCACTGGGACTCACTTATGTAAAGTCACTGGACTTCTTTCAAGCCACCATATGGAGCTCCAGATGTCCTAGAGAACATCTGTCCTAGTTGCCTTAGGGCCGCTTTCTTGTACATAGCCTGGTGATTCATGTGGCGGTGAGCTGGGCTCATTGTTCTGCTCAGATAGTTTGTTGTGGTTCATTAAACAACTTTGTATAGAATTGTAGCTTTTTGAGCCGCAAGGGACCTTAGAGGGCATCTCATTTGTGGGATCATAGAATTTAGAGTTGGAAAGACCATTAATGACCATCTAGTCCAAAATCCTTATTTTATTTAAATCAATTGTTTGAGTTTTATTGAAGCCTTTTCTTTTTATGTCACAGTAATGGCATAATTTCCAAATGCACCCATCTTTCTGCTACCTTTGTAACAAATCATGAACATGAAGGCTTCCTTTGTAAGAAAGCATGAAAAGCCAGTTAAGCAAAATCATCGTATTCCACCTAACCAGTTCAAGGAAGAAGGCAGTTTCTAATTTCTTATCTAGGGCTGGTCATTGACATAATTTTGCAGTGTTCAATTTTGTTTGATTGTTCTTTTCATTTAGATAATAATGCTGTATTAATACAATTGTCTTACTCATTCTATTTATGGTATCAATTCAGAAAAATTTTCCTATGTTTCTCTGTCTTCCTTAATTTATCATTCCTTATGGTCCAAGGTGGCAGAGTAGATAGAGCCCTGGTCCTGGAGTCAGGAAAATTTGAGTTCAAATCCAACCTGAGACACTTACTAGCTGTGTGAACCCGAGCAAGTCACTTAACCCTGTCTGCCTCAGTTCTTCATCTGTTAAAATGAGTTGGGGAAGGACCTGGCAAACCACTCCAATGTCTTTGCCAAGAAAACCCCAAATGAGGTATGGTGAGTTGGACATAACTGAATAACATCCTTTGCACAGTACATATCTGTTGCCTCCTATTTCCTCATTTGGAAAAGTACCTTCCAGATTAGACCTCTAGTGTCAATGGTACCTCTTCCATGAGAAAGTTAATTAACTAACTTAGTTTTGGAACTCTACCCTGGGCTGAGTATAAGCTTACCCAACCCACTAAGTGTACCAAACCAGCTTCAGACCATGCTTCCCATCCCATTTGACCACCTACTCTGGGCATCTTGCCATCTCCCCCATTTTCTGCATGAGTGCTGCCACCTTCTTCATCCCTCTTTTCCTGCTCACTTAGTCTCCCTTCTATTTAATCAGTTTTACCAGTATTTAGGAACAAGAGCCAATACCCTCTAGATAAATGGTCAGAAACTATGAACAGGGAGTTCTCAAAAGAAGGAAGGTGTGAACTACCCACAGCTATGTAAGAGTGCCCTAAATCACTAATGAGAAAAAGAATGCATATTAAATCAACTTGGAGGTTCTACCTTCTCCCCCTCTTATTGGCAGAGATGACAGAGAAGGAAACGGTCTGTTGTTGGATGGACTTTAGGACATCCACACTCCTGTTGTCAACTACTCCAGCCATTCTGAAAAGCAGTTTAGGCCTTTATCCCCAAGGTGATAAAGCTGTGCATAGCCTTTGACCCTGTAACACCACTAACTAGAATATATCCAAGAGAGTTTAAAAATAGGGGGAAATGACTTTTTGTTAGAGCAAAAAGCTGGGAACAGAGTGGGTGCTTATCAGTCGGGGAATGACTGAACAAATTATGGTATATGAGTGTAATAGGACATTCTTATACTGTTACTTCACCAATGCCATACCCACAGCAGCTGCTATGAATATGCAGGTGTAATTCTGAATCACAGAATGTAAGACTCTCCACATGGAAGACAGAACCAAAACATTTATTCAGACACCAGAAAGCCGAATCCCAGCACCAGAAAGCCAAATCCATCATAGCAACAAAGAAATCTATACACAATAACAATGCAGAGGGCACCCTGACCCCCAAGCCTTCCCCCTGCTAGGGCCTTTCCACAAATGAACACTCACAGCTTGCTGCTGGCTTCCTCTCTCCCTCAGCTCTAACTACTCTCGCTGGTTTCCTGTTCCACCCCTTCCTGCTGCACCCCTTCGGCAAATTCTTCACACCGTAGGCTCCATGTGATTATATTTGGCCTATTAAAGGACAGGGAAGATCTTTGAATTCCCATTACAACTGTAGAAATGATGAAAGGGGAAAATTCACAGAAACTTGGGCAGGCCGTAGATGAATTAAAACAAAGCAAATGAGCACAAGTAGGAAAACAGTTTGTACAGCTGCAACATCATAAAGGAAAACAACTGTGGAAGACTTCAGAACTGTGATCACTGGTGATTCACAGCTCCAGGGGACTGAGGAGAAATCATGCAGCCTACCTTGGCAGAAGGGTATACACTGGAGGTGCAAAAGGGTATACACTGGAGGTGCAAAATGAGCCATACAGCCTTAGGCTAATGTGTGAATTTGTTTTGCTCTTCACTGTATGATTTGTTACAGGGTAGGGTTTTTTTTTTTTTTTTTTTTTTTGTGGTGGGACAGGTTGATCTATAAGGAGATTGAGGGGTAGATCAGTGATCTGATCTACTTAGACCAGTAGATCATCCTCCTCCCTTCCAGAAACAATGAAAAGTGCATTGATGGAACATTAAAAAACATAGACACAGACACAGAAGAAAGTAGAAAGAAGTTCAGAAGGGGACACAAACCAGGGTAGTGTTGATACTACTAAATACTGTGTTAAATTCACTATATACATAAAAAAATTCCATGTTATACATAATTAGAGTTCATGGCATCATAGCAAAAAAATCATGTAGGGGTAGTTTGAGGTTGAATGCAGAATAGGCAAGAAGATGCTTTTATAAAAACTGGAGGGGGAGAGATCTGCTTTTTAGAGGTTGGGGATAATGTGTGTGATATATTGTATAGACTAAGATTGTTGTGTTGGTTTTCTTAAGCTGCTTTTGTCTTTTCAAAATTTGTCTTTAAAAAATTTTAAGAGCTGATTTGCTGGGGACTGGGGCTGAAATAGATATACATCTATATGTGTATATATATAGTATATATAAATGAACAGACTATAAAAATAAAATAAAGACATAAAAGAGTTTTTTAAAGAGAAAAAAAAAATCATTACTGGCTTCACTCACCATCCTTACGACTTTCCAAATGAAAGCTCCCTTCCTTAGCTACCATTCCTTGTTCATTTTATCTCACCCATTAGAATGTAAGCTCTTTGAGACCATGGGTGATTATGCATTTTTTTAAACTTGTATTTAAAGAGTCTGACATATAACAGTGGCTCAGTAAATGCTTTTTCATTCATTAATGCACTGGAATTTGTTTAGCTATTGCTCAATTAATGCCACTCACATTGTATGCAGGTCTTTGTTACATCTGTCTTAAATTTTGGGTAAGGCCACTAGGTCTAGAGAGCTCAAGTGATTTTTGCCCAAGATTCCAAAACTAGCAAGTGGTGCTAAGGTAGGAATAGTGTCCTTCTGCCCTCTAGGGCTGTACTCTTTACATGGTATATGATGTATACCAAAATTTATTATCTTGAATTTATTTTATCTGGGACAGAGCATCCAATTTGAAGAGTTATGAGATTAAAAATGGATTTTTATTCATATTTTTAATATCACTTCAGTTTCTTTTGTTATCCTTCCCCTTCCCCTCTCTCAGATAGCTATCCTTTATGACAAATAATTGTTTTGTTTTTTTTTTACAAAAAGGAAGGAGAGAAAAAAAATCAGTAAATCCAATCAGTACGTAGAAAAAAATCTGCCATATCTAATGTTCTACTTCTGTGGACCTTCACCTCTGCAAACGCTCTGGTGAGGTGTCTTCCCTTCATTGGGACCACACTTGTTCTTTAGAGTTTCACAATCTTCCAACTGGGCGTAAATCACTTTGACTTTTCAGGGAAAGAAGACAGAGGAAAGAATTGAAGGATCTGCCTTTTCTGTGATTACCCCTAAATTTTATTCTGAAGACAGGCTGTATTTAGAAAGAGTATGAGCTGCCCTAGTCACAGACTTCATTTTGAAAATGCAACAAGTTTGACTAATAGAGAAAATTAGATTCTTGTCATAGAATTTTAGAGCTGAAAGGGTTGAATGGTTTACCCTAGGTTGATACAGTTAGTTGCTGGAACTGGATCCTGGTCCAGTGTTCTTTACACTGTATTGCGACTTCCATGATTTATAGCTGATACACCTGTATTAGAAATTCATTTATTTCTGGTCAGGAAGTCAGCATAAGCATGGATACTGTTGAAGCCGTGCAGAAACATTGAAATTGGCAGTGGATTTGGTCTAGGAATTTTATTCTTTTTAACTTTGAGGAGTTAGGAGCTAAGTGAAATTTAATAGCTTTAAGACAGCTGATGCCATGGTTTTTCTTTTTTTTTTCTTTAAAGGTCAATGAAGAAAGGTTCAGAATGAGGCTAATTTCTTGCTTCTGGCATTCTCTGTCACCATAGGCAAATCTTTTATTCTCTTTTATATTTTATTTCATTTTTACTAATGAATTAAACTGACATTTGCATGTTTACTTCAAAGAAAAGTAACATCTTCCTTGAGCTTAAATGAGTGAATACAAAGACAAGACAAAAATCTTTGCCTCTTCTAGGTTTTTCACGTTTTTAGGAGAACTTTGCATCTGGGTATAGGGATGCTGATAGAATCTAGAAACTCAAAGATTAGGATACAGGAGGGCTAGTCTGTTGATGTACATGAAGAGAATACATAGATATGGTGAAGAATTTGAGGGCTAGCTTCTACAGGTTGTAGATTTTTATCACTGTTTGCCTAAATCAAGGTGAATATCTACATTTGTTCCAAATTATATTCAAGGAAAAGACTATGAACTTAATATTTTATACAGCCTATTTTTCCCCCTCTGAGGAACTGAAAATATTCATAAGGAAGTATACAACAATACCTTGATTAAAGATGAATTCTCTGGGAATGAAGACCATTTATAACGAAGTGTAGTGTGTTAAAAGAAAAGAGAAAAAGACAAAGATAAACCCTCACAACACTTCACAAACCTTGCAAAGCAGAGCCGCTTAGAATAATCCTCCTAATGTGTACTTCTAACCATGTCACACCTCTGCTCAAAACACATCAAGGCTTCCTGCACTAATCTTGAGGATAAAATATAAAGTTCTTAGCTTGACTTTTAAGGCCCTGCATACTCTGGCTACTTTTTACCTTTCCAGACTTATTTCATACCACTCCCCTTAAAATTTTTATTTATAGCTTTGTTTTTTATATAACCTTAATTTAGGGGTTCTTGACTTGAGGTCCATGAATTTTGTTTAAAATTATTTTATAACTACATTTCAATATAATTGGATTCCTTTGTAATCTTTTTTATTTTACTCATTTCATAACATTATTCTGAGAAGGAGTCCATAGATTTTACTAGATTGTCAAAGCGTCCACAACAGAAATGAGGAACCCTTGCCTTAATATATCCTTCTCTTCATCTGGAGATCCATCTATAATGAAGAATTAGGTGGAAAAAAGCTGCTCAGAAAAACCTGGTCAACCCATCAATGCAATTTGGCAGTACTGTTTGTGGTAGTCCACCATCATCGTCTTCCTCTTCGGTAGTGAAGGGCAGGGCGTATCTTTTGTGTACTCTTATGATCCAGCCAGACTTCTCTACTAGTTGTTCCCCAGTCTTATCCTATATTCTCATTTCAGCTGTTGAAATCCTTTCCTTCATGATCAATTAAGATGCTTGTTTCTTTCGTGAAACCTTATATGATCCTACCTCCAATTTTTATAGAGTACCTTGTTCGTATATATCCTTTGCCCTCTTCACATTCTCTCTTTTTCCTTCTCTGCAGGTGATGGAAAGTTGATAGAACCAGCCCTCAGCACAATTGTGAAATTCATATTCTGGGTTCCAGCCTCCCCTTCTGCTGCCCTTTTCCCTCTCGGTGCTCCTTCCTTTCTGTTCAAACCTTAAGGCCCCCTTTCTCCACTCACCTGAAACCCAATTCCTTGATGTAGAAAAGTTTTATTAAGGATTTTCACCCTTTACTGGGATCTTTTATGTACCATGAACTGTTGTATAATATGCTTCAGTGCATCTTCAAGCTTGTCAGTGTGGGTGCACTTTTCAGATAGGGTAAAATTGCTATCCATCCCATGTCTCTCTCTCTCATCCTGTGTGATATATTGAACCTTTATTCATGTCTTGCCATAAATCCTCTGCCAGGGAAACTCTTGAAATGTTGAGGACTTTCTTCTAGGTCTTTTGACATTGGGTGGATACCAGGTGCCAGTGGAATTCATTGTTTGGTTGACTGTTTGCTTATTTCTTATTTTCTGCTACATAAGTGTGCTTTAATTTCTTTACTAATCATACAATTTCTCCTTAAAACCCCCTTCATTATAATAGAGCCAGTCAAAGTATGTATATCTAAGCTAATGAAAAGACCCATTAAGATGGATTTGTGTATTATTTTTTTTAATGTTAAATCATTAGTGTAGAACAAAAAATGGAAGACCAGAAGCTGTTATGTTGGCATTAATTTCCTCTGAAGTAAATTTTAAATGTTTCAGAGCCTGAAGATTGTGGCATTACTTTAAATTTCTACATATATTGGTGCAGTCATGACCAAGGGGACAAGAAGTGGTCTTCTAGCCTAGGCTATCACTTCAGACATCTGTAGAACAAAGAGTTCTCTGTGTGATAGTGATAAGAACAGGGCAGCCTTAATCAAATATTGTGGGGTATGAATGTCATTTGCAAAGCTCAGTTTCTAGTGGGTGTCTGGTTTTCACTTGCTTCCTTTGGATTGGTGGTCTCTGATGGAAAGTTCCACTTCCTGACGTCTACCAGTGCTGGATTCTGAATTGAGGCTCACCATGTCTGTGTTCTGAACCACATCTATATGACATTTTAAATCGAGGTTGTGTAATAGAGGCCATTCCCATGCTGTCTAACTTGATAGGTACTCATCTTTTCCTATATCCTTTCTGCAGAGCCAGGCTAATTATTGCTCCTTTGAAGAGAAGGACTAAAATGTTACCAAGGTGGGTAGTTAGAGATGCAAAAGCAGAATTCTTTATAGGTTCAGGGCAAATGGTACACTTGGTACGTCTACTTCTACTTTTCGAAGTATGGGAATAGGGGATAACCTAATTTTTAAATGTTAAAGTTGACAAAGGGAGTGTATCTTAAAGGTCTTTTGTCTGCTTTTTTCTTGATGTTTTGTTATTGCTTATGCATTTTCTTATTAATAATAGGCTTTAATATGGAGTTAGGAAGTCCTGGGTCTAAATCCTGCATCTGACGCTTATTAGATCTCTAAACAAGTTATTTAATTTCCTAGAGCCTCAGTTGATGTATCTTCAAAATGGAAATAATGTAGGTTGAATATAGGACAGTAAGAAGCTAGCAGAATATTCTTCATGTCAACATTATTTTTTGAGTAACTACTATGTGTAGGGAAAAATTGGGCCTTGAATGCTAAACCAAGAAATTTGGATTTTATTCTATATGTAGGTAATGTGGAATAAATACATTTTTGGTCAGAAGAACAATATTTGCATAGTGGCATTTTAGAAAAGTAATGTGTGTGGGGGGAGGGGGAGGTGGTAGATGGGAGTTGGGAGTTGAGAATTGTGAAGTGGGGAGACGAAGGGACCAGAGAATCAAGAACAGAGATGTTTAGAAGAACGATAGTGGTAATAGTCACAATTCATAAGTAATAGCAAATTGCACTTAATTGTAAGTGCTGCAAAAAATAATCTTGTCAAGTGGACAACATTGAGAGAGGTAGAAAAATATATGAAGGGGAAATTTTTTGGGGGGGCAAGATGCCAAATTTGGTTTTGAACTTCTTGAGTTTTACGTGACAGTGGACATGGAGGTAGTTGGAAATGAGGAAGTCTCGAATGGGGAAAGTTTAGGCTGGAGAAGAGAAGATTTGGGCAAAGGGTAGGTATGATAGCAGTCTTCACAGTAGAGGGTGTCCCAAAAGTCTTAGTGCAATTTAAAGCTTATTAATTTGTGTTTAAGGGTCTCATGTGGAAGAGGAGTTAGGCTGTCTTGTTATGCCTGACCTCAGAGGGCAGAACTAGGAACTATGGGTGGAAATTATAGAGAGGGTGATTTCAGATAGTTGTGAATAAGAGCATCTTAATAATTAAAAATCTCCAGAAGTGGAATGAGCTTCTTCAAGAGAGTCGGTTCTCTCTTACTGGAAGTCTTTAAGTAGAGACAAACTAATAACTGCTTGTTAGGCATTTTAGAAAGCATTTGTATGGATCAAAATAGATGGTCCTTGAGGATACATCTAAAATTTTTATTTTATGATAACAATCCTTGATTCTAACCCAAAAGAAATTTTAAACCATGTACAGGTTAGGGTTGATTATGTAGATTTGGGACTTGTAGATTTGGGATCTCTTGGGAAAAAATAAGAAGAGCAGAATTTCTGGGGACTGAACTTTGGGGCTAGATGTCAAAGAAATTATCCTTAGATATTTTGAGAGAAAATGGAAGGCAAGAAGGAAATTTCAGAGTTTGATCATCAGTGTCAGATATTGCAGAGAGGGAGAGAAGAGTGAGGACTGAGAAAAGTCTGTTCCAGGGCTGGGGTACCTGTAGCCTTGAGGCCACATGTGGCCCCCTTGATCCTCAAGTGCAGTCCTTTGACTGAACCCAAACTTCACAGAACAAATGCCCTTAATAAAAGGATTTGTTCTGTGAAGTTTGGATTCTGTCAAAAGGCCGCACCCAAGGGCATAGAAGGCCACATATGGTTGCGAGGTCACAGGTTTTCTAGACTCTGGTCTTTTTGATTTGGTAATTTGAATGTTATTTGTGACCTGGAAGACAACAGTTTCAGTTGAGTGGTGAAGGTGGAAACCGGTTGCAAGGGGTTGGTGAGACAGTGGGGTTAGTGAGGAGGCAAAAGCAGTAATAGTATTATTTCAGTAACATTTAATGCTTTGTGATTTACAAAACTTTTTTCTGCTAACCCTTTGAAAAAGTATGAGTATAATTATCCCTCTTTATAGAATCAATTGATCACTAAGCATTTATGACTTGGTATGTATGTCAGACCCTGTGATAAGTTCCAGGGGGACCAAGAAAAAGCAACAGTATCTCTGCCCTCAAGGAAGTTATGTTCTGCTAAGGAAAAAACACACATAAATAGGTATATACAAACCACATACAGGATAGACACAAGACAACCTTTGAGAGGACACTAGCAGATGGGGAGGAGAGGAAAAGAGAACGAATAAATTTTTGAAGGAAGTTAGGGATTCCAAAAAGTGGAGGTGAGGAGGGAGAGTATTTTAGGAGTGGGAAAGAGCCCATGTAGAGGCACAGAGCTGAGAAGATAATAGAGTGTGGAATGGGAGGGATAGCAAGAGACCATAGAGAGCCTGCAGAGGAATTCCAGGTAAAGATAGGAAGGGATCAGCTAGTGGCAAGTTTTAAATGCCACAAGAGGAAGTGAAGCTCAGAGCTAGATGACTGGTTTTAATTTGTGCCTGCTGCTTCCTTCCTGTGTCACCTGTCAAAAGTACTTTCATTATTACGGACTTGTTTTTTCATTTGTAAAATCACGGGGTTGGACAGGTTAAGGTGACTTTCTTGTCATTGCCTGATTAATAAATTAGAGCTGGACTGGAAATCAGCTTTTTGAACTTAAAGGTCAGTGCTCCTTGTAAGGGACTGCCTTTCGAGGATTAACTGTTCTTCAGAATACTAGATACTTTTAGATAGAACATTAAAAAAATAAGTATTTTTAGATAGAGGCCTTGAATTTATCCCTGAAATTCTTTTATTGTTTCTAATGTTATAGCAATACCAGGTACTTATAATGCCTCAAAGTCCATACAGTGCTTTTTTAAAAAAATCAGTTAATCAATAAGCATTTATTAAGTGCTTACTGTGTGCCCGGGCACAATGCTAAGTGCTTGAAATGTATTAACTCATTTGATCCTCAATTGAAAGGGAATGTGTAGCTGTTGTCTAGAGGTGTTCAGCTCACAAGCCAGGGCCACATGGCAAAGGTCTGAACTAGAATAAAGTCTAATTGGGAAATGTTTAACAAAATACTAAAAACATAATAGAATATAGATAATGTTAGTTTGTGTTTTTCTAAGTTTATATGCTGCTGCCAGGGATCCATTTCTATTTAACTCGGATATGTTGCTGTTGTTAGTCCAGGCTTTAGCTTGGCCATATTAGATCCAAATGGTAATTCCGTCACTTAGAAGATTATGGAGAATTTTCTTTTATCTTTGTAGACTAGAATATCTTTTTGTTCATTCCTGTGTCTTCATGTGTCTGTCTCTCCTTTCTTGGCTCATTAGTATTTCATGCTTGTTGGGCATCCAGAGAAATTAAAGGTGACACCTCATATTGGTCAATTGCACATTCTGTAAACAGGTTTTGATGATATTTAAGGTGGTTGTTGTGGGATGGGAAGCTGAAATGATTTGATAAACTGAGGTATTTGGATTAACTGTAAGATTTTTAATCGTTCATATACTGTCTCCTTTTATCTGGAAAATGGAAACTTCATTACTAATTTACCTTAGTGATATAAAACTAAAATTCAGAAATGTTACATGAAATTTATAGCTCTACTAAATAATGTTTTTTTTAAACAGTTTCTATGCAGATTTTGGACCTCTGAACTTGGCAATGGTATACAGATATTGCTGTAAACTTAACAAGAAACTAAAGGTGAGTTTGTTTTGGTATGAGGACTTAAAAAGCTTGATCCACTTGATTTTGACCAAGAGTTTGCTGTGTACAGACCATTTTGTTGTGTTATCCTTAAACTCTGGGAGTTTGTGTGGACACTTGTCCACCCATTCACCAGCTGAAACTGAGCCGCTTGAGTTCATCACAAAGGACATGTTCACTTCTTTTACTTTTCAGGTTGGATTGAAATATGAACTGAGCAAAGTCACTGGAGTAGTTAGCTGAGAAATAAAGGGCAAATCCTCTTAGGTTTTCATTAATGAGTGTCTCTCAAATTCCCAACTAGGATAATCTTCCTGAAACCTTTATGTCTACCCTGGAACATTGTTACCGGGTGATATGATCCATGATTACATGGCAACAGCTCCAGAAGTAAACTTTGTTTTGTTTAATAAAGATTTAACTTTGGTTCCATTTTAAAGTGCTCTTATACATACACAGGATACTTTTTGTATGTAAATACATACAGACTCACATTTAAATATATGTATGTAAACCATGATACCTTGAATAAGCTAGCAGTGATTTTGTTAGGGATTGTTTTATCTTTTGTGTCTGTCAAGGTCAGAAATGTCATGTTTAGATGTCTCTAATATTGAATCTTTGTTTTTATCTCCATTTTCATAGATAGTTGGATTTTGTTTTCTTTAACATTCAACATTCATATGAAGGATATTATACCTACATTCTTTGATCTTGTTATTTTACCTTTTTGTCTTTTTTAAAAGCAGGGAATTTAAAAAAAGGTTTTGTTTCATAATACAGAAAAATATTTAATCTGTCTTTTCTGCTTCAACTTTCTCTAGTAAATTGTTACTTCTAATTAAATGCAGATAAGTAAAAATTAACAATAATTTCAATTCTGAGAGCAAATTTTATTAATTTTGTTATTAAATAAGCCACTTATTGAATTAGGCTTCTGGAGTCCCCACTCTGTTGGCTATTAGTGAATCAGCACATTGTCTTAGATATAAAAGATACCCAGGACATATTTGTTGATGTGAATGTCTGCAATTGGCCAATGTGTTAGGGAAAAATGATGGGCTGGTTAAGGTTGAACATTAATCATAGAATAGTAAATGAACCAACTATTGTCATTACTCTAAAAATTCATTTTATTAATGCCTTCAGTTTTTACATCCTAATCTTTTCTAGAATGGCACAACTCTCCCCTCTTCCCAATTCACAAATAAAAATATTTAGTAGAAACATTCATTAGAGTGACAGCACCTAACCATGTGTGTGTGTGTCACACACACACACACAGACACACACACACACACACAGACACATACACACGGTTCTGCTCATGCAGTCTCGTGCCCTCCCTGCTATTCTTGCACTTTGAAAGAAGTATGAAATACAATGAAAGGAAACTATTGTAGCTGATGCTAATGTATTATTAAATCTGTTATTATCTACCTTTGGTGGAAATGATTTTCAAAATGTAGTATGACTTGGAAACATACATATTAGGCATTTACCTATCATTCAAACAAGAGTTAAAGTTTTCAAAGAACTCTTAATACCTTTTTAGCTTTCTGCTGAGGCAAATTATAGTTCAAAATATATACTTGAGATATTTTCATTCTTCAAAGACCATTTTTATGTAAAGTGTGTTTTTAATGGGTGAGTTAATGGAGAAAGGATAATTCATAAATAATTGAAGCCTGTTCTTTCTTTTGGGGATTAAGTAATTTTTTTTTGCCTTTTTGATGTTATTTTTTTTAAAAATGCATTTGGTGTAAAGTGAGTGTTAACAATAATTACAGTCTGGGAATTGAGCCTGTTTTATATGAGTGACCAAAGAAGGGAGGAGGTCATATTTAGAAAAAGCTGGCAGTATATTTGCATTTAACCCAAACCAAATACAAAAGAGCAGACTTGTTGAGTAACGACCATTTGAAAGCTTCATGCATTCCCTGCTGCACGGTATGAGTACATAAAGACCTCGGTTTTAGCCAATTTTCAGTTGTAACTTTTCCCAGAGTTTTTGTCCCTTCTAAACCATCCTGTCTGCCCTGATTAGACTACTCTTCTGTCCCCCTCATCCCTAAACCTGCAGTGGCTTTCCATTGTCTTAAAATTAAAGTCTGACTTCATTATGTTGGCATTTAAGCCTTTTGAAGAGAGGTTGATAATCTGTTTCTCCAGGCAGCACTGCAAAATGCACTGCTTAACCCGAATATTTCTGACTTCTCATTGTTGATTATGCAGTCTCTTTCTTCTGTTTGGAGAGCCCATTTCTGTCCTTTGAAGATGGCATCCACCAAAATGCTGCCTTTTCTGATTAATCCTTTGCTAATTCCTTTCTCTCTATCAACTGGTAGTAATTTCCTCCTCTCAATGCCTATGCCCCATTTGGTTTTTTTCTTGTTTTTTTTTCCTTTTTTTTTTTTAAGTGGGGGGAGGGTAGGCATAGAATGAGAGATCATAGGCTTATAAATTTTGAGCTGGAATTGGAGAGTTCAAATCCCTTATTTTATAGATGATGAAACAAGACCCAAATTTTGAATCCGCACTCTGAAACTAGCCTTATGCGCTTCGGTAATGTAATAACTACATAGAGCCTCAGTGTTCTCATATGTTAAAAAATGGAAATAATGATACCTACTTTATGGCATTGTTGTGTGTGGAAAAGCACATTGTAAATCTTAAAAGCAAAGTGTTAAATGTGAATTTTTGTTATCCCTTTTACTGCCTCATATTAAAACACACTGTAATTGAAAGCTTCATTGATAGATCATTAAGTCATTGAAGGTAGGGTCCTTTCCCTTTTCATCATGTATTCCCTTATAGCATCTTTAATATAGGAGGCACTCAGTCATAATGGCTAGCTAGGATTTAAGGTTTGCAAAGAGCTTTACATATATTATCTTATTTTGATCCTCAGAACAAACTCTGTGAGGTATGAGTTATTATTATATCTGTTTTATGGTAAAGGAACTCAAACTAAGAAGTTGAGTGACTTGCCTAAGGTCAAACAACTGATAATTGTTAGAGTCAAGATTTGAACTCAGATCTTTTTAGACTCCAAAAGTCCAAAGCACTATCCACTGTACAGCCTGGCTGTGTAGTAAATATTTGTTTCATGAATTTGGAATGATTATTAAGTTTTAGTAGAGTTGCAGCTGTTAACTGAATTGTGAGAAATCCAGCCTCAGGCCATAGAACTTGTTGATCCAAATAAGCTTCCTAGGTGTTTTAGCTCTTCCTTGAAGCCAAACCAGGGTACTTTGGCATTTGACTTGGGGGCATTTGTCACTCACTAAAACTTTTCTTGGCACTAAATTCCAGTTTAAGGTTGTACCTTTGTTGCTACCACTGTAACTGATGGGCCTTGTCTGATATCTGCCCTCACTTTTCCCTTCATACCCTGGTTTGTCACAGTGATCAGAGCGTAAGGATGGACTTTGAAGAGTTTACTCACCAGGGAAAAAAGAACTTGTTGGATCAGAAGTAATCTGTCAGGATGAGGTAATTAAAAGTTCATATAAAAGAAAAGTATCAAGTGTTAGGCCAAATTCCTTGGTTTAGGTTTAGCTGGCCCTTTGTTTGTCTGCAGGCCAAGAACCACACTGGGTTTCTTCACCACTCTCTTAAAAGAAGAATATCTTTTGCCAAAGATCATTTCCCATGCTTTTAGACTGGCCCATTGGACAACTGTGAATTGGACCATTTATTCTGTAATCTTAGGGTGCGTCCATTGATCAGGAAGCCTTCTGTTGCACAGTAGCACGATTGTATAGGTATTTACCTACATTTTTACTTTGTGCTCTCACTTTATACCAGAAAACACATATTTCCGATGGTCTTAGGAACCGAGACACTGCTCCTCTATCCGTCTCCAGGTGGGTCTGCCCACATGCAGATACACTTACATACGAGTATTAAAGGGTCGCAGCATTAGGAAGGTTGAGAACCACTGCTTTATACCATCTGACTTTCCCTTCTCTTCCCCCCAACCAAAAGAAAAAACAGAAATACAAAAAAGGTAAAAGCATCACCTCAGAAACATAATAAAGCACCACTCAGAAAGCAGATGGTGCCTATCCATCACTGTTGCCAAATACCTCATCTGCTCTGGCAGCCAAGGCTTACTTCTCTTTCTCCTTTATTTGGAGGGCTACCACTAAGATTCCTTTCCACTCTGAAGTTCTGTGATTTTTCCTAAAGAACAGGTCTCATGGGGTTTTTAGCATAACTAAAACGAGAAAGAACTGAAATACAGGACTCTTAGAGAGGTAAAAGAATGACTGTCTTCAGAGAGATGGAGTCTCTTTAATGGATTAAGGTGTGGAATCAGCCAACTAATAGTCATTGGGTCCCTCCTTTGTGCAAGGAGCTATTTTAGGTGTTGTGGAAAGATTGTTGTACTTTCCTTCTCTAAGGTCCTTCCCAGCCCTAACTTTTTTATAAGCATAAGACTTGTGGTCTAGACACATGCCATCAAAGAGCTTATGATCTAGTTGAAGAGACTTTTTTAAATATAACTGTGTAAAAAGTTAAATAACAAGGCAGGTAGGGTAGCATATAGGAAGAAACACTGGGCTTTGAGTTAGATGAGGCTTGGGTTCAAGAGCTGGTCTCTTGACACTAGCTATCTGGTTAGTGACAAGTTGCTAAATCTCTCTGAGAATCAGTTTTTCTAGTTGTAGAATGAGGCTAATTAAATCTACAGTTGTACAGAGAATCAAATAAGGAAATATGTGAAGCACTTTGTAAACTTTAAAGAATTAAAAAGGTGCCAGTGACTATTATTATAAGAGTAAGGATACAACACGAGGTAACAATTCCAGAACATGGGAATAATGGCCGTATAATTGTACAGACACATATTAAGTATTAGTAGACTGTTCACAGGAGGAGATCACTGTGGACCAGGGTTCTGAGGAGAACTTTGCTGTTGTTGAACATTTCAGTCACGTCTGATTCTCTGTGACCCCATTCGGAGTTTACTTGGCAGAGATGTTGGAGTGGTTTGCCATTTCTTTCTCCAGCTTGTTTTATAGATAAAAAACTGAGGCAAACAGTTAAGTGACTTGCCCAGGGTCACAGAGCTAAAAAATGTCCAAGGCTGGAGTTGAACTCAGGTCCTCCTGACTCCAGGGCCAGTGCTCTATTCATAGTACCACTTAGGTGCTCCTGAGGAGAACTTTAGACAGTCTGATTCATTTCTCTATCTCACTTTATCTTAGTCATTCTAGTGGTTTCTAAAAACATGTCAAGACAGGATAACAGCTTCTTTTAACAATTTGTTCCAGTGTCTCTTAATTATCTGGAAATATTCCTAAGGTCTAGCTGAAATCCTTCCAGCTACAGTTTAGACATAACTCTGTCTTGTAAATTTGATCTGGGTTTATTAAATGTGACTCTAACATCGGATCAATGCCTCTGACCCTAGTATTATGCCAAGGTTAATTTTAAAAATATACCATGAATTTACAATTTAGTGATTTTGTGCTGTTCTGGCCAAACACATATTAGGGAAAGAAACCCAGCAACCCTTGCTTAAGATTCAGGTCATGTTGTCATGGGCTCGTTTTTCTGAATTTCCTGTTCTAATGTGACTGTGCAGTTTTTAAGTTTGTTTTCCTAATGTGTTTTATGAGAGTCAGTGTTGTATTTGCTGGTGGCCCTTAGAGACAGGAATTGCCTGGATTCAGACTGTGGATTAGTCTGACTTCAGCCCACTAGCTGTGAGCTGAAAGACTGTGTTCAAGTCATAGTATCCCAGATGTCTCTCTACCTATGACTATAAGTTACTGAGAAGTTGCTTGTGAAAGCATTTCCTACACACATGAATTTTTACTTTGTTAAGGACCTTGTGATAAATACTAGTTTTCTGATGCTACTCCTTGTACTATTAGTAAGATTGCAATATATGCATTTCAGTTCGCCGGAGGGAGCTGGCCTTTGTGTTACCATGAGAGTAATTTTTTTCCCCCAAAGTCTAAACTGAGGGGCTGCTTGTTTTTGTGGTAGTTACATGTTGATTTCTGTCAGGTAGTAAGTAAGCATTCTGGGCAGAGTGACCTTGATTTGAATGGGCAGTTGATCAGAATGGAAAAATTTTCAAGCCCATGTTTATTTTTTAGCTGCCTCTTTGTGACTATAGATAGAAGAAAGGTCTTTGTGGAGTGGTGGTCACATTTTGTTGCTTTTCTGATGATTTTCCCTGGAAGGGTGGATTGCAGATTTGACAGGCATTCACAGTTTGAGGAACTATAAATAGCACTTAAAGGAGAATGCCACCAGCTTTTGAGAGAATAGGGTTAGAGGGCTGACCAAAGGAGAATTAAAATATTCTATTTTAGAAAACTCATTATTTAAAATAACCTCTTGAGACCTACTTTTAAAGAAAAACCTGACCCTCCCCTAACACCTTCAAAGATCTGTTGAGGGTACTCCCTCCTTTCATACAGCTTGAAACCCCTCTCTGCCTCAGTGTACCAACCTTCTGGTGGAGTTTGTCTGAAATTTATTAGACTGTATCTCATTAATAGGGCTTGTGGACTCAAAGTCTTTCCAGAATTGTATTCTTCTGATTTAGCTTCCAGAAAACCCAGAGTCATCAGTTCCATGCCAAGATGAGGCAGGGGAGTTAGGATGTCACACGTGTTTAATATTTAGGATTTGACAGAAAGCAGAGTGTGATTGGACCTGTTTATTTTTAATTTTCCTTGCAACAGAGTCGTAGATGGAGAGGAAAATTAACTGGAGGCCCTTGAAGGAAGTAACTTTCTGTGGAAGGTGGAGTATTGTTTAATACAGTGATCTCAAATGCTGGCTTTTTAATGCCTGTACTTAGGGGAGTGCTGGTAAATGTTTAACAATGAGATCTCTGAAAAAAAAATATGCGTGGCTTTAAAGTTTAGTCTTCATTGTTCACATTTTCTCCTTCACTTTATTAAGTCTGTCCTCTGGAGAATCAGTGAACCCTGGTTTGTAGTGTTTGATGATTTCCTTGGTAAGCAAATATTCACAATGAAAATTTAACAATAGATTTTTAGAGCTTATTGTTTAGAAAAACAATAGGTTTTTCCAGCACATCCCTGTCTGTAGTTATCTTGAAGTGTTCAAAATTTTCTTACACACATTTCTTTCACAAAATTTTGTGCCTAATATGTGTATGTAGCAATGGATAGAGTGCTATAGTGCAGTTTTCGGAAGAAGGGTGTCATAAAGTCAGTAACCAGATTTGTTATATCAGTTTAGTCTAATCTGGATATTTACTAGAACTTTGATTTAGTGAATGGAGCCTGTTCCTTTACAGGTTCTGTCACACGTTAGGCCTCATACCCTTGTTTTCTATTCAAATACACTCATTCTTAAGTCAGTATTCTGGTGGAAGTTTATGCAGTTTAAAATTAAATGGTCACACATGGTGCAGAGAGCTGTAGAACCTTGGCGTTTCATCTTTTGCAGAAACAACTTGCTTGTGATGCTAGCTTTAGAACAATGTTAGACCCGGGTTTAACTAATCTGTTGTGCCTTTTGTATACTGGTGAAGCCCACAGAAACCTTCACTGAACAAGGTTTTGCATAAAATAAAATAGGAAACCAGTGATACTGAAAATATAATTATTAAAATATTTACAAAACAAAGTTCATGGAATCCAGGTTAGGAACCATTTTATTGGTTCATTTATTGGTTCATTTATGGAAACTAGATGTGATTCTTGGTTTCAAGTGCTCACCTGTCACAAATGGAGACTTTTTTTGAAGGGGATTAAAATACGAGATCATGTGCCTTCTTGCAGTTTTATAGCTATGAATAAAAACATAAACCATATTTTTTTTTTGTGCAGCCAATGAACGTTTTCAAGAATATCCCAATCCTGAGAAAGCTGGAGGTAAACACTTAGCGGTCATGGCTAATCATAGGAAACCCTATAAATAACTTTATTGCTTTTGCAATGAGGTGGCCAATGTTTGCTCTGTGGCTGCCATTTTTTCCGCCTAGTGTAGCGCAGCCCCCAACAAGAGAATGATGCTTCATCTCATGTTTGTGCTTTGTCTTACTCCCATGATAAGGCAATTATTGCTTGTTTTAAAGGGAGTGAATAGACCTTGTTCTTTCTTACAAAGAACAAAATAGATTTTACATACAGGCAGCATTTTGGGTTTCTTTTGCTCAAAAGTTTGACACAGTTTAACATAAACAGAATACTCTAAATGAATTTAAGATTATATTTTCAGCATGGCAAACAGTTTTTATAAAGAGATCATATAAGATGTACTCTTAAAATTAGCTTTCAAGCTTTATTTTTGCAATTTTGGCTTTCCTTTTAATTGCATTCCTTGCTATTAATGGGGCAAAAGATTTCACAAACTTTCATTTTGGTTGTTGAATGTTTAAATAATATGCGGCCTCCAGAGCTTCAAAGTTGTCCCAGATGCCAAGCAGCATGCTTTTGTGCAAGGCACCATCAAGTTACCCTTGGACAATCTTAACTATTTGTTGTGTTTACTGAGTGTGTGTTAGTATTCAGGTTATTTTAACTAATTTCATATAGTCTGTTTTTCAGAGGGAGTCATTAGGACTACAATATAATTTCTCCTTTATTTTATTATTATTATTTTTTTTTACCATCTTTCATTTTTGAGTTGGAAAATCTCTCTCATAGATATTCTTGTTTTAATTTGTGTTGGCCCCTCTCCCTCAAATAGAATGTAAACTTCTTGAATACAGTAACTGTTTCTGTTTTGTTGTTTTATTTTGTCTTTGTAGCGCCAGCATCTGCCATGGTGCCTTGAACATAGGAGGCATTTAATACATGTTTATTTCAACTTATTGTGCCTTGAAGTATAAATATGCCATATCCCATGTTTGCTTTAATTTTCATAATAGTCATAAAAGCTTAGAGTTAGAAAATTGATACAGATGTGACAGTGGGTAGGCAACAGTAAACTCCCTGCCGTCCACTATTTCTCTACCGTGTTCAGTGTACCACTGAGTGCAATAATTGTAACAGATGTATCACTTCATCAAATCAATACTTGACCTGTTTGAAGAAGCAGTTACTTGTGTACAATCTTTTCATGTGTTTTTTCTTTGCCTAGTATGTCTAGTATAGAGTTTTATGCTCCTTTGGGACGCAAATGTTTTTTCTATCACAGATCTACTTTATCACTTACTGTAATTGTAGTACATTGTTTTCTTCTTTAGTGTCTCTGATGCTGCTTCTGTTACTATTTTCGTTCAGAGAATTTCTTTTCCCTCCTCTTTTCTTTTTCTTCTTCATTTAGCATATTTCTTGCTGTTTTGAGATGCTAGGAAAGGTAATACAGTATGTAAACAGATAGCCAATACAGGATAATTTGAGATTGAAGAGAATATTAGCAACTGGGAGATACATTTTGATTTTTTAAAATTTCAGGGTGGTTTCAATGAGCAAGTTTCACTATTTAAATTATATATTCAAAAGAGTTTGGATTAATGCTTTGACTTTGTGGAATTAAAATAGATTTATGGGATTTGTCATACCTCTTAATTATTTGGTAGCGAACAATATTCTTTATTTTAGACATAAATATAGCAACCTTTTGTTTGGTTTATGTGGATATCATACAAAGTTGTATATTTAGTATATATATTTTTTGAGACTTCATTTTCTCCCTTCCCAACAGCTTCTGTGTAGATAATTTAAAAAGACTAGTATCAATCACTGAATGGCAGACAGAAAATAAGATTAGACTTGGGAATCTGTCTACCATACGTGCCATGATACTTTTGAAGAGAAGAAAATAGGTTAAATTTCCACTTTCTGTCTGAACCTTTTCTGTGTTTTCTATTGCCCCCTCCTGGGTGACAATCTCTCCCTCCCTGAATCTCTTTTTATTTATGTCTGATGCACAGGCTATACTTAAAAAAGTTACTTTTGTATTGGTTTTGGCTCCCCTTCTCGATCATAAGCCTCATGAGGGTAGAGATTATGTTTTATTTATCTTTGTAACTCATCTACTCTCTTGGACACATGAAACACTAAATGTTGGTTGTTTTCTTTTCTATACACAAGGCACAGGTGAAACTGAATGATTTTGAAAGGAATTAGAGTAAAAATAGGGTTTACAGACTTTGTTTCATCAATTGTATTTCTCTGACTTTTAGGTTAGAAATATTTTAGAAAAAGTATTCACATGAAAATACTTCCTACCTAGTATAGATTCTATTTAATAATTTTTCATGGTAAGATGTTCATTATGATGGATAACTATCTGTTTGGGGGGTGGTGGTGGTATGCTATGGAAAGTGTGAATGAGTAGATCCACAAAGTGGGCATATGAATGTCCCATGGATGAACATTAGTTAGAATTATCCTCATTCAGAAGCTGGTGATCAAGGCATTCTTTGCAAATTTGAGAGGAATTTAGGTTTCGGCTTTGGCTCATATATGTTCTTTTTATGTTTGAATATTATGATAGTTATACTAATATGTTTTTCCCTCTGTCTAGTCATACAGTTTATCAAGAAAGAAAATAGTGCACTACACCAGTTTTGATCAACGAAAGCGGGCAAATGCTGCATTTTTAATAGGTTCTTATGCGGTAAGTAGATTTTTAAAAAAATCACATTTATCATGCTAATGCATTTGTGCCTAATACTTATCTTTCTGTTGAATAAAACAAGGCCCACTCTTAAACTCTTGGACAATAGGCATGGTGTGTGAAATGTAATACATAGAATGTTTTGGCGTAAGGTTGGAAACCAGCATGGATACTCTCTGGACTTTATTCTAGAAACTAGTGAGATCACAGTGGAAAAACTGCTTGCAGTTTGGGTTCCACTGTATGTCTTAGAAAAAACAGTAGGAGAGAGCTAGAGTAGTCTATTCAAGAAATCTTTCAGGACTTTTGGAGACTGGCAGCCATAATTGTGTTCTTTTTCTGATGAATTTCTTCAGAGTTTGTGAGTACTGAGAAGAATAGAAATCACAAATCTAGCCTAATCTAGGGAGAATTACGTGTGTGTGTGTGTGTGTGTGAGACAGAGAGAGAGAGAGAGACAGAGAGAGAGAGACAGAGAGAGAGAGATTAAATTTGGAATTAGTCTTCTTCAATTTGTTTTTTGTTTTAGTAGATACTTTAGAAAAACAAAATCATTTTTCTGGTTTGGTGATATCTAAGAGCCAGCCCTAGAATTTAGGAGCACAATGAATTTTTTAGTTCTCAAAGAAAGTGGACAAAATAAAGATCGCATGTTGTCAGTGGTTTTCAGCTTTAGATTAAGACCCAAATTAGGGTCATTGATTATCTATGGAAGGATATTGAAGGATATGGTGGAAGAGTTCAAAGAGAGATCTCAGCATACAAGACAAAATACTTCTGGGATCATATGTGGTACTAGGAAGAGCCCTGGTGTCTAGTGACTATTCGTCTATTTCTGAAATTTGCATAGCTCAACCTAGGATAATGAAGCCTCAGATACCCAGGTAGGTCACTGTGAGTACACTCGGGTACTCCTACACTGGCAATGTTCACTGTGTTTGAGAAAGAAAAGAAATGGATCAGAAATGAAAATACCTAGATTTACATCTTGAAACTAGCCATCTCTTTGTCTTTACACATGATAATTCATCTCTTGTCTTTGTGCCTTTTTTTTTTTTTGGAGGGCAGGGCAGTTGGGATTAAGTGACTTGCCCAAGGTCACATGGCTAGTAAGTGTTAAGTGTCTGAGGTCAGATTAGAACTCAGGTCCTCCTGACTCCAGGGCTGGTGCTCTTATTCACTGTGCCACCTAGCTGCCCCTGTATCTTTTTTATTTTTTATAAAATTAAATTAATTTTTTTCAATGAACAGAAATCTATATTTTTTCCCTTTCCACTTGC
>CM053586.1:56156973-56180487 GCA_028646515.1 Pseudochirops corinnae
TTCCTTATGATTTCTTTTCCATGTTTACCTTCTCCTGCTTCTTGTATTTGAGTGTCAAATTTTCTTTTCAGTTCTTTTTTTTTCAGCAAGAATGCTTGAAAGTCCTCCACCTCACTGAATGACCATATTTTCCCCTGTATAAGAAAACCTTCTTATTTCACCTGGCCATTCTCTGGAATTCTTCATTCAGTTGGGTATATCTTTCCTTTTCTCCTTTTCCTTTCACTTTCCTTCTTTCCTCAGCTATTTGTAAAGCCTGATCAGACAGCCATTTTGCTTTCTTGCTCTTCTTTATCTTTGGAATGTTTTTTGTTGCTGCCTTCTTTACAACATTGCAAACCTCTGTCCATAGTTCTTCAAGGCACTGTGTCTTCCAGTTATAACCCCTTAAATTTATTCATCACTTCTACCTCATATTCATAAGGGATATTATTTAGGTCATATATATCATATATGTACATATATTATATATATATATATGTGTGTGTGTATATATATGTATATATATAATCTAATCGTTTCCCCTACTTTCTTCAATTTACACCTGAATTTTGCAATAAGAAGTTCGTGCCCTGAGCCACAGTAAACTCTAGGTCTTGTGTTAATTGACTGTATAGAGCTTCTTGATCTTTGGCTGCAAAGTATATAATCATTCTTATTTCTGTATTGACCATCTGGTGACATCCATGGTGTAGAGTTGCCTTTTGAGTTATTGCAAAAGTATGTCATGACCAGTGGGCTATGTGGACAAAACTCTATTAGTCTTTGCCTTGCTACATTTTGTACGCCCAAGACCAGACTTCCCTGTTATTCTGGTTATCTTTTGATTTCCTACTTTAGCATTCCAATCCCCTATGATGAATGTCACCTCTTTTGAGGGGGTGTTTTTTTTCTAGAAGATGCTGCAGGTCTTGATAGAACTGATCACCTTTGCCCTCTTCAGCATCAGTGGTTAGAGCACAAACTTGTATTACTGAGATGTTGAACAGTTTGCCTTAGATTCAAATATAGATCCTTCTGTCATTTTTGAGACTTTGAGATTTTACCCCCATTCTACTATTCTCACCCTTTTATTGATCAAGAAGGATACTCATTTTCTTCTAAGGAATTCTTGCCTGCAGTAGCCTGTGTAGTGATCATCTGAATTAAATTTACCCATTCCCATCCATTTAATGATCATCTGAATTAAATTTACCCATTCCCATCCATTTAAATTCTTTGACTCCCAAGATGTTGATATTTACTCTTTCCATCTCCTGTTTGACTATATCCAGCTTATCTTGGTTCATAGATCTTGCTTTCCAGGTTCCTGTGCAATATTGACCTTTATAGCTTTAAACTTTCCTTTGGTCATCAGATGTATTCGCAGCTAAACTTCCTTTTGACTTTGGCCCAGCCACGTCTTTAGTACTGGAGCTACCTGTAGTTGTCCTCTGCTATTCCCCAGTAGTGTATTGGATACTTTATGACCTGAGGGGCTCATTTTCCAGTATTATCTCTTTTATCATTTTGATACTGTCCTTGGGGTTTTCTTGGCAAAGATACTGGAGTAGTTTTCCATTTCCTTCTCTGATGGATCATCTTTTGTCAGACCTCTCCCCTATGTCTTGTCCATCTTGGGTAAACCTCCATGGCACAGCTCATAGTTTTACCTAAGCCCATCTGCCACAAAATGTCAGTGATGTTGCAGGGGGTGTTGTAAACCTTTAGGGGCCATATAAATACTAATGGCAACTAGGTGGCGCAGTAGATAAGAATGCTGGGCCTGGGGTCAAGAAGACTCATCCTGAGTTCAGATCTGGTCTTAGATCTATTTACTATTTACTAGCCATGTAACTCTGGGTAAGTCATTTAGCCATGTTTGACTCAGTTTCCTCATTTGTAAAACGAACTGGAGAAAGAAATGACAAACTGCTCTAGTGTCTTTGCCAAGAAAACCCCAAACGGAGTCACATAGAGTCAGGTGTGATTGAAATGATGGAACAACAAAAAATGCTAGCCATTATTATCTAGGCTTACTTATTTCCTTAAAGTTTACATATTGCTCTTTCTTCTGGTATCATGAATCCATCCAAATCCATGAGAGAAACTAATCCAGCTTTATTGGGAATGTGGGCCACCAAAGGATAGTGAGGAAAATGAGTGTTGGAGTAGAGAGAACTCTGTGAACCATGAGAAGAGAGCTCAATAGGAAAGGATTAAAAGACAAATTATAGCGCTTAAAATTTCACAATTCCTTTTTTCTTATATTTAGCCTCATTTTGTTGACCTTACAAAAAAAATAAGAATTTTTCATTTCAACAAGCATTTATTATAAGTGCCTACTTTGTGCCTGGCTCTGTGGTTTTCCAAAGAAGACAAAGTAGGCATCATATAATAGTTCTCTTCCTAGTCACAACAGGTGATATGAGAGACCCAAGAGTTTTTGCCATGTTTTTGTCTATGTATTTTCCATTGTTGTTTTAATTTATACTTTTCTGTTTACATACTTCCCAGTGTCTTGATAATGAAACATAAGTATAATTTTATAAGCATTATGGTGAATTTTGCATTCTTTAATATAATGAAAAAACCTTCAGGAATATTCATAAAGAAAAATTGCCTTTAAAATATGACATCCTCTCTGGGTTCACTGTTCCAACTTCCAACTTCTACTCTTCCAACTGCCAATGCTATATTGGCAGGCTGGGTCCCCAGAGAGTGGCTGACTGCTCTTTTACTCAGGAAGTTAGGGATGGTGTTTTGTTGGGTACAAGCCCACAACAGTGTGATGCACCCCCCTCTCCCCAATTGATTATTCAGTTGATATCAGTTAACTAGTCAAAGTTACTTAGCTTTTTTAGTTAAAGGTGACATATTTTTTGTCACATTCTTCCACTGGATCTGGACCCCTGAGGTTGCCTTGCCTAAGTGTGTGTAATTTGTTCTAAGCTCCCAGTGCAAATGCTTACTGCCAGCCATTGCTCTTCCAGGGCAACACTAAGAATGCCTGCCAATGGGAAGTTTAAATCTCTGGTAAAGAAGGGAAAGGGAAGGAATCAGAGACTCCCTCACCACCCTCCTCAGCAGTTCCCTTTCAAGGGCTTGGCAGGAATTGCTTTATCCTATGCTGGCCTGCTTTTGGAATACTGGACTCTGCAGCTGGCTTATTGTTTTATCCAAGTCCTATGGAGTGTGACTGATTTTCTTCATCCAGCGACAATCTAATTCCCATGTAGCATTATCTCATTTCATGTAGTGACTTGAAGTATTTCATTCCTTCCAAACTGATTAAGGGCTTTTTTGGAACCTATTTCATCCCTTTGATTTGATTCAAGGGTATCTGAGTTATTCACACCAATTTTATGCATATTGATTTTGTAACTTCAAATTTTACATATATTGATTTTGTAATGTTAAAGAGGCATTCTCACCTGATAAAAGTATGAGGCGTGGGGGTGGGGTGGGGGGAGAATGTAGGATACACACCTCTTATATTAAAAACAGGCTAGCATGGTGTAATGGAAAGAACAGTGTCCTGGGAATTAAGAGTCTGGATTTTAGCCCTGGTTAATCAGCTGTCATAACCTGGATAAATTATTTAACCTTTCTTGGTTGTTGGCACCCACCTCCTATTCTCCCCTCTCCCCTCTTTACCTCTCATTGTCTTTGTATATATTTTTGCATTTACTTATATATATATATACATGTTACTTTCTGAAGTGGAATATAAATAAATACCTTGTAGAGGGGACTGTTTTGATTTTTGTTTTTATATCCTGAGTGTCTAGCATAGTGACTAGACTAGTAGATGCTTAATAAATACTTGTTCACTAATTTTATTATCTACAATAAAAGCCTCCATTAGACTTAGATAATCTCTAAGGTCCCTTCCACCTTTAAAACTCAATGATTCTACTCAAATGTCATGATTCAGTAATTGTTATAACTTTAAATTACAGCAAGAAAATCTATCAGGATAACAATAAAATATTATAACCAAGTCATAGGCCTCATGATATAATCTCCTGCTTGGACCCAGTCAGGCAAGTCAAACTTTTTGAGGCTCATCTTCCTCTTATGTAAATGGGATAGTGTTTGTAGTACTAACGTTACAGAGTTTTGATGATCAAATAAGATAATGTAAGTCAAGTGATTTGCAAACTTGAAAGCACTGTATAAATGTAAGCTACTATAGTTATTGCTTTTAGAACTGAAATAGACCTTAGAGATTATCTAGGCCAGCTTCATATAGTTAAGTTCTGATAATTCATTTTTTTCATTCATTACATTGAATCTTAACATTTCTTACTAATTTTGTATCATATAGGACATATTATAAAAATATACTATATATATATATACATATATATACACAAATATATAAATATACCAGAGTTGTGATTAAGTATGGCAATAAATTTAATTGTGAGAAGGAGCTACTAAATAGCCCACATAAATCTCTTTATCAGACTAGGTTTAAAAACATGTTATAGTAAATATTTCTACTTTTGTTGATTTCAAGTAAAGATCTTAAAAAATACAGTTTTAGGTGAAATTATGTTTTGGGTAGGGAGGAATTAGGAACACCATTTTAAGTGGATAATTCACCAAATGATCTTTTGTAGTGTTGTTTGGTTATATTGTAATAATAATAATTATAAAATTATGTTGGGTGGGGCAGTACTACATGCTTATATAGAAATCCTTATGAAAATATACTAATATGAATGAAATTAGCTATTGCTAAGTGTCTGATTTTAAAAAACTTACAGCATAGGTTGGGTGGTTTTTATTGCTATATTGATGTACATTCGAATTCTTTATGTAACTAATTAGTTTTTAATATCTTTTAATTTAAAATAAACTTAATACTAAAGTATTTGATAAGAACCTATCAGTATAATTTTTACAAAAATTTAACTTTTTTCTTTTTATTCCTCTAGAGTTGTGTTCATCATATTCAAATATGCAGTAGTATTCATGTTGTGAAGCCAAAATATACATGTCTCTTTGGTTATTCTTCTTTCAAGTTTAGTCATCCACATCGGTTATTGAGAACATCTAGTAGTAAGTATGAACTTTAGCAGGAAACATACAATATATATGAGTGTTTTGTATCACATATGATTATTTTCCCCCTAGCACTTCAGAGTACTTTAAAGAATCGGGGAAGTAATTACATAGAATTTGTCAGAGTAAATAAAATAATTGTTCCACTTTCCCTTTCTCTGTATTTCATTTGGTTCTAATATTGGGGGTTGGTTGTCCTCACATGAACCCGCCACACTCTGACCTTCTTTCACTCTGAGGATCAAACAGAACTGTGAGATGGCTATCTCATATTTACTGTGTAATTGGTAGCAAAGGGAGAATCTGCATCTGAGGGAAGGCACTAGTAGTGAAAGGATGGTAAAATGCCTCTTTAGGCATTTCTGTGTGACCATTCAGCTAGTTCCAAATTCACCTAATTACTGTCATTTATAAAATACTTTTCCATCTTTTCTATAAGAATGCCATGAGAGACTTTATCAAGTACTTTGCTAAAATGTATATGAATTACATTTCTAGTATTCTCTGGTCCCTACTCCTGACTTTCCACACTTCTTTCTCCACTGTTTCCAGTATCTCCTCATCCTGGAGGCTGCCTTCACCACAGTGATCCAATAGCCTTCTCACCCTGGAAGATACCTCTGTAGTCTATAGTCCCTTCCTTTTGTTTGATTGTTTTTCCCAAAATCTCCATTTTTAATCTTTTGTCTGGAGGAGATCTCAAAACCACTATGTCTGGGCTTAGTACAAATTTACATAACAAACTCTCTGGTCAACCCTTAACTGCACGGAGACTGACATCTTATTCCTCCCTAATTGTTTTACTGTCTCACTCTCTGAGTATTTGTTTGACACTTTCTTATCTTTCTTTGATCTTCCCGTGTCATCCTCTCCCCTCTCAGTTGAGGACCATGTCCACTGAGCTTCTAAGGTGATTCTTCTCAGGGCCATGTCTGAATATCTCACCTCTCTTCTCACTGAGTGCCAGGGGCATCCTTTTACTTCCAAGATCTGATATAAAGTTTTCTCAGTCATTTAAATCTCTTCACAACCTGACTTTTCTTCCTTTCCATTCTTACACTTCACTCCACATACTGTCTGATCCAGCTACAATGGCCTATTTGTTGCAGTTTTGACTATAGCATTGCACCTCCTCTTATTGTGCCTTTGAAATGGCTCTTCTCCATGCCTTCTGGTCCCTCACTTCCACCTCATGATTTCCTTGGCTTCCTTCAAGTCTCACCTTCTGGAGGAGATCTTCCCTGGTGCCCCCATTGCTGGTGCCTTTCCCTGTCAGATTGCCTTCCATCTCTTCTGTGACTCCTCCAGTACAGTGTGAGCTCATAGAGGGTAAGGTCTGTTCTTTGCCTTTCTTTGTATCATAGAACTTAGTACATAGTAAGGAAGCATATAGTAAGTGCTTAATGAGTGCTACATGACTGACCATGTAATTCAGTTTTGGTGGTGTTAAGAGAGGAGTGCATCAGTCCTGGTATATTGTGTCCTGTTCACACTATCTCTGGCATATTGTGTTTAGTATTAGGAACCACATTTTAGTATTTCAGTAATAGCTGCTGAGTTTAAAGGATTCCCATGGTCTGCTAAGTAGAGCACACTCATGATTGGTTTGTGTGCATAGGTTTTATTTAAGGATACACTTGGACAGAAGTTAACTGTCTTAAGGTGACCGGCAGTAGCTGCTGTTCTTCATGGTACTCTTTTCCTTCATGGTGATTATTCTGGGGAATGCAACAGTTAGCAGGAATATTCTCCAAACCAATCAGAATTACTATTAGAACTAAGGAACCTGTCTCCTGAGGAGACTCTCCATAAAATGGTTTCTGCCTTAAATAACTCTCCTATTATATAAAGAAGATGTTCTTTGGACTTGACCCATTGCAGATGGTATTTTTTTTGTACAGTTTTCTCCACTCTGAGGACAAATACTGAGCAAGATTCAGGGTTTGAGTGATGTATAGTCTGGGTGGAAGTGCCATATTTCCTGGGCTTCCACAATGGGCTTCCACATATTTCCTGGGCTTCCATGATGAGTTAGAAAGCATGGTATGCTTTTCAGATTGGCATAGTAGGAGGAATAGCTAATATACTGGGTAACAGTGTTGTGGGCAAGGCTTAACTCAGGCCTATATAGTAATTCAGGCTTTGGAGTTAAAATACACTGAGTCACTCATAGAGCATAAAAAATAATTTTAAAAAATACTTAATGAATTGAAACATTAAAAGAATCTAATTCTAAGTTAAAGGGATACAAAATGCTACTCTTATTTGTCCACCTCACCCCTTCCCCCCAGGACTCTTAGGACATTTGTCCCACTTGCTCTCAGAGCTCAAGTGTATTCTCTGTAGTCAGTTCAGACTTGGCTAGATCTTTTTAATATTCAGATAGCAAGGAATCAAACAGCTTCCCTGAGCCTAAAAAGACTGCCAGTATATACTACTAGAACTGCTACCTGATGTGTGAGATGCCAGGAAGGGTTCCTGAGGAGGCAAAGTAAATGAAAGCAAAGGGGCAGGGATGAAAGGGAGAAGGAAGAAAGGACTTTGGATCAAACCAATTGCCTGAATGAGAGGCCTCTCAGCTCCCACATACCTACTTTGACAAAGCCCTGAAGTTGGCACCAGACCAGACAATAATCAAGAAATCTAATAAGAAACTACAGTGAGTGCTGTCTTCCAATCCAACTTGTACAAAAAGCGACCAAAGGCAAGTTTCTTTAGATTCTTGCTATCAGTTTGCACAATTTTCCCGTAGCAAGTTACTCCTCTCTCAAGGCTTTTCATTATCACATTTATTTGACTATATGAAGACTATTAGTTGATTCGTTAAGCTATTAATTTGTTGGAGGGGCCTTACATAGAAACAATACTATGTTATTGGTCAGGACACATGGTTCTAATTGTTGTTTTGTCAACTTTCTATGTATCTTTGAACAAATTATTAAAGCTTTTGACATGTGAAAAAAAATGTAATTCTTTCCCTTTCCAACCTTGTGAGATCTTTTGAAAATATAATCAGAAGTTAGAATTGAAAACATTCTGAAATCATTGAGGAAAAAAGATGTTAATGTATTTATGTATGGAGTATACATTTATGATGGTTTCTTTTCTTTGAAGCTGTAAATGGACAAATCTTTCAGTTTAAACTCTCAGACATTGGGGAAGGGATTACAGAAGTGACAGTTAAAGAATGGTAAGTTGACTACACCTTTTTCTTGAAAAAACTCAATACTTAGAAGATAATCATTTGAATAATCATAAACAGGGTTCATCTTGACATTGTATAATAATGATGAAAACTAACATTTATATATCACTTACTGTATGCCAGGCACTGTGCTAAGCACTTTACAATTATCTCATTTAATCTTCACAACAACCGTGCTGTTTTTAACCCCATTTTACATGTGAGGGAACTGAGGCAAACAGATTATATGACTTTGCTCAGGGTCACAAAGCTAGTAAATGTCCGAGGTCACATTTGAACTCTGGTCTTCCTGACTCCAAGCCTGGTGCTCTGTGCCACAGAGTTGCCATCTGTTATAGAGGAAATAACCTTTTTACCTGTGAATATAAAGAACTAGTTCCAGCAATATGTCGTTCAGTTATTTCAGTCGTGTCCAACACATGACCCCATTTGGGGTTTTCCTGACAGAGATATTGGAGTAGTTTGCCACTTCCTTCTTCAGCTCATTTTACAGATGAGAAACCGAGGAAAACAGGGTTAAGTGACTTGCCCAGGGTCACACAAGTAGATAGTAAGTGTCTGAGGCCAGATTTGAACTCAGAAAGCTGAGTCTTCCTGACTTCAGGCTTGGCACTGTATCCATTGCACTGCCTTGCTGCCCCATCCAGCAATATGCTTGGTGGCACAAAATAGCAATTTGACATAGCTATTTGAAAACTTGCATATTGTATCTGTCCTTTTTTTTTTTACTTTATCAAACATTTTCTTCTCTATATATTCCCATTTACATGCTCTCAATCCCCAGAAGGTAGAAATGAACCCCTGAGAAGTTCAGGGTCCAATAACAGTGTAACTATTTAGGTATGAGAACCTAAGACTTGTACTCAAACCTGATGTTTATAAATTTGATAGTGAAAAAGTTATTAAAGTCTGTGGTTTAGCCTCTGCTGAAATGACAACTACTTTTGTTTTACTTTGTACCTGACAGAGTTTATGTTATAAAATTGTAACTAGTCAGCTTGAAAATTTTATTTAGATGCAAAAATTTCCACTTAACTTAAATGTCATCTTTCCCTCTCTCCAAAACCCTCATATAAAAAAATAAAGTAAAACAAAACCTACTTCTTCATACTCAGCTCACTTGCTGAGGATGCCAAGATATGGAAATAGAAAACATTTGAAAAACTAGATCACTCGCACCCTCCCATGTTACCCTGCTATACTAATTTTTTTAAGTCTAGAAAGGTGAAAACTCAAAATGAGTATAACTAGAGTGTGCAGAATTGGGAAGGGACTGGATAAGGAAGATGAGTTTATTGAACAGATTACAAAATTTTTTAGTAAAGGGCACTCTTTGAAAGTTCATAGACATAAATATAAAAGGAAGTACTACTTTGCGTATATATCTGTGGAAGCCATTTTCTTAAGAGCTCATGGGATTAAAGGCTTCAGAACCTGAAGACAACATGGAGGTTATCAACTCCAACCCATTCATTTTACGCATGAGGAAACAGAAAATACTAGTTTTAAGAAAGATTTAGGTTAATGCATACTTGGTTTTAAGGTCAGTTAGGGTTGTTTGGGATATAGTTGTAGATTTCTTGGGTTGATGTGGAGGACATCCATAGTCTTGTACAAAATAACTGTTCTCTCAGAGATGTAATACTAAGGTAGATAGCTTATCAGTCTGACCTCATATAGCTTATATAGTCTTAGAATGTTTTTGTATTTTAAATTGTTTATGTAATTTTATATTTTTCCTTTTAGGTATGTAAAAGAAGGAGATACTGTGTCTCAGTTTGATAGCATCTGTGAAGTACAAAGTGATAAAGCTTCTGTTACGATCACTAGTCGTTATGATGGTATTGTTAGAAAACTCTACTATGCTGTAGATCAGATTGCCATTGTGGGGAAGCCATTAATAGACATAGAAACAGAAGCTTTAAAAGGTATTGTGAAGTGTGTTTATTCATTTTGCTAACTGTGTAACTGCTGTCTTTTTCAGTTGTCACAAGACCCTCAATTAATTTAATGGTTTTTAAAGATGCTACACAAGTTTGGTTTTTTCAAATATCTTTAAGGTTTTTGGTTGTATTTCACCTAGACAGAAAAAAATAAAACAGGGACTTCTGTTATCTAGTTCATAAATTGATCAGTTAAGTTTCTGGTATGCCATATCACCACTGCTTGGAAAAGCTTGTGCCTATATATTAGTTGGAGGTCAGATATCCAGCAAATTTTTTTTTTTTTTTTATCCAGCAATTTTAAATGTTCATCAGCTGGTGATGACTTTAATAGTCTCTTTCACAATTAAGCAAAAAAAGTGAGAAAACTTATAGGAAAGAGAGGGCATTTCTAGTTGGTAGTGGCTGCTAAGCTCTAGTTCAGTGCTTTATTTAACTCCTGTTCTGCTTAAGGCACCATGGTGTAAGTACTTGTGATGCATAGACCAAAACCAAACAGTCCCTGCCCCAGGAAAATTTTTTTAAGTACCACTGGGAAGATATAACATATATACAAGCAAGTCTCAAAAAGTCTACAGAAAGTAATTTCAGAAAGGACAGAAATAAAGTAAAGAAAAAAGAAGAGACCAGTAAACCAAAATAGAAGCAGTAGTCATGGAGATGGCAAACAGCAGACACTGTAGAAGAGTTAAAGGACAAGAAAAAAAACCAGTGAAGGAAAATGACAATAGCACTGCAGCCTGAGTGAGCTGAGCTGAGCTGAGCGTCCCATCCCTCCAGCTTAGGACTACAGAGATCTCTTTGGGCAGTACTGCAGGGACAGTGTCCATCAACTGGGAGGGAGAGGGCAGTTTGATCCATACTCATTTCAGTAACCTCTTAGGCCACCACTGTATTCAGGCTTCAGGCACATCACATTCAAGGAGTGATAAGCTGAAAATTTTCCAACTAGTGTAGTTCAATGGTAACTAACATTCTGATGATGTGACTGCAAAGAAACCTATGATAGGAATCCCAGGGTTGTAAAAGGCAAAAGCAGGAGGTATAAGAAAATTGTGCTCATGTTGGGAGTGAGAAAAAATGCTTAATAATTGAAAATAAAAATATATTTTTAAAAAGAGCAATTGGGCATTTTTACAAAGCTTAAAAAGTAGAAGCATAGGAGAATTTTGAAGACGGGGTTAGTATGATATTGGTATATTCCATTAAGAACATAACTTAATGCATGCTAGCTACTAAGTGTTAAGGACCGCAGAGACAGGGTCAAAAACAGTTATTTGTCTTTACAGTATTGTCATTCTCTTTGTTCTCCTTACTTCACTCTGAATTGGTTCATATAAATCTTCCCACATTCCTCTTATACCATCATTTTCATCATTTCATACAGCACAGTATTAATTTCATCACATTTATATAGCCACTGATATATGGGCACCCCCTCAGTTTCCAATTCTTTGCTACCACAGAAAGAGCTGTAAGTATTTTATATATCCTTAGTTTGTTTTGTTTAGGATTAATCTCTCCTTTAATCTACCCTCCTTCCAAATCCCCTTTCTCCTTTTCAAGTTTCCCTCCTGTTTCCATGTTGAGTGAAATGTATTTTTCTACCCTGCTCTATGTACGTGTGTTTTTTCTTCTTTTAACCAATGCAGGTGAAATTGATTCCCCCAAGGCTTTCTCTTTGTTAGAATAGACTTCTCTACTTGCACACCCTGATTATATGAGATAATTTCCCCTAACCTTCTCTCTTTTCTCCCTTAGTGTATTACTCTCCCCCTCCTTTTCCATTGTTCTTTTAAGATCATTAAGACTTAACAGAACCACTCCCAGGTCTTCTTTCTAATTAGATTCCCTCTATGAGACCTGATAATAATAAGGTTCAGAAAAAACACCTATCATTTCCATTCCATATTAGAATGTAAGCAATTAGTTTAGTCCCTTATGATTGTTCATTCATGTTTTTCATGCCATCTTTCCCTCTCCCCCTCCCCCCGCCGCCCATACTTCATTGCTTCTTATACTTGTTTCATGCATTGTTTCTTCTGACCCAAGTTTGGTTCTTTTTTTTCCCATTTTTAGTTTGGTTGTCATCAGACTAGATCTGAAGAACTATCAAAACACAATGAGATGAAAACAATTGGACAAAAATTATTTGAGCTTTGCAGGGATAAGATTAATGAGTTTACAATGACATACATTTCAGTATACAAACAGCTTAACTGTCTTATGAAATCTTGCCTTGCTTCTTACTGGAGATAGATATGCATTTGGAAGCTGGCTAATTATTTGGGCATATTGGGAAAGAAAGCAATTTATACTTCAGATATGTTTTAGATCAGATAATAATATACATTAAACCTCCAAAATCCTGTGCAGCAATGTATCGACAATTTCTCTCATTTAGGACAGTGCTGTGAGCAAAGAGAACAAAGAAAGTACTTTATCACATTAATGATTATGTTTTATGAAATAGTTAGCAGGGAAAATACTAATGCTTTTTTAGCTGGTAGGAATCCCCCTATGTCCTTTAGGACTCACATCACCATGAATTCCCTATTAATTTGTGTAGATAGGAAGGGTCCTTGTTAAGGTTCCCAGAAGTGGTTAAGGGCTGGCCAACTGCTAGTTCTTTTAAGCCCTTTCTACATACTTAATAAGTGACTTAGACACCATATTAGAGAAAATTAGACTGTTATTTATGTCAGGTTCTTATAACTTTTCCCCCTGTATATATGTTATTGATGTATATGTTATTGCTTCTTTTTTAAAAATCACTTATACTTCCTTTCAATAGAACCCTAAAATACAGTCAAGCCATAAGTAGCAGAACATTGTCCATGCCTTTAAATGCTTGCCTTATTCTGTACTGATGTAACGCAACTTCTCTGCTAGAGAGGTAGAAGGTAGTATCAGTGCTCTGGAGTCCCATTTGGGCACTGATTGGTCAGAATTCTGAAGTCCTTCAATACTGTTTTCTTTGACATTATCCAAGTCTTCAAGCTCTGGTTCTACTTATTTTGCTCTGTATCAGTTCATATAAGTTGTGTTAAGTTTTTCTGATCTTCTCACTGATCATTTCTTATAACGCAGTATTTCTTTACTTTCATGTTCTACAATGTTCAGCCACTTTCCTTCAAGACCTTAACTAATTCAAACAGTGCTGTATTCTGTAATGGAATCCACTGTGGAGTTATAAAAAGAACATAAACCCTCATGTTAAAAGTCTATATAGTAATAGAAGAAAACCTTTCTGTCATTTAGAGCAGTTCAAAATTGGAATTGACTACCTTGAGAAGTGGTTGGGTTATCCCTCCTTCAAGGTCTTAAATAGAAGCTGAATGTTTACTTGAGTGTGTTATTTTTTGGGGTATTCTTTTGGATATAAGCTGGCCTGGATTCCTTTTGGGTATAGGCTGACTGTTGAACCCCCTTTTAACTTTGAATTAGTGGTACTGTGATTCTTTTAACTGGTAACTTGGTTTTTTTGCAGGATTATTACTGAACTAAAAAGATGTCTAGGTAGTTTTAGTCCTTGTTCTGCTATAAAACTGTGTAATTTTGAGATAATACATCATGTAACCTGTGTGTTAATTTCTTCATCTTTAAAGTGGAAATAATAATTCTGCTCCTGTTTTGCAGGGTAGTTGTGAAAATAAAGTATTTTTGAAGCCTTTTGGAATAACAGTATTACAGATAAAGACCATTTATAATGAATACTGTTACAAAGGAAAGACATGAAGTGAATTCTTTGTCTCATGGGATGTAATCCTTAGTGTTTTGTTGACTTGGTTATAATGAATTATTGAAAAATTAATCCTATACAGCATGTTTTATCTGGTCCTTGTCCATTTAACAGCAACACTGTTAACAAAAGTACCTAATTCAGTGTAATTTGCATTTTAAATAAGAAAAGGAAGAGGGGCTGAGTCTTTTATAATTCTCTGTTCAGCCAGCAAGTAGCAATAAGTCTTTTAACTGACCTATTCCCGAAAGGGAAATCTAACACAACTATTAAAATGTCCATCCTACTCACACTAAGGAGAAAAGTGATATGTACATCAAACCTCCCTCTTTTCTCTACTGAGTTTAAAGATCTTTTTTCATTTACTGTTTGAACATAGAAGGTTGGGTTTTTGCTTGTGTGAGTAAAAATGAAAGAAGGGTGGCTTTTGGCTCAATATTAAGAAAAACTGCATAACAATTCAATCTAAAACTAGAACATGTTGCTATGGTATTTGGTGAATTCCTCATGACTACTTTTCTGGAATCTGTGTTTCTTCTTATTTTAAGATGCCCTCCTTAAGAAAAAACACTCATCCCTATTTCTTTGTCTCAAAGATAAAACTTTCTTGACTTCATCAAACTATACACTGAACTGGGAGTCAAAAGACCTTTCTTTTATTCCTGGTTTTGTCACTAACATTATTCCTCTTTTGCTCAATCACTGATTGACTTAATAGCAGTTTAATACATCATTCACAATATGTTTTAAGCAGTTATGTAGAATACTAGGTGAATATATAGTTACATGTGGCTGTTTATCTTGAGGTTCATATTTTTCCTATAAAATTATGTAGATCTTTTATAGTAAGTATAGGATTATTAGCTAATAATAAACTCAGAATTTAAAAAGTAGAAGGGACCTTAGTGATCATAGAATGCAATTCCCTAAATTTATATGAGAAAACTTGAAGTTACAACCCTAGTCTTTCAGATTTTAATGAGTAACCATAATGCTTGTCTAAATTAAGAAGACAGTATAATTAGTGGAATGAGACCCGTGACTAGAATGTGACACTGGAAGAGGATATATCTTAATCAGAGGACTCAGGAAAGGTAAAAAGAGGACAGAGTAGAAAAAGGTCTGGACTTCAAGTCAGGAGAGACTTCAGTTCAAATCTACTTAGCTGTGTGGTCAGAAGCAAGTCATCTAATGTTTCTGAGTCTGTTTTTCCATCTGTGAAATGTTAGTTATGATATCTATAGTTCTTGCAATATAATTTCCCAGGCGAGACCCCTAGCAACTGTAGGAATCATATTATTAACATTTTTGGTAACAGACACCTTTGGCAATCTGGTAAATTCGATGAAACCTTTCTCAGAATAATGTTTTAAACATATAAAATAAAATACACTGGATTACAAAGGAAATAAGTTATATTGATTATGAAAATATATATTTTTTTTGCTTTCTGGAGGGGGAAGGCAGGGCAATTGGGGTTAAGGGACTTGCCCAAGGTCAGACGGCTAGTAAGTGTGTCAAGTGTCTGAGGTCAGATTTGAGCTCAGATCCTCCTGATTCCAGGGCCAGTGCTCTATTCACTGCGCCAGCTAGGTGCTCCCAAAAATATTTTTAAAATTTCACAGATTTCAGGTTAAGAATTCCTGAGATATAGGAAGTAGCATTTGAGCTAAGCTTTAAAAGGAGCTAAGGAGTTCTACTAGGTAGACTTGAAAGGGGAGTTTCTGCCTGGTATTTGGGCACCCTACTATGGAAGGACACAGAGATGGACAATAGGATATCTTGTATGGGGAACATCAGTCGGACATTTAGGTGGATTATAGAGTGTGTGAAGAAGAAGAACAATACGGTAATCCTAGAAGATGAGCTGGAGCTCGATTGTGAAGAGCTTTACAAGCCAAATGGAAGAGTTTGTATTTTGTGTCACAGGCAAGAGAGAGCCACTGTAGCTTCTTGAGTAGGGCAGTGGTATGCTCAGATACGGTCAGGCTTGTGGGCCTCATTCAGCCAATTATATGTTCTTACTTCTAGTTCCCAGAGATATTATCATCACTCATTAAAAGAGCTCCTTAAGAGCAGGAACTGTCTTGCCTCTTTTTGTATCCCCGGTGCTTAGTACAGTACCTGGCACATAGTAGAAGCTTAATAAATGTTTGATTTTTTAAAAATCTGTCATACAAAGATTATAATTTAAAGTTTGCTTATGTAAGATAAGATAAGGGAGTTGTCCATGTGAGCACTAGAATTCTATGATTCTTTGAATATTACTGACAGTCTTTTTTCCCCTTTGTGGTACATAATTTGTTGATAGAATATTATTCTCATTTTACAGATGGGAAAACACTGAGGCAAAGAATCATTTGAGGTATAAAATCTAAATTTACATTACATCAGTCATAGAAACATATAGAATATATAGAACCTTAATTCCCATTACTTTCATTTAAACAATTTTCCATGTTTTATTCCTTTGTAATGTAGATTTGACTTTTTTGCCATATTACAGATTGCATTCCTGTCTTGATTTTTAAATAGTCAGGAAATTTGATGGAAATGTTACTGTAGTTTTCTACAGTAACTAAAACCTCCTCTCTAAACCTCCTCTCTAAAGTGTTCTGCCTGTGGAAAGGCGCATAATTATTTTACATATACGTATTCAGTCACTATTGTGGTACTTAAAAGCTACATGCACAAGTTTTAAAGAACTCTCAGACCTTTACAAGTTGAAGTCTCATTATAATATATATTATCATAATTATAAGGAAGATATTATAAAGCTCTTTCAACATGGTATGGTATTGATCTTGGAGTCAGACTTGGAATCAAATTCTGACTCAGTGCTTGCCTTGAATCTGACTTCTAGCTACTCATTTAACTTCTCTGAGCAGTTTTCTCATTTGCAAATCACCACATCACAGGGTCATGAGAAAAATATTTTGTAAACCTTATAGTCCTGTATAAATGAGTTGTGACGGTGGTGTTACGTTCCCCATAGAAACTTTCATTAAATTATTTAGTTCTTGACAGTAATGGTACTGTAAAACTCACGTTTTTTTCTGACCTCCTTTATGTAATTTGCAAGCTCAATGTTACCTCATTTATCCAGCATGGATGGGAAATGAAGTACCCACAGAAAAGAATAAGTAACTGTAGTATATGCCCTTCTTATTACCAAATTCTTATTTAGAATAGATGTCTTTATAATTGTGTTGCTTAATAATAGATGGTATGGAACATATTTTAACTTCCTGATGATAAATGTTTTATCATTATGAACATTAATTATTGTATTATATATATAGTATTATTCTATGTTAACTTAGTTTTTCTTTCTTTTCTGTCATTTTATTAAACTGTTGTCTTATGTACAAGTGCAATTGCTCTATCCCTTCTCTTCTAATTTGTTGCTTTTAATCTGAACCAAGATAAATAAGTTTGATAAAAAAAATTGAAAGAAGAGTAAATGTTTTTACAGATGTTTCAGATTAAATGCCCTTTTGGGGGGACAAGGAGGAGAAGGAGGAGGAAAGAGTCCTTAATTCCAGGTTCATAGCTGTGTTCTAGAAGGTTAATGCTGACAGTTAGCTAATTGTGTTCTGGAGACTAAGAGGAGTCAGCTGTTGCTAAACTTTTAAAAATGTGATTCCATTTTGAAATTCTAGCTTGGATATTAGACCCTTGAGATACCTGATGCAAAGATCTTTCCCTATTAGTGTTTTGCTGTATTGTCCTGGCTGCATTCTTTCTATGCAACAACTTCTCTATTTGATGTAATCAAAACTGTGTATTTTAACTTTTGTGTTTGTACTATCACTCATTTTGTTAGGAATGCTTCCCCTAGCCATAGCTAACTTTTTAATGATGTGCCTTTTTTATCCAGGTCACATTGTGATTTGGATTTTCACCTCTCTCTCCCTTTGGGGACATGTCTGTCAGATTATACTCTAAAATTTGCCTTTGGTGAGGGGGCAGAGCAATAAGAAGAAATGAGGTGGGATACTCTCCACAGACTCCCAAATAGATCTAGAAAATATGTCAAACTGAATCCAGAAAGAGTCATTGTGAGTCATTTGTCTAGCTCAGATCAGTGCAGGGAGACAGAGAGGTAGCTCTATAGATATTGGGGATGGGGTGAAGGCAGGAGCAATCTTTGCAGAACACTCCTGGGAAGAGGCTATGAACCAGTACAAAAGGAGGTTCCAGACTTCCTCAGAGTACCCTGAGCCACCCTGGGGCACCACGATGGTAACAGGTGCCAACTGGCAGGTTACCCACAATTCAATTCTGAATCATAGATCCAGGGCAGAATGATAAGGGAAACTGAGCACAGGGGTAGTATTTCTGAGTAGGGACACCTTGGGCAGCATAAAGAAGGAAGTTAAGCCAATGGTTTGGTTCAGCTCCTAAGCTCAGAGCAGGATCTCACTTTCAGCATCTAGCCCAACTTCTTGTTGTTGTTGTTGCTGTTTGTCCTTTGTTCTTGAAAAGGACCATGACATTGGGAAGGTGAAGTCATGACTTGCAAGTGAATTGGATTTAAGTGAGGCAGGACTGTGCAAAGTTACCTCATTCTCCTCCTGAGCCATCTGGCTCCTATGGCAGGATAAAGATCAGAATTACAGGAGATGACCCCTGATGCAGTTGAAAACCTTGGCCTTTTTAAGTTAAGGGCTTTTCAAGGTCTTAGGTTGTCTGAGGCAACACCCATTCAGTGATTAAGGCTAGGTATGAAACAAGGCCACAAAGTGGCATCTTTTACCTGGTAAAAAAAAAAAAAATCAATCTGGGAAGGGAAGACCTTCAGGGTTTCTGTCCAGAATAGAAACAATTGATATTACATTCACTCTGAGCCTGGCATCAGAATCCAAAGAGTGATCAAGGTTGGCTTGGGCTGAGACTTATTGTTGGCCAGTCAGTGAGAGTCAGGGTGATTTAGGTTTAAGGCATAATCCTTAAAAAAGAAATCTAGTCTGTAAATCCCAAGATATCTTGCAGGGTTTCATCAGTCAAAATTTATATTCCTTTGGGCAGAACACCTGCAGGTAAGGGTATGATTCCCTGTGTGGACAAAGGGAGAGAAAGGAAGGAAAAAGGAAAGCAAAGAAGGAAGGAGCTGTGTTACCCAACTAGAACTGGCCGGTTGTTGGGTCCCCAGTGGGGCAGCTACTACTACTCACAGCTTGTTTTTTGTCCTTTGTTCTTGAAAAGGACTATTACATTGGGAAGGTAATGTTATGACTTTCAAGTGAATTGGATTTAAGTGACGCAGAGCTGTGCAAAGTCACCAGCCTCATTTTCTCCTCCTGAGCCATCTGGATCCAAGGGCAGGATATAGGTCAGGACTACTAGAGATGGCCCCAATGTAGTGGGAGATTTTGGCCTTTTTAAGCTAAAGTCCTTTCCAGGTCTCAGTTTGTCTGAGGTAACACCCATTTAGTGATTAACGCTAGGTAAGAAATGAGGCAAAAGATGACTTCTTTTACTTCTTCAAAAAAAAACAAACCCAACTCTGAGAGGGGAAGACCCTCAGGGTTTCTTGTTAAGCCTGTAGAGGAGTAACCAAGGGAGGAATCCTGGTTGTTGTCCTTCAGTCTTGAAGAGGACCAAAATGACACCACTATATTAGAGTCAAGTTACAGTGTCTAACTGACTGATCAGACCAGTATGAGCTTGGAATGCTCTACCACAGGTTGGGCATAAGTCCATGTGAACATTTGTAGGAGCGGATTTTCTAAATTTGTGTATCTCAAGTTTTTTTTGAGCTACTTCAGTTGTTTGCTCATAAAGCACAATGTCTTCTTTAATGTGGGTATACCATGCTGGGCAGTCTTTTGCCAGTGTCTCCCATGTTATGCAGTCACTTCCAGAGTTCTTCAGAGAGTGTCCTTGTATTGCTTCTTGTGACCACTATGTGAGCACTTTCCTTGTGTGAGTTCTCCATAAAATAGTCTTTTAGGCAAGCATACATTTGGCATTCAAACAACATGGCCAGTCCATTGGAATTGTACTCTCTGCAGTAGAGTTTGAATGCTTGGTGCTTTAGTTTGAGATCTGGTACCTTATCTTGCCAGGTGATCTTTAGAATCTTCCTTAGGCAATTGAAATAGAATTGATTTAGTTTCCTGGCATGCCTATGGTATGTTCTCCAGATTACACAGGCATACAACAATGAGATCAGCACAATGAAGTGGCAGACCTCCTCTAGACCACAGGGGAGTCTACAGTTCTTCTACTCTAACCAGCAGAGCTTTCCACATGGCTAATAGGTACAGAGTCCAGGAGTAGTCTGCTTTTTCACAGATCCAGACCCAGGTCAGAAACTTGCATAGTTCAGACTAGGGGCAGCTTGGATCACTTTGGGACCACTTTTTGGGAAAACTTGCAGACCCCCAGCCTGTCCCATAGGTTCTGGAATAACAACACTCATTAACCCAGGAAGACAGCAAAAAGACCTATATCTTCCCTCCAGAAGTGTAGCAGAGCCCAGCACTAATACCAATTGTAAAGTCAAGAAGTAGACTGAAAGATTGGATAAACAAAAAAGAACACTACCATAATGATTTATTAATGTTGACAGAAGCTCAGGATACAAAGAAGAAGAGAAATACTCTAAAACATCTACAAAACATGCCTTGAAGGAAAACATTCAAATATGGGGAGATGACATATTTCCCCTCTGAACCCTATCTCATCAGGTTCACAAAGAGTGTCCAATTAGACAAGGCTAGGAGTGGTTATCATATCTTAATGATTGTAAGAAAGGAATGGAAAGGGAGGGGAAGAGGAAATACTCAAGAGGGAGGGAAAGGAAGGTTAGGGAAAATAATCTTACATAATTAAGATACACAGGGATATATCTATACAAAGGAGAAGGAGGTAGTTGAACAGTTGACACTTGAACGTCACTCTCATCTGAACTGGTCCAGAGAAGAAAGAACACACACACACACACACACACACACACACACACACGTACATCCAGAAATACATTTCACTTAATTAGTAGGAGAACAAATTAAGGGAGGGATAAGTCCTAAGCAAACGAAGCTCTAAAGATGTACAAAAATATTTACAGTTCATTTTGAGGTGTCAGAATGGGAATCTGAAGAGGTACCCATGAGTTGGAGAAATGGATGAACAAGTAATGGTATATAAATTTGATAAATACTATTTTGATTAACATCAGCATCATGAACAACCAGGATTCTAGAATACTGATTATGAAATGTGGCTGCCCCCTTCCTCATGGAGAGATAAAGGACTGAGAATACAGAATGAGACAAAATTATTTTGGACGTGGGCAATGAGAAAATTTATTTTGTTGACTACACACACATACACACACATATGTGTATATATATATATGTATGCGTGTATATGTGTGTGTATATATATATATATATATATATATATATATACATGTGTATGTGTGTGTATATATATATATCTGAATTTTTTCTTATGTTCTCAATTGAGGATGGGGAGTTAGGAGGGCAAGAAGGTGAATCTTAGCTGATTAAAGCAAATAAAATACCTAAAGAAATTTTTAAAGAAAACATCTTTAGTAGGAAGTATGACTACTGCTTTGATAGTTTTTCACTTTTTATGAAAATATATTTAAGCCATTCTAAAATATTAAGTTCTACATTTAAAATCAACCCATAAGAAAGAGAATTCCATGTAATGGAATTCTAGAATCATTCTTAATTCATAAGGTTTTACACCAAGATCAGATGTGATATATCTGATAACTACAAATGCATATATAACATGAGTGCATTTTTCCCTCCAGCTGGTAATGTCCCTCCAAATTACTTTGGTTTTGTTGTGTGTGTGTGTATACACATACAAAAACATATATATACATACACACACACATATATATATACACATATACATTATCTGTGTACTTATATATGCACGTTATTTTTCCCAATAAAACGTAATCTTTGTCTTTGTCTCCTCAGTGCCTTGCACATAGGAGGCATTTTAAAATTGCTTCCTATGGTTGGTTGATTGATATAACTAAGTATACCTCTTAATTGCATCCTGAACTATTTCAAAAGTCAGTAGGAAAAAAGATAAATATGTCAAAGTGATAGTGTTGAAAAGCGGGAAGTAGCAAAATATTTTTAAATATAAGTATGTATAATGACTAGAAAAAAGATGTGGTGTAGGGGGGAAAGTACTGGGTTTGGAATCAGGAGAAATTCAGGTTAGTTTAGCCCAGATGTGGGGAACCTGCAACCTTGAGGTCACATATGGCCTCTAGGGCCTTAACTGCGTTTTTTTGATTGAGTCAAAGTTTTACAGAATAAATACTTTTATTAAGGGGATTTGTTCTGTAAAGTTTGGATTCAGTCAGAGGGTCCCACTTGATGACCTAGAGGGCTACATGTGGCCTTGAGGCTGCAGGTTCCCCACCCCTGGTTTAGCCTAAAATGTCAAGTAAGTCAGGTCTGAAATTACTGAGGTGTGACTGTGGCCAAGTCACTTCTCTCAGCATTAGTTTTCTAATCTGTAGAGCAAGGATAATGCCTAATTCACTAGATTGTTTTAAGAATCCAATTGAAAATCCTTTCTAAACCTTTAAAGCGCTATATAAAACAGCTATTATTATTGCTGAAGATCACATTGACAATAAATAGTAATTTCCTTGAAATAGAAGTCTGTCCTATGGCATCCATTGATGTCATATGATTGCTAATCAAGGAATACCATATCCTTTGGTGAATTAAAGTTTAAGGTCACCAAAAAGACAATGAAGAGCCTTTATAAAAACATAGCATCTGTTATGAAAACTCAGAATGACTGAGGTTGGCAAAAAAATTGAATATGATAAAAAAGGGATTTTTAAGTTATATTGAGGAAAAGAAAAGATTAAACCACTGCGCAGATTGGGTAAAAAAAAAAAAACATTACAGAGGAGGCAGAGCTTCTCAACTCTCATTTTCCTTCTTTTTTTTCTGCTCAAGCTTAGACAGAACAAGAGACAGAACAAAACTGGTTAATAAAGGTTAGTACTTAAGATCAGTAAGTAGATAGTCAGTGAGCACCTAACTGCCCTTAAGCAGTTCAAGACGGGGGAAGATCTGGAGGCATTTAGTGGACTTCAAGCTAAGTAAGAATCACCACTGTGCTATTATTATAGACCAAAAAAAAAATTCAGTTTCTGGTGACATTAAGACTTGAGTCATGAAACTACAGAGGCAATAATAGTTCTGCTGTATTTTGCCTTGGTGAGACCATATCTAGAATATCTTGTTCTATTCTGTGTATTTTAGGAAGGACAATGGAAAACTGAAATGTATTCGGGTGAGAGTAACCAGCATGATGAGGAACCTTGAATCCATGCAGTATGAAAATTAGTTGGGAGTGCTAGGGATAGTTAGCTTGGAGGAGAGAATTCTCAAGGTGATGTGACATCCCCTTCAGGCATTTCAAGGGCTATCATTTTTTTTTTTTTATTTGTTCATTTACTTTTTATTTACAAGATTCAGTTCCACAATCACTTGAGTTTCAGATTTTCTCCCCTCCCTTCCCCCCCCCCCCATGGTGGCGTGCAATCGTGT
>CM053586.1:56180987-56246838 GCA_028646515.1 Pseudochirops corinnae
CTTTCCCAATTTCCCACCTCCCTCTTAATCTTGGTTACATTGGCTTTGTTTGTGCAGAAACTTTTCAATTTAATGTACTCAAGGTTATCTAGTTTGCATTTTGTAATGCTCTCCAATTCTTCTTTGGTCATAAAGTCCTTCCTCTTAAGGGCTATCATTTTTAAGAGGTTAACAGACTTGTTCTGCTTGACCCCAGAAGACAGAACTAGGAGCATTAGGTTGGAGTTGCATAGAGGTAGATTCAGTTTGAAGTAAGGAAAAACTTCCTACCCATTAGAAATAACCACAGGTAGAATGGGTTGACTCAGTAGATAGTTTGTGCTTCCTCAGTAGAGGTCTTCACACCAAGCCTGGATGACCACTTGTTGGGTATGTTGTAGAAGACATTTTCAGAGTCTTATTTCTATATGTCTAATCACATCATTCGTAGTCCTATTTCATATTATGTTTAGTTTTAGAGTTAGAAAAATATATCGGAAAAGGCTTTATTGCAACATGCATTATCAATTGATGGAAGATAAATTGTTTTTCTCTTTTGACTTGTAGATGATACTTTAATTTTACAGAAATACATACATAAATTTTCCTTTATCTGGTAATAGGCACCATCAAAATTCCTTACCAGCACTATGAAGTATTTCCTTTTAGAATGTTAGTACTGTATGCTTAATTTCTGATAGGTAGTAATATGTTTTGCTGTTATCAAATACCCAGTCTTACATTCATGTATATTTTTATTTTTATAGAAAAAAATACGAATTTGTATTTAAGATCTTACAGAAACTAAAATTGGTTTTCATTTAATATTTTTAATTGGTGCAGTCTTCTTCTGCCTTATTTCCAGATTCAGAAGAAGATGTTGTTGAAACACCTGCAGTGTTTCATGATGAACATACCCATCAGGAAATAAAGGGCCACAAAACGCTAGCAACTCCTGCAGTTCGTCGCCTTGCCATGGAAAACAATGTAGGTTCTCCAACTAATTTTTCTGTATGTCTTCCTACTTTTTAAAAAGGTGGTGTATTTCTATTATTTATTTCAGGGAGAAGTTTGAGGTCCTACAAGGCACTGAACAATTTTCCAAGAGCAGTCCAGACCACTTTTATTGCTTACTCAGTTTGGGAGGGCCCATTTAATTGTTCATCTGTAACATCTATCTAAGGTCTATGTGTTAATGGACCTGTTTGTCAGTGTGTCATTGGGCTTTTTATCCAACTATATATATGGTAGTTTAGGCAACAGGAATTTTTCATCCACCTGATTTTTCCTATGTGGATTCTCAGGTCAAATTCTTTTCAAAGTTGGAAAAAGCCTTAGAGACTCCATTTTAATATCCAACCTATAACTGAAAAAGAATCCCCTTTATAATGTAACCAGTTGGCATAGTTGTCTGTATGTTTTCTCCCATTAGAATGTGAGCTCCTTGAGGGCAAACTATGTTTTTTTTTTTTCTTTTCTTTATATCTTCAGCACTTAGCACAGTGCCTGGTACATAGTAAGAGCTTAATTAATAAATGCTTGTTGATTGACTGTCTGACCATCCAGCTTTTGTGTGAAGGCCTCTGTTGAGGGGATCACCACTTATTTTTTCAAATAGTCCATTCCACTTTGAGTTGGCATCTACCCACTGTCGTCCCCTGGGGTTAGATAGAACATTTCTACTCTCTCTTTCATTTGACAGATTTAGCTATTTGAATACTACTTTCATGGTCCTTCCAAGCTTATTAATTTCCTTACTTTATAAAATGTGGTGCTCAGAGCTGAACATGACTAATGGAGTTTGTAGCCCATTAAGACCCCTTTTTCATCTTTTTCAGATGAACTTGTGTAGCCATATCTCTCTCATCTTGTACTTGTGAAGTTGAATTTTTTTAAAACAGATTCAGCCCCTGTGCTGATCTGTTGGGATAGTTTTAGATCTCCAATTTGTTATTCAGTGTATGAATTTCTTTAGGAGGCTTTACAATATTCAGGGACTTGTTGTAAACCACATAGTGTCATCTGCAAAGAGGAACCTAAAGTGGATTTCATGAAGTGTCGGGAATACTTCTGCCACTTGACCACTCTACTAGACATCTTCCATGGTAATGATAAACACCTTTGGTGAGCAAAAGCCTTCCTATTTTATGCCTAGCTTGATATTAATGATTAGGGTCATTAGAATTATTTCTCTTTCATTTTTCATAAAATTTTGAAAGTTGGAACAGAAACACTCCAGTTTAATTGTCTTTTTGTACTCCTGAATGTGAATAGGTATTCCCCATTCCTCATTAGTTCCTCTAGTGTTTTTCAATATTCAGCTTTTGGTAATGGAAACTTATTTTCTTTTCTTATATCACCTCGTATCCATAAATCAGTAAAGTACATTGCACACTTAGTGTCATGGAATATCATACTCTCCAGAGAAGCAAAATTTCAGGTGATCCAAAAGCCAGTGGAAAGATACGCAATGATAATATATAGGCTGTAGCATATTGCCAAGGAAGAATAGAACTCTAGAAGTCATATAAGGTATTATCAAAAAGCTATATGACTAGAAAATGTGCTGGGAATTTATGAAGTGGGAGGGAGGGATAACTCATGTGCTTTATTGATGCCCGAGGAAGGTCAGGAGAATGATAGGTAGAACATCTCTAGAGGATTTTGGGGGAAACAAGTACAAGAATTGCATAGACTAAGAAAGCACTGATGGCGCTTACTGTTGGAGGTACTACCTACATGAAAAAGATCACTGAAGTAAAGTATCAATCACTGATCATTGAAGTATCAAAATACTCTTATGAGATTTATTGAAATAGTATTTATTAAGATCTATAGATCAGCATAATAGAATGATAGGTGGGGAGATGGCAAAAATATAACAAAAGAATTAATTTTTTCCTGAAAAAAATAGTGGGAAATGAAGAATGCTAACAGCATACATGAATATAATTCCTTATAGTTTAGAGACAGTAAATTCGTTGTTTCAAAAGAATAATAGTGGTCTCATTATTTCTGATTTATGGTTATTTAGTTAGTAAGTTTTTTAAATTTCAAAATTATTGCCTGCAGAAATGGGTTGCAGTATTTGAACTTAATTTATCTTACCACACATAAGTAGAGGACGGACGATACCACAGCTAATCTACTGTTTGTTGAAGTAGTAAATGATTAGAAATTATCTACCTAGTAGTAATCTCATAGTTCCAAATATTGGTACTTGATTTTGTTTTTTTTTAAGTGAAGGTAAATCATGAGCATTTAAACATAGCTTTTAAAATTATTTGTTTAAGTTCACAGAAAACAATTTACATAAATCCAAATATCCTGTAGGGCTATGAGTCATGAAGTAACTATAGTTTCTTAGGAATTAAAGTTGCAGGTAACCCAAAGTCTCAAACAAAATAACATATGTAGAAATGCTTTGCAGACTTTAAAATGCTATGTAAGTGTCAGTCATTATTAGTATTATTGAGGTCCCCATGTGAGCTTCAGTGCATCACCAGCAGTGAAGCCCAAGAGATATATTACTGGAGTAAGTGAGGTGTCTGTACAGTAAGAAGGTGCAATGGAACAATAGTCTCTTTGCTCCATTGGTGTTAGCAGATTTAAAGGAATGCCCCAAGGATGTTAAATGGTTACTTTGTAGAAAATTTACAGGAGAACATAGACAAACATGTTACAGGATAACATGCACAGGATGAAAAGGTGATTGTTATCTTCACTCTTGGAGGTAGTACTCACGTTGATGGAATCATAGATTCATCTAGTTTGTAATAGGATGAATACAATTTTTGTCTTTCAAGGATAACTTAGTCCTTTGAAAAACATTTCAGATGAGGGGGGGACAGAGCCAAGATGACAGAGAAAAGGCAGGGACTCTTCCTGAGTTTTCCCAAATTCCTCTCCAAACAACTTTAAATAATGCCTCAAAATGAATTCTGGATCAGTAGAACCACAAAAGGACAGGGTGAAATAATTTTCTAGGCCAAGACAACTTAGAAGTTCAGCAGGAAAGGTCTTTGCACTAGGGTGAAAGTAGAGCACAATCTAGTACAGGCCGCACCCCAGCAAACCAACAACAGGCTGTGAGGGTGCCTGAATCAGCTGCAGAGGCAGAGGGCTCCAGGGCTTTCAGCCTATAGATAGAAAGAAGGTCAGATAACAGGTCAGAAGGAGGCTACAGGGGTCCCTTTTCTGACACTGAGTCAGACTCTTTTGTGTGGCTCCTATGTAGATCTAGGTCCCTGTCCTAAGTTGTCATCCCAGGATGAAGAAGCGCAATAGCACACTAGAGTTTGAAGTTGCAAGGGAGCAGGGACTTTGGTTACAGGTCCAGGGTGGAAAAGAGTGCTTGTGGGTCACTCACAAATTAGAGCACTAGGAGAACAGTAAACATGCTTCTCCTTAGATCATGCCTACTTGGAAGAACTGCAGATGTAGAGACACACCAGAACTAGTTCTGAAAACAGTTACACAAAAAACCTGAAGCTTGGGACAGTGCTGTCTCCACTCCAAGAGCAGAGCCCAACTTCATCATAAAATTAATAGTCAAGAAAAAGGCTTAAAAAATGAGCAAGCAGCAAAAAAGAGTAAGACCATAGAAAGTTACTTATGGTGACAGGGAAGCTCAAAACACAAACTTGAGAATAAAGTCAAAACTGCTATGTCCAAAGCCTAAGAATTTCTGGAAGAGCTCAAAAAGGATTTTAAAAATCAGATAAGAGAGGTAGAGGAAGAATTGGGCAAAGAAATAGTGAGAGTATTGCAAGAAAATCATGAAAAAAGAGTCAAGAGCTTGGTAAAGTAGAATTGGCAAAATGTAAAAGGAAGTACAAAATTCACTGAAGAAAATAATTCCTGGGATGGCTAGGTGGTGCAGTGAAGAGAGCACCAACTCTGGAGTCAGGAGGACCTGAGTTCAAATACGGCCTCAGACACCTAACACTTACTAGTTGTGTGACCTTGGGCAAGTCACTTAACCCCAATTGCCCGGCCTTCCCCCCTCCAAAAAGAAAAAAAAATTAAAAAATAATATAATTCCTTAAAAATTAAAATTGGACAAAATCTCTCTCCTTGTAGTTTAAGATTACAGAATCTCAGTGTTGGAAATCCAAACTGAACCTGAAAATCCCTTCCTTAACATCCTCAACAAGTCATCATCTAGTCTCTACTTAAAGACCTTTAATCCTTTCTGAGACAACCCATTCTACCTTGGGACGTTTTTAATTTTGAAGAAGGAAAACATATATGATGTAAAGTGAAACAAACAGAACCAAGAGAACATTTGTACACAATAACAAAAATATTATAACTATAATCAACTGTGAAAGATTTAACCACTCTGATCAATACAATGATTCATGATAATTCCAAAAGACTCATGATGAAAAATGCTGTCCACCTCCAGAAAGAGAACTGAAGACCTCTGAGTACAAATTGAAGCATTTTTTTCTTATTTTCTCTATTTTTCTTGCTTTTTTTGCACCATGGCTAATACAGTATTATGTTTTGCATGATTTCACATGTATAATGAGTATCATATTGCTTGTCTTCTCAAGACAAGGGTAGAAGAGGGGCTGGAGGAAAGGAGAGAATTTGGAATTCAAAATGAAAAAAATGTTTTAAAAAAGTTTTTTCTTTTATCAAGTTGAAATTTGGCTGTCTGCAGCTTCCACCTGTTCATTGATTCTAATTCTCCCAGGAGCCAAGTAGAATATAAGTCTTAGTCCACTTTAATTTGGTACCTTTTTAAATACTTGATGACAACTTTCATGTTCCCCGAAGCTTTTTCTCTTCCATGCTTAAGTATCCCTACTTCCTTCAACCAGTCCTCCTATGGCATGGTCCCTAAGATTTTCACCATCTGGATTACCCTCTGGATGGGTTGCTTGGAAAGGAAATTTAGCAGTTTCCTTCCTAAAATGTGGCATGCAGTACTAAGTACAATATTCATGATGTGTCTGAACAAGGTAGAGTATCTGTAACTTCTACCCATTAGTCCTAGTTCTTCCTTCTGGAGCCAAGTAGAATAAGTCTTAGCCCTCTTCTACAAGATAGCTCTTGAAAACCTTTAAATTGTCATTGCCTATCTCTTTCCCCAGTCTAAACATCTCCAATTGAGTCAACCAATCCTTAACCCAGTAATTAAGGTATTCAGGTGCCAAATGTGCTTCTAATACAATTTTTTGATAATTTATATACTTTTCTAGCAAAAAAAAATGAGAAGGTATTTCAGAGCTTTGCTATGGTGGTTCTTTTCATTGTTATACTTTTATTTAACCAACAAATTGTTTAAAATTTGTTGGTATTTAACAAACAAATATTTTCAAATTTTAATTTTCATTTATTTTTGTTACCTTTTTTTCTTTAACATAAGTACAATAATAGTTATGCCAATCTAAGAATGGCTGAAGCTTAAATCACTTGAGTGTACCTCTAGCAATTTTGGTTTATAATTTAGTTAGTACATAGACAAACTAAAACAGTGAAAAAGTAGTATCTTCTTAATGAGAAATACTGAAGTTTAAATATAATTTTAATTCTAGAGCTTTTTTGACATAATGGAGATATTAATGTTTAGCTTTGTTCTGTTTCAAATGGATTTATTAACTGAAATAAATCTTATTTTTGTTAAAATTTTTTTTTCAGATAAAACTGTGTGAAGTTGTTGGAACAGGAAGAGATGGTAGAATCCTTAAAGAAGATATTCTCAGTTATTTGGCAAAGCAGACAGGAGCTATTTTACCTCCATCACCAAAGTCTGAAATCATACCACCTTTAATAAAATCTGAAACAATTCAGTCTATTCCTGTACCAGTGTTAAAGCCTAAAGCATTTACAGGCAAAGATAGGACAGAGCCCATAACAGGTAAAGTCACTAATATAATGTATTGGTAAAACAATTTTTGGGCAGATTTCTTTAAAAGGTCTGGTCAAATATGACATTGGCAAATTTATAGTGAATTGTTGAGGAATTCTCTCAACCAAGAGGAATAGAACCTTGTGGGAGATGTGTATCATCATAACTCTGGGTCATGGATAGGAGGCCAAAGTTAAGGTAAAAAATTTATTCGTATGCTAAGGAAGACTGCTTTCACCGAGTTAGCTTCAGCTGTCTAGGGTACAGATGTGATTTTTATAACCTTTCAGGCCATCTTATCTAAGGAATAGGTAAGTTAAGCATTACACAGGAAAGGGGGAGGCAGAGAGAGAGAGAGAGACAGAGAGAGAGGGAGAGAGGGATAAGCTCAATCAGAAAAGGGGAGTTTTTGGTATGCAACTGGCAAGATTTATATCCCCGTTCAAGAGCAGTAGACTAGGGGTTACGTAACCAAATATTTTTACAATTGTGAAAGACGTCCTTTCTGTGGAAGTGTCTCTGCTTAAGACAGCAGTCTCTTAAAACAAAAAGAGCAAGTAGTTCTTACAGCAGTAGATGAAACTATCTGCTTTGCTGTGTCCTTTCATAGTTTGTTATATTTTGTTTCTCCTTCAACAAGGTTTTGGGACTTTCTATTACTAGACTACCAGGTGGTTATAGGATTAGTTTATCAAGAGGCTGCCAAATAATTGCGATTTTTATTTTTATCCAAGTTTCATCTAAGCATTAATTAAACAAGTAAATGTTTGATCACTTCTAAATCCAGTAATACTGGAGCAAGTTTACTTAAAATATAATCTCTATTATTTATGGTTTTATTTGAAGACATACAAGGTTTCAGCTTTTCCTTTTGAGTTCAAGTTTTCAGAATGCAAGCATGTTCTGGTTTATTTACAGACTCATACAAAACGTTTGGGGACTATTTGCGACATTGTAAATAACAGTCATTATATGACAGTTAAAAGTAAAAAGAGACTTACCTATTTAAATTCACATCTTGAGCTATTGAATATTGACAATGCCAAGTACCTTTGGATAAGTTTCCCTTAGTTGTCCAAAATCAGTGGATTCTAAGTTTTGTAAGGTAGATAGCTGTCTTAAGTGGGGAAAAAAATTACTTTTGAAATTAAAGATTATAAAAATGCAGTGTTTCAATAAAGTAAATTTCTGATAAATGGTTATTTAATTTTTGCCAGGCTTTGAGAAAGCTATGGTCAAGAGCATGACTATGGCCTTAAAGATTCCTCATTTTGGTTATTGTGATGATGTTGACCTTACTCAACTGGTTAAGCTACGAGAAGAATTAAAACCTATAGCTTTGGCCCGTGGAATTCAACTCTCCTTTATGCCTTTCTTCTTAAAGGTGAGAATTCATTCATATTAGAGGCATCAAATATAGAGCATTTGAAATTCAGTTTATCATAAATATAGTACATTGAATGTGAATTCCCAATCAAATACTACTTTTATTCAAATGTACTATTTAGAATTTCTCGTGAATTCCCCTTTTCCCTTGTTTCCTAAGAATTCTTAACCTAAGTATCTCCTTACTATCTTTTATCTAACTGTCCTTTCTAAGTTAAGTATAGTGTTGTCTTTTGTGAGATGTCTCGTCTGTATTGACAGGATCATATAATCTTAGATTTATTCAATTCATTTCATTAAATATTAGCTAAATATGTACTATATATAAGCTATTTTGCAGGGGATATAAAGTATAAAACAAAAATGTGCTTAACAGATTTTATTTCTAATAGTCATAATGGTTTTATCTTTAGGAACTTATGTACTCCTAGGGTGCTATGCCATGTGTATCCGTAAAGACACAGTATATGCAAAGCAATAGAAGGTAATGTCAAGAGGGCAGAGCATACTAATAATGAGGACAGGTGCCAAGAAAAGGCTTAGGTGGAAGGCATTACCTGGGGACAAACTAAGGGTACTTTGTTAGGGAAAGGAAGAAGAAGAGCATTCCAGATAATTGGGTAGGGTGAGGGTGGAGAGGTTGACGTACACTTATGCAAAGGCCTGAGGATGAGAAGTAAAATGTATAGGCAATAGTTAGTCCAGACTTTCTTGAATAAAGAGTGTGGGGAGGAGACTCATGTGAGTTCAGACTGGATGGATTGGTGGGCCTCAGATTGTGGAGGACTTTTTATGCCTGGCTGAGAAGTCAAGATTTTATCTTTGAAGCAGTGGGGTGCCATTGAAGATTTCTTGAATGGGATGTGTGGGAGGAGCAAGGGGAGAGTAATTATGGTCACATCTGTGTTTTAGGAATACCATTTTGGCAACAGCATGAAAGATTGAAGAGGGGAGACACTAAAAGTATGCAGAGCATTATGGGAAGTTATTAGAATAATCCATGGAAGAGGTCATGATGGCCTGACCTAGAGTAGCAGCTATGTTAGTAGAGGCAAGGGAACAGACTGATATCATATGTATAGAATTTCGCAAAACGCTGTATAAAGTTGTTTGTAAATGCTAGCTATTCTTTTTAGATGTGAAAGGTGTTACAGAGCCAGTATCAATAAGACATAGCTGACTGGATATAAGAGTTAAAAGGAAAGACAGAGTTAAAGATGATTCCAGGGTTATGAGCCTAGATAACTAGAAGAACAGCGGTACCATCAGTAGAAATTTGAAAGGGAAATTTTTGAGGTGAAAATATAATGCCATTTTGGACATGTTGGATTTGAGGTGCCAGTGGGACATCCAGGTGGCACTGTCCAAGTATTTGGTAATTGGAGACTGAAGTTCAGGAGAGAGATTACTGCCGCTTTTACTGATTTGCAGATCATCTACATAGAAGTAAACACTGAAACCAGGGGAGCCCCCGTAACGTTAGAGTCAGGTGGAGTCTTAGAGATTGTCTGATCCAACCCCTCTTCTCTTACAAATGAGAACGCTGAAGGCCAGAAAGGTTAACTGATCTGCCCTTGGTCACACCGCGACTGGTAGAATCAGTCTAAAAACCAAGGTTAGCAGTGGGAGCAGCATGGTGACAGAGAGAGGGCTGCAGGTGAAGGCAGGACACTGAGTCTGACTCCTGCCTCAGACACTCACCGTGTAACCCTGGGCAAGTCATTGGATTTCTCAGCCTCAGTTTCCTCATACATAAAGAGAGGATGATAATAGCACCTGCCGCATAGAGTAGTTGTGGGGATCAAGTCACTTCACTAACCATAAAGTGCTATATAAATACTGGCTTTTACCATAGTGTTTCCATTATACAATGCTTATTCTGGTAAGCCTTTGAGTTAAAATAATGTGGCTCAGCATTCATTGTTTGCATTTCAAATACTGATTCAGTGAAATTTAATTTAGCTAATTAAACTAGATTTAATTAAATTTATTTTAGATTAGTCTTAGTTTCCCTTATTACCTCTTAGAGGAAGACACTGAAGATAATGAAGTTGGAAAACAGAGAGGAAGAAGGAAAGGAAATAGGGACTTCTCAAGGTTGGAAATGAACTTCTCGTGCCTTTTGTTCACTTTGAGTGTGTGCAGCTAAGTAAATTATCACCTTTTATCATTGACTCTTGAAGATCTAATTTCACAATTCCAATTCAAACATTTGTTAAGAGTCTATATCTCCTGTTACAGCGTTGTACTGGAGGTCATCACAAAGACTAGCTAAGGTACTGGCCTTGCCATCATGGCATTTTAAATTCTTTTTCTCTTGAAAGCACCTGTACTCCTATTTGAGGCTTTAAAGTTGATTGTTGCAACAAGAATTAGCTTTTCTTTTGCCAGCGAGTTCTTTTTTTAAAAAATTGGTTATAACTTTACTAACCATTAAACAAAAAGTCAAACAAAATAAAAATAAAATCATCCATAAAATTATTTAGTTTAATAAACGTTGACTGCCATGTATCCTAATACACTGTGCTAGATGCTGAGGATACAAAGATAAATAAATAATGACACAGCTCTTGACCTCAAGGATCTTAATTGTATTACATTATGTATTAAATTGTATTGTATTCAGGAGATACACTAAAAGGGCATTTGTGATAAGACCAAATGAAAGATCTTGACCAAAGTACTCTAGTAAATTTAAGAGGCAGAGGCACAAACATACACAAAGGCATATTCTCATGTAGTGACATACAAAGAGTTATATGCAAAAACAGAGACATATGGACGTACAGAGGCGTACATAGATACATACAGAGACACAGCTACATATAGAGGACTTTCAGCTGAAGGAAAAGGATCAGGAGAGGCCTCACTGAGTAGGTAATAGTTGAGGTGAGTGTTGAAGGAAGAACAAGATATTGAGTAAAGTGAAGATGTAGAGGAAGTACATTTCATGCATTCTTTGGGAGTTGATGCAGCATCAGCCAGTAAACAGTCTAGTTTGTCTACTCTAGAGTGATATAACTTAAGTCTGGAGAGTATGTAGGTACTAGACTGTAGAGGACCTTAAATGCCTCTCTGTTTTATGCTAGATGTAATAAAGAGGGCCAGTAAATAATTGTAAGCAGGCCAATGATGTGTTTAAACCTGTGTTATGTAGATTATTTTAGTAATTGTGTGAAAGTTGCACTAGGAAACTGGAACTGTTAATAGTTCAGGTGAGACTTGACAAGGAAGAAATATGTAATATCTTATTTACTTGTCTTCCCTTCCAAATTCTTTTCTTCTTATTTGTACTTATTTGGTTGTCATTATCTTATTTTATGTAGTTGTCAGTGTATATGTTCTGGTTCTGCCTTCTTCACTCTGTCACTTCCTAAGACTTTCCATATTTCTTTATATTCTTCATATTTATCATTTATTGTGGTGCATTATATTATACATTTCTTATGTGACATTAATACACCACAGTTTATTCAGGCATTCCATAGTCATTGAACACAGAGTGTTTCCAGCCTTTCAATATTAGAAAAAAGCTACTAGGGATCTTTGTTAACAGAAAGATCTTTTTTTCCCTTTTAACTTTTTTATAGTATAATCCTAGTAAGTGAGAACAGTGGGCCAAAAAGGCACAATTAGTTTATAACTCGTATTAAACATTGCCAGATAATTGTTTTCCAAAATGATTGTTTACAGTACCATCAGAAGTGTAACAGAATGCCAATTTCCCATACCTACAGCTAAGCTTAATTTTATAGTATTTAACTATCTTTGTCATTCTAATGAGTATAGAGTTGTACAGCTGAAGTCTGTATTTATGAGAAAGTAGCATCCTCCTTTATGAAATCACAGGTCATTGAAGTAAATATCTATGTGTTTGGTAGGTAAGCATTTTCCTTTTCTCCACAACTGAAATAAAAAAGAAGGAAAATTAATGTTTTGTGTACATATAATAACTATATGTCATTGATACACTTTTTACTAAATTATATGATTGTGAGCCTGCCCCAGTGATTCATCTTAAGGGGGAGGTAATCTTGAGGTTTCCAGGGCAATGCCAGAGGAACACAAGTTTTTGTAAATCATAACAAGTTGAACAGGCCTGAGGTAGGAACACAGAAACTAACTATATGTCTGTTATATGATGATGAGGTTAGGTAAATTAAGAGAGATTCATTACCAGGTTGGTTTGCAGGGTGATGAATTATTTGACCATAGTAACTTGTGAAGACTATATAACAAGTTGAGAAGAGAATTAACCTTTCTTTTTTTTGTTGGTTTTTTTTTTTTGGAAGGAGAAGGCAGGGCAACTGGGGTTAAGTTACTTGCCCAAGGTCACATGGCTAGTAAGTGTTAAGTGTCTGAGGCTGGATTTGAACTCAGGTCCTCGTGACTCCAGGGCTGACGCTGAGCCACCTAGCCACCCCTTTGCTTGCTATTGTTTATCATTAGCATTGGTATTTTTGGTTTTTGTGTGTGTGTTTTTATTGCAATTTTTTAGAACCCATTCAGAGTTATAGTTTTTTCTATCCTGGAAAGCCTTTAATTCAGATCCTAGTGACAGACTGTTTTCTGAGGACTGGCCAAGGTACGTATAGATAGGCTCACCACTAGGAGGGTGGCCACTTGGAGATCAGTTCCTTGGCGATGACAATCTGTGACAATCCAGGGGCCTCAAATATCACCTAGCCTGAACCTCTCCTTTTGAAGAAGTGTTAGGTTCATAGAATTCTTAATGTTTTATTTATCTGAAGGTATGTCTTAGATTTTAGAAATTAGCTTTGCTTCCCTAGAGGTCTGTCCTTTTCTGTCTCTCATCCTCAGAGTCCCTTTGATATTCAAAAGGTGACTATTTTGTCTTTCTTTCTTGAATAATTGTGGCTATCTCATTCAGTAAGATCAGAAGTTTTGCATTTGAGATCGGTGTCACCTATTGGTGTTGTTGGCCTGAAATTAAACCCAAGATAAAAAAAAGGTTTCCCTCCCCTTCTTCATAGTCAATTTAAATGAGTAAAGGTGGCATTTTTTTTTCTCTTTACCAGGCTGCATCTTTGGGATTATTGCAATTTCCTATACTCAATGCTTCAGTGGATGAAAACTGCCGGAATATAACATATAAGGTTTGTTCAGTACTACTTAAAATAGTCCTCCAATAGCAAGTGGCCTAAATGTTTATATGTGAAAGATGCAATCAGCACACCTTTAATAAATGTTTTTAAGGAAGGGAACAAAGAATCTGGAAAAAAAATTTGATCATGTTGTTTGGAAATAGGGGTTTACTAATTTGAGAAACTTTTGTTTTTATCAGTGCATCAGACAGATAAGTACTTTGAGGGAAAGGGGAGGGACGCTGAAGGCAAATGATTTAATTTTTAAAATAAGTCTCCAAAAATCAGTTTCCAAGAATTTGCAAAAAAAAAAAAGGAAAAACCCAAAAAGTCTACTTTAAAGAAGCAAAATACAGGTTGTGTTCCACTGAATAACTTGATTTTATGTCATCTCCCCTATGTAAACTTGAGTGTTTCGATGAAAGTGCTTTTTAAAAAAAATTACCCCTAGTGCAGTGGTTCTCAACCTTCCTAATGCTGCCACCCTTTAGTACGCAAATGTGGGCCGACCTGCCTGGAGACAAGACAGATAGAGGAGCCATATCTCGGTTCCTAAGACCACCGGAAATATGTGTTTTCCAGTGGTCTTAGGTGACCTCGTTCAACCCCCAACAGGGTCGTGACCCACAGGTTGAGAACCGCTGCTCTAGTGCAAATACTCAGTATCAAATTTACACACGCACACACACATAACACACACACACACACACACACTCACACACTCTTTCTCTCTTTCTGTCTCTCTGTCTCTGTCTCTCTCAATTAAAACATTCCCAAAGCATTGTCACAAAGAAATTTGTAGGCAAAACCAACTTTTACTTGTGTGAAAAAACTAGTTGTTAATGTAAAATATCTTGTTTGGATTTTTTAAAAAATATAAGACAACTTTGATTTCACCCCATAGAAAATGAAGGAAAAAAAAAAAACAACATAAAGGAATCCGAGTAGCTCACAGTCAAAATGGTTCCATTTCTCTCCCTAGTGTGTTTTAACTGCTCCCTTTCCTCTGGGGACAATTCAGTCTTCCAGACTTAAAATGCCATTCATCTTTGTTTTATACTCCCTTGGAAAGAAAATTATTTTGGGTATAGTGAGGAGGCAAATCCCCAGTATTGTGATGAGTCTCTTTTTTATCTAGACTCATATATTCCTCTGAGGGTCTAGTCTCTTCCCATCCTAGAAGGAAATTGAACTTGAGCTTAGAGGGACAAACTGCTTCTCATTGGATTGTACCATCTAAAATACTCATAGTAATAGTGGAAAGCAAAATCCAGACCTTTTACTCCTCTATATCATGACTTTATTCCATTTCACTCCTCTAGCTTCAGTGTCACATATTTAATTCTCTACTTCCTATAGGAGGGAAAATCAGTTCTAGAACTGTTAAACTTCTAGTTGCTAGGGAATCATCTCTGAAATGCTCAATGCACAGGAAATCTCCCCCTTTATTTTTTTTTAAATAATATTTTATTTTTTCGCCAATTACATATAAAAACAATTTTTAACATTTGTTGGGTAGTTTTTTGACTTCCAAATTCTATCTTTTCCTCCCTCTTATCCCCCCTTCTGAGACAGTAAGCGATCTGATATTGGTTATACATGTGCAATCATGCAAAACATTTACATGTTAGTCATTTTGTGGAAGAAAACTGACCCCGAAAAAAGTGAAAAAATAGTATGCTTTAGTCTAGCAATTCTCAACCTTCCCAATGCCACAACCCTTTAATACAGTTCCTCATATTGTGGTGACCCCCAACCATAAAATTATTTTTGTTGCTACTTCATAACTATAATTTTGCTACTGTTATAAATCATAATGTAAATATCTGATATGCAGGATGTATTTTCATAGTTACAAATTGAACCCACAGGTTTAGAACCCCTGCTTTAGTCCGTATTCAGACACCCTCGTTCTTTCTCTGGAAATGAATAGCATTTTTCTTCATGAATATTTTGGGATGGTCTTAGATCATTGTGTTGCTGAAAATAACTACGGCATTCATAGTTGTTCATGGTGCAGTATTACTGTTATTGTGTACCATGTTCTCCTGGTTTTGCTCACTTTTGGGTTTTTCTGAAATCAGCCTGCTTCTCATTTCTTATAACACAATAAAATTCATCATGATCATAAAGCACAACTTGTTTAGCCATTCCCCAATTGATTGACATGCCCTCAGTTTCCAATTCTTTGCCACTACAGAAAGAGTTGATAAAAATATTTTTTGTGCAAATAGGTTCTTTTTCCTTTTTTAAAAAAACTCTTTGAGATTTCTATATAGTAGCTCAATAAAAGGGTGTGCATGGTTTTATTGCCCTTTGGACATAGTTCTAAATTGCCCTCCAGAATGACTGGATCAGTTCACAGCTCCACCAAAGTGCATTTAGTGTCCCAGTTTTCCCACATCCCCTCCAACATTTATCATTTTCCTAGTCTTTCATATTAGCCACTCTGATAAATGTGAAAGATGGCACCTCAGAGTTGTTTTAATTTGCATTTTTCTAATCAATACCAATTTAGAGTATTTTTATATGACTATAGATAGTTTGATTGCTTCATCTGAAAACTGCCTTTCATATCATTTGACCATTTATCATTTGGGAAATGACTTCTATTCTTATACATTTGACTTATTTCTCTCTAGTTTGAGAAATGAGCCTTTATCAGAGATACTTGCTGTAAAAATTTTCCCCCAGTTTTCTGCTTTTTGATTGTGTTGGTTTTATTTATGCAAAAACTTTTTAATTTTATATAATCAAAATTTTATATTTTATAATGCTTTCCATATCTTGGTTGGTCTTAAATTCTTCCCTTATCTGTAGGTTGGCAGGTAAACTAGTTCATACTTTACTAATTTGTATATGGTTTCACCCTTTATATCTAAATCCTGCATCTATTTTAACCTTATCTTGGTGTACAGTGTGAGATGTTGATCAATCCCTACTTTCTGTCATATTCTTTTCTAGTTTTCCCAGCAGTTTTTGTCAGATAATGAGTTTTTGTCCCAAAAACTTGGATCTTTGGATTTATCAAACACTAAATTACTATAGTCATTTACTACAGTGTATTGTGTACCAAATCTGATCCACCTCTCTATTTCTTAGCCGGTATCAGATTGTTTTGATAGTCACCACTTTATCATACAATTTGAGAGCTAGTATGTGGTTTAGATTTTTAAACTATCTCTAGGGTAAGTGATTTTGTTTCCGTGGTCTGGGAATCAGAATGGACTTAAAACTTTATTTTAAAATTCAGTTATTTGGGGTGAAGGGTAGAAAAACAATGTTTTGGTTTTTTTTTTAACAGAATTATAGGGATCTGAGGGGGTATAAAGCAGCTCTCTTTTAGGGGAACACAGGGAGGTAAAGTCAGTCTTTCCCTAATTTGTTATTCAGTTGTTAACTTGGTGAAAGAACTACTGTTGCCATTTTTATTTTATAGGCTTCTCATAATATTGGAATTGCTATGGATACTAAACAAGGGCTTATTGTCCCCAATGTGAAAAATGTGCAACTCTGTAGTCTATTTGAGATTGCCATTGAATTGAATCGTCTGCAGAAACTGGGTTCTGCAAATCAGCTGGGAACTGCTGATATCACAGGGGGAACATTCACATTGTCCAACATTGGATCAGTGAGTACTGTAATAATTAAAATATTCACATTTATAAACTGAGTCACAAAATTTCAGAGTTGAACAGAATCAGGAATAAATCCTGAAAAGTATTTCTTTATAGTAATTCTAAATTTACCTCTTGCCAACTTTAACCCATTATTGCTACTAGTCCTTGGGGCCAAGTAGAATGCCTCTCATTCTTCTTCTGTAAGACGCACAACCTTTCAATTACTCAGATTCTGTTGTCATTTCTGCCCAAGTCTTCTCCACACTAAACATCTCCAGTTTCTTCAGCTAGTCCTTATATGGTTTGAATTTGGGATGAATGAAAAACCTGAGATAGAGGTTCTGGGTAATTAATAATCAATTTATCGACTAGTCTAGCAGATAATAAATTGATAGTAGTCTTTCTTGGTGACCAAAGACAAACTGGAGACCATCAGATGCTTAATACCTTTAGAAAAGTGGGTGCCCCTCACAGGTGGATACCCATCCAGTGAAGAGACAGGCAGACTTTAAAATGGGGAGGTAGGCTGAAAGCCTTCAGCTTCTCCTGTTGCTTGATACTGAGATTCAGCTGCCTCCACTATCTAAACAAAGGAATACATCTCTACCCGGACCTCCTACGCTGAACGTGGCGGGTAGGTAGGGGGTGTGTGTGAAACTAATGCTTTTTAGAGGCGGAATTCACCGAGATTAGATTCTCTTTACACTTTCATTGGAAATAAGCACTCACAGTAGAACGAGGTCCTACCCAAAATTGAGGTGAATGTTCCTAGAAGGTTAGGCCAGTCTCATCATTGGCCCTGGCCTTCAGAGACTGGCTGACCTAGAAGGGCTGGTCCCTGAATCAGGAAATAAAAGAGCAAAAAACTTGGATCCCAGTACTAATAATTGGTTATTAATAAAATAGAAAAATAATCACTTCTCTCCAACTTAAGTCCCTTGGTTAATATGGAGGTTATAAAGCTTATCTATGTATCTAAAAATATAGTTATAAGTGTAAAAAAAACCTCTAAAATTCTTAAGAGTATTTTTTTAAAAACCTCAATTTCTGTACTTTTCTCTTTTTTAGATTGGCGGTACTTATGCCAAACCATTGATATTACCACCAGAAGTAGCAATTGGAGCTCTTGGAGCCATAAAGGTATAAATAGATAAGTAACTGAAGAATGTAGCACTAACTGAATTTAATCCTTTTGTTAGTGGTAGAAGCAAAGCAGCCCTTTGTGATGTGTGTCATCACTTTGTAGATTTGATTTTCTGAAAGTAGCCCAATAGAAGCTACTTTTATCTGCCTAGATGCTAGGCCTGCACTTTAACTCCCTGCCATAGATAACGTGGTATTCTAGGTTACCAATCAGTAAACATATATGAAGTGCCTGCTGTGTTCCATGCACTGTGCTAAATACTAGAATACAAAAAGAGGCGAAAAATAATCCCTGCCATCAAGGAGCTTAGAATCTAAGGGGGAAGACAACATGCAAACAGATATATACAAGGCAAGCTATATACAGGAATAAAGAGGAGATAATTAACAAAGGAAAGGTGTGGGAATTAAGAAGAGGTGAGGAACACTTCTTACAGAGCATAAGATTTTAGTTGGGACTTAAAGGAAGCCAGGGAAGAAGAAGAAGAGCATTCCAGGCACAAGGGCCAGCAAGAGAAAATGCCTGGAGCTTGTTTGTGGAACTGTCAGGAGGCCGTTGTCACTGGTTCAAAGAGTATGTTTTAGGAGTACGGTGTCAGAGGACTGGAGAGGTAGGAAGGGGTTAGGTTACCAAGGACTTTGAATGTCAGACAGAGCTTTTTGTATTTGCTCCTGGAGGCAATAGGAAGCCTGGGGAATTTAGTGAGTAGAGGGTGACAGGATCAGACCTGCATGTTAGGAAAATGACTTAGTGGCTGTAGTGGAGGATGAATTAGAGTGAGGAAAATCTTGAAGCAGGCAGACCCACCAGCCGGCTATTACAGTAGTCTAGTCTTGAGGTTGATGAGGGCCTGGGCCATTATTAGAGTGGTGGCAGTGTCAGAGGAGGAGGAGCATCCAAAAGATGTTGCAAAGGTGAAATCATTGGCCTTGGCAATAGCTTGGATATGGAAGGGAGGACAAGACATAGTAAGGAATCCAGGATGACTCCTAGGTTGTGAGCCTGAGGGACAGGGAGGATGGGGTTTCTATAATAGGGAAGATAAGAGGAGGAGAAGATTTAAGGGGAAATATGAGTTCCATTTTGGACATTTTGAGTTTCATATGACTACTGGACATACAGTTCAAGATGTCCAAAAGGTAGTTGGAGATTCAATATTGAAGGTCAGCAAAAAGTTTGGGGTAGGATAGGTAGATTCGAGAATCATCACTATAAAAATAGTAATTTAATCCAGTCACTGATGACATCACCAAATGAAGTAGAATAGAGGGAGAAGAAGACCTAGGACAGAACCCTAAGGAACACTTACAGTTAAAGAGCATGAACTAGAAGAAGATTCAGCAAAGGAGACAAAGGAGTGGTGAGATCGGAAGAAGGAAAACCAGGAGAGAGTGGTGTTCCACAAACTGAGAGAGAAAAGAATGAGTACCAAGGAAGAGAGACTGATCAGCTACATCAAAGGCTGTGGAGAGGTCCAGGAGAATGAGGACTGAGAAAAGACCATTGGTTTGGCTTGAGCGACTGTTCATAACTTTGAAGAGTATAGTTTCTGTGCAATAAGGACCAGCTATGGTGATCACTTTGTGGATAACTGAGACACTGTAGATTTGCATACAGTAACATAAATTATATCTTTCTTTTAAATATTTTATTTATTTTAAAACACCAAACATAAGTTGTCTCTACTGTATAAAAAGAAGGAAGGAAATAAGCATTTGTTAACCCCCTACTATGTGCTAATGGTTATGCTAAGCACTTTACAGATATTTCATTTGATCCTTACAACAACTATGGAAGGTAGGTGATGTTCTTGTATCCATTTTACAGTTGAGGAAACTGAGTCAGAGACAGGTAAGTACTTGCCCAGAGTCACTTCTAGGTAAGGGTGTGAGGCTAGATTCAAATGCAGGTCTTCCTGGCTCCAGGCCCAGTAGACCATCTAGCTCTCTAAAAGTGATGAAAAGCAGTATTGTTTGGTGGAGGAAATTGGGTGGTCTTAAAATAAAGATGAGCTGGGCTCAAGTTCTGACTAAGAAAAATAATAGCTGTTGGACACATCACTTAAACTCTGGACCTGTGAATCTATAAATTGTTGATCTTTATGTAAAAGAGAACAAACATACCACGGGTAGAAATCACAAGTCTATATTTTTTTAAGAATGGCATATTTTGGAGTAAAACTAAAAGAAATAAAAACACTTCTGTATAATTACACATCTCCTTTATTTATTTCTACCTGTTGTTAGTCACAGCTTAATCTAACTTGATTATCCTCCTTGCAGAAGAAAGTCTCTTCTCCCAGCAGTACTTGGGAGGTACCTTACAGGGGCTTTCATCTAGCCATTGATCTACTCACCAGGAGGGTTAATGGCTCCTATTACCATTAGGATTACAAACAGGCTCTTCAGCCTAACGTTGAAAGTCCTTTACCATCCAATACCAACCTCTTTCTAGCCTTATTTCATGTTGCTCTCCTTATGCCCTGTTCCAACGAGAGTAGACAGTTGACTGTTCTGTTAGATTGAGAGCTCCTTAGGAGAACAGACTGTTTTTTGCTTTTCTTTGCATTTCCAACCTTTTACCCAATGCTAGAAACATAGTAGGCACTTAATAAATGCTAGGGGACTAAATGGCTTTCTTGAGCTCTGCATTCCATCTCCTTCCTCATTTCTGCCTTTCAAGTTGTCAAGCATAATGAAACACATGTATGTGCCAGGCACTGTGCTGAGTTCTGAAGATACAGTGAAAAGTATAAACAGGCTAAGTTGGAGATAATCTTAGAGGGAAAGCACTAAAATATTGGAATGAAGTCAATGAAGCCAGAAGGCAGAGGCAAGGAAGGAGAACATTCCAGTCGTGGGAGACAGCCAGTGAGAATTCACCGAGCCAGGAAGTGTCTTGTGAGGAAGGAACCACAGTGAGGCCAATGTCACGAGGTCATGGCATGCAGGAAAGTAGGGTGGAGGAACACTGGGAAAGTAGGAAGGGACCAGGTTATGAAGGGTTTCAAAAGCCAAAGTATTCATATTGGATCATGGAGGTAATAGGGGTGCACTGGAGTTTGTTGGACAGGGGCATGACATGGTCACACCTGTGCTGTTGGCTGAGAAGGGATGGAGTGGAGTGGGGAGAAACTTTGGGCAGGCAGACCCACCAGCAGCTATTAGAGTGCTCCAGACACGAGGTAATGACCCTGAACCAGGGTGATGGCAGTGTCTCAGGAGAGAAAGGGGGGGCATATTTGAGAGATGTTGCAAAGGCGAAATCAATAGGTCTTGGCAACAGTTTGGATATATGGTAAACGAGAGAATATGAGGTGTCAAGGGGTGTCAAACCTGTGTGACTTTGGGAAGCTTTATCTTCAGTTCTGAATCTGCTTCCCTCCATTAAGTTTTCAGTGATTCCTATTAATGTTGGCTTCCTCTTTCAGATCACTTGATATTTACTTAGGTGTATACACATCATACCCTCTAAGTAGCATGGTATAAATAGTCATATCTGACATGTTTTGTGAAGTAATTCATATAATTTCATTTGAGTCTCACAACAGTCCTGTGAGATACACATTGCAAACATTCTCCTCATTTTTAAAGATGAGAAAACAGGTTTAGAAGTGACTTGGCCATGGTCATGAAACTAGTGTCAGAGGTGGGATTTGAACCCAGGTCTTCCTGTCCAGTGCCAGCATTCTGTCTTTCCTCTAGAACATAAGCTCCTTAAAGGGAGAGACTTTCATTTTTACCATTGTGTGCCTATGATACTTTGTTAATGCTTGTTGAACTGAATTAATTACCTGCATGTTGGCTACTCCTCCAGGGAGATTTTATTTGTCTTACTTTCTCTTAGCAAGCCAGAGCAGAGAAAGAGGAAAAGAAAGAGGAAAACCACTGTGTACAGGTTCACAGAGTGGGGTGGCTTTCCTTTCTCCAGTCCAGAGTATCTCTAGCAGCAAGTTTATGCATCCTCTACTCTCCTTCCAGATGGACTGCCAGCATTGGGATAGAAATGCTGGTTTCTTTACCAAGTTCTTTTAGTTATAATAATTAGAGGGCCTGTCACGAGCCCCTATAACAAATTGCTTCTTTTTTTTTTTTAAAGACAAATCAGATCCTTTCCTTCTGAGTATTTTGAAAAATACCAATATGCAGTACACACTCACCATGTTGGACTCTGGCCATCCTTCTGCCATTTTCATGTCTCTCCATCCTACCTTTCCATCTTCTCTAGGAACAGTAATCATATTGATACCGCCATTCCTGGAGAGAATGTGTCAATCACTAGCCCTTTGACTTCCCAAACAAAAACACTCCTCCTTGGCCACTACTCTGCTGTGTGAGGATTTAAGCTCCTTGGAGACAGAACTGTCATAATTTTTGTGTTTGTACTCATAGTAGTTAGCACAGTGCCTGGCACATAGTAAGGTCTTATTGTTCATGCCAGTAAACAGTTTTTAAAATAGGTTTCTCTAACAAGATGATTTATATAAATTAGCATAGTGGATAAGAGTGCTGGATTTTGGAGAAGACCTGAATTTGAATCCTGCCTCTGATACATGCTACAGCTATACGACTCTGGGCAAGTCACTTAATCTATCAGCCTGTTTTCTCATCTGTAAAATGGGGATGATAATTGTGCCTATTTAATAGAGAGGTTGTGAGGATTAAGCAAGATAATATATAAACAAAGCACTTTGTAAATCCTAAAAGTATTATTTAATAGCCATCAGTAAACTTGGAGATCAAAGGATGGGGTGGGTGGGGTAGGGGGAACAAAAGCTTTCTTTTCCCATTTCCTAATTCTCCTGTCTCATTTTTTGGTTTATGATTATATAATAAAACACAGGTGAGATCCATACCAAATTCCCCCTAGAGCAGAAATTCTTAACCTGGGATTTGCAAACTTGTTTCTTAACTATTTTGATAACTTTGTCTTTTTTTTTTTTATATTCTTATCCCTAGTATTTAGCGCAGTGCATGGCACATAGTAGGTACTTAATAAATGTTTGTTGACTATTGACTATAACTGTATTTCAACCTAGTTGGCTTCCTCTGTAACTCTGTGTGTTTTATTTTATGCAGCTAAAAACGGTATCTTAAGAGGAGATCTGTAAGCTTCCCTAGACTTCTAGAGAGGTCTACAACACACAAAAGACTAAGAACCCCTTTTTGGAGAACTGCACATTTCCCCAGAAGAATAGTATAATTAGAAAAGCTCCATTGAGTACAGGAAATATCGATGCCCTCTTAACTGAAATACCGTGCTTATTAGAACATATAAAATAGAAATTCCTTGAAAGGTATATATATAGATATGAATGGTTTGTTTTCCAAGATGAGTTGATATAGCCTCACATCACGATATCTTTTAAACTTCGCTGACACCATTAGAGTAGAGACATAGATAGCCCTTGCAGCCACAACTGCTTTGCATAGTTTGGAATTTGAGCAAAATTTTCCCTTTTGTTATTTCTAGGCTGTGCCTCGGTTTAATGAGAAAGGTGAAGTAATCAAAGCACAGATAATGAATGTGAGCTGGTCTGCCGATCATAGAATTATTGATGGCGCTACAGTGGCCCGCTTCTCTAATTTATGGAAATCCTACTTGGAAAATCCAGCTTCTATGCTGCTAGAACTGAAATAAACATTGATTCGAAACATCCTTGAACTTTCTGGGCATCAGAAGAATGTATAAAACCTAGCTATGCTAGAACATGTTCTTTATTGAAGTTCATATTATGTGAATGATTATATTACATGACCAAGATCTCGTAGTAAAATGCCAATATTTCTTACCATGTCGCAGCTTTTAAATTTAAATAGGCAGCTTTATTGTAATTCTCTTAAGGTTGTCAAATTTTATAAAAGAGTGTGACATGTAATATCTTATTGTTGTACTGAGATCTTAAATGTAAGGGATACTGGCAGCAACAAGACTGACATTACTGAAAACTAATATACACAGTATGATATTTTAAACTGTCTCTTAAGGGTTGGGAAAAGGAATTTATATACAATAATATTTCTTTGCCTAGTATTAATTATACAAATCCTTAAATAAAGTGCACTTATGTTTATCTTTAAAGATGTTTGGTAGACTTTTATTATCATTCAGTAATGTTATTTTCATTCCTGTAAATGTCTCATCCCTTATTAACACTACCTTAAATCTTAAAAGGGGGAAAACTAAAATGATCTTAAAGGAATCCTGAAATTATATTTTATAACTAATTCTCCACTATCTGTCTTCTCTATTTCTACATATATGGTATTGGAGAAAGTCATACAACTGTGCCAACTGGGTCCACTGCAGATGTGTTAACCTCATCTCAGATGAGCAGTCACTATTGCACAACATCCCTTTTATTCTTCCCTAATTGACTATCACACTCCCCAGAGGACTTTTTCCAAACCTAACCTTCTCTCCTAAAACTCTGTTTACCACCCTTTTCTTCTTTCCTTGTTTCTCTCCTTAGTGGGAAAATAGAGATATCTGCTATAAACTTCTTCTCCCCTTTCACACACTTGGGAGTCTAGAAAAAGGGGCCTCCCAGCTGATCTGAGCTCCACGTTCCATCACTTTGTCCTCAAATATTTTTTAGGCTCGCCTCTGTGCCTGGAATGCCCTCCCTCCTCACCTTAGCTTCTATCAAGGCTGAACTCTGGTGCCATCTCTGCACTATGCAAAGACTTTCCCTCTTCTCCCCCATTGTTAGTGCACTTTCCTTCTTAAAATTATTTTGTATTTTTTGTACACATATTGTATCCCCCAGTTGGATGGAAGCTCCTTCAGTGTAGGAACTACTTCCTGTTTTTTGCCTTTTTTGCATTGGTATTCCCAGTTTCTAGCAGAGTGGCTTCCATATGATACAAGTTGGAGCTTAATAAATGTTGAATTAGCAGTAAGTTCTTTAAGGATAATTATCTAATTCAAGTTTTTAATGTTCTTGATCCTTATAAGACTAATTTGGGGATTCTTTAACAATCATCTCAATGTTGCTAATTTAAAGAAATACATTTGGAGAAATTTGTTTGTTTCTTATATAGAAAAATCCTGTAGCTCTTCCTTTTACATGTAGCAACTTGTGCCTTTTCCCTCTGTTTGGGTTTTCACTACCTTTTGTTGCCCTCTGCTGAACCAAAGATAGTGTGATTTAGTCAGTCACTAAGCATTTATTACTAAGTACTGGTAATAAGAATTCAATTTTTCTTGTTCTTAGGAAGAAACTAAATAATAGGAGAAAGGCAAACCAAGGACAACTAGACTGAAAGAGAGAAAGTAGAATAGACTCATGGCTGGGGAATTTCTTATCACTATGGGTGTTCAAGCAGATATGTGGATGACCAGCTTGTGAGGGATATTGGAGAAAGGGTTCGTGCATCCTTGACCTAGGGTAACCTATAAGGTCTTTTCTAAGTCTGCAATTCTGTGATTTTGGAATAAAAATAGGAAATGATTGAGCAATCTAATAGATTCCCTCAGGAGCATTAATGGGAGCATAAGCCAATGTTTACTTTCATTCAGAAATACAAACTTGTTTTAGCTGTGCAATTGAATATCAGGTGCTAAATATATTGACTCAAGGTTTGTGATATAAAAAGAAAGTTTTCATGTTCATATTAAATTAAAATTTTGATTTATAGTTGAACATTTTAAAACCACTTAAAGAGAATCTGTGCATAGGAGAGGAAGAGTTGACTTTGAAATGTATACAAATAGAATTTGTTTTGCACTTAATTCATTGTTGAAAAGGATATTGTATTGTATTGATTTAAAAGAAAAATTTATGTATCTTTTGGAATGGAATCTTTCAATAAAATTTTTAATATTTTTTTTTTATCCTTTCAATATTCAACAGTCTGTGGTTGAAAAGGAGTTTAAATGATTCTGGGTCCAAGAGAATTCACTAAACTTATAGAAAATTGTGTGAAGAAGGAGCAGAGTCAAGATGGCAGAGTACCAGGAAATACAGCAGTTCCCTCCCCCAAAACCAAAAACAAAAATTCCGAACAGATCTAGAAAATGTACCAGGTCAAATCCAAGAAAGGCATAGTGATTCATTTTTCTGGCCCAAATCAGTGTAGAGAGAGAAAAAGGCCTGTGGACACTGTGAGCAGGTCTAAGGGTGCCCCACTCCTGTTCCAGGACTGCAGGACCAAAACAAGTTATAAAAAAGTCCCAGACCTATACCAGGGCACCATGTTTTGCAGGCTACTGGTGTAAGTGCCAATTGGCAGCTCTGTTGCTCACTACCCAACAAAATGATAGAGTAGACATTTTCTCTGGTCCCCTTGACATCTCAGATGTCTCCAAAGTAGAAATTATATGCCAGAGATAATAGCTAGCATTTGCTAGGTGCTTTACAATTATTAACTCATTTAATCCTCACAGTAACCAGAAAGGCAGGTGCTGCTATTATCCCCATTTTACAGAAGAGGAAATTAAAGTAAATAGAGGGTAAGTGACTTGCCCAGGCTCATATAACTAGTAAATGTCTGAAGGTAGATTTGAACTCAGGTCTTTTGACTCCAGACCTGGTGAGACCCAGGGGCCTCTCATTGGTCATGCTTGAGGTGGCTTCTACACTGAATTTCTTCATTTGACATTCTTCCCCACTTTCTGAACCACTGGCCATGAAGCTTCAGTTAGCCACCCCAAGGATCCCACCACAGACTCACAACAAAACCCGATCCCAGGTCCAGTACCTCCTCCCTCTCTCCAGTGCCCTGGCAATCACGGCTCCAGGTTGTGGCAATTTGCCCAGGCTGTGACAGCTCACCAGCAGTATGGCAGCATTGCAGAAGCCTTGTGGGCCCCCTATAAGCAGCCAACTACCACAACCGAAGCAGTGTTCCAGGGCAGAAGCTTGGGGGCGGGGAAGGTGTGGGTGAGGAGGGAGGCACCAGCCTGTGCTGCAAAAGATCTCTGCAGAATAGCCAGGAACAGAGAGAAAGGGGGCAGGGCCATGTCTGAGCTAGAAATCAACAGCACACCATAATCTGCCCTCCTTCCAGAGCTTCAGAGAGCCAAACTACAGAAATCAAATCCATAGTAGCACTGAGGATGCTGGAATAAGTCACTGTGTGTGTGTTGGAAGTGGGGAGGGAGAGTGCATGCACTCCACTAAGCCTGAGCTTCTCCAGCCAGTTCTGTGCCCCCAAAAGTCATTTGAGGCAGACCCAGACTGGCAAATAGTGAAATGCCCACCGTAGGAGGAGGCTGAGACTTTTCAATTACAGCCCCTACAGAAATCACCATAAAAGTGGAGGTGAACAGACAATGAACAAGAGGAGGAAATAAAAAGGTGTGGGAGAGGGGGTATGGAGCTGAAATTACCAAAGATCTTGAGAAGAAAATTCAAAGTCGTTGAACTTATTAAGCAGCTAAATGAAGAGAGAAAACATTAACAGCAGAAAGAAGTGTGACCTCCAGATCTAGTAAAGAAGTCCAGGTATATATGAATAAATACTGCAAAACAATGAGAAAGAGGATCCTGTGGAATCTGAGAAGAACATGGAACCACAACATATTGTTCTTGAATGGTAGAAAAAGAAATTAAAATTATGAGAGCAGAATTTTATGTCCTATGCATCAAAAATAAGGGACAGGAAAAAAAAAAAACAAAAACCCTGGAATCTGCAGTGGCAGTCTCACTAAAGAAATAAAAGAGAGAATAGTAGATTGGGAGTAAAAATATATAGAAATAAAAGACAATCTAGAAGAGAAGGAAAAAGCAGTAATATTAAAAGAAAAAAATATGCTCACTATGCAAGCAAAACATAGCTCTCAAAGACAAGATGCATAAAGAGAACGTCATAGAACTTGCAGAAGAACATGACAGGAAAAAACCCTTAACACCAGAAAGCAGGAAATATTAGAGGAGAACCGCTCAGAATTTCTGAACACCAAAAATGAAATACCAATTGAAATAATTCATAAATTGTCTCCAGAAGAAGAAAAGACTACAAAATCCAAGATGTGGGAGTTTGCCCAGCCTGTGACAGCCCACCAGTGGTATGGCAGCATTACAGGGGCAGAAGCCTTCTGGGTTTAAATTTAATAATTATTTAAATTTAATAAAGTTATTAATTTTAACTTAATCAATTCAGAAATGTTTTGTATGTGATCATGAGAAAGGCCTTCAAATACAAAGGTAAGTGCATTCAAACAACATGGACTATTCTGTACCTACCCTAGGGTGAAAGCATCATTGACGTTCTGGATGCAGCCCGCGATGATCTGCTTACCCTACAAATCTGATACCAAACTCTAATCAGAGAAATTTGAGGCAAAAAAATTTTTCCCCCATTTGGCCACTTCCCTTCTTGTTCTAGGGCCATTAATTTTGTCTATATAGAAGCTTTTCAGTTTTGCATAATCAAAGTTATCTATTTTATCTTTTGTAAGGTGCAAAAATATTCATAGCTCATTTTGAGGGGAAAAGAAATTGCAAACTGAGTGGGTATTCATCAGTTGGGAAATGAGTAAACAAGTTATGGTACATAAAATATGCTAATGTGAGAAACTCCAGGCACTGGAGTAGGGAAACATGGCGGAATGCATTTGAGTGGAGATCAATAGAAGCCAAAGCAGAAGCAAAAATAGTAATGTTACTGGAATATTCTACAGATAACTTGGATGGAAAGAAAGAGTAGATAAGTTCAGGAAACAGATTAGACTGTAAGCTCCTTGAGAACAGGGAATGCCTTTTGCCTTTTTTAGTCTCCTTTCCACTTAATGCAATACCTGGAACAAAGAAGGTGCATAATAATGTTTATTGATGGGTTGATTCATCAAGATCACAAGCCCGACATGGAAACAGGATATAATATTGAAGAATTCTAATTATTCAGACATCTTCTGGAACTTTGTGGAAAAGGCCCTGAAAGATCGAAGGCAAAAAGAAAAGGGAATGGCAGAGGATGAGCTAAATAATGGCATGAAAACAATGAACATACTTGGATAGACTTTGAGGGATAGTGGAGGATAGTGGTCTATGGGGTCATGAAGAGTTGGATATGAGAAGATTGGAAAGGTAGGAGAAGGTCAGGTTATGTAGGACTTTAAGGGGATGGCTAGATGGCGCAGTGAGTAGAGCATCGGCCCTGGAGTCAGGAGGACCTGAGTTCAGATGTGACCTCAGACACTTAACACAGCCATGTGACCTTGGGCAAGTCACTTAACCCCAACTGTCCTGACAAAAAGCTAAATAAATAAATGCAGGCATACATGGATGAATGGATACTTACATGAATAAACAAATAAATAAATAGAAAAATAAACAGATAAATGAAAGTCAACGAGGGACTATTTCTCACTAACAATGGTTGTGATGGAAATGACCAGAATCCAGGAGAGAAACTAACCATTCCAGTTTAAAGTTTGTGATAGAGTATAAGTCAGACATAGGGCATCATGGCTTTGAGAGAACAGATTTCATAAGGTTTAGAGAGAGGCTTAGCAGGACCCCAAGAACTAAAATCCTTGAAAATTGTCAACAGACAATCACAACTTCATGAAACTTACGTGAAAACTAGATTTATCACAAGAGAAATGAACATGCCTGTGGAGCCCCAAGAGCTCACAATCCAAACAGAAGTTTGTATATTTATATCAGTAAGACAAATAATAATAACAAGGTTTAGTGAGAGGAGATGGAGGAGGAGGAGGAGGAGGAGGAGGAAGAGGAGGAGGAGGAGGAAGGGTTATAATCCTTACTCCTTTCTTAGATGCTCTCTCTGTCACTCTTACTCACCGAACTTCTTTTAAAATTCCCTCCATTTGGTACAGATCCTTGTTGTTATTACCTATGGGCCTCTCTTGTCCTTCCTCAATGAGTTCAGTAGCTGGTTCACAGTCTTCTTCTCCACCTCAATGCCTTCGCCTTCAAACACCCTGACCTCCCACTTTCACTTTGCTCAACTTGCGTATCTTGTGTCCTCAAGTCTACCTCAACAACATAGAGAGTTCATCCTGTCGATCAGTGATATTAGACTTAAATAGAAACTAATCCCACATATTGACTTAGAAAACTACAAAGTAGCATTACCTATGTTGTATTTTTATTTCTTGTTAAAAATTTCCTAATTATATTTTTATCTGTTTCAGTCCACAGTCAGGAATTTTGTGGGCCCCATGTGGCCTTGTAGGCTAGGAGTTTGACACGTCTACTATAGACCACCCCTCCTTCAAATCAATTTTCACCCAAGGATCTGAATTCCTGGTTACAATTCCAGCAATGTCAGAGGCTAGAGGCTCCTCTTCACATTCCTATGTCCATATTTTGGGATTGTTCTGAAGTCTTTGTGCCTGTGGTCTGAGCTTTCATGACTCAAGAACTTGCCAGCCCCTTCTATTTATATGACACAAGTGTTTCTCATAGGGACAGATTCTCTGCTCTCTGTGGGTCTCCTAAACTCTGTTTGCATATGGGTCCTGGTAAGTGGGAACACTTTCAACATGAGCTCTCCAGGCACTTTGCACACAAGCCCCATGTGATTCCTGCTATTCCTAGCTTTGTCATGGTTTAAAATTAGCACTGGGCTGACATGACAATCCTCTGGGTCGCAGCGTGGCTGAGGATCTGAATAGCTTTGGAGTGGCACCGGCAAAACCCATCTGTAACCTCGCCCTTGCTGAGCAATCAATGAGTTTGGAAATATCGCCAATGCAGGTAAGTTTTTCAGAGTTCTTCTCCCCCTTGTACTCACTTAGAAATGTTTGCTGCTGAGGATCCAGTTCCACCTGTGCCTGTGCTACCCCAGCCAGAACAACCCAGTTTAGGAACTCAATGTAAAACCTATCTCTTGAGAGATCAGAGTTACCCATTTAATGAGTAACTCTTCTAGAAAATGGATTTCTTTCAGTCGTGATTTGTTTGACTTTGTTGGTTTGTTTTTATTTCCGAATGCTCTACAGAATCTGCTAGTCTTGGCATATCATTGCCATGGGCCTGGGGTCCTATGTGTCTCCCTCTGTTGTGATAATAACAGAAGGTAGAAGGACTTCACTTCGCTTCCATTTCCTAGGATATGTGCTCTCTCATAGGTGTTCTTCCCACTCATGATTCAATACCCAGTTTTCTTTCTAACACAGATTATAACTTTTGAAATTATCTGAAACTATATGCTTCTAAGTGCTCCAGACTCCCTAGAGGTCAAAGGAGCAGGTGATCTTTATATCAAACCAAACATGTATTTATTGAGCACTCATGATGTGCGAGGCACCAAGGATACAAAACCCCAAAATTAGTCTCTGCCCTTAAAGAGCTTAGACTGAGGGTCAGGGGAAAACATGTAGAGAGGGAGATGCAAAGTAATAAAATGTAATTTCAAGAGGGAGAGTTTGCTAACTGGGAAGGAAGGGGAGAAAACCAAGAGAGGCATCATGTAGGCATCATTTGACCTGAGGTTCAAAAAATGTAGGGAGTTATGGAGGGAGAGCATTCCAGGTGTGGAGGACAGCCTGTGCAAAGGCCTGGAGGTGGGAGATGGGAAAGCTTTGATTCAGATGTCAAATTCTAGATGCAGACATAACTCACAAAAGATACAAAGGCAGTAAGGAGTTGTGATTTGTACCGTCAGAGGGAGTAGCCCCGCCAAGGAGATTACAAATCAATGGAAATAGTCAACAAACGTTTCTGTGCCTTTGTGCCAGGCCCTATGGTAAACAATAGAAATATGACAACAAAAACAAGATGGCCCCTGCCTTCATGGGGCTTATATTCTCCAGGGAGATAATATGTACACATTGAAATGTATATAAAATATGCATCTTGCAGTGTTAAAATTATAACATTGAAAAGCTGAGCTCATGTCATCTTCTACATGGAGCCTTTCCTGATCCCACCCACCTCATGCTTATTTTGCATATACTTTGCATATAATACTTGGATCCTTCATGACACGGGAGGGCTTTGAGGACATAGGACTTCCATTAAATGTTTTCTATTTGCTGTGCCTAGCACAGTGCTTACCACATAATAGGTGTTTAATAACTTCTTGCTGGTTTATTGATTGAACAGAAAATAGAGCCCCTTTTCTACCTATTGGCCCAGAGAGTTAGATCATTTTAGGGTTGGGTTGCTCAAGAAAAGTAACAGAAAAGGAGGAGTTCTGACAATATAATATTTGGTAAATACTTGAAGGACTCACAATTTAAAATTTAAAAGACATTGGTCCTTTAATGACATTTTAATACCCCCATCTTTGAGCCCAGGATCACCTCTGCACCATGATGATAGCTCTGGTAAGAAATATGAATATATCCTAATAATGATAATCTGATTAACAAGAACAAGTTCTACCAATTAACAGTTGAAGACATCAAAACTTGAGAAAAATGGACATGTCAAACATAGTTTGGAAGGAGGTAAGTCTCAGTGGGACTCATGCTATTAAAGGCATATCAGGCAGCTTTCTCCAAAACATATCCAGAAAGACTCCTAGACTACAACAAGATCAGGCTGATCACATGGTCACTCAGAATCTAAAAGGGGCTTTGCCCCACAACCTTACAAATATACAGTTGTACAACTAGATCCTGATTTGTGTATGTAACAAAGCCCCTAAAAATGGTCTCATGTATTCAAATGCATACTACACTAAGTTATAATTATGTAAAATATGGTAATCCATTCCATAGAAATATGCTGTAGCAATTTGAATAATGCCACCAGTTTAGGAGATTCATTATTCACACTCATTAGGAACTAACTGTACAAAGTGAAAGAACAGTTGAAGAGAAAAAGATCATGTATGAGGAACATCTCTAAGCCTCAGTTTCCTCATCTCAATTTTCACGGGTATAAGCAACTCTCAGTGAATAAACTCCCCCTTAGAAAGTTGCTTGAGGCAAGGAATAGATATCCCAAAAGTTGAAACAGACAATTTTTAGAACATGAAATTAAAAGATTTTTGGATGAACAAAATCAGTGCAGCTAGACTAAGAAGGGAAGCTGTTGATTTAGGGTAAAAAAAAAAAAATCTGTCATCAAATTCTAAATTGATAAAATTCTAATAAATCTCAGATAAAATTCTAAATTGAGCCCCACTTTTTGACAATACTAACATTTGACTTGTGCTCTTCAGTTTTACCATGATAATAATAGCTAATATTTATATAGAAGTTATTGTGTGCCAGGCACTAGCTAAATACTTTACAATTATTTCTCACTTGATCCTCACAACAATTCCAGGACATAGGTGCTTTTACAGATGAGGAAACTGAGACCAACAGAGATTAAATCACTTGCCAAAGATCACACACAGCTAGTAAGTGTCTGAATCTGGATTTGAACTCAGGTCTTCCTGACTCCAGGCCTGGTGGAATCTATCCACCGTGTCACTTAGCTACATATGTCACATTAGCTATTAGCTATTGCCATAGGAAAACACAGATTTTGCGCAGTCTACTTCCTACTGTTAGCTGATCTTACATATGTAATAACAGTTAACATTTATGTAGTACTTTAAGATTTGCAAAATACTACATATATGCATGTCTGTGTCTATACAGAGACACAGAGTCTTATTTCTTCCTCACAACAACCCTGGAAGTTAGAATACAGTATTATACCCATTTTATACAGACTGGGAGAAGTTAAAGTAATTCATTTAGAGTCACATAGCTAGTGAGTACCTGTGTAAGAATTCAAATCCAAGTCTTCCTCACTCTTCCAGTTCAATACTCTGTCTGTTTTGCTAACCCTCCAATTTCTATTCACAGGTCAGGTCTCTTTGGGGATGGGTACCCCACGTTCAAGGTTATCTTTATGTCCAGACTCCTAAAATTACAGCTTACAAGCCCCAACCAATGTGTTCTTCTTTTATTAATTGACCAGAAGACACAATAACATGAAATAAGGGGTTTTACTACAATGGCATAGTAAGAAGAGTGGCAATAAAATATCTTACCTGGAGTGTACTCTTCTTTTAAAAATCCCAGCATCATTTGAAGAGAATCGATGCAAATAGAGTTCACACGAGGAGAGAAGTACATATATAGGGAATGTATGAACAGAACATCCATGTACCAAGAAAGGCAACTTGTGTCTCATATACTGCAGGACCCCAGAAGACATTTTCTTGTGCATCTCTCCTAGGCTTTCTATATTGGGTAGAGTCTCTGCTGAGCTGAGTATGGAGCTGTGCTGCTTGGTCGTTACTTGGTAAATTGTCTCCAGCTTAGGGCTTGCCCCAAATCCTGGCATTGGGTACTGCTGTGATTTTTTTAAGGAAGATCTACACTGCCTTAGTCTTGGAGCAGCAAGAGCCCCCACAATCCTGTAGACTCAAGGTCTCTACTCTATGCCTTGTCACCTCTTGAATAGCAGGATGCAGGCCTCAAGTACAAGGCTCTCTCTCCTTTCACCAACTCTTCTTGAGATTTATAGTCTCTGAATCTCCTGTTTTTTCATATAATTGAATGGGTGGGAAGAATGGACACCCAAAGAGTCCACTTTCAGAAAGATGGGTTACTGCTTCTGCCAATTGCTTTTCCTGACCACTTCATATGCAAACTTGGCCACTCAAAATCAAAAAGGGGCTTTGCCCCACAACCTTCCAAATATACGAAAAAATACAGCTAGATCCTGATTTGTGTATGTAACAAAGCCCCTAAAAATGGTCTCATGTACTCAAATACATACTGTGCCAAGTTATAATTATGTAAAATGTGGTAATCGATTCCATAGATATAAGCTCTAGCAATTTGAATAATGCAACCAGTTTAGGAGATTCATCTTTCATACTAATTAGGAACTAGCTGTGCAAAGTTAAAGAATAGTTAAAGAGTACGATCATGTATGAGGGAGGGGTGGCTAGGTGGTGCAGTGAATAGAGGGCCAGCCCTGGAGTCAAGAGGACCTGAGTTCAAATCTGGTCTCAGACACTTAACACAAAAGGCTAGCCGTGTGACCTTGGGCAAGTCACTTAACCCCAATTGCCCTGCCTTCCTCCCTCCAAAAAGAAAAAAGAAAAAAGGAAAAAAGAAAGATAATGTATGAGGAACCACTCTAAGCCTCAGTTTCCTCATCTGAAATAAGGATGACAGTTCTTATATTACTGCTTATATTGCAGAGTAAGGATATGAAAAGCATTTGGCAAACCCTAGAGAATGATAAAATTATGGGTTTCTCTTAGATTAAGGACCCCTGGACCCTGTAATTGAAACTTCCACTATGTGTTGCCTTCTCCCAATAGACATTTAGCTCCTCAAGAACCGGGGTTGCCTTGCATTTCTGTTTGTATCCCCCTAGTACTTAGCACAGTGCTCGGTACCTAGCAAGTATTTAATCAATGCTTTCTCTTCATTCTTTCATTCATTCATTCATGCTACTTCCTCCAGTACAATTAGGTCCACTGGGAGATGGCGTCTGTAATTCAGCATTTCAGTCTCTCATGTGAAAGAACCATGACAGAAACCACAGTTTGTACAGGGGCCGTCCAAGCTGCTAAGGAAGTGTGGGAAACCAGAATCAAGAAGCAAACCGAAGACCTGAAGCGAGAAAAAGAATTTCAGCAGAAGTAGGTTCAAAAAATGGTTATTAATAAGCCTCACGCTCTGCCATCCTTGGGAACAAAAAGCATTTCCATCCGTAGCTGTGCTTGACAAACACAACTGGGAGTCTTTCTAGGCAAAGTCGATGAACAGGGAGTCTTCAATAATGGTAATTTTGATGTCTGTGACTCTTATTCATTTGACCCCTCGGCATCCTCCCAAAACACTAAATACCTAGTGTCATCGAAGGGAGCTGTTAATTTACAACTCAGGACTGGGATTCTAAAATGCCATAAACAAAGCAAGAAAATTCACTATGCAGCTTGTCATAGAGATGAGTCATCTATTTTCAGTGGCATCCCATGTATTTGGGTAGCCTGGGGTCATTGTTGTGGCCTAACATAAGAATCTGGCCAGCTCTCCTTTTAAAATTTTTTTTAAAATGAAGTATTTATTTTCTCTTCCTTCTACCATCCCAACCACAAAACAAAACCAAAACACAAAGAAACCAAATGCCCAAAACTGGTATAACAAATGGGCACACTCATCCAAAACGAAAGTCCACATCGGCCGAATCCAAAACCCCATGTCTCATTCTGCATCCTGGAGGCAGCAAGGAGCCACAGTTGACAGAGTGCCAGACTTGGAGTCAAGAAGATCTGAATTCAAATCTGGCATTAGACACTTACTAGCTGTGTGACCCTGGGCAAGTCACTTACCTTCTCTCAGCCTCAATTTCCTCATCTGTTAAAAGGAGATGATAGCACCTACCTCCCAGGCTTGTTGTGAGGACAAAAAGAGATAAAATTTCTGAAGCACTGTGCAAACCTTAAAATACTATATTAACTGTAGCTTTTATAATCATCATCATCATCTCCTCTATGTCAGGAGGTGCGTCCAGCTCCCCTCTTTCCCTTGCTGCTGCTCTGGTTTTAGGTTATTTTCCCAGGTGCTGTGGCTCCCTCCTCCAATCTCTAGCTACTGAGGGATTTCCCAAGACCACCGATCACCAATAGCACCTTATGGCTCCTGCAGGTCTGGCCACAAGCGCCTTGGCTCCTCTCAGTCTTCTTGCAGGCACTGGCACTACCTCTCTGCTACCTGTCTCCTTCTTGTCTCCCTCAAGGGTCTCAGTTAAACAGAGATGCAGATGGGGAAAGGTCAGTTAGGTAAGGTTCAACTTTGATCAATTAATCAGTCCATCAACAAGCATTTGTGCCAGAGACAAACTACTATGTGAAAGAGACTATGTTAGATGCTGAAGATACAAAGGCAGACAGCCCCTGCTTCCTTATATATATTGAGGGAGGCAACATGAACATATACAAGCACATGCAGAATAAACATCTATAAGACAGACATAATGTGAATAACAAGGCTGTTTAATACAAGGCCATTGAATTTAAAAGAGTAAGGGCACTTGGGGAATCAGAAAGACTTAGTGGAGAAGATGGCGTTTTAGCTGAGCCTTGAAGGAAGTGAGGCAATGGGTGAAACATCTCTGTCCTTTTCTCTAAAAGCAACCCAGAGGAGATCTAAAAGCAACTGCTCACCTGAGATCTTACGTTTCCCAAAATCACAGAACCACCATAGAATCTTAGAATTGGAAGTGACCTTGAATGCCATGTAGTCCAACCCATAGCTGAATAAGAATCCACTCTATTACCTATCAGACAGATAAAGTTTTTGCTTGAAAACCTCTACTGCCTGTTAAGAGATCCCATACCCCATTGTTAGAGCTTTTCCTTACAAACCCTTCCCCCTCAGTATTTTTTCTTCTTGCTCTCATTGTTCCTAGTTATGCTTTCTGGGACAAGCAGGACAAATTTAATTCTTCGTCAAGTCCATGAAGATATATTGATTGAGCATCCTCTAATTTTTCTCTTCTTCAAGCTATATATCCTCATTTAATTCAGCTAACTAGTCCTCATATGCCATGATCTCAAAACACTTCACCATACTGGTCACTCTCCACTGGAAGCTTTCTAGCTTGCCATAATCTCTTTTAAAATGTGGTGCTCAGAGAACTGAACATTCAGATATGGTCTGACCAGAGCAACAATGGATATACTTTTGACTAACATTGTTTATTGTGCTCTAAAAGCCCCTGATGTTTTTTCAGCCTTATCTCCCCAATTTTGTACTTAGCAAGGTGATTTTTTGAGCCCTGATGTACGATTTTACATTTATCCCTTTTAAATTTTATCTTTTTTATTTTCAGCCTTGTTATGTTAGGTTTTAGAGATCTTTTTGTATATATGATTCTGTGATATGGATTTATGTGTGTGTGTGGTTTCACTATTTGGTAACAGTTTGACATGTGCCAATAATTAATTTAATTTAATTTTTATTTTATTTTTTCCTAATTACATGTCAAAGCAAATTTTTAATGTGGCCAATAATTTGTCCTAATATCCAAAGAATCTGATACATTACATTATTGCTGTCATTTATTGTTTTATAATTATGAATAAATGAGCAAAGCATTTATTAAGCACTTATTACATACAAAGCACTATGCCCAAATAGAAAAGGAAGACAGTCCTTGATCTCGAGGAGCTCATGTTCTAATTGGAAAGAAAGCATACAGAGAAGGTTTCAACTGCAAGTCATGGAAAGGTCACATGGTCCTAATGGTGCAAAGGAGATGTTAATGCCTCTTCTTTAATGTTATTTCCAGTTTTAAAATAATGTCAATTTCTCATGCTGAAACATTTGACAGTGCCAACGACTTTGATGACAAGAACCTTCTCTTCTGGGTCCTCAGTAGTAGTGGCTGTAGCACCTTCATAAACAGTTGCCAGGCTGCATCTCTACAGGGGCTGCTTCTGAGGATTATGGTTGAAGGCATTGGAAGCCCTGTTATTACAAAGGCTCTTGGTCTCAGGGTCCTGGGCTTGATATTCTAACATCTCCTGGTATCTACTCCTACAATCCAGTGTAATTCTATGAAGTACAATAGTAGTAAATATAAAATGCTACTCTTGAACCACAACAAGAAGAACCCAATACAAATGTAGGATGGGCTAGAGAGTAAGTCTTATAAAAATAGGTCATATAAAAACGGTTGTAATGGACTACAAATCACTCTACTAGGTAGGCATTAAAGATACAAAGGATATCAGCACATGAAAGGAGTAATACAAAGGTGCAGAAAAAAGTGCTTTGGGGTACAAACTGTGGGAGGCAGGAGGGGTTAGTGTAGACTTTTTGGAGTAAGTAGTGTTTGAATTTAGTTTTTAAAAGGACAAGAATTCTGAAAGTGGTGAGTAGAAAATGAGATGTTCAAGGCTTAGGATAATAATAAAAAGAAGTATTTATATGGCACTTCAAGGTTTGAAGAGTACTTTTCATATAATATCTCATTTAGTCCTCACAAGAACCCTATGAGGTAGAAAGTATATAGAGTGTGCTTTAAGGAAACAATCTAATTTGGCTAAAGCACAGAATCTTCTTTTCCGGGGTAAATATTCTTAGTTTTTTCAAATGGTCCTCATATGGCATGGTTTCTAGTTTCCTTACCATTCCGGTCATTCTCCTTGGTACTCTTTCCAGGTTTTCAAAGTCCTTCCTAAACTATGACTTCTAAAACTTAACATAATATCACAGGTGTGGCATAATCTCTTACATTCTAGAGCAGGAGTTCTTAACCTTTTTTTTTTAATCCAACAAATATTTATTAATTGCCTACATGTGCAAGACATCACAAAGGATGGTGGAGGTACAAAAATAGACACCTTCCCTAAAAATTAGTCCTTGATTTGACAGAATATATTTTATTGGGTAGATACAACATGACTTCCTTAGTTGGTAACATTTTGTAACTCCAGATGGATGGATGGATGGATAGGTAGATATCACACATTTACGAATTCTGTGAATACTGCCTTATTGTCACAACAGAATTCATGCTCAGTGACTTCAAGGGACTTTTCAACCTTTCTTTCTTCCTTCTTTTTAAAAATTTTTTAGTTATTTTTAGTTTTCAACATTCATTTCCACAAGATTTTGAGTTCCAAATTTTCTCCCCATCTCTCCCCTACCCTCACGTTCCAAGATGGCAAGCATACTGATTACCCCTTGCCAGTTCTTAACCTTTCTGTGTCATAGTTTTCTTTGACCATCTGGTGAAACCTACTGACCCCTTCTTAAAATTATGTTTCTAAATGAACAAAATAAAATAAAGGCTTATAAACAAAACCTATTATATTGAAATATAGTTGAAAAATTAAAAAATTACATGTTCACAGACACCCCTGAAATCTATTCATGGGTCTTCAAATTTAGACACTTCTATGATTAGGAATTTTATTGAAAGTAGGTGTACTCTCCATCGACAAAGTTCACAATCCCTATATATAACTTTTTAGATCATCTTTGAGATGGCCAGGACCAGAATATTAGTTGTCTTGCTGCCAATATGTTACTGAGCCTCTCAGTTTAGTTAGGCTTGCCTTCAGACAACATATAGCCTATTCCCAGGCTTTTTCAGCTTGGTAGCATCTGTAAGAGCTGGTCTTTGCTGGCATAGCCTTTGAGAAGTCAGGGTCATGACCACATCAAAAGAAAGCCTCAGAGTAGGACTTAATGGGAGGAATGTTTATGTAGAAATTCAAGACATCCTCCCTAATACGAAAACTTATTTTTAATTCATAAATGATATGAGAATCTCAACATTAGTTCAGGCCCAGTTTTCTGTCTCTCATACTGGAACCAAGAAAAGTTTTGTGGAAGAGTGTGCTTGTCTCTGTTTATATCAGCCTTGAAAGGTAAAGAATGAAGAAAGGGAAACTCCATTCAAAATAACTCCAAAACACATCAAATATTAGTCTACAAAAGTGCAAGGTTGACACAAATACAAATTTTAAAAACTTTTTAAAGAGCTAAAGAATGATTAAATAAATGGGGAACATTTCTTGCTAATGGTTGAGCATAAAAAGAAACAATGTTAATATGATTTTAATGACAAATTCTGTCCCCAAAGAAGAAATGAGAAAATGTACCTCCTGTCCTTCATTGCAGGTGTGGGAATGGAGTAGGTGGGGTGGGGGACTATGGATATTGCATATACTGTTAGACAATGCTGAAATGTTGGTTAGTGTGGCTGAATTGATTTGGAGTTCTGGGAAAGACTATTTTTCGGAAATGAGTATGATATAAAAACAAATAAAAAAAATAAGATAAATATATATATATATATATTTATATAAATAAATAAATATACTTAAATTGTATTTTTAAAGGAAAGTTAAGGATACATTACCAAAAACCTCTTAATTCTGCATCTATTTTCCATGAATCTATCTAAATTTTTGAAAAGTCAATCAACCAGCATTTATTAAACATTTAATATGTGTCAGGAATTGTGCTGAGTACTGGGGAATATAAAGAATAGGGGTTTTTAAATCTCTGTCTTCAAGGAGTTTATATTCAAATGGAAAAAATAATATTTTTAGTCTATATCAATTCTTGACATAATTCCCATAAATGTATTTTTCATAGTGTAAGGTGGCATTGTTTAGTTGCTGTGCTTCTATAGTTTTTCATACCCTATATTTATACAGCTGACTTTTTGGATCCAATAAAAATATTTTTCATTCAACTCTATTAAATTTTATCTCACTATATTTGGCCTTTCATGCTATTTAGTCTAATCCTGATTCGGTCATTCATTCAGCTACTTTTTCCAGATTTATGTCATCTAAAATATGTGCCTTCATCTAACTCAATGATAAAATTATTATTGGTCAAGGATAGAGTCCTTTAGACCTCTAATAGAGTTATACTATTCAGGTTGATGCCAATCCATTCATCATTACTATTTGGATCTAGCCATTCAACCAGTTCTTAATCCACCTAACTAACTGTACTATTATGCTACCCAGCGTTCTCCATCTTGTCCATAACGATTTTGTGTGAGATTGCTAAATAGCTTGCTATTGTCAAAATATGTCAGGTATATCATGTCCATGACATTTTCCTTATTAATCTCATCACTGTTTAAAAAAAAATGAGAGCCAAAAAAAAAAGTGATCTAGAATTGAAAGGGATGTCAGAGGTCATCTAGTCCAACCCCCTCATTTTACAGTTGAGGAAGAAAATGTCCAAAAGGCTAAATGAGCTTGCTAAAGTCTCGTAAGTTGCATGTATCAATGGCAATATTTGAACTCTGGTCCTTTGATTCCAGAGTGAGTGATCTTTCCCTGTGCCACGCTTCCATAAAGTGTCCTAGACAGCTACTAGAGGACTTGTGTGTTACTTCACTTTTCCTTTACAAAAGCAAAGGATCACAACCATAGCATTTACCCCAGAGCTACTAGATGATGTACTATCTTAGCCTAATGGGAAAATTAACATGTAATCATAGCAGTTACATATACCGGCCCTTTAAATAAAGGGAATTTGAAGTTTAGGGTCACTGAAATATGAGCACCTTCCCAATTGTCAATATTACCTTTGATCAAAACACTATTTATCTTGAGTCTTCAGTGTGGAAATTTAAATGCTTTCCATATTTTTTACTAAAATGAACTCTTGGTCTCCTAGGCTAGTGCGAATCTGGGAAGAAAGAGTAAGCTTAACCAAGCTGAAGGAAAGAGTCATCAGGGAAGATGGAAGGGTCATTTTAAAGATAGAAAAAGAAGAATGGAAGGTAATCAGAGGAAGTGACTTTCAATGACATTCTACTTGTTGCATTCTCTTTATAGAGTTTATAGTGTTCTGTTCATAAGCATTCTGCCGAGATGGTAATTAGGAAAACTTGCAAATAAAAATTAGAAAAACTCAAATTAAAAATTAAAAAATTAAAAAACAAAACAACTGAATGTGAACCAAACAAACAGCTGAGGAGATATACCAAATTCTTCTAAAAAATATTTTCCTCTAAAATTTCAACTCAGTCCTCAATATTTACATTAGCTTTGTCCATATTGAACAAAGTTAGTAGTAATAATCTAGCTATGAGTTTTTGTTTTGTTTTTTTGGAGGGGGAAGGGCAGTACAATTGGGGTTAAGTGACTTGCCCAAGGTCACATGGCTAGTAAGTATGAAATGTCTGAGGCTGGATTTGAACTCAGTTCCTACTGACTCCGGGACTGGTGCTCTATTCACTGTCCCACCTAGCCACCCCCTATGAAGTTTTTTTTTTAATTCTAGTTTCACCTTTATCATTCAAACAAAAGTTTCTACCAACAAAACATTCACCAAAATGCTGATCATAGTAAAATAGCCTCCACGTGAAAACTCCATAGAATGGGAATGGAGGAAAAAAAAGGAAATTTGTAATTTTTCATTAGGATAACAAGATTTAGAGCTAAAAGGAACTATGAAAGTCATTTAGTCAAAACCCTTCATTTTATAGAGAGGCTGTGTGATTTTCCTAGGGCTGTATAGTTAATTACAGTATAGGAGATAGGCATGGGTATACTCACAAATGTTTAACAATTGGTTTTTCACAGGACATACTTTTAAATTTAATCTGCAATATTAACATTTTTTTCCAACACTTTAAGTTCAATCAACAAGACAATAAGTCAAGTCCTTTTTTGTAGCATTTGACAATTTCCAAAGTACAAATGCTCATATTGAACATTTAAAATTAGTTCTTGCCAGTAAGAGCTGGCTCCAGCACACCCCTGGGAAAGGGCCAGGCTATGAAATCGGGTCTTTCTGATTACAGGCACAGTATTCCATCTACTACACCATCTATCTCTCCTGTACCATATGTTTCATTTCCATGCTATTCCCTCTTCCTGGATTGTCTTCCCCCTTCTCCCTTCCCGTATACCCCATTGGATTCCTATCCATTCTTTGAAGTTCAGAGCCCAACTAAAATGCCACCTTTCTTAGGAAACATTACTTTATCTTTTCAATATGTTGAAAATTTTTCCTCTTAAATAACACAGAACTTGGTTTATACCTCTTTCTTTATTAATATTATTTGTTTAATTTAATTTTATCTATACATTTTTGTTTAAGGGTATATGGGTGCAGCTAGGTAGCACAGTGGATAGAGTGCCAGGTTTGGGGTCAGAAAGACTTGATTTCATATTTGATCCTGAGCAAGTTACTTAACTCTGTTTGCCTCAGTTCCTCATCTGTAAGATGAACTGGGGAATGAAATGGTGGATCACTCCAGTATCTCTGCCATGGAAACCTCAAATGGGGTTATGGAAAGTTGGCCGTGACTGAACAACAACTAGACAACATTTAAGGGTTACAAAGGACTTTATGTGTGTTGTGTTATTTTATCCTCACAACAGTAGTATGAGCTAGGGGCCAAATCACTCTCTCTCCTGGTGATAATCAAGGGAAGAAATTCTGTAAACCACAATATTAGGGCCCTATGTGATTGCTGCAGCAGAGTAAAACTACATTATGAAGGGTAAGAGAAATATAAAAAGGGATATCATCTATAATTCATAAACTACTCCAACACTGAAGCTCAATAAATTTGCTGTGGTTATCAAGCTCAAAGCTACATATCTATTGTTGTCATTGTAGACGAATAAAAGGGAGGCCATGATCTCCGAAAGTTCAGCAATAATGACTGTAGTAAATGACAAAGAACAAGATCCATCTTCTTTTTAAGTCCTCAAATAATACAGAGTTAGAATCAAACTAGTAGTTTCAAAGACCAGGATCCCCAAAGAAAGATATTTTCAAGGGGCATACTTTTTTTTAAATTGCCATTAGGTTCAATCTAATGTTTTTTGTAAGGTCTGATCTTTTCTTTGTGCATATGGGTATATTTGTATGCTTCTAATTATTCAGGGTTGATCAGTGAATTTATTTTTTCTATCTTTGGGGGCAATAAAGAGAGAATTTCAAACTCACACTGGTCAAATATACCATTTTTCTTAGCAGGATTCATAGAGATGGAATTTTGATTTGGGGATTACTCATAGGTTTCCAATACCTGTGACGATTCTATTTTTGTTCTTTTGTTAACACGAACAATCCAAAATGGCCTGGGTATGACTGAATATGAATTCTAAGGATGTGAATTCTGTGCTAGTATGCTAATATTAATAGAAAAAATGGTTTAAATTCTAGTTTACTTAGCGTTCGAAGGATTAAAAAGTAGAGGAATAAATTTCTTGAGATTTGATAGTTATGCAAAATACTAAAAAAAAAAATAATAATGAGAATTCCCTAATTTTAAACCTCATCATGAAAAGGGGGTGATACTGCATTCTTGAAGGTTACTCTAGCAAAATCATAAAGGTTAACAAGCTCTACTTAGCTGACAATGTTTACTGTATGGACCCAGTAATGTATTTTATATTATCTGATGATCATTTTCACTAAGTTCAGGAAAATCATCTCTAGGCTGGTTGCAGCGAGATAGATTGTTTGACCACATTAAAAACCAAAAACCAGGGGCAGCTAGGTGGTGCAGTGAATAGAGGACTGGCCCTGGAGTCAGGAGGACCTGAGTTCAAATCCCACCTCAGACACTTGACACACTTACTAGCCATGTGATTTTGGGCAAGTCACTTAACCCCAATTGCCCTCCAGAAAAACAAACAGACAGACAAAACAACCCCAAAGACCCCCTCCTAAGGCAGAGAGGATTTTATGACTGGCATCAATGGAGGAAGTACCCATAGATCCTTGAATTAAATTCAAAGATCATAGATCTGGAGCTGGAAGGGTCCTCAGAGGCCATTTAGTCCACCTCTCTCATTTTACAGATTTGGAGACTGAGACCAGGGAATTTAAGGGACTTACTCTAGGTTGCACAAGTAGTGAGGGTCAGTCAGAAAAAAAAGGATATTTTTATAATAGTTTCAAAACCAAACAATAATAACTAACATTTATAGAGCACTATTGAAACTTTGCATAACACTTTACAGATACCATCTTATTTGATTCTCACAACAGTCCCATGAAGAGACTGCTATTTCTATCATGATCCCATTTTACTCATGGGAAAACTGAAGGTAAGACAGGTTAGGTGAGTTTCCCAGGACCACAAAGCTAACAGGTGTCTAAGCCAAGATTTGAACTTGTCTTCAGGATTCCAACTTTGCTACTCTCTACTCTGGGCCATTTAGTCACAATATCTCCTCTGTAGCCATGCTGATTTCCAGAAAACCAGGAAACTAAAAATTAAAACAACACCACCTAAATCATAAACTAATTCTGCTTCTAATTCTTTTCTCTTTGGGTTTAGACCCTTCCTTCTTCTTTACTAAAACTGAATCAGCTGCAGGAGTGGCAGCTTCATAGAACAGGTCTATTAAGAATTCCTGAATTCATTGGACGATTCCAGAACCTCATTGTATTGGATTTATCCCGAAATGCAATTTCTGAGATACCTCGAGGAATTGGTAAGGATTGTTATTTCATGTCAGGATTCTTCAGCTGTGTGCCTGATTTTTGTCTAAGGATTTGTGGAATAAAGATATCATTTTCATGTAACATATTAATTACCTAAATAAGGTAGAACAGATGCTTTAGATGGAGCCGAGGAGGGCTTCGTAGGTCAAGCTTATTAGAATTGTTCATTGAAAATCATTTGTTTAAAAAAAACCCATAATTATTTTAATTCAATTCAACAGATATTTCTTAACTGCCTACTATGTGGTAGATACTGTGCTATAACAGACTTCACGGGCTAAGATGAAATGAACAAGGGGAAGGATTTCATCTTACAGTTTGGGAAAGATACTGAGATGCTGATATAAAAGCAGAAATGCAGCACAGGAACTTATCCTGACCAAAACTGGCCAATCATGTATCTGTTGTGGGCTACCATTCTTCGTTTGAAATAATCTTTCCAGGTGATACTGAACATTCTTCCTGGCCTTAAAAAAAGGGGGGAGGGGAGGGGAGGAATCTGGAATAAAGTGATAAGAGAGATAAGACCTAATCTGAGTACTCAAAAAGACCAAAAGGATGGGAACTTGGAATTCATTTTCCAGAGACAGCTTTGAAGAAAATGGTAGCACAAACAAAATGAATGAAGCTAAAATTAGAAGGGAAACAGGTTACTGGGGAAAAAAACCTTTGCAATAAGTTTCTCCCATAAGGGTCTCATTTCCAAGGTACATAAATATTGCTTCAAATTTATAAGAATGAGAACCATTCCTGATTGATAAATGGTCAAATGGACCGATGTTTTTTTAAAGAAGAAATCCAAGCTAAAAAAAAATGTCCCAAATCAGGGTGGCTAGGTGGTGCAATGAATAGAGCACCAGCCCCAAAGTCAGGAGGACCTGAGTTCAAATGTGCCCTCAGACACTTAACACTTATCAGCTGCGTGACCTTGGTGAAGCCATTTAACCCTAATTGCCCTTTCTTCTCCCCTCCAAAAAGAAAAAAAAATGTTCCAAATCACTATAATCAGAAAAATGCAAATTAAAGCTACTGTGAGGTTTTGCCTCTCACCTGTCAGATTAAATAAGGTGGTAGAAAAAGGAAAATGATGAATATTGGAGGGGATGTGGGAAAATACATACACTCATGTATTAACTAGCTCAACCATTCTGGAAAGCAATTTGGAATTATGCCCAAATGTTACTAAATTGTACATACCTTTTGATTCCGCATTACTGCTGTTAGGCCTAACCCCCAAAGAGATCAAAGAAAGAAGAAAAGGACCCATATGTGCACAAATTATAGCTGCTTTTTTTGTGGTGGCAATGAACTGGAAACTAAGAGGTGGTCATCAGTTGGGGAATGGCTGAACAAATTAAGGTATATGTGTGTACTGTAATACTATTGTGCTAAAGAAAATGAAGATGAGGTAGAGCCAAGATGGTGGGGTAAAAGCAGGAATTTGCTTGAGCTCCTGCTCCAACCACCTCCAAAACCTATAAAATACAACTCTAAATAAATTTTAGAGCTAAGTCTCCCACCAGAGGCAGGCTGACAGGCCTACAGGAAGGACCTATTGCACCAATCTGGGAGCCAAGAGCAGTCCCATGTGAGCCATATGGGCTCAGACCTGGGACAACCTGACCAGAGGCCCAGACCTGCCAGAGCAGACTTCACAAGATTGAATCACTGGCAATTGTGGTGGTTTCCAAAATTCTCAACCAATAAACACCAAAGAGAAAGTAAAAGGTCAATGGGGAGCCCTGCTGATCCAGGGTGAGAGAAAAGTGAAGTCTGGTCCCTGCTGCTGGGGCAGCAGAGGTGACAGGGGCTGCAAATGCTGCTGCTTCTGGCTCCTGGCCTACAGATCGTAGAGGGACCAAATGACCTTCCAAAGGGCATTTACAGGACTCTCTCTGCTGGCATTGAGGCAGGATTCTCTTGCTTTGCCCTGCTTGGATCTGGGTCACAGTCTTGGGTGGTGGTCCTGGAGTGAGGAGTGCTGGTGTGGCAGAGTTTGTTGAGGCTGTGGAGAAAAAGTTTTGATAGTTTTGAGGCAGGTGCCCAGAAAAACTTTTGACAACAGCTGCACAAAACCCTAGCAATCTGGGACACAGCACTCTCCATTCTGGAAGCAGAGTTCTACCATGGCAAAGAGCTCAAAAGTCAAGTAATTGGCAAGATGACCAAACAGAGAAAGCGCAATCAGACTACAGAATCCTTTTTTCGGGAAAAAGAGGATCAAAGTATAGAAACAGAAGAAGACAACAAAGTCAAAATTCCTTCATCAAAAGCCTCTAAGAAAAATATGAACTGGTTGCAGGCCATAGAAGAGCTCAAGAGGGATTTTGAAAATCAAGCAAGAGAAGTGGAGGAAAAATTGGGAAAAGAAATGAGGATGATGCAAGAAAATCATAAAAAATGAGTCAACAGCCTGACTGAAGAAAATAACACCTTAAAAAAATAGATTAATTCAAATGGCAAAAGAGGCCCAAAAAGCCGAGAAGAATGCCTTAAAAAGTGAACTTGGTCAGATGGAAAAGTAATTTTAAAAATTTACTGGAGAATGATTCCTTCAAAATTAGATTGGAACAAATGGAAGCTAATGACTTTATGAGAAATCAAGATACTATAAAACAGATGCAAACAAATGAAAAAAAAAAGGAAGGCAATGTGAAATATCTCATTGGAAAAACAACTGATCTGGAAAATAAATCTGGGATGATTTAAAAATTATGAGAATACTTGAAAACCATGATCAAAAAAAGAGCCTAGATATCATCTTTCAAGAAATTCTCAAGGAAAATTGCCCTGGGGATGGCCAGCTGACGCAGTGAATAGAGCACCAGCCCTGGAGTCAGGAGGACCTGAGTTTAAATCTGCCCTCAGACACTTAACACAAAAACAAGCTGTGTGACCTTGGGAAAGTCACTTAACCCTAAATGCCCTGCCTTCCCCCCTCCAAAAAGAACAAAAAAAAGAAAAAGAAAGAAAATTGCTCTGATATTCTAGAACCAGAGCGCAATATGGAAATTGAAAGAATTCACCAATCGCCTCTTGAAAAAGATCCCAAAAAGAAAACTCCTGGAAATATTATAGCCAAATTCCAGAGTTCCCAGGTCAAGGAGAAAATATTACAAGCAGCTAGGAAGAAACAATTTGAGTATTGTGGAAACACAATCAGGATAACACAAGATCTAGTAACTACTAGATTAAGGGATCAAAGGGCTTGGAATATGATATTCTGGTGGTCAAGGGAGCTCAGATTAAAACCAAGAATCACCTACCCAGCAAAACTGAGTATAATATTTCAGGGAAAAAATGGACATCCAATGAAATAGAGGACTTTCAAGCATTCTTGATGAAAAGACCAGAGCTAAACAGAAAATTTGACTTCCAAATACAAGAAGCAAAAGAAGCATGAGAAGGTTAACAGGAAAAAGAAATCATAAGGAATTTATTAAAGATGAACTATTTACATTCCTACATGGAAAAGCTATAATTGTAACTCATGAGACTTTTCTCAATATGAGGATAGTTGAAAGGAACATATATATGTATGTATGCATGTATATGAGGGTATATGTGTATATGTATGTATGTATGTGTGTATATGTATGTATGTATGTGTGTACATGTATACCTAGACAGAGGGCACAGGATGAGTTGAATAGGAAGGTTTGATATCTAAAAAATAAAATTAAGTGGTGAGAGAGGAATATATTGGGAGAAGGAGAAAGGGAGAGATAGAATAGAGTAAAATATCTCACATAAAAGAGAACTGTTACAATGGAGAGGAAGAGCAGAAAGATGAAAGGGAATGAGTCAACATAACTCTCATTGGATTTGGCTTAAGGAGAGAATACCATAGACGCTCAACTGGGTATTTTACCCTACAGGAAATCAGGGGGGAAGGGGACAAGAAAGGGAATGACAGAAGGGTGGGCAGATTGGGGGAGAGGGTAGTTAGAAGCAATACTTTTGAAAGGGATAGGGTCAAAAGAGAGAATAAATGAGGGGCAGGATAGGATGGAGGGAAATATAGTCTTTCACAATATAACTACTATGGAAATGTTTTGTGTAACTACATATGTACAACCTATATTGAATTGCTTATCTTCCCAGTGGGAGTGAGGAGAGAAGAAGGAAAATAATCTGGAAATCAAAGTTTTAAAAACAAATGTTAAAAATTGTTTTTTACATGCAACTGGGAAATAAGATACATAAGGCACTGGGGTATAGAAATTCATATAATTGCCCTATAAGAAAATAAGGGGAGGAATGGGGGAGGACACAAAAGAGAACAGATGAAGGGAAGGAGTGTTCAGTATGCTTGCTATATTGGAGTGGGAGGTAGGGGAGAGATGGGGAGAAAATTTGTAACTCAAAATCTTGTGGAAGTGAATGTTGAAAACTAAAAAAATACATAAATTTATTTTTAAAAAAGTTAAAAAAAAAAAAAAAAGATGGCACAGTGAATAGAGCACCAGCCCTGGAGTCAGGAGGACCTGAGTTCAAATCTGACCTCAGACACTTAACACACACACACACACACACACACACACACACACACACACACACACAAACTAGCCGTGTGACTTGGGCAAGTCACTTAACCCCAATTGCCCTACCTTCCCCCCCCCAAAAAAAAAAAAGTTAAAAAAATAAAATGAAGATGATAGCTTCAGAGAGATGTGGAAAGAATTGTGTAAACTGATACCATGTAAAGTGAGCAAAACTAGGAGGACTTATAAACAATAACAACAGTACTATAAAGACAAATGGTGTTTGGAAAGCTTAAGAATTCTGATCTACATAATAACCAACCATGATTTCAGATCAAGCATTTAATGATCAAGCATGATACCCACCTCCAGGGTGTATAATGAGGTTTTTTGGGGAGAGTGGGGTAACCTGGCCAATATAGGAATTTCTTTTGATTGATTAGGCATATCTGTTACAAAAGTGTTTTTATTTTTTTTAGTGGGTGGTTCGGTGGGGAAAGAGAAAATAGACTTGTTAGTTGGGGAAAAAAAATTAAAGTAAAAAATATAGAAAGAAAAAAGTGAAACTAAGACATTGTATGGTACTTTTGGATGCTTGATTTTATGACCATTTGTTTTATCTGGTGTGTGTAGGACTACTGACAAGGCTTGAGGAACTGATTCTCAGTTATAACAAAATCAAGACTGTTCCCAAGGAGCTGAGTAACTGTGCCAGCTTAGAGAAACTGGAACTTGCCGTCAACAGAGATATTTGTGACCTTCCACAGGAGGTTAGTAGAATATAGCTTCCAATAGAAATATTCTCCATTCATTTCTGGTTTATTTCTCAGTTGTGTTGGGGGAAAAAAAAACATCAATTTGAAAAATAATAGTTTGGTTTCAGTTTTTAACACGGAATTTGGTAGAAACATTTTAAGTACATTTATTAAATAAAATACAAATCAGTTTTTTAGTTAGAGAAAGAGTTATGATTCACTTCAAAGATAGTAATTGTGAATCTTGAGCAATGAAATGGCAGTAGAATGGCTTATTTTATAATTGTTTATGGAATAAGGGTGTTCCCAGGTGATGTGTGAATGTGACACCATATTAAATATCTTGCTTGACGAATTCCTAGGCTCTGCCAGGCCACAAGTAGGCTTGGTGAAATGCTAAACCTTAATCTATGTGTGACATGATGTCACATTATTAGCCACTCTAAATGATTCATACACTAAGTCTTAGATTTTGTGTGTAGGTAAAAAAAGAATACAGTGTAAGCACTCAGAATCAGTGGAGGAAATTATTATAGAACCTTGTCTTAATACAGTAATATGCTTGAGAATACAACCCTCCAAAGTGCCAAATATTTGAGTTTCTATGCACAATATTCAATTTCTAGGTTATATCACCCCCAAGATGGAGGATTAGACATTTTCTCCAGTCCTTACTCTAAAAAATTCCCCAAAGTAGGAATTATAAGAAGTAAAGCCATTGTAGCTGTTTCCATAGGTCAAGACCTCAAGTAGCCCAATGGAACAAAGTTATTTGTCGCGCCCACTAACCCATGCCCTACTCTCTGGCAAGGAACACAACCAGATTCACTAGTTTATGCTTTGAAATCCACTCAACAATATCTCTGCTGCTGCTGTATCTTTCTTTGTCAGTATTCCCTGCCTCTATTCTTACCCTTCCATTCTGTGGCAACAAATAGCAGACTTCAACTTTCTCTACCCTCTTATGAAGAAGGAGGAGGTATTGAAAGACAGGTCAAAGAACTAAAAACACAGGCAACCAGGCAGGTGCCAGAATGTATGCAGGATTCCATCAGGCCTGAATAAAAGGATATTGTCCAATTGGGACCTGTACTGTTATCCCCTTAAGGGATTGAGGTCCATAAAAAATGAAATTTCCTGTGGGAAAAGAGGCTGAGACAATTTTGCTGCCCAGCCTCTGGGGACAATCCTCCATCAAAGGGAAAGGAGTAAAAAAGTGAGCAATAAGAGATTATAAGGGGGAAAAAAAGATTAAAATTACCAAAGATCTCTGGAGGAAAAAAACTTAAAATAATCTAGAGCACAAGCAAGTAAATTAGAGTTCTTATGAAGAACAAGCGTCTATAAAGAGCTTTTCAAACTTTAAAGTGGTATATAAGTGATATTTATTATTCTATAACCGTCAAATGTTAGATGTTAAAATGACAATGAAAACACTACCATGCAGTGAAAACATAATAAAATATGCCCATTCTCAAGATGTGGGAAACCTTTCTAGACTAGTTACTATAAACCTTTGTGCTTGAGTATTTTCGAAGATTTATTTCCTGAGTACTCTCTTCAAAGAATTTATTTTTTATTTTTGTTCTTTCCTAGGCTTTCCATTTGTATGTTTTCTTGTTTTGTTGTTTTTTGGCTATATCTTGTGCTACAGTGATAGGAGTTGTGCTCGGTATGATAGACTTACCTCAGCTCCCCGACTGGAACTTTAGTTCTGAAAAATCTTCTTTTCCTTTTCAGCTCAGCAATCTTTTGAAGCTCATTCATCTTGATCTGAGTATGAACCAGTTTACAACAATCCCTTCAGCTGTGCTACACATGCCTGCCCTTGAGTGGCTAGACATGGGAAGCAACAGACTTAAAACACTTCCTGACTCTATAGACAGGTAAAGTGATAATAATAATAATAATTTTAACTAGCTATCAACCAATGTCCTGATTTTGGGGGACATATACAATTAAACTAGTAACATCTCATGCTATTTTTTAATACTAGTAAATTTTTATATTCTGTATGATCAAAAGATTTTGGGGGGAACTTAAATTGGCTATTTTGCGATTTCCACCCATCATTCCTGGTGTTCTAGAGAATAAATTTGCTCCTGCTTGGTGACTTACAATCGATAGACCTTGTATTTTAGTGAAATTCTCCTATTAAGTAGCACAGAGGCAATACATCCCCAAACCTAGGATGTATTGCTGTGGAAAATGAATGGGATGACATGGAGAGGAGTTTCATAAGATGGGTGGCATGAATGGACAGCAGTTTGCATCTTTGGAGGGAATAATAGCTAATATTTATAGTGTCCCAAAAGTCTTAGTTCAATTGTACGATTTTGTTTTTAAAGTTTAAGAGCATTGAAGAACTATATACAGTAAATCCTCAACTTTTGCAGGGATAACACTCCTTAGAAAATGACACAAAATTTAAAAATGTGAATATCTATATACTGAACCTATGGAAAACAGGAGGTTAGGTTCCTGTGACCACTAAAACCTATTCATTTTTTCACTAGAGATTGCCGAAAATACATTTTTCTGCATACAATTTCTTTATAACAAAACATTATTTCTGATAATATTGCTTCGCCTAACACAATAATCAAGGAATAGCCTATAAAATTCAATACACAAAACAAAATTGGTCCCATGCAAAACTTTTTTTCCTCACAATTCCCTAGAATTCTGTGACCTTTTGTAGTGTCTTAATAAAATTTCTTTTATTTCAGACAATATTCACTTTTCACAACACAAAACCCGCAGTAGGATAAATATTGTACAGAAAATAAAATTCTTAAAATGAAAACATTTTAACCTGAATCTTGCCTTCCACTGTATCAGATGGCAGTGTGAGGGTGCTTTACTCTCCTACTAGAAACCTCTCTATCATGGCTGTCCTCTGAAAACCAAGAGGGAGGTTGCTAGGACTTTGGTCATTGCTATCAGAAGATTCTGAGACTGGTGAGGTTTTGACATCATCTCCAACACTCTGTCCTTGATGGATGACGAACAATGTTAGAGATCATGAAGGATGCACCAGTTTGAAATAATCTGCAGTAACATCTGCTTCTTCTGCAATGTGAGATCCTTAAGAATCTTCCAGCCAACAATGGCTACCGACATTCCAGCAGGAAGTTTATCTAAAACATTTATTTTCTCACTAAGAAGATCACTAAGCTGCATTACTGACTTTGCACGCTTGGCCTTAGAGCCCAAAGAACTAGCACTATGCTTCAGGGGCATAATTGCAACACAAAACTTAAGTGTTAAAGACCAAAACTGGAAATATTCCACAAATGCATGGCTTTTTAAAAAGGTAGGGGAAACAAGACCAGTGAAGCTCCCAGTAGGATACCAGCTACTCCACAAACTTGCCTGCAATCTGGCCTCTCACTTTTTTTTCTCTACTGCACATAGCTGTGAATATGTATGTTTGTCAACATGAAAGTGAAAATGAGGTTACTAACAAAAATCAGTGAATGCTCGAAGTAAGGAAAGTTAAATGCGGGAATGTTGAGGGTTGGCTGTATTATTATTAGCTATTATTATTTAGTGATAATAATAATAGCATCCATATAGAACTTTAAGGTCTGCAAAGCTCTTTATTACATATATCATTTCATTTGATCCTTATAATAATCCTATGCTATTATTAATGCCATTTTACAAATTAAGAAACTGAAAGAGGCTGAATTTAAGTGGGTTGCCTAGGGTCATTCAGCAAATCATTGCAAGGCAGAATTTGAATTTAAGTCTCCTTGCCTCCAAGTCTAGCACTTTATGCATTTATGGACTAAGGGATCCATAGTGATAAAAAATACACAGGCCTGACGTCTTTGGTTTTGTTTTTTTCAAAGCTGTTATTTTCACAGTGCATATAATTAATTGTCAGAGCCTTTCGCACTTTAGAATGGAAAGCCTACATACGTTATGGCTCCAGCGGAATGAAATTACAAGTTTGCCAGAAACCATCAAGAATCTAAAGAACTTGGGAACTTTGGTTCTCAGTAATAACCAACTGCAAGATGTTCCAGAGTGGATGGAAGGAATGGAAAATCTCAGGTAAAAATCTTATTGCAAAGTAGGAACTAGAGTGACCAGAAAGTTATCTACACAATCCTTTCTGGTGGCAGAGAAAGAGCATAAGGGGAAAGTTTTTAATTCGGTTTGTATCTTTAGGCTCAGCCTAATCTAAGCTATTCAGGGCAACAGCCTTCAAATTAATAGCAATAGTTCCCATTTCTATTTAGAGCCTTAAGGTTTACAAGGTGTTCTCTTCACAATAAGCCCATGATGTGGGTAGAGCAAATATTAATGTTTAACATATAAGGAAACTGAGGCTCAGAGAGGTTAATTAATGTTCTCCATTGAAATCCTACCCTGAAGCTTAATTATGGGTTGGGGGTGACTGGATCTCTTATTTAGAGCAATGCGACAAATTTACTGTAATGAGTTTAATCTGTACGTAAAAGAAATTTTTTTCAGTTAAATAGATTTTTGTGGTCAACCAGACAGGAACCAGCCTCTAATCTGTGGCTGGCTGGAGGCAAACAGAGCAGGCTAGAGACAGGAGGCTCAGGACACAACAGAAGTTTAATTTCAAAGGGAGGAAAATGGTTGCAAGCAGAAGTCCTCCTGAGCAGGAGGGCTTAACATGCTGGGGCAAGGCAGTACTTTACATACATAAAAAAACCACAAGTGGGCAGGACCATGACATAGTCATTTGGTCTTGAATAACAGGTCCCGTGGACAATGTGTGGACAGTGCAGGCAATCCTGGGTCCTGTGGGAACAGTCTCCAAGTTGATTGCCTCACCGTGGGGTACAGAACCAAAGCTGGCATGCAGGGACAGGAATGCAATACCTGGTTTGATTCACTTAGCCGTTACAAGGAACAGGGATTGTGAGCATGTCAAAAGGTGTGATGGATGGCACTCATGTCCCTGGGAAATAAAGGGACTTCCAACAAATATAAAAAGTTATTGATCAATATGAAACATAAATCCTTCAGTGAACACCTGGTGCTGGGCAAAGCAATACACTTAGCCAGAGGGTTAGATCATTCAAAGAACAAAGGATTGATCTTATACCAAGCTCAGGGCACAGAATACTTGCTGGACCTTAGCTTTGGGAAACAGTAGCTCCAAATACCTCGACAGTGGTGTTCTTGAAGAAATTAATAAAAAGAAACCTATGGTGCATAAAATAATGTTCTTTTCCTCCTAAATTTCTACTTCTCACTATAGCCTAGGATAATTTTCATGATTAATCAGAACATTAAGCTGCAGTAATCTTTCAAAAGTGCTATTGATATCCTTTTTTTTAAAACACCTCAGGCATTTCCTCCCACATCCCTATGCTATTAGAACAATCACCATTGAAAAGGCAACATGGTACAGTTGAAAGACTGCTGGTTTGTGAGTCAATATGCGAGTTCAAACCCATTTGTCATTTACTAGATGTGTAATTTGGGGCAAGACAATCTCTTAGGTCTCATTTTATTAACCTATAAGGTGAGAGGATTACATGACTTCTGTGGTCCCTTCCACCTCTAAATATTTGATCTTAAATATTTGGTATGACATTCCACACTCAAAATCCTCCACCAACTCACTGAGATGAAGAATGTCATTTTCAGCATCACTTGGGAGCAAAATCTGACGCTGGATTTTCAAAGGCAGAACAGAAGCTCTGAAAGGTGATATCATGTAAGAAAAGCTTCAAAACTGTCGTGTTCAAGGACCATTCTAGTTAAGAGTGCAGAAGTTCATCATCAGAAAGCTGATCATAAGGTGATAAATTTTTTGGCAAATCATACACAATGGAAGGATTGTGACATAATTTGTGGAGATAATTTACACCACTGAACTCTCAACTCTTCTTTCAAAGTATCAAGATCTGTATCAGGAATCAAGAGCAGTGTGAACCAGCTGGCCCCAATCTTCATATTAAAGAGCACCTGCCCAGTATCTGGAGGTTAGCCTCAGGGAGGGCCAGTGAAAGTGGGTAAGAACTTCCCTTTGTCCAGTGCTTCTTCCCTTCCTCTCTCCCATCATGAATGCATAATTCCCTTGTAGGACAGAACTCTCAGTATTCTCATAAGGCATCTACCCTAATTCCTGAGATTCTTGGGCCATGGACTACATAGCACCTGTAGTTTCTTTTCTCACAGAAGCTTCCCTCATACCAGGGTACCGAATCTACCTCCACAACGTATCTCACACTCGGACCCTCTGTTCACTAACATGGCCCCAACTCTTATCACCACTGCTCAACTAGATTATTGTAATCACCTCTCAATTGATCTCCCTGCCCCCCTTCCAGTTTCTGCCAGATATTTATCCATAAAACAGAAGTCTGACAATGTCATTTGCCATGTTTGTAATAAAATAAGAAGGTAAACTGAGGCAATTCTCTGAGCAAGGTAACATTTATTTACAAGGCTATGCTGCCTGCCAATAAATGAGTCAATGAATTGCCTCCTTTTATGTTAAAGACCCTAAGCTGATGGACAGGTCTCCTTTTATACGTTTTGGGAGTACAGAACAAAGAACAGAACAGTGTAGAAGACATCATGGGATTATGAGAAACATGACTGGTTACAAAGCTAAGACTCAGGAAACGATATGATTGGTTAGAAATTTTGTAATGGGGGCTAGAAATGACTCCCTTTCCTCTCTTATGGGACTAAGAGGTGCTCATTATATGAGTCCAGGTGTGAGAGAGAACCAGACCTCCTTGAAAGATAGCTTGGTGGTGTAAAGATATTAGGCCTGACTCCTTCATGTTCACACACACACCCCACCCCAAGGCCAGTTAAATTTCTTGAGGCAAGAATAGATCCATGATTAGTGGGAGAACTGAATTTTTAAACTTAAGCTATTATAAAACAGCTGAATTTCTGAATGAAGGTCAGAAACAAATAACCATGACTTAAGCAGTCACAGGACAAAAGCAAATACAGGACAAAATCAATTACTTGTAAATAGGATAAATAAGAAAATGAAACAGGATCGATTCAATCTTCTCACATTTCCATGCTCAGGAAGCTGCTGAGGCTCTCTATTACTTATAGGACAAAAGACAAAATCTTATATTTGGCGTATAAAATTCTTCATAGTATTGTTCTACCCTACCTTTCCAGGATTATTGAAAAAGAGAAAGAAAAGAAAGGAAAAAAGAGAAAAGAGAGGAGGGAGGGAAGGGAGGAAAGACAGAATAAAGAGAGAAAGAAGAAACAAGGAAAGGAAGAAAGGAAGAGAGAGAGAGAGAAAGAGAAAAAGGAAGGAAGGAAGGAAAGAAAACTCATTAAGCATTTCCTATAAATAATACATCCCAGGGACACAAATATAGAAGTTGGACAGTCTTTGGGAGATAACACATATTGGTGTCAGAGGAAGAAAGTTTTGGCTCAAGGAGTTACAGAGATTGTGAATGGAGTAACAGGGTAGTCCATCATCATGCCCTTCCTAGTAGAAATGGTACTTTTGGTTTGATCACTTTTCCTAGAGCACAAGCAAGAGATGGGAAGTGTGAGCTTTTGGTGGGGAGGAGGGTGCAGAGTGGGATCAAGGTAGAATTTGCATGCATATAGCAGAGCAAATAGCAAAATAACTAGACAGAGTCCTGGTTTCTTTGGGAGATGACTGAATGGGATATTAAACATGGTCTGCCTCAGAATGCTGGGTTGGTAATGTCCACTGGGACAGCTAAGGTTCCAAGCTTAATTTTCATATTATTGAGGTACTACCATCCTTCCAGTCCCGAAGGCTTGCAACTTGGAGTGTCATCCTCAATTCCTCACTCTCTCAAGGCTCAAGGCTCCCTCCTATACTATATTCAATTTGTTGCCAAACCCTGTCAATTCTGCTTAAAGCAGCTAGGTGACAGAGTGGCTAAAGTGGTGGTGATATAACCTTGCCCATTATTCTGTAGTTACCGAGCTTTACTATTTGAAGGAGGAATGGCTCCAGCAAGAAAGATGGGTAAGATCTCTTTGTAGCAGAGCAGTGTGGCACCTCTGTGGCAGCATGTCTGAGTTACCTTGTGTGACTTAGGAAGTCATGCACTGGACAGTGGTACAAATTGTATGGTAATTAATGCATGCAAAATCTATGCAAATCTCTCTTTTGCATAGAGATCACCCAAAGACTAGAGTCAATAGTCAACATACCTTTATTAAGCACCTATCAAGTGCCAGGGGAGCAGCTAGGTGGCATAGTGGATAGAATAAGGGCCTGGAGTCAGGAAGAACTGAGTTCAAATCCGGCCTGAAAAACTTTTTAACTGTGTGATGCTGGGCAAGTCACTTAACCCTGTTTGCCTCAGTTTCCTCATCTGTCAAATGAGCTGGAGAAGGAAATTGCAAACCACTCCAGTATCTTTGCCAAGAAAATCCCAATGGTGTGGGCTCATGAAGAGATGGACACAGCTGAAATGACTGAACAACAAAACCAAGTGCCAGGTACTGTGCTAAGTGTTGGGGATACAAAAAAAGGCAAAAGACAGTCTCTGCTCTAAAGAAACACAGTCTAAGGGACAAAACAACTATGCAAACAACTATGTACACATAGGGTACATACTGTATATATTGGGGATAGCAACAGAGGAAAGGTAATTGTATTAAGGGGGACCAGGAAAGGTGTCCTGTAGCCAGTGAAATTTTGGCTGGGATTTGAATAAAGCCAGGGAGAGCAGGAGATGGAAAGAGGAGGGAATTTCAGGCATTAAGGACATGGAAAATTCCCAGGACTGAGATTTGGAGAGTCTTGTTCAAAGAACCAAAAGGAAGCCAGAGTTTACTTAATGGGGTGGAGGGATAGTCATAGGGTGGTGATGGTGACACAGTCAGACCTGCACTTTAGGAAGATAAATCTGACAGCTGAGTAGAAACAGACTGAAGTGAGGAGAGCCTTAATGCAGAGACCAACCAGCAGGCTGTTGCAATAGTCAAGGCATGAGGTGATGAGGGTTTGGATAAGGTTGGTGGTGGTGTCAGAGCAGAGAAGTATATACCAGAAATGTTACAAAGGGGAAAGGGAAGGGAATAAGCATTTAACATCTATTATGTGTCAGGCATTGTGCTCTTCAATTATCTCCTTTGATCCACACAACCACCCTGTGAGGTAGGTGCTATTGTGATCCCCCATTTTCCAGTTGAGGAAACTGAGGTAGAAGAGGTTAAGTGATTTGCCCAGGTTCACACAGCTAGTAAGTGTCTGAGGCTGGATGTGAACTCCTGATTCCAGACCCAATGTGTCTATCCACTGTCACCTAGCTGTCTCTAGGCAGAATTGACAGGACCTAGAAACACATTGGATGTGGGTGGGTGGAAGCTGTGAGAAAGTGAGGAGCTGATGACTGGAAAGATGGTGGTGCTGAAGATAAAATATGAAAATTAAACAGAGGAAGAAAGATAAGTTTAGTTTTGGACATGCAAGAGCTATATCTTTAACAGTTATCTCGGCTGTTTCCTAGTCTTTTGAATATGCTCATGCCAGAGATAATGGAACATGCTAGTCAACAGTTAAGGTATGACAGTACTATTTTCTGATGAATTACCAGGTTTGTCAACTTCAGAGATAATCCATTAAAACTGGATATAACACTTCCTCCCTGTGAAAATGCAGATGAAGAGGAGGAAAAGGAATTATTTGGCATTCAATTTATGCATGCATATATCCAGGAGTCTCGTAGGAGAACAGGTAAGAGATTTATATTATCAGAATTTGGATGAAACAGCAATTTCATTGATGTGGGTATTCCTTTTTCCTTCTATTTACTAACTTTTTTCTTTTTTCCTAATTCAGTGATAGAAATGGGAAATGTAGAAAAGCCAATTCAGTTCATAAATTGAGTGAAAAGATATAGAAATAGTAAGCATTCCTTTCTTAGCTGCATGGATACTCCTCAGCTGAAAAAAATTTTTATTACAATAATTTTCAAATATATCCCTACTCACCTTTTCCACTCTGTTCTTGTAACAAAGTTTATAAAAGAGGGGGAAAAAAGCAGTTCAGCAAAACCAAACAACACATTGATGCTGTGTCCAATATTCCATTTGGGTTCTTTGTTGAATCCAAAGGAATGAGAGGAGACGTATTTTCTCAACTTTTCTCTGGGCCAAACTTGATCATTATAATCCCAATGTTTCATTTTACTGTTCTATTTCTATTTTTTTTTTAGCAAATGCTAATATTTTTCCCCTTGTTCTACTTAACTCCACTCTGCATCAATTCATATGAAATTTCCCATGCTTCCCATTCTTCACATTCATCTTTTCTTATAGTACGTTCAAGAAATTGCAATTTAATTTAGCCACTTCTCAAATGACTGGCTATTCCTAGTTCTTAACAACCATAAGAAAAAGTGCTGCTATGAATATTTTAGTACCTATGGGACCTTTCCATTTTTTTTTTAACCTCCTTGAGGAGTATATGCTTAGTAGTGGGATCTAGGAGAATGCCACAATTTTTAAAGTAGCAAGTCCATCTTTTGGCTTCAAAACAGGATGCTGGGTACATTTGAGTCTGTTTTTCTTATACGTAAAGTGAGGAGGTTGGATTAGATGATCTCTAAGAACCCTCAAAGGTCTAAATCACAGGATTTAATTTCCAAAACTGCACAGGATAATTCTTTCAGGGCATTCTATAAGTAATTCCGATTTCTTCAGCACCCTGACATTCACTTTTTCCCTTTCCAGCCATAAAATTCATTCCACTTACAAATTATAAGAAAGTTATAGGAAATGTACGGTATAAATACCATCCCAAATGAAGGTTTTGGTTAATTTTTTGTACTATGGATCTTGGTAAAGCCAACTACTGAAAATATCATTGTGATTTAGGCATGAAAACTAAAAACAATGCTTCAAAGATTATACAGGGTAGAGTGGAAGGGAATATTATTCTTGTCAATGAATAAAAACACTGATATTATGCTTTAGTATTTCAAATGTGCCTATTATTCACCAAAATGAAATATTTCACGATTAATGGTTAATGGAAAAATGTATCATTTTGCTAAATAGTAGACTGTTTCAAGTTTCAAGTGTTGGTCTTATTTTTCCCCTTGCACAGATAGCTTTATTCTTCAGCTGATCAACATCTAAATGTTTTAACTTATTCCAGGAGAAAATAATAAACCAAAATTTTTAAAAAATTGTAGGCTTAAGAAGGGCTATCTTTATGATAACTCAAGATCTCATGAGACTACATCAATGGGCAAAAAAGGAGATCAGTTTAAATGCTGGCAAGTGTGAGGGGAAAATAATGTCCTCAAAGTAGAGGATTATGGGATTTAAGCTATCAAACTTGACCCAGAAAAAAAAAATAGGGGTTCTCTGAAGGTATCCAGTACAATACTGCAGCCAGGGAAAAAAAAGCTAATAAAAAGATGGGAATTTTTCTAGAGGGATGTCAGAAAACAAAACCTTGGGCAAATCATTGCACTTCTCTGAACCTGTTTCCTTGTCTAAATTTGGGGTTTCTAGATGATTTTTAAGGCCCTTTATGGCTCTGATCCTATGGTTTTATGAACATGGTACTGTATCTAATAAAATATAACACCAATATAGACTTTCCCTTGGCTAACAAAAATAATCATCTTTCTATGATCAAGATGGGGCATATGTAATTAGACAAGAATTTGTGTGAAAAAAACCTGGAGGTTTTAGAGGGAAAAAATTTCATTGAGTCAATAGTGTGACACTGGAACCCCCAAATCTAAAGTGACTTTAGGCTACATTGAGAGGCAAAGTGTCCAGGACCAGTGAGGTGGAAGTTCCACTATTCTTCCTCTCTAGAGTATCATCTATTTTGTACAAATATAGAATGTAAAACACCTTGAGGCCAGACACTGTTTTTCCTTTATCCTGGTATCCCCAGTGCTTAGCACCATATTGGCATAATTACATACTTAATAAACGCTTGTTGGCCAACTAATTTATGACAGCTGTCTAATAGTTTTAAGATAGTCAAATGGAAGGCCCAGAGATTTTACTGTCTGACTCCATAAAGCAAAACTAAGTTTATAGATAGGATCTTAACAGTCTGAGTTTGAAGGGATCTTTGTGATCATCTGTCCAACGCCCTCATCGTACATGTATTTAGAAGTATCCTAGGTCACAAGGGCAGTAAGTGGTAGAGAAAGGATTTGAACCTATGTCCCTCTTACATCTAAATCCAATGTTCTCTCCACTGTTAGCTTCAGCAAAAGTTACAAAGAAGCACATTAAGGTTTCATGGGAGAAAAAAGCTGCCAAGAATTAAAGCTCTACAGAAGTGGAATGAGCTACCTTGGGAGGAAACAAGTTTCCCCTCGATCCAAAGGGCAGCCTTTGACCAAAGGCTTTGTGACCATTTGTGGGGTATATTGTAGTGGGGATCCTTAATTGACTAGATGACTTTTGAGGGCCCTTCTAACTCTGAGATGTGATTCTGAATAGAGGCTCAGCGATCTGTCCTCCAGGGCACAGCTTAGCTCAGTCCAGAATGGTTCATTATCTCAGTGTGAGGAATTCTTTAGTCATAGTAACACTTGAAGATTATTTACTAAGTTGTAGGTGAATAGCAATGTAAGTGGGAAAGGAATACTCACACTGACAAAATCATGGTCCTTTAGGTACTGAAATATATATAGTACACTAGATAATATGAATAAGTTTAACTTATGTTTATGAACTAGTCAGTCATATCTGATACAATGAAAATGGCTCTACTGCCATAGTTTGTCTTCCAGATCAGAAAATACCGGTAACATTTAAAAAACTAAACTGAAACATTTCAGTTTTATTTTATAGGAAATTTAAAACTTAAGAAAAACTGAATTAAGTAATTTTAGTTTAGTACTATAATATGTAATTAAATAATGACTTTTTTGGGGGCTTTTTGGAGGGGGGAAGGTAGGGCAGTTGGGGTTAAGTGACTTGCCCAAGATCAGATAGCTAGTTTTTTGTGTGAAGTGTTTGAGGCCGCATTTGAACTCAGGTCTTCCTGACTCCAGGGCCAGTGCTCTATTCAACGCACCACTTAGCCGCTCCTAAATAATGACATTTTAAAAATTAAATTTTTTGGCTAGCAAAAGTTAAAGTTCTATAATAAATAATAAGACAGACCTATCACCAATAATTCACTTATGCAAGCACTGACTATCTAGTAATGTCAGAGTAATCCAACAGTATTGTTGAAATTTCTCTAGTGGGAATTATAAACTAATAATTCCTAGTATAATTACACCTGGATACTTATTTTAGCAAAGATAACAACTCAAGGTAGGAAGGCTATACTCCTTTTTTAAGAAATATTTTCTTAAAGATGAGGGTAGAATAATATCAGATGGATGCTATAAGAAAATATGGAAACAGTATCTTATTTTTTTCATGTTTAATATTTCCCTATGCATAAAGCTCACTGGTAAAAGATGAGAAGCATAAGCAAGAAATAAATGTTTTTGATTCCACTGCCTAATTCCCTTTAATTTCCTTTTCTCAAACAGAGGAAAACACCAAGGATATTGGTAAAGCTAAAAGCCAGATGACTATAGAAAATGTTTATCTGTGGAATTCCAAACCAGTTCATTATTAAGTAAAAATGTAATACAACATCTGTATTTCAAGTAAACATTTCTTCTTTCCTGATGTTGGTCATTTGTAAATTCTGATATGATGTGGATATTTCCAAAATCTAACTAACTGATCTATCTATTGATAATGATTTTATAACCTGGTTGAGATAAGCTATGGGTATTTGTTTCTAATCATAACTTGGTCACCTTTTTGGATCTACCCCAACAAATTTTTATTCTATACTCAGAAATTCTGAAATTTTCCCCCATTCTAAAAAAATCCTTTAAAAATATTTATTTCTGGGGGCGGAGCCAAGATGGCGGTGTAGCAGCAGCAACATATCGCAGCTTTCACATAGCGACCCCAAAATAACCATGGAATAGGACTCTAAACCAATCCTAGAACTCCAAAACACACACAAAGATACTTCCCACTAAAGTCAGCTCAGCTACGAGGAACCATATCAGCACTGCGAACCGAAAACAGCCTGGCCTGAAGCCGAGGCTATGCCCCGGGGGCGGCTGGACGGGAGGAGCGGAGGAGCAGAGGAGCCTATCTGGTGAGCGGATTAGCAGCAGCTGCAAGCAGCGTTCAGAACTAGGTCAGTGGAGCTTGCGAAGTTGGGAGGGAGGAGCAGTCCAGCCGAAAGGCCTCCAGAGCGGAAAAGCGAAAGGCAGAGGTTTTGCACCCGCCTCCGCATTGCAGCTTCCCACCTGCGGCCTGCAGACAGCAGAGGGACAAAGTGATTGTTCTGAGGCCAATGCTCTTGCATTGAGCGGCCTGGATACAGATCGCCGTCTTGGGCCTCAGTTCTGGAGTCTTCACTATCCAGCAAGCCGGAAGTAAGTAGGAAGGGTCCCAGCACTTTCCTGAGAGCTACGGCAGCCGGGAGGACCGCAGCGATTTGGGACAGAGCTTTCCCTTCTGGAAGCAGAGCCCCACAAAGATTTTTAAAAAAATCACGGACTGACCAACCATGAGTAAGAATAAGCATAAGAAGCAAAGTAATAACAGCTCCCAAACCCTAGATTCCTTCTTTGGGGAAAAGAAAGATCATGGGAGAGAGAGGGAGGAGGAGAGTGCAGCCAGAGCGCCCCCACCAGAGGCCTCCAA
>CM053586.1:56247338-56300982 GCA_028646515.1 Pseudochirops corinnae
TTGCAACCACAAAGAGAGCTGCAATAAATATTTTTGCACATATGGGACCTTTTCCCACTTCTGTAATCTCTTTGGGATATAATCCCAACAGTGGTATTGCTGGGTCAAAGGGTATGCAATTATTTATAGCCCTTTGGGCATGAACTAGTAGCTTGTAGAAGCTAAATTTATAATGTGATCCAGAATTATATTTAGACCTAGAGTAGGTCTTCAAGATTCTTATTTTACAGATTACAGAAACTGAGGCCAGAAAGATGAAGTGATTTAACCCGTGAATAGGCAGTGAAAAGCAGAGCCAAGATTCAAGTCCGGACACTCTAGCAGAGGATCCAGTATTCCTTCCACTGTGTCTCACTGTCTCTTTGTAATTTATATTCATTTAATGACACAAATCCCACGCCCTCCAAATGCACCATAAGAGTAACTTTGGTCTTTGCTGGGCAAACAATTTCTTTTAAATGTCACTTATAACAACAAATTAGGGGTAACAATGGAAGCAATAAATCCAACTCAAAAACCTTAAAAAGGTTTTAAAAAGTCATGAAAAAATGCAGACTACATGGTTATGAATTGCTGCCAATATGCAAATAGTTTGTGTTGGTTTTAATAAGTGGTAAACAACAGATCATAGACATGTATAATCTCTTCGGGGGGAATACTCATCTTTTTCCTTTTGTTCATGTGCACATACTGACACATTTGCATTGTTAAAGGAAATGCAAATGATATATACAACGTTTTAAAATATCACTTAAATCACATACAGAGTACCCCAAAAGAATGGTGCAGTTTTAAGCTATCAAGGCTTTGGGATTAATAAATACTGACTTTTTAAAAAGATTCTGACATAAAAGAATCATAGGATCAATGACTTAGAACTGAAAAGGATCTCAAAGGTCATCTAGTTCAACTCCTTCATTTTACATATGAAGAAACTGAGGCCTAGAGAGAAAAATTACACAAGAATAAGCAACACACTCAAGATTCAAACCCAGGTTTCCTTAGGTTGCACCATGTCACCAACAATGACTTGTACCAAGAAGTGGTAAAGGAGATACTATCTATATGTATGATCAGAAAATTGGGTGAACTATGCATGTGGAAAGAGCAAGGAATTACAGACTGACATCTTCAATACTGCAGTGGCACCCACTGCAGGTAACAAAACCTAGAGAAAGACCTCCAGAATGCCTGGTGGACATACTTATGGAAGATTCACAAGCAGATGAAGAGGCAGACAGAATAATGAGTTGCAAATCTGACCACTGGAGAAAGGACCCACATCAATATCACAGATCAAATGAAGTATAAATAAAATGATCCAAGTTTATGTAGTTTATGCTGGATTTTATTCCTGAATCATTCTCTTCCCTCACCTTTCACCTTCCTCTCACATCCTTATAAGATTTATAAGTGGTATTAACAAATACTTTGAGGACATTGACAATTAGTGAATAGTTTCAATTAGAATGTTATTAATAACAATAGTAATATGATGAAAAATATATTGCATCTGTTCTATATAGGGTATAATAGAGCCAGGTGGTTTTCTATTTTTTGATGGAACTGAGCATCAAAAACATAGACACCATGCCTAGAGTAACAAAACTAAAGGAGCACAATCATGATTAATAATACTGCCTACTATGTACCAAGTACTGTGCCTAAGCACTTTATAATTATCTCATTTGATCCTCACAACAACCCTGGGAGGTAGGTGCTACTATTATCCCCATTTTACAGATGAGGAAACACAAGAAGTTAAATGACTTGCTCAGGGTCACACAGCTAGTGTCTGATGCCATCTCTGAACTCATGTCTTCCTGACTCCAAGTCTGGTACTCTATCCACTGTGCCATCTAATAAATATGTGTTTATTGACAGAATCATTTCCCTGGGTATCATGGCCCAAGGGAAATTAAATAACTTGCCCAAGATCCCATGTTAAGTCCTTGGCAGATGAATCAACAAGCATTTAGTCTAGGTTTATAATCTCATGGGCCAATGCTTATTATGAGGCTGGGGTGCTTCTCATTTCTAGACAGCAACACCGTATCTTATCTGCAGCCCGACCCTGGAGCATCTGTATAAGCCCCTCAGGTTAATTTACCCAGGAACACCCTCTGCTACGGCAGCCCGCCTCCCCCACTGGTGAGTTCCTCTTGGGGCCCCCATTCATTCACATCCTTGCTGTGCTTCTGACTTTCCAGACTATACCACCATTTACCCGGCTACAGACACTTTCATTCCTCCCCCAACCAAGCTCTGCTTTCTATCTCCTTTTTTATGTGTCCTCTTCCCCTAGAATAGTGACAACCCCTTGAGGGGAGGGCCTGTCTTTTGGCTTTTATTTATGTCCCCAACACTTAGGATAGTTCCAGGCACAGAGTAACTACATAATAAATATTTGTTGCCTAATAAATGCTTATTGCCTTGCACTGTGTTAAGTACTGGGGATACAAAGAAAAAAGGAAGGCCATTTCAGAGCTCAGGGAGCCTACAATTTAATGCAGGAAATAGCATACACATAGACATATAACAAGATACATATAGTACAAGGAAACTGTAGAGGGGAAAGCCTCTTGAAGAAGGTGGTGCTTGAGGTGAATGTTGAAGGAAGTCAGCAATTTAAAAAAACTGAATGGGAAGCAGAAGGACATTCCAGGCATGAAGGATAACCAGGGCAAAAGCAGGGAAATGGGAGATGGAACATTGTGTGTGAAGAACAGCAAGTAGGCCCCAGTGACTGTATTCTAAAGTATGTGAAGGGAAATAATATGTAAGACTGCTGGAAAGTTAAGAAGGGGCCAAATTGTGAGAACTCTGAATACCAAAACAGAGGAGTTTATATTGGATACTACAGTTATTAGAGAGGCACTGAATTTTATTGAGTATTTATAGACCTGTACTTTAAGAAAACTATTTTGGCAGTGGAAGAGAAGATGGATAGGAATAGGGACAGACATGAAGTCGGAAAATCAATTGGGATATTACAGTTATCGCTTCCCCAATGTGGTTTCCATATATCATGAATTGACATAAGGAATTAAATGGGAATTTTTGGGTAGCTTTACAGAAGCTGCAGACAAGTGAAGGCCAACAGATGACACAGACAGTTTAGAAACTTAGAAATGATGATCAGCTGTGAATGACTTAGCTATTCAAAGCAATACAATGATCTAAGACAACTCTAAAGGTCTTGTTTTATGGTGAAGAATGCTATCCATCCCAGACAAAAAACTGTTCGTGTCTGAATACAGACTGAAGCATACTTTTTTTTTACTTTTATTTTCCTTGAGTTGTTTTTTTGGTCTATGTTTTCTTTCACAACATGACTACTGTGGAAATGTTTTGCATGATTACACATGTATAATCTCTACCAAACTGCCTGCCCTCTCTTGGGGGAGGAGAAAAAGAGGAAAGAGAGAGAATTTGGAACTCAAAGTTTTGAAAACAAATGTTAAAAATTGTTTTTACATGTAACTGAGGAAAAATAAAATATTAAATAAAACATAAATCAAAAAAACAAACTCAGAAATGCACAAAATATATGTATACTATTATATAATATCAACATATTTTATCTTTTGATACCATAATTCAGACTTCTCTGGCATGAAGGGAGGGTAAAAAAATTTACATGGGTTTTCTAGATCCTGGGGGTAACATACCACTAAACCCACTAAACCCTGCAGTGTGGCAGGGATAACTGTATTGTAATAGTCCAGGCAAGAAGTAACAAAGGCCTGAACTAGGATGGTGGCTGTGTGAATGAAGAGAAAAGGACAAATAAGAGACCAATTAGAAGGTCACTGCAATAACAGGGAATAGGTGATGGGGGCCTGAACTGGAGTGGAGATAAGATGTGACAGTAGAAACATCAAATCTGTTAACTGATTGGATAAAAAGAGTGAGGGAAAAGGGATTAGAGTACACTGAGGTTTCAAGCCTGAGTGACTGAAGATGATGTGCCTTCATTATATCAAAGACAGAGAAATTCAGAAGAAAGGAGGGTTTGGATGAAATATAACAAGCTCAGTCTTAAGACATGTTGTGTCTTGAGATGTCTCTGGGAACATCCAGTTTAAAATATCAATAGGCAACTGTTACTAGGGAGAAGATGAAGATTAGAGAGAGGGGGAATATGATGAAGGGGGGGAGCAGATCAACTGCACAGAAGGATGTCCTTGGGAAGGACTTTCTCATTATCAGAGACTGGTGAAAAGAGTCAGTGGGACGTGATGTCAAATTAATAAAGTTAAACATTACCAATAAATGTTACGTCCTGAAACAGGCATTCCAAGAAGCTGTACCTTCTTCTAACAATGTTACCCTTGCGCAAAACAATTTTAGAACTTCAGAAATACCAGTCATGAAGAAAAAATACAACTTACCCTTGTAGAACAGTAATTTTTCTATTGTTTCCGAAGCTTTTATATTAAGATTACTCCCAAGAAACTTCCCGTATAGATTAAAATACCGGAAGTAGAATAAAATGAATATAGAAGGTATTCTAGGACTTGGTTCTAGATTCTCTGGTCTCATGGACTAACTTTATCAGCCTTTGATATTGGCAGTAGGCATGGCTTTTTGGCGGAAAAAGAAATTTCCATAACAGCTTATTGTCAGAATTTTTAAAAGGCAACACTGACTAAATAAAATGAATAACTATGGTCACTATAAATTATCCAATATTACATGGGGAAACGTCTATCTAAAACAGACGGTTTATCAGATGGCGATTAAAGGTTTGTTTAGCCACACAGAATAGTGTCCAAGAATTAATTTAAAAGTATTAATCAATTAACAAGCACATAATGTGCCTATTATGTACCAACAGTGTGCTAAACACTGTGGAAACAAAGGCAAAAATCAAAATAGTTCCTGTCCTCAAGGAGCTTACTCTCTTTGGGGAAGGGTGAGTCTGTACAGGAATAAGTAAATATAAAGTAATGGGAAAGATCAGGAAAGGCCTCTTGTAGAAGGCAGACTTTAAACTAAGACTTGACGTGAGATAGGGATTCCAAAAGGAAAGCCTTTCAGAAATTTGTCCTAGCCTAACTTTCTAGCCTAAATGTATATTACTCCCATCTCCTACACATTGCAATTTGAACAAAATGGCCTCTCTCTTCTTCACACAAAACACTCCATCTCCCACCTACCTTTATACGGACCATTACCCATGCATGGAATGCACTCCTTCATCACCTTCACCTCACAGAATCCCTTCCTTCCAGAAGCTGCTCAAGCACAATTTCTTCATGAAGTTTTTCTTCATTCCCTCTCACCCTTGCCAACTGCTTATGTCCTCCCTTCCAAAAATCTTTATATTTAACTACTTCTTATATATGTATATTTATCCTCTTTATACAGGGTGTTCCACAAGACCTTTTGAGATACCCTACATTTATTCCATACATATGTATATACGTACTTGTACCTCCCATTAGAAAGTAAGCTCCCTGCAAGAGTGGATTGTTTCATTCATTACATTTGTATCCCCAGTGCCTACCACATGGGTGTTTAACTTTTTTTTTTTGAGAGAAGGTAGAGCAATTGGGGTTAAGTGACTTGCCCAAGGTCACATGGCTAGTAAATATGTCAAGTGTCTGAGTCTGGATTTGAACTCAGGTCCTCCTGACTCCAGGGCCGGTGCTCTATTCATTAACTTTTTTAAAAATGATTTTGGAACAGAGGAGAGGGAGTGAATCCTAGACAATGAGTTAGATTAAATGTACAAAGATAAAGAAGATGGATTATAAGGAACAGCAATTAGGTCAATTAGATGAGAATACGAAAAATGTGAAGGAGACTAATGTGTAATATGAGCTTGGTAAGGTAGGCTGGAAGCAGACTGAGAAGGGCTTTAAATATTAAATAGAGAAATCTGTGTTTTATCCAAGAAGCAATAAGGATTCATTAAAGTTTCATGAGCAGAGAACTAACATGATGAAGGACTTGAGTTTTAGGAACATCACTTTGACAGCTATGTGGAGGATGGATGAGAGTGGGAAGAAAACAGAAGCAGGAAAAACAATTAGGAAGTTATTTTAATGGTCTAGGCCAGAGACAATTAAAGGACCTAAGCTAGAACACTATGTGGAAAAAAGAGAAGGGGATTGTGGTGAGAGATACTGGGAAGACAACTGGCTACATGTGGGAAGATGAGGGGAAAGAAGGAGATTGAAGACAAACATGATTTGAGGTTGCAAAGCAGGGTAACTGATAGGGTGGTGGTACCCTTGACAGAAATAGGAAAGTTAAGAAGAAGAGTGTGTTTAAGAGGGAAAGACAATGAATTCTTTTTAGGACATGTTGAATTTGAGAAGTCTATGGGACACGCAGGAGGAAAATAGCCAATAGACAGTTGATGATGTGGAATGAAAGCACAAGAGAAATGAAGGTTGGAATATATAGAACTGGGAATCATCTTCAAGGAAAAGGCGATGTCCCTCATTTCTAAAATATACAGAGAACTGAGTCAAATTTATAAGAATGTAAGTCATTCCCCAGTTGATAAATGGTCAAAGGATATGAACAGGCAATTTTCAGAGAAAGAAATTAAAGATATCTGTAAGCATATGAAAAAATGCTCTAAATCACTATTGCCAAGAGTAATGCAAATCAAAACAACTCAGCAGTACCATATCTCACCAGTCAAACTGGTTAACGTGACAAAAACAGGAAAATGATGGAGAGGATGTGGGAAAATTGGAACACTAATGCATTGTTGGTGGAGTTGTGAACTAATCCAACCATTCTGGAAAACAATTTGGAACTATGCCCTAAAGGCTATAAAAATGTGCATATCCTTTGACCCAGCAATACCACTTCTAGGGCTGTATCCCAAAGAGATCATAGAAGTGGGAAGAGCCCCTGTAGGTACAAAAAATATTTATAGCAGCTCTTTTTGTGGTAGCAAAGAATTGGAAATCAAAGAGATGCCCATCAATTGGGAATGGCTAAACAGGTTGTGGTATATGAATGGAATGGAATAATGCTGTGCTATAAGAAATGAGGAGCAGACAGACTTCATAATAATCTGGAGAGACTTATATAAACTGATGCTGAGTGAGGAGCATAGAACCAGAACTTTGTATACAATTACAGATACATTGTATCTGTGATAACTGATAGACTGGGCTCCTCTCAGCAATGCAACACTATTAAGAAAACTCCAAAAAACTCATGATGGAAAGGGATATCCACATCCAGAAAAAGAACTAGAGTCCAACTGCAGATTGAAGCAAATTACTTGCTCTCTCTTTTTTGTTTTGTTTTGTTTCTTCTTTCTCATTCATTCCATTGGTTTTATTTCTTCTGTACAACTTGACTAACATTTAATGTGAAGGCATTTTTAGGACCTGTATCGGATTGCATGCTGTCATGGGGGAAGGGGGAAGAAAATAAGGGGGAGAAAATTTGGAACTCAAGGGATTGTGGTACTGAATGTTGTAAAGTAAAAGTAAATAATTTATTTTTTTTAAAAAGGAGGCCATTCTTACATTCCCATAGAGATAAAAAAAAAGAAGTGAACTATGTGGTATTTCTCAACTTATCCATTATTTTGAAGCTGAACATAATTTTTCTAAGAGGAATTTAGAAGGAAATTTCAGTTTCCTTAAGGATATGAGCTTAGGTTAGAGGGAGTCTAACCTCTGCCTTTCAGAGTTGTAGGGATCCTGAAGTACAGTACTTTTTAGGGCTTTAAGATTCAGGTTCTATATGTAGTCTTGAGCTTCACAGCTATGCTCCAGACAATTTATTCTATGGAAGAGTTTCATAGCAGAACTAAGTAACTTTTATATGGTAGAAATGCAATATGGTTCCTGTTGCTTTAGTAACTGGGGTCTTTATTCTTTTGGCATCTGATTTGCATTCATCTATTCATTCTACCAATGTCTGTTGTGTGCCTAATAAGAGTTGGAAGGTACAGTGGCAAGAATGTTAGACCTAGAGCTGGGAGATATGAGTTTAATTCTTGCTGTGGATAACATATGGTTCAACCCCAAACCTCTCAGAGCCTCAATGTCCTCATCTAGAAAATTAGTATAATACCACTGGCTTTACCTACCAGACAAAGTTGTTGAAAAAGAAGCCCTTCATACACCTTTTAAATATTACACAAATGTGAGTAATTTTTATGTGTTAGGCACCATGTACTGCCCTTGTACTCCTCTGATCACCTTCCAGTTGGTCAATGGCCTTTCTAAAGTGTGGCTAACTGAATACAAGACTACAATTGTAGTCTGCCAAAGGGTAACATTATCACATCCTTTATTCTGGACCCCATGACTGCAGCAATGCAACCCCAAAGGATCTTTCTCCAAAGACAAACCTGGTACAAACATTATTATTAAAGGGAAAGCTTGAGTATTTAGAATGGTGTACAGTTATGACAAGGAAATATAAGTGCTACAGCAAGAACATATAATGTCAAACTAACCTCATCTCCTTTTTTGACAAGGCTGCTAGACTGATCAGGAGAATGCTGTAGATATGGTGTATCTGGACTTCAGCAAAGGTTTTGGCAATTTTTCATGAAAACCTTGTGGATAAAATGGAAAGATCTGAGGTAAATCAGTAAATTTAGAAATGAGTGAATAACCAAGAACTGTGCTAGAGATCTGTAGTCAGAACTGCTATTTAAGTTTTACTGAAGACTTAGATGAGGATATATAGTCATCAGTAGTTAAATAGTTTATATATAACAGCTGAGGAATGGCTCAACTGGACAGTAATCATTTGGTTATGAACCCTGAACTTAATTAATAGCATTGTTGAGAGTTAAAAAAATTTTAGAATCTTAAGATTTGGAAGTTAACTCAGTTGCCAGCCAATCTAATCCATATGCTAAAAAAAAAAAAAAAAAAAAAGCCTATACCACATACTCAACACGTGGTTGTCTAGCCTTTATCTCAAGAACTCAAATATCAGAGATTCTACCAGAGTAGAACAGAAATCTAGGCTGTTCTGGTACAATACCTTGAAGGTAGTTCTGGGAATCTTTGAGGTTTCCAGTTTCCTCAGGATTCAAACATCCAGACCAATGGCCCCTGCAGCATATACCACAGAAAAGAACTTCAAAGGATAGTACTTGGGAAAATCTAAAAAATGTCACTCAGTATATTTTAACTTGAAATGGTATATCTAGGTTTAACTTTGGCTTAACTTATACATAGGGAAAAAATGTACACTAATAAAACATCAATGACTAGTGAAGCTAGAAGGTACTGAGCAAATATATCATGTACCAATTTATCCCATTAATGTTATTTAAGAGTAATGGGCTAATGGTGATTATTTGCAGATTTAAAAATCAATTTATTTTTATTTGCGTGCGTGTGTGTGTTTGTGTGTGTGTGTGTATGTGTGAGAGTATGTATATAAAACAGTTCAAGGTCAGATCAAGTCTTCTGACTAAATTTAGCATAATAATTATTTAAAACGGCCAGATCATTTTTAAAAGCATTAATAGTACTTGTAACTACCAGAAAGCTAAATAGCAATACTTCATAGGTTCTATTGTCAGCAGTGATCAAAACTTGTATTTTTAAAGTTCTTAGATTCTGGGCTCAGAATTATTTAACAAAATTTTTGATGCTTATCTCACTGTACAGTTTTAAAACCACTAATAAATGATAACAGGTTTGATCTATACTGTCCTAATCAAGGGAAAAGACTTCAAAGGCATATGGATACTATGATAACAAAATGAGAACCTGAATTTAGGGAATTCGAGGCATATTTTCAACATGATATTTTCTTCTCTGTGCTTTAACAGTGCTGGAATTTGATTTCAGCTCATTTTCAAGGGCTACATTAAAGACTGGTATGATAACTGCCAGTTAGTATTTTGTTGAAGGATAGTAGTTAATTTACCTACTATATTTACATTGACAAACAGGCACTGAAGATACTGGGAAAATGGCATACTGCTTAAAAAATGCTACTCAAAAGCAAGGGAAAAGTAATGCTTGTAATATTTTATAATTAGGTTTTTTCATCAGAGAAACCAAATGAAATTTATGTTAAAAAACAAAACGAATTATCTGAAATATTTTTACAATGTAAGCAATTTATCTTAGATTACATCAGTTTTATAAATGGTAACATGAATTCTGTGAACATATTTATCAATAAGTCTTAAGATCTTCAACATTTAGGAACCTATTAAATGATTCTTGAATTGCACCAGTGAAAATACATGAAATAAATTATAAGCAAATAGTAAAGAAAATAGAGCACATGATTTCAGTGGCTTAACGTGATTAATTTTCCTTCTAGGTAACTGTTTTGTAGTCATGCTACATACAAGTAGAGAAACTCACAATAAACTTAAATGGGAGCTAGAGCACATGAGGCAACGTACAGATTCACATGTGAGCTAGTGGTGATAATGACTAGAGTAACAGGGATGACCCGTAATTTATCATTGGTATTAAAAGAGGAGAAATTTAATTCACATTCAGGTTCATGGAGATTGGTGAACAGGGTCACAATTAATTCCAGTAATAAAATTATGCCTACATTCCAATAAAACTCATTAAGCAATATGTGGTTAGATATAGAAAAAATCTGAAATATTTATCAGTCAAAAACATGATGTAAAAAAGACATACAATTTTTGAATTTTGTCCACAAAAGTTTAAATATACAAAATTACATATTGTTCCCCAAACCAAAAGGTATCTAAGCAAATAAAACATGGAGACACAACAAAAAGATTCAAATCGTAAAGAACAAAAAAATGCAGTAAAATGTTATTTAAAAACAAGGAACTATAACAGTAATCTGGTTTGTACTCTATTTTTTAAAGTTTCAAAATGCTCAGTAACAAATAATAGTGTTGCACTTTACTCAAACATATATTGGTTATCAATTACTTGCACAGCACACTTAATTTCCTATATCATAAAATAGATTTGACGAATACTTATAGAATACTTATAGATATGAATACTTATAGATATACTTTTTTAAAAAATCAACTGAGAAATACCTTTTAAAAATTCCTGATATTTTCATGTATCCATAATTTTGAATTACAGTAATAACCTCTAGAAGTCAGGTATTTGGTAAGCAAGGCACATAGGACCATAATTTGTAATAGGTGCTTCTTTTGGTCCTACATTTATTATTAAATATGCTACATTTTGGAGGTTCTTAAGGTGACTTACAAACATAGCATAAACAACTTCTAGTAGGCTTTTCTATTGAAAAGCACACATTCATGATGTAAATAAATACTGTCATGACAATGAACATTTAAATTAAAAGATGATGTGAAAACAAAAATAAACCCTGTTTCTCAAAAACAATACCTATATTGGAGGCAAATACACTTTTAAAATCTAGAAAACTACTTTGTCTGAAAGGTTTGTCAGTTCACAAAGATAATGTAGTTAAAGAACCATACCTTACTACAGTACATTTTCTGAAATCTGTAGGGGCAGATTCTGACTACAGATTCTTTTTCCATATGTTTTTGTCCAGATCATAAGCTGGTTTTCAAGTTTTACCCCACTGAGAATAACCAGAAATGCAAACCATTGCTTATTCCTCTTGCTGATACAGGTTTTAACGTAAAACAAATGTTCAAGAATTCACACCTATGGTACTCCTAAAATAGTTCAATTTATTACTGTTTTGTTGGCAAATCCATTCTTTATATTTAAAACTTTTCATCCAGTTTCAAACCAGACTTGACAGACTTAATTTATCGTAGTGTTAGCTACTGGCACATTTCCCTACAAAATGGCTTATTTTCAGTGAATAAAGCAACTGAGAGGTGAAAAAAAGTAAATTTCTTAAAATGCTGGAATTAGTTAAGTGTTAAAACCTAAATCAGTAATGGAATCATTAATTTTTTAATTACATGGTTAACAGAGAAGACTTTGGAGATAGAACTGTCAACTGATTCAAAAAACAATGTCATGAAAATGTCATCACTGGCTATTGGTAAAAGTCAATTTATAACTCCAGTAATCCTTTTCAAATTTTGCATTCTATTATATTTCCCTGTGGACACAAAATATAAATTAATAACTACAATACCCAAAAATAAACATTTTCTTAATTACTAGAAATGTAAAATATAAATTTCCTATCCATAGAACAGTTACTTTTGAAAATAATATGTCACTGATCATAGAATATTAGAGCTCGAAAGAACCTTAGTCCAACCGTCTCATTTGACAGATAACAAAGCCAATGCCTAGAGAACTGATTTGCCCAAGGTCAAACAGTAAATTAGGGACATAGGTGGATCAGAACTCAGGTCTCCTCACTCTTTATGCTATAGTATACTGCTCAAAAAATAGTATTTGCTTATTTCATGAAACTATCCTGTTCTGATATACTTGCTTGAATACTTGAATAAGTTTAAGTTTTTAGTTACCGGGAGCATGCCATTACATTAACCATATACCAATACTTTTTTGTATTACTCTTCAAATCACTAGAATAAGAGACAGGCCACACAGTGTCAAGAGTACACACAGTAAGAGAGTATACATAATTACTATAGATACCTAGCCAATATTTGAGAAGTAAACTTGGTCCTGGAATTTTGTGCATTAAAGTTCCTTTGTAACCCAAGGATTTGGATTTCAGTTAGGTCAGAATTTTGTAGCACACTAAGAACATACCCCAAACTTAACATTTTAACAACTTTCAAAAGAGGCTAGCGAAAGCTATATGTACCCAGAATTCTAGCTAACAAGGGCCAGTTTGCAGTATCTACTACAAAGATTCCAAGTGTTTTATAACTGAACACATTTGCAAGGAATTGAAATCTTGGAAAGAAGAGGTAGGAGTGGACTCCTGATTTATGGACATAGGAGGGTTCTAAGTATTTTCAAAGAAATCTGATAGTAGGCTGACTCCGTGGTAGCCTTAATGCAATAAGAATACCATAATTTTAAGCACAAAAGTTTTGAATCTTATTTTTTTTAACTCTACCCAGAACAGGTGACTACTGAAATGAATTTGTGAATTATTTATCCAAATTAAAAAAATAAATACTGTAATTTTATGTTGTTTTAAAGTACATTATATAGAGAACAAGTTAGAATACCGATACTATTCTTGTTCACAACTGAATTAACATAACATGATAATTTTAGAAAGTTTTTAATTAATCAATTATGACATTATCTCAACCTCATTAAAAATTATTAAATGGCTTATCACAAAATATTCTACTTCAATGTTCATAAGAACATATTATAGAAATGGTGTTATTTTAAAGCAGGTACATTTGTGTACATAACACAAATATATATATAACATATATGCACATATAGACACACTATTTTAATATACAAAAACCAATTTATATGTGTTTGTGTATGTGTATACATACATGTATGTATACATACACATACATTCACATAGGTATACACACAAAGAAACAAATAACAGCTTCTGCCCAAGCAGCCCCATGCAGTGCTTAGAGTCTTATAAAAGGAATATCCCCTTCAACCAAGTACATAGAAAGGGCACTTCTGTAGGTGGTGGGCTTACAAAATTTTGTTTGGGAACCCTGAATTTAAACTTATTATATACCATTTCAAACAGTATAGTGGCTATCTAAAATGGTTCTAAAAGTTATTTTTATGTCAACTTATTGATATTTAAACTAAAAATATCTTTACTGTTACAGCCCTAAAGAAGCTCTTATAGATTGAGTAAAACATCCAATTAAAACTCTGTAATAAGGTAGAATATATACATGATAGTCTATAATGACTCCAAGTAAGGTGGATATAAACAATTATATTTTTATAAACCATTACATATTTTAAGTATTTACTTTATCTTAAGTTACATTTAATAACATTAAAGGAAACTGAATAACACAAATAAAATTTAAAGTAATATTAAGGATCCAATTTATAAGAAAAAATAAAAACAAACCCAGACTCACTCCACCTGTAGCTTGTATTTGGTTATACAAACCACTAAACAAAGAACCATACATATACATTTTCCCCTTCTTATGTTAAATCAGACCCATAATATTATCATTTTTATAGAGCTTAACAAATAACAGAATTCAGATTTCTTTAGTAATCTCTTTATAAATATAAAAATCTTGGGCATGTGAAAATTTTTTTCAAATCATACTTCAATTTCTTCACAGCTTTAATAAGAAATAGCTAATTATAGTCTTGATTACAGAATAATGAATTCTATTCAGTGTATTCTATCTATACACAAATAGCAAATTAAAAACATTTACTAAGATTAAATAGATTTGATTTGCAAAAATTTATATCTGACATGATGTCATGTGCTCTTGCAAAGAGTGCATAGGACATTTCTGCAGCAATCAAAATTGTAAAAACTTTTTTTTGTTAACTTTAGAGTTCAAGTTGTAAACATTCCTGATTTTACTTACTGGAAATGTATTGGTTTTTTTTTTTTCAAGTTTTTACTCTTGGATGCACTACATATTTCACTTCCACCTGTAACAAACTTCTTAGTTTCTAAACCTCTGTGACTTCAAATCATTTAAACAATCACGATCAGACTCAGTCTGATGGATCTCTCACAGAATTTATGATGACATCCTCCATGTGTGAATGATGTTTGAGGATCTTAATACTTGAACAATCCTGAGAAATAAAGTTTCAGAAAATAACTAGGCCTTAATAGGATTTCCTGCAGGTTTGGGATCATAGCCATATAGGAAAGTAGCTGCTATTACAAGGATGGCTCCAAGGAAAAAGACACTAAATAAGAAAGAAAAAAAAACAAGAAAAATAGAAATTAGTTACATAAGAAATGTATCCCATATTTTAAAAATAAAAAGAACTGCATTACTTAGAATTTTTCTTCAATAGCAAAGCATTTAAAAATTACTTTATATCTGTCAACTTATCTTTGGCCTGTTTAAAAAAAAAAAAGAGTAGTGAATAATTTACCAAACTTCTACTCTTTATTGTTTAAAAACAAGAAGAGGAAAAAAATAAAATTTTTATAAAAAAAAAATCAAAGAAAAATTTTAAGACTCTTTATTTAAGAGCAAAAAGAAATTAACAAGGAAAATTTTATTATGTTAGCTCATTCATTAAACTGTCCCTACCTAAGCAGTTCTCCTTTTCTCTACACATCTCCTTCAGCTACTTCCCAAATCTCTATAATCCTGAACTACATGGAAATAAGATTAGCTTACTTTATATAGAATTCTAGTTAGTTACAAAGCACTATACGTATATTCCCTATCCTATGCTCTCATCTGTACATCTCTGATTCTATCCACCACTCTACTGGTCCCTTCTACTAAGTCTTCTAGAATCTTATTTGATCATATAAAGGAATACCTCGTTTTATTGTGCTTCACTTTACTGAGCTTTCCAGATATTGTGTTTTCTATAAAGTGAAAGCTTAAGGCAACCCTGCGTTAAGCAAGTCTGTTGGTGCTATTTTTCCAACAGCACGTGTTCACGTTATGTCTATGTCATGTTTTGGTAATTCTCACAATATTTCAAATTTTTTCATTATTGTTATTAAATCTATTGTGGTGATCTATGATCAATAATCTTTAATGTTACTACTGTAATTGTTTTGGGGGTACCACAAACCTTGCCTGTTTAAGACAATAAACTTAATGGCTAAGTGCTATATACTGCTCCACAGACCTGCCATTTCTCAGTCTCTCTCCCTCTCTACGCCCTGAGACACAACAGTACTGAAATAAGGCTATGGGATGTAGTTAGTTGACTCCTGCTGTCAGGTGAAATAAAAAGGATGCAGAGAAACAACGGAAGATTTGCATGAACTGATGCAGAGTAAAATAAGCATTTGGATGTAATGACTGGGAGGTCATTTGTAACTTTTGAAAGAATAATTTTAGTGGAGTGGCAAGGACAAAATGCAGACCGAAAAATGTGATGGACACAGTGGGAAATTATGAAGAGGAGGCATTAAATACAGATAAGTGAATCCCCAGTGCTCACAGAAAGAAACAAACAATTCTTTAGTTTGGCAATTAGGGGCCTCATAATCTAACTCGTACTTATGATTCTAGTATTACTTTACATTATTTCTTTTCACATCCTTTCCATTTTTGCTAAACCAAACTGCTCTTTTTTGCATCACCTACTTCAACCATGTATTCTTGCAAATGCTAGGACTGAATATGTTCTTTTTCTCACTCCTGCCTTTAGAAATCCCTCTCTTCCTTCAAGGTTTATTCAAGCTTCTCTATGAAGTCTTCCCTAATCTTCCCAGCCATACATGTTCTCTTTTCAAATTTTCCTAAAACACCTTCAGTGTGTCCTTTACTGAATTGTATTTATCTGTGTACAGGTCATCTCTCCTCAAAAAATTATAAGCTCACCTTTGCATTCTCTAGTACTTAGTGTTGTACCTATCCCCAAGTCACCTTCCATTTTGTCCCAGTCCCCACCATTTTGTGCTCCCTTCTTCACAGAAGTGAAGTCCCATCAAAAGCAACCACCCAAGGCATATTTCTGGGAACTTAACCATATTCCATATTCCATATCTCATATAAGGCCCTAAACTGAGTATTAACCAACTGCTTTTCTCTGCTTCTGTAAATTCCCACTTACGAATAGATCAGACCATTACTTTGTGGTTTTTGTCTTTAAATACTCTGGCTCTGCCCCTGCTCTGAGCTGTTCAATTTGAGTCTACACTCCCAGCAGTCACCTGTTTGAATAAATCCACATTTAAATTTATAACCGGGTCTCGCTCTCACTTTTCTGCACAGCATTAGCACCATGATGGTAAATAAGAGGCATATAATAAATGTTTGTTGAACTGACTAAGCTTTGAAGTAAAGGGAAGAAAGAGAAGGTAAAGATGAGGGTCAAGGCTTTGTTTTTTAGAATTGGGGAGACCTAAGCTTGTTGGTCAACAAATAATGGAGTCAGTGGAAAAAAAAAGAAGATTGTTCTCAACCAATCAGAACTGAAGTCCTATCTATCATACCTTCACTCTGATTCATTTGATGGCTGTCAAAGACTTTTTACTCTCTTAGTCTAACATCTTTAACTGATTCATTCAGGTGTGTTTTCATATGGTTAAGATGTTCATCTTATTACATACTTTAAGTGGAATGGGGTAATTGACTGATAGACTCATCTACCCCTACCATTAAATTAATTACCAGAGTTTTTTTTCTTTTATGCAAAATCCTTAAAAAATTAATTTCTATCTGCTAGAGAAGTGAAATCAAGATCTGGTACTGTAGAAAAAAATAGAAATCAATGGTAAATTAAGTCTACATAGAAAAAATGAAAAGAAAGATTGATGTGTGATTTTTGCTTCTTTATGAGGACAGCAAGTATTTTCTATAAACTATTTAATCAAATTAAACACATTTTACATTAGACATACTTTAAGAAAAAATGAACAATAAACTTGATAGCCACCCAAACTGCCCAATATATTTAATGACAATCATATAAATTTAGATGTGAAGGAACATTAGAGATCATCTTATCTAAATTCCTTTTATATATGAACAAGCTGAGTGAGAGATTGTTGACAGTTTAATGTAGTACAAAAGACAAGCAGATATAGAATAAAAAGCCCTGAGTTCTAATTATGTTTCTCTTATTTCCCATTTATGTGACTTCGCACAACTTACGTAACCATTCTTCATTTCATTTTACTCCATTATAAAGGCTATACTAGGTAATAATAAAGATTCTTTCTTTTTTTGAAAACCAGTGATTTGCTAAAGGTAATACAATAAATGAATAATACAGTCAGGAACTAATATCAAGTTACTGCATAAATACCATCACACCTTTCATACAGATTCACAAACAAAATAAAATAAAATGAAAAGACTGAAGATACACATTGAGAGGATGAGTGCTAGGGCAAAGTCTTTCCGGAGGAAGAAGGATGGAGAAAGACGAAAGGTATTATTAGAGGGTATTTATTATTCCTCCCTTGCCTGGAACACTCGCACTCCTCCACTTTGACTATAGTAGTCCCAAGCTTCCTTTAAGGCTTACCTAAAATCCCACTTTCTACAAGAAGCCTTCCCTAATCCCACTTAATTCTAGTACTTTCCCTCTTTTAATTACTTCTTTTTTTTCCTATCCATGGATAGCTTTGTATCTGTTTGTTTATGGGTTTTCTCTCTCATTAGATTGTAAACTAAGCCTTGAGGGCACCCGATGTCTTTTTGCTTCTTTTTACATAGCCAGTGCTTAGCACAGTACCTGGCACACAGAAGGTCCTTAATAAATTTCTACTGAATTGAATTAGAGAGAATAATCTTACTGAAGAATGAAAGATACTCCTCATTTTTTTTTTGACTTAAGAGAATTTTGACAAACAGGAATGAGGTTAAGCAGTTTCAAGGAATGGGGGTGGTAGGAAACTGAGTTCACTATGTATGGTTTTAACCTTCTCAATAAAACATGAGGTTAAGTGATCTACTGTTAAGTATGGAGAGCAGGAATGAATTGAGCATGGAGCAGAGAGGAGAATTTTGGGACTGCCTGTGGGGAATGAGACAGGGTTTTAATAAGGATTAAGATCAAGGACCAGCTGAGGTTATATAAAAGTAGTGGGTGATGTAGGCTAAGTTTCGTGATATTCTCCAAGGATGCTCAGCACCCCTAAAGTAAGCCTGAAGCTAGATAATAGGGGCTATGCAGGGGAGAGGATTCACATATGAGGAACAGAAGGTAAATGCACAAGGGACTCTAGGGTAGCAGTTAGTGAAACATTAAATGGCAGACGAGTACTCAAGGTTGCATTTGGAGGCAAATGAAACCACAAAGAATGCAAAGGACTGGGAGATTAGGGGAAGAATAAGATACCAGAGGAAGGTGCACGTGGATGAGAAAGTGTAAAAGGTGAAAGAACAGGAGGTTATGTCTAGAAAATACAATTCAGAGTTCTAGACCTGGGAAGTGGTATAATTTTTGGAGATGGCATTAGTAGTTTCATCATTATGAATTATGACATCCTGAATGACAATAGCAGGACATAAGGAGGTGAAGACCATGAGCCAATTTTTAATATTCAATTCAACAAATATTCATTTGTTCATTCATTCATTCATTTTATTTATTTAGCAAGGAAATTGGGCTTTCAGTGACTTGCCTAGGGTCACACAGCTATTAAGTGTCAAGTATCTGAAGCCACATTTGAACTCAGGAGGCCAGCACTCTACCTACTTCGCCACCTAGCGGTCCCTCAACAAACACTTATTAAAGGTCTGTTACACAGCCAGGCACTGGAGACACAAAGACGCAAGCCAAACTGCCCAGAACATCAGAGAGCCGACATTACAGTAAGATACCTACTGAAAACCCTGGGAAAGTTAAGAGAATAACATTAATAATAGGATTATAATAATAATAATATGATATTAACAATAATAATAAGAGCCCAAAAAATAAGGTGATGAACATGAATTGAAAGACCTGATGAGGTGAAAGATCATAAAGGACAGTACAGAAACATCCAGCCTTTCTCCTGGCCCTGTAAGTTAGAATAAATAAGCAAAGACGTAGTTTCTATGGGAGAGAGTTGAAAAAGATATGGTGTCCTAAGGGGTATCAGGACCATAAGTCCCCATAAGACTGAGTGAAAGACAGAAGAAGCAAGTGGACTCCATGTCCAGGAATATTCTTCCTCCCCCATCTTAACCTCATAGGGGCAATTACAAGGGGAACCAAGCAACTGCAATTTTTGTTAAGATATTTAGGAACATCAGGATGTTGGGGTTCATATGTATCAAGTGGGGATTTAGAGGCCATCCCGAATGCCATGAGCACAGCAAGACAGTAGTTATGAGGTGTTTTATTCACTTCCTAATTTCATACAAATACACAAAAGAAGAGTTTTTAAAGTGAAAATAGTTGCAGAAAGACCGGAGAGAAGGACATTACAGTTGAGTATGGCAGCTGAACTCTTTTTCATATACCCCAAATATATCTTTTTGTTTGTTTGTTTTGCTTTTTGGAGGGGCAATTGGGGTTGAGTGACTTGCCCAAGGTCACATGGCTAGTGTTAAGTGTCTAAGGCCAAATTTGAACTCAGGTCCTCCTGACTCCAGGGCTAGGGCTCTATTCACTGCGCCACCTAGCCACCCCCATTTACCCCAAATATAAAGAACTTTGTCAAATCTATAAGAATAGGAGCCATTCCTCGATAATGGTAAACGGTCAAAGAATATGGACAGGCAGTTTTCCAATGAAGAAATCAAAACAATTTGTAGTCATATGAAAAAATACTCTAAATCATTATTGATTAGAGAAATGTAGATTAAAACAACCTTGAGATATCATTTTACACCCACCAGACTGGCTAAAATGATAGAAAGAGAAAGTGACAAATGTTGCAAAGGATGTAGAAAAATTGGGACATTAATTCAATTTATTGGTGGAATTGTGAACTAATCCAACCATTCTGGAGAGTGATGTGGAATTATGCCCAAAGAGTTATTAAACTGTCCATATCCTTTGACCTAGCAAAACCACTACTTGGTCTATTTCCAAAGGTGATCAGGTAAAAAGGAAAAGAACCTATATTGTATGTTCTAAAATGGTTATAGCAGCTTTCTTTGTGGTGGCAAAGAACTGGGAATTACAGGGATAGCTATCAACTGAAGAATGGTTGAACAAGTTGTGTCATATGATTGTAATGGAGTATTACTGTGCTTTTAGAAATGATAAACTCAATGATTTTAGGAAAGCATGGAAAGACCTGCATAAAATAACAGAGTGAAATAAGTATAACCAAGAAAACACTGTATATATTAACAGCAATATTTTTTAACAATGATTTTGAGCAAGTAAGTTATTTTGTCCATTATAAATACCCAAGTTAACTATAAAGGACTATAATGGACATATGAAGATGCTCTCTGCATCCAGAGAAAGAAATAATAAATATATGTATAGAATATTTTACACATATACATATATGTGTGTGTATGTGTGTGTGTTCACACACACACCCCCCTATATTTGTGTAGAATGACAGCCAGGGCAAAGAGAGGAGAAAAAGAAAAAACAAGAAATTTACATGATAATTTTGTGGTGTATTTGAAAGGAACAGTAAGTTGTACATAGTAGATTTGCAGTTTCCTGCAAATTTATTGCACTATAATAGTATAATAATAAATATACTGTTATTAAACATAATAAATATATACTCTCTAATGAAAGTATGTATTATATAAACAAAGTTTTGTTGTTCTACGTTATGGAAATACTTTTTAAATTTCATACATTAAAGATAAAATAAATTAAAAAAAAATAAAAGGAAGGTCATTTGGCTCTCCCTCATTAACCAAAAGACCCCCTACTCTCCTGGAGGCCTCCGGATACTTACATATTCTTAGAAAAGTGTGTGTTCTTAACAAGCTGCAATCAACTTTGATTGGTTTACAACTAATGAGACAATGAATATTTTAATGAGACAGGCTTATTCTAATGAGGGGTGATGGTGGTCCTGACTAAGGGCCATCTAGACAAATAGATCTACTCCCCACCCAAGTCTGCACAGAATACAAGTGGGCTGGAATTAACCTAGATTAGATTCTTTTTATTCTTTAATCAGAAATCATCTTCAGTATTTGGGTGGGGCCTGAACAAGATTGAGAACTTTAAATTCAATCTCATTATCAGCCCTATTCATCATTGGCAGATTTTATGTGGTAGAGAATGAGGAAATAGGAAGGGAAAAAATGATCTTCCCAATAGTAATTGGTTATCCTAGACCACCTGTGCTGCTTTCTGCCTTGTACCCACAGTCACCATAATACCAATACCACTAAATGACAATGATGGACAGTTAAACCCAAGAGCCCTGGAGATAGTACTGCCACAGTCAACCCTCCTGGCTTCCAGCCCAAGTCTCAAAGGGATGGTTCAGACAGAGGACCAACCCTTTGAGAAAACTGATTCCCAGGTGGGAATTGCTATGCAAAGTGCTACAGCCCCTATTTCCTCAACAAGAAGCTACTAAAGACCCAGAAAATTTTCATCACCAAAGTCTTTGGCATTGTCAAATGCAGGACAGTTTTATCAATGAAAACAATGCTAAAAAAGATAAACTACAATCTGCTTGCTACTCTACCATAAAAAAATGACTGGACCTTTCCATCTGACTTGTAGTTGAAATTTTCAATGTGTTATCTCTCTCAATTAGAATATGAATTCCTTGGCCCCCAGTGAACAGAGCTTGTGCCCTGGAGCCCCCAGCACTTGAGTTCAAATCCAACCTCAGATACTTAACACTTACTAGCCATGTGATCTTGGGCATGCCTCCAAAAAGCCAAAAAAATAAATAAATAAATAATGAAAGAAAATGAGTTCCTTGAAAATAGGCATGATCTTACTTTTTTATTTATATCCCTAGCATCAAGTATGGTGCTTTGCATATATTAAGTACTTTAAAAAGTTCTTTCACTGATTCACTGATTTATTCATTCACTCCTAGGTTCAAAATATTTTAGAATAGCCTAGGAACAGAATGAGACTAGAGACTATTAACAGACTTGGAGCTGTGACTGAGTTGCTAGTTTTAAGAAACAGATTCATGCAGCATATTATGGAGTAAGCAAGAATGAAACTATGATCAGTTGTCTTGCAGACACACTTGAAATCACAGGCATGAGTTCCCTACTGGTTTCTGCTTTATGGTACTATTTGGTGAAGATGATGGGTGAGAATAAGGAATATGAGATTAAATGAGTAAGGCAACATCATAAAGGTAAGCAAGATTTTGGCTGATGTAAAGAAGTAAAAGGAATGCTGGTTGAAAAGCTTATGGGAATTAATTTGTTGAGAGCAAAGTGCAGGTCCTAAAGGACAGATGGATGCACTACAGATGAAGAAGGGGGTAAGTATAGTTATCACGAGGGGCAGGGGTACAGCGCCCCCACAGTCTACATTATACAATACTCTGTGTGTGTGTGTGTGTGTGTGTGTATATGTGTGTGTATTATACATTTCTGAGTTTTTAAACTTTTTGTGTGTCATCTGTGGCTTCTGCAAAACTCCCCCAAAATTTCCATTTAATTTCTTATGCCAACCCACAATATACTGAAACCTTGATGGAGAAAGTCACGATGTGGAAGCTGTAATTTGTGTAGAAAACTGAGCAAAATGCAGAATATAAGAAAACAAGCCTAATGTTACCAAAGATTTTAGAGGGAAAAAAGTTCAGTCAAATTTGTGAGAGCACAAGCAGATAAATCCACAGAGAAGATATTAAAACAAAAGGGAAGATGGCCACTAAGATATCTAAACAACTGCAAACTATCTGATGACCCTGTGAATTCCCAAAGGAGCATACAACAAGAGTAGGATATTTTTAAATTGGTCAAGAGATGAAATCAGAATCTTGAAAGAAGTTAAAGGGAGGGAGAGGGTAGCTGGGTGGCACAGTGAATAGAGCACCAGCCCTGGAGTCAGGAGGACCTGAGTTCAAATCCAACCTTAGACATGTAACTGTATCACTGTGTGACCTTAGGCAAATCACTTAACCCCAATTGCCCTGCCTTCCCCCACAAAAAAGATTAAAAAAAAAAAAAAAGAAAAAGTCAAAGGGAACAAGTAGCAGAATTTATAGCCTGCACAGCAAAATTAAAAGAATCAAAAACCTGAATTCATGTGTCTCCAAAGAAGTGAAACAAAGAACAACTAACGGGGACTATGTATATTTAAATGAAGGCTAATCTGGAAGAGAAGCAAAAAAGCACTAATGCTAAAAGAACACGTGCTCTCTATACATCAGAAGTCTTCCAAAAGAACATAACAAATCAAAAAATCTAAACACTGTAATTCAAGAAATAATCACAGAAAACTTCCCAGATTTTCTGAATACAGAATATAAAACACCAATTAAAAGAATCCACAAATCACCTTAAGAAAGAAAAACAAAAATGACAAAGAATAGCTGGACCACAAAAAAGTAGACATACAGAAGGTCTATGCTGGAGCTGACACAATGTTTCAGGTTGGATCAATTTTCAAGATATCTGAAATGAGGGGGATATCAAATGTCTTGGGGAAAAAATCATGGATGCTTTTACTATCATATAAAGAGATCAGTAACTATTAACCCAGGTGCCTATTTTAAAATAGATTCACTGTTATATGCTAACTTTTTTGGTTTGGGGTTTTTTTTTTTCCCCAAAAAAATAATCATGTTCATTAGTGTATTCCAAGTTCATTAAAAAAAATAAAAACAAACAAACAAAAAATTACTCTTTCCCCCTCCCCCCCCCAGGTCTTTAAGTAAAGACAAAAAATAATTATTTCTTGGCCAAGTCTCTGGTGATGAGCCACTCCCCATTTAAACTAGTCTGGTTCACTATTACCAGCCCTGAACTTGAAGCCCTTTCAGTTTGGTAAAACCAACGACATAGGCTTATATTCTGCCATAATGAAAGCATCAGATTAGAACTGTAATCGAGGTTAGGTACTATTTTATAATAAAACTATAAGTTTCCTTCAAATATGTGATAAATGTTAGACATTTAACTTTGACCTAGAATCAGAATTCCCCCCCAAATAATACACATAAAAATTTCTAAGTCAATAAGAGCAATGATTCAAAAAATGGAAATTCATTTGATAACTCATTTCTTTTTAGATATGTAGTTATCCCATTAAAGTCAGTGGAGAATTTGTATGAAGATCTCAAAAATTTGAATTTTAAAACATTTTTCATCAATAAGCAAAATCACTAAACTGGAAAAGACACTTTAAAGTTACTAAACTGGGAAGTGAACTGAAGTCTAATATTTCTGTAACTTCCATAATTCATTACACTCAAATTTTTGTGAGTATTCATCTACACTTGAGAAAATTCCAACTAAATGTAAAAGCAAAACTTTAAAATGCTAACCTTAGTACTTTTAGTACCTAAGCATAACCTCAAAGTCTTTAATGATTCTTAAAATGTTACAGTACAGGTAAATTTATTTTTCAAATTTTTAATAGTACGTATAATTCAATTTATGATAAAAACCACATTTAATGCCACAAACAAAAGGTAATTTCTTCCAGTCTTTATGGTTATACAAGCATATCTTATATGATAATAATTTAAGTATTCCTTTCAAGTGCTACTTTTTTCACATTGCATAACTTTATATTTCTTAATAGCAATATACTACTATATTGAAATAACATACTAGTTTATTTAGTCATTTTCTTATTGTGAATTTGAGTTGTTTCCAATTTTTTGTTGTAACTGCTGAACAATTTTTTACATAAGTGAAATATTTAACTCTTTTGAATTATTTCCTTTGGGCATATTCTCAATAGTGGAATTATTATATCAAAGATAAAATCTGTTTGGTAATTCATTTATGTATTTCTTCCTCTCTGGGGCCTTGCTTTAGACTCTCTGGATTTCTTTCTCTACCATATCTTTGCACAGAGACTTCTCTACCCTTTCACCTCCACTTTTCAGCTCTTCCTTTTATGTGTGGTCTTCCCTATTAGAATGCAATTTCTTTGAGGGTAGAGGCTCTCTTTACTTTTGTGTTTAACCCACTATATCCCCAAAGTTTAACACAGTATCTAGCATATAGTAAGCACTTGATAAATGCCTGTTAACTTGGTATGTATGATAGGACCAGGCTGTATCAAAAACATTGCACCAATTTACATAACTATCAAGAACACATGGGGCAGGAGCTTACTAGTTTGGGGTTTTGGTTTTTTTTTTGCTTTTTGGAGGGTAAAGGGCAGGGTAATTGGGGTTGTGACCTGCCCAAGGTCACATGGCTAGTAAGTATTAAGTGTTTGAGGCCAGATTTGAACTCAGATCCTCCTGACTCCAGGTGCAGTATTCACTGTACCACCGAGCCACCCTAAGCTTATTAGTTTTAATACAGGCCTACCAAATTTGGATTTCACCATTTACATTTATTTCTGCCAAATTAATGAGTGGGAAGTACTGTATAGTTTGACATTTAACTGGTTATTTAATATGTGTTAATTTTGATCCCCAGCTATAACACAATGAGTTTCTTAAAGGTAGAGGCAATATTTTACATTTCTTTTCTATTTTAATAAATATTCAGCAGTGTACAGCACAGATTAAACTCACATTTCTACATACTGACTGATCTCATTTATAGCTGCTAATGTAACATCTGATCTTACTTTACTAAAATAGGAATATATTCATTTTACTAGTAAGGCATATCTAAATGTTGAAAAATGATTCATTTACCTGGTTGGAACAAAATCTTGCAGCCAAAAATAGGAGATTAGTGTTGATAATATTATAGATAAAGATGTTGCAAATCCTTTTAAAATATTATCTGCATACTTAATAACAGCAGCTATGACAAGGCCTCCAAGTGCCTGCAAAAGGTTAAAAAAAAAAAAAGGTTACTTTTAGAGATATAAAAGTGATATTTCACCCTTGCATACAACTCCAAAATAAGGGGAACTCTCAACTTCTCTTCAATATTTTCCTTTTAACTCAATATAAATATTAAGATTAATAGTAACAGGATTTTAAATTCCATAACAGAAGATTATAATGGAAAAAAAACTCTTTAGAAACAGTAAAATTTCAATCAACAGACAACTTGTTTCAAACAGTATCTGATACAAGTGGTGTGCAACTTTTTCAATAAATATCTTAAAAACCATCTAGAGACACACTACTGTAGGGGGTACAATGCATGGAGAGCTGCCTTGGAGTCTGGAAACTCTGAACTCCTGCCTGGCACATTTACTAGCCATACAATCTTTAAAAAGTCATTTAATCTCTTAGTTTCCTCATCTGTAAAATGGAGATCACAACAGCAGCTAAGGACTGGTGTCAGGATTAAAGGAAATAATATATGTGAAGAGATTCTGTAAACAAACTTTAAAGAAGCATAAAAACATTAGCTGCTATTATTATTACAACAGAAAAAGCCCTAGATTTGGAGACAGAGAACCCAGATTCAAATCTATCAGTCACTTACGACCTTTGATATCTCAGGCCAAGTCACTGAACCTCAGTGAGTCTTTGTTACCTCTAAAAGAAGTGGGACTAAAGAACTAGATGGTACGTAAGGCTGCTTCCAACTCTCTCTGATTTTGTAATAAAATAAAATTTCTGGACAGTAGTTTATGGCAGTTCTTTGTACTAGAACTTTAGTAGTATTTTGAACAGAATTCCATTTTTCATTTATTAGCCCATATAGCCTACCTAATTTGTATTACCTAGGGGATAGGAAAAATTTTAAAACAATTAGTTTATCCATCTGCCAACTATCGAGAGGATTCATTAATATGCCATCCTTTGTAAGTAAAGATAACCCTGCTGACTTCACAGTGCTTACTTCTTCTAATAGTAATTAAAGAATTTCAGCAGATTCATACATACTCTTGTACTCAATCTCCTTGTTGATCACTTCCATTAATTTATACACAGAATGCACAAACAGGTTTTCAATAGCATGGTGCTCTCACTAATCAAGTGGACTTACCATTCACAGACTTAGAAGCAGATATAAAACAAATGCAGTCCAAGATGCTTAGTATAATGTGTTTATCTAATAGACTGGCAAGGTCTAACCACCTGAAATTTCTGACTATCTAGGTAAACTTGGGCTAAATAATTCAATCTATCTGGTTCTACAAAAATATTCTTTCATAAAACTGCCGAAATCAAAACTCACATAGCTTGTACATAATGGATTTCTATTCATATGGCCCCTGTCCGGAAAAAACAAACAAACATGGATACCTTAATATAAATATAACTTGATTAATAAAATATTTCTTGTGGAGGTTCAAAGGGGAGATGATCAACACTTAGAAATCTGTCTTCCCCTCTGACTCTACTAAAAATGCATACTCCAAGTACCCCATGATCTTCTAATTATCAAATCCAATACCATTCACTCTTCTACTCTTTGACACTGTGCCAAGTGTCACAATGCATGGAAACTACTGTCTACTGGAAACTCTTCTCTTTTTAAAAATGTTTTTATTATGAATGTATTCATACATTATTGATTATAAGGTAATCAACAAATGCAACGTCCCAATTTTTAAGGTGCATATTAAATTAAACTAGGTAGTAAAAAAATTTTCCTGTCTAGGTCCCCTTCAGAACTTGTTTTCTTCTCTGTATTTTTTTTACTTACTATTTTCTTTTTCTTTTTTCAGCTCTTCACCTCCCACTAAGTCCTTCTCCCTTTTTTGACAAAGCCTTCTACTGTGACAAAAAAGTTAAATGGAATACAAATCAACTCATTAGACATATCTGAAAACATGTGCAACATGTGTCTCATTCTTTACCTCTAGGCTATCGCTTCTTTACCAGTAGGCAAGAGGTGTGCTTAGACATTCACTTTTCTGAAGTCATGACTAGCCTGAAATTTTTCTCTACTGGTTTCTAAGTTATCTCACTTCTTTTCAATCTCCTTTATAGGCTCTTCTTCCTCAACTTATGGAGTAATAAAGGCTTTTTCTACTGATGGCTTTCTCTTTTATTTCTACTCTCTATCTTGATATGACAAAATCTCAGAGTGAGTCCTCAAAGGTCAACTCATACCAGAGCAAGAATACCCTAAACAAAAAACAAGACAAGTAATCATCCAGTCTTTGTTTTAAGACCTCCAGTGGAGGGAACCCACCCCCTCAAAAGCAATCCACTGTACTTTCAAAAGTCCAACTGACAGGAAATTCTTCTCACCCCCCACCTAAAATGACCTTTCTCAAATGTCCACTCTACACCTAAAATTATCTTTCTCAAGCTTCTACCCATTGCTGCTAATTTGCAACAATTCTGATTCCTCTTCTACATGATAACACTTCAAATGCTTATAGATAGCTGTCATGGCCCCTGAGTCTTCTCTAGGCTAACCACCTGTAGTGTCTTCAAATAAGCATCAATGGCATGATCTTGAAGCCTTTCATCATTCTGGTTGCTTCCTCCTTTAAACAAAAATCTTATAAATAAATTCTTTTTTTGAACATCTGCTTGTAGCACCCATGGAAGCTGCATCTTGGCTTCAAAGCATATCATAGCAACTCTCCTACTCAGATTAGCAATATCCCTGGGAAATTTTCCTATCCATTTTAGAGACTCCCCCTGAGATATCTGCTTTCCTTCAATCACTTGCCCAGAAGAATAACTGTCCTGATATTTCCCTAAATCTGGAGTCTTTTGGGTGAGAATGTTCAGTTCCTGAAAGAGATGAAAAGAGAACTCATATCCCTAGGAAAAAAGTAAAAATTGGGGTGGCTAGGTGGTGCAGTGAATAGAGCACCGGACCTGGAATCAGGAGGACCTGAGTTCAAATGTGACCTCAGACACTTAACACTTACTAGCCATATGACCTTGGGCAAGTCGCTTAACCCCAATTGCCCTCCAAAAGAAAAAAAATTAAGAATTTTACATATTTCACCTTAGTTTCTATCCTACTGTAGTTTTTGTGTTCTGAAAAAATTTTTGACTCCTCTTTACCTGTGCATTTTTAGGGCAAGGAATTCCTTTAGATCTAAGAATCTGAATTTAAGTTTATGCTTTACATGACTCTATCTGGGCTTGAAAGTAGAGTACTGAGACTGAATGGGAGGCACTGGTATCTTCCCAAATTAGAACAAAAAGTAAATTTATCTGTATAGGAATTCATAAATATACATTTTAATCTAAATAAAAGAAATGAAGTATACTCCTTTTTCTCTGTATATTTGGCTACGAGCTAGCCAATTTAAGTCATCATCTGCATGAAGTTTGGCTTTTAACATTTCCATCTTTTTTCTATCTCCTAAGTGCTGAATTCTTTTTTTGAGTATACCCAATCCTTTTCTTCAAATCTACTGACATCACATTTTCCATAATTTTTACATTCAACCCACATAACCATCTTCATTGATTCAATTGTCACAGTTATTTTCTGATTTCTCTTTTTCCTTTTTATATTTCTAAATATCCTTATCCTGTTGTTTTTGTTCAGTTGTATCCGACTCTCTGTGACTCCATTTGGAGTTTTCTTGGCAAAGATACTAGAGTGGTTCCTCATTTCCTTCTTCAGTTCATTTTAAAGATGAGGAAACTGAAGCAAACAGGGCTAAGTGACATTATATAAATGACTACCTCTCCCCCAAAAAAAGAAAACTAAAGCCCCATGATGAGGATCTGTATTTCCATTCTTTACCTATTAATCTACTGTAACTCACTGGGTCCAAAATTGACCTTATTATCTCTCTGAAACTACTTTCTCTTCCTATTTCCATAAGCAGCATTATCATTATTTCAAATTAGATAATGTATTTAAGATTCTTTGCAAACATTAAATCAGTATATAAATACTAGTTGTTATTATTCTAGCAATCCAGGCTACAAACTTAAATACCATCTCTTATTCTCTTCTTTCTCCTCATATACAGTTAATCACCAGAGTCCTTATCTATTCTCTCTCTGCAAAGCCTCTTTCTTGCCACTATCTTTATGCCACCTGGCATTAGTCTCTTAACCCTTCCTCTATTGTACCTTATAGTTCTGATCCCAAATTAATTTCCTTAAGCACAGCTCTCTTTTCCTTAAAAAATTCCAAAGGCTCTTCAATGCCTAGAATTCAGTGGAAATTCCTAAACTTAATCCTAGGTTCTAAATGTGAACTAACTTTAACCTTTTTTCAGCCTTATCATCCTCTAATTTTTAAGCCAAATCCCATCACTGACACTTGCTAGCTGAGGGACAATGGGTAAGCAGCAAACCTCGTTGTGAGGTTTGGTTTTCTCATCTATAAAATGAAGATAATATCTGTATTACTTACCTCACAGAGTGGCTAGAAGGAATAATGTCTATAAAATACTATGTAATCTTTAAAGTAATATATAAATTTCTATATTATCGTTATTATTGTTGTTGTTATATCATGTTGTCTTTGAATACCTTCCTACAGGGCTGTCTAATCCTTACAAACCCCAAAACAGAAGCGATTGCTTTCTTCTGAGGTTCCAAATCATTCTACAGGACTTAACACATACCATCTAAGGTTACAATTATTTGTGTACATTTCATCTCCTCTACTAGATTATAAGCCTCCTGAGGAAAAGGATGACATATCCCTCATCTCTGTTATTTCCCACAACATATAACAATGATTTGCACCTCACTGGCCTTAATAAATATCTGCTGAATGAACAAACAGCTGCACTGTAGTGGAAAGAACCTTGGAGATCAGAGTAAGAACATTTTGGTTCTACTCCTCCTCTCTGCAGAGGTGCAGCAGGCCATACGTGGGGAATGATGCACATATTGTCAGGCAATCAATGGGACAGTTTCCTTTGCTTTGCTGAACTATACTTGTTACATAAGGTAAGTTATTGGGAAATTTGGTGATTTTAAAAAAGAGTATTAATAAAACTTAAAAAAAAAACTTTCATTCTAATTCCCACCACCACCACTTATCAGTTATGTCATCTTAAACAAAGCACTTAATCTGAGTCTCAATTTCTTCATTTGTAAAATGGATTCAATGTTATTTTTTAGACCTACTTCAAAAGATTGCTGCAAAGATCAAATAAGACATAATACATGTAAAGAGTTTATGTAAATGTAATTATTAATAATAATTAAGACGAACATCTTCAGCTATTCAGGCACATATAATTATATGTATATATACATTATTTGATATAGACAAGAATACACAGCTATATAATGTAATAGCTTGAAGCTTTAAACACATCCTAAGTTTGAACACCAACACAGGTTCCCCATGAGCTTCAAATCCCACCACTGATACTTGCTAGCTATTCTGTAATTCATTAAGACTTGTTACAAGGCCAAAAAAAACCCAACCCAAAAAAACTTACACCGGGCATGTCTACAGCTACACCACAATCAGTTTGTAAGCTTATATTTTCATCATGGGACATGTATACACACACAGCCCAATGGAAAAAACCCATTCAGGGTTTGACTTAAAATAAAATCTTCCCAAGCAGGAAATACATATTTTGCATGAAATAGCGGGTGTCATGTGACCATATTGTTTGATGTGTACAGTTTATGACAAAATGTTCTGGGTATATCAGGCATATTAAGTTCATGGTAATTCTCAATTCCAATGGATGTTACTTATTGATGTTATTCTTTGAAGGCTGGATTTTTAATTTTAAAACAGAAAGAAAGAGGTTTTACATATAGCTGTACTATAAGTGGGACATATGATTTCTTCCATTTTTAAATTTCCCAGTCTTGGTCATAACTTTATTATAAGTAATTCTACTGAAATATTCATGAAATAACATTCTAGTCAAGATCAATTTCCATCTATACTAAAATATATTTTTTAATATATTCTGAAACTGAACTGAAACTTTATGATTTTCTCCCATATTTTGACATGTTTTTGATAAGTTAAAACTGGCTGTATCATTTAGATTTTTCACTCTCTTTTTCCATCACTCCTCCAGTACTTCTCCTTCCCTCTTCCTCAATCAGCACTAATTTTCATTCTCAAGTTTCTGTTATACTTTAGGACACTGAATCCCATTCCATTTTAACTTTGAACTTACTTTTATAAACAAAGCAGATATAGACATTACAACGGACATTGACAGGAATAACTTTAATATAGGGCTTGCTCTGAGACCTTCAAACAAACAGAATTTTATTCTATGCAAATATAGGATTTTAAATTCTTTACCTGCAGAACAACAACTATCCAGGTCAGTTTGTTATATCCCTGAAAAAATCCATTCTTTGATACTAATTCTCCATCATAAATGTAAACACCCATTAATCCGAATATGCTCCCAAAAGCACCTTAAAAAGTTAAGAGAAAAGTCCAATCATTTGTTTTGTACTGCTTTAATACCAACCTGTCATAAAACTGAACACTTATATTTTTCCTTTTTCATGATATTTGATGACTCTGTTAACAAAATATAGCAGTTTTGAACTCAGTTCAACCATCATTTACTGAGCCCTTACTAAATGTCAGATACTTGGTATATACAAAGATAAAAATAAGATAGAGTTAAGCAGTAGATAATATAAAGATCTCAGTCCTGTCTAGAAATCTGCTGCTTATTTCCTTCAAAATTAAGTACAAGATCAATCTTGGTTAGAAGCTCTGTGAAAGGGGAAAACAATCTACTCTCTATTGAGATCAACATCTAATAAAACCTACAGGCAGAATTAGTGAATGAGAGGCTAAAAATAGCCCAAGCCATCTAGGAAGTTCATTGATGATACGAGGCACACAGTCAGAGAGCACAAGGTTAAAACTAACTCTAGTGTTAAGACCATAATTAACCCTGGCTGCGCTCAGAGGTTGAATTTGGAAAGGGCTATGAAATCCAACCATTTGTGACAATCCTGTCTCTTTAGAGCTTTGTTTATGTCTACATTAACAGTAGGAAAACTACTGGATGTCTTTCAAAACCAGAGAGTTAGCTAAATGGATGAAAAAAATAAAGCTTGCCATCTATTTTCTCAGCTTTGGAAACACTGTCATCAAGAGCAACTTACCATTTGAAAAATAATTAAGAGAACCAATGAATCAGATGGGGGAACCTATCTGAGCTTCAGTTTCTCCTGATTTGTAAGGAATGACTTCTGATCAATTTTTGCAATAACATCTAAGACAGACTTGAAAACCTTAACCTTAACATATGTCTAAGGAAATTTAAAATATTCATTTCTTTGATTTGAGAATGAATATTCTCTCTTCAACAATACAATTTAATAAACATCTTATAATATGCAAAGTACTGTGCTAGGTAGTGATAATAAATACAAAAAATATTAAAAGGTCCCTGTCCTCAAGTAATTTACATTTTGAAGGACACAACATGCATACACGCATAATGCAAGGTAATCTGAGGAGAAAAATATAACTGGGAGGATAATAAAAGGTTTCATGAAGGAGTTAGTACAAGGGATACAATCCCTCCTCATGAATTGTTGGGGGCAAAAATGAGGAGTGAATTCCAAGCACGGAAAGCAAACTCAACAAATGGACAGAGGCAGGAAATGGAATGTCACGTTCAGCTTAATAGCCCAATTTGGATGGAATATAGAATTTATGATGTGTAAAAGTATAAATAATGTCTAAAAAGGCAGGCTAGAGGCAAAATGTGGATGGTTTTAAATGCAAGACTGAGTAATTTGTATTTTATCCTAGAAGCAACAGGGAACCACTGAGTAGGAGTGACATGGTGAGACCTGGGTGTTTGACATCTATGTAGAGAAGGGACTGGAGGAGAAATACTGGAAGAACAGAGACCAGCCAAAAGGATACAACAATAGCACAAGAAAGAAAGGCTAAAGGACCAAACTAGAATTGGAAAAGTTCTGTATATGGGACGCAAAAAGGAAAAATGATAGCTGACTCCAAGATTGTGAATCTGGATGATGAGAGAGACAATATCCCCTCCACAGAAACAGCAAAGTCTAAAAACAGGGCAAGGGCACAATGGGCAGAGATGACAAATTTTCATTTGGATATGGTGAGTTTGAAATACCCATGATAAAACATCCCAGAACAGGAGTTCAGGAAAGAGGTTAGGGTGGGATGTAAAAGCACATCCCTCCTCTCTGAGCTTTTTAGCTTTCTGACACTGGAATTTGTCTTACTTTTACTGTAAATCTAAATATAACTGTTGGTTAACAACCCTTCATTTTTTTCTTATTTAATATTTTAATTTTTCCCAATTATATGTAAAACAATTTTAACATTCTTTCCTCCCCTCAATTTTGAGTTCCAGAATCTCTCCCTCTCTCCCCTCCCCACCTCATTAAGAAGGTAATTTGACATAGATTATACATATGTAGTTGTACAAAACACATTTCCATGTAAGTCATGCTATGCAAGAAAACAGACAAAAAGCAACAGTAAGAAAAATAAAGAAAAACTATCTTTGGTCTGCATTCAGACTCTACCAGTTCTTTCTCTGGAAATGGACAGCACCTTTCATCTTAAGTCCTACAGAACTGTCTTAGATCACTGTACTGCTGAGAATAGTTAAGCTATTCATAATGGATCATCATATAATATTACTGTTACTGTGTACAATGTTCTCTTGGTTCTGCTCAGTTCACTTTGCATCAGGTTCATGTCTTTCCATGTTTTTTCTGAGAGCATCCTGCCCATCATTTCTTAAAGCATAATAGTATTCCATCACAATCATATACAACAACTTGTTAAGCCATTCCTCAATTGATGGGCATCCCCTCAATTTCCAATTCTTTGCCACCACAAAAAGAGTTGCTATAAATATTTTTGTACACACAGGCCCTCTTCCTTTTTTTGTTGTTTTTGTTTAAATCTCTTTGGTATTGCTTGCTTAATGTATGGAACAATCCTTCATTTAAAAAAACAATTTCCCTCCAGTTTCACAGCTCCTCAGAACTTGTTTTCTAAAAGGGTCAAAGTACTTTGAAAAATAATTATAAGGTTTTTTTAAACAAAGATTAAAAGTGGTTTTATCATATTACTTAACTTCTAACGACTTTCTTCTTTAAGCATTTCACATCCCTTCAGAGCAAAAGTAATATGTACAGTATAAAAAGTTGATTCTTTGCATGCCTACATCTGAAATATAGGGCAAGCTATATTTCTTACAAAATGTATTGTGTAATGAAAAAAAAGGGTGGAAGGAGGGGAAAAAGAGACAGGCAGAGGAAAGGGAGGGAAAGAAAAGGTGAGAGTTTTCCTTATAAAATGGTACATTAATTTTAAAATATTCTGTTAAAATTTTAGCTAATTGGTTATGAAAGAAAATATAACATCAGGTGAAACATTACCAAGTACAGTTAGTTCCATAGCAATAGTATCATAAGTGGGTAAATGGTCCATGAACATTACCCTGGGATATCAAGACCCTTATGTTGTGATTCAGTGATAAAGCCTAAAAATTACTGCAAAATTATGTTGGCCAGGAAACCCTATGCTATATATGCTTATATAGATATCTTTGTAGATGGTGATTATATATAATAATATAACTACTTTCTCCAAAACACATTAAAGATGCACACTGAAGACTTACCAAGTTGAATATTTCTAATCCACACAGATTGCTTGGTTTCTTTTAAAATTTTCTCAAAATAAACTCCTGCAAAGCCACTTGAAAAACAAGCTGTAAGAACTGCCATCAGACCTACAAACTGAGAGCCTGCTGAGAGTTCCTTAGAAGATGATTCTTGAGAATCTGAGGGCCACTAAACAAAATCAGAACAAAATTTGGAGGTTAAATGTATATGGTATTTTTCATGTTGTACACTTAAACTCTTAAATCCTAAGATAAAAATTCATTATCATTCCTCAAAGTCCTCAAACAGTAAAAATAAATTCAAGTTCTATGTAAGCTTAATTAGTATTTCAAGTTTCATTTCTCTTATATAACTCAGGCTACTACCTTAGGAGGCAGCTAGGTGGCAGGCACAGTGATAGAGTGCTGGGTTTGAAGTCTCATCTTCCTGAATTCAAATCTGGCCTCAGACACTAGCTATGTGACCCTGGACAAGTCACTGAAATCTGCACGCCTGTTTCCTCATCTGTAAAATGAGCTAGGGAAGGAAATGGCAAACCACTCTAGTATCTTTGTCAAGAAAACTCAAATGAGGTCATGAAGAGCCAGACAAGACTGAAATGACTCAGCAACAATAAAACTCCCTTGAAATCCTCAATACACTGGATCCAATATCTGTTGTCTCATATCTCTCCTCATTCTTATGGCTAAACTTATGGAGAAGGTCATCTACAATCAGTACCTCCACTTCCTTTCCTCTCATTCTCTTCTTAACCCTAAAGTCTAGCTTCTGACCACATCATTCAACTGAAACTTCTTTCTTCCAAGTTGCTAATGATCCCTTAATTGTCAAAATAATGGCCTTTTCTCAGCTGTCATCCTTTTTGACCTCTCTGCATCTTTAGACACTACTATCACCTTCTTCTCATTGATAGTTCCTTCTCTCTAGGTTTTTGTTACACTATTCTCTATTAGTTTTCCTTCCTACCTAATTTGAATGTTCCTTCTCAAACACTCAAAACACTCAAACTTCAATTAAGTCCTGCCCATTTATAACGGGTATCCCCCAAGACTTTGTCCTGGGCCCTTTTCTCTTCTCCCTCTATACTATTTAATTTGGTGAGCTCATCTACTCCTATACTGATGATTCTCAAGTTACTTATCCATCCCTAATTTCTCTGCTGACCTCCAGTATTAAATCTCTAACTGCCTATTGGGCACCTTGAACTGGAGGTCCTGTAGACATCTTCAACTCATCATGTCCAAAACTAAATTCATTATCTTTTTCTCCAGATGCTCTCTTCTTCTAAACTCCCCTATCACAGTCAGGTCAATCAGTAAATAAACATTTATTAAGTGACTACTAAGTGCTAGGTACTGTGCTAAGCTCAGGGGACATAAAAAGAAAGGTAAAAGACAGTTCCCACCCTCAAAGAGCTCATTAATGAGGGAAAAAAATAAACAAATACAAACAAGCTATTTATAGAATAAACAGGGAATAATTAAGAAAGGGAAGGCACTAGGATTAAGAGGAGTTAGGAAAGGCTTCCTATAGAAACCTGTTGAAGGTACCACCATCCTCCCAGTTACCTAGGTTCAAAACCTAGGTGTCATCTTCTGCTTCACTCTCTCAACCCCATGTCCAATCTGTTGATAAGACCTGTCTATTTTACCCTTGTAACATCTTTTACATATGCTCCTTTATCTCTTCTGACACTGCCACCACCGTGGTGCAGGCCCTCATCACCTCACACCTGAATTATTCCAATAGCATGCCAGTTGTTCTTCCCTAGACAAGTTTCTCCTGACACTAGTCCATTCTTTACTCAGCTGCAAAATGATCTAAAGCACAGGTCTGGCAATGTCATCTTCATATTCAGTAAATACTATTGGCTTCCTATCACCTCTAGAATCAAATACAAAATCCTGTTTGGCATTCAAAACCCTTCATAATTTAGCTTCCCTCCCCACCCCTACCTTTCTGATTTTCTTATATACTTTTATTCCTCCTCTACACACTCCCTGATCCAATGACATTAGTCTCCTTACTGTTCCTTAAACAAGATACTCTATCTCCTAAATCTAAGACATTTCCACTAGCTATCTCCCATGCCTGGAATGATCTGCTTCCTGGATTCTTTCAAGTCCCAGATAAAGTTTCCTTTTCTACAGGAAGCCCTTTCCGATACCTCTTTATTATGGTGCCTTCCCTCTGCTGATTATTTCTGATTTAGTCTGCATATAACTTGCTTGTACATAGTAGTTCATATGCTGTCTCCCCCATTAGACTGCAAGCTCCTTGAAAATAGGAACTGTCTTTTACCTTTCTTTCCATTTACTGTACTTAATGCAGTGCCTGGCACATGAAATTTCTTTTTTTAAGTCTGTCACCACAGATGATCACGTTAAATCAGAGTGAGTTAAAACTATGCAAGTTTAATGACAATAGTTGTGACAATGCTTACAATAACTCTTAGTGCATGTCATTACCATTTCTTCCTTACAACATCCCTCTACTACCTGAGTCAATGCAGAAATGAACACGCAAGAACTGTAGAATTCCAAGAACAAGAGAAAGAAGCCAGTGACAGCAGAACCCAAAATAATGACAGGAAAGATAGCAGTGTAGAATCGGAATAGTGTGAAATAATAAGAGAGGCTAGAGACAAAAGAACACAAGTTGGAATATGGGGCTATCGTGCTATGTACAACAGCTTGGCATACACTATGTGGCATGTATGTTACATCTAACTTACTTTCGAAGTCTCCTCTAATCCTATTAGTAGTCCTATTACTTTTATTTTGACTATCTCATCACACACTCTCTAAACTGAAATTCCTTCTGATTTCCCTACTCACATGATTGTTATATTTTCCTGGTTTCAAAACCTAAAGATATCTTTAATTTTCATCAGATCTTTATGTAGTTATGTACATGTTGCCTGCCTTTTCAATAAACCCCACTGGCTTCCTATCACCTTTAGATCAAATATAAAATCCTATTTCAAGGGGTGGCTAGGTGGCACAGTGAATAGAGCACTGGCCCTGGAGTCAGGAGGACCTGAGTTCAAATCCAGCCTCAGACACTTGACACATTTACTAGCTGTGTGACTTTGGGCAAGTCACTTAACCCCAACTGCCCTCCAAAAAGCAAAAAAATTAAAATAAAATAAAATCCTATTTGGCATTCAAAGTCTAACATAACTTAGTTATTTACACACACACACCCTTCTAGTTTTCTTACATCTCAAGGTTATTCACTTAAGATGTTATATCTTTTTAAATCAGAGTCATCATAGATGATCAGATCAAAGTAACATCCTCCATATCCAAAACAGTTGCCAAGTCCTATCAATTCTTCCTTCATTATAGGTCATTACCATTTCTTCCTTTAAAAGCTCATTACCACCATGCTTATTCAAGCACTTATCACATTACACCTGGAAATTCCAGCCACCTATTAACTGGCTTCTCTGTTCTAATCCATATTGAATACCACTATCATATTAATTTTGTTAAAACCCCACTCAGAGCATGCTACTCCCCTGGTCAAAGCATTCAATTATCCATCCTATGGTTCTGTATTGCCAATAAAATCTAAACCCTTACGAAGGCATCAAAGCCCTCAACAAGCTGACCCCACTCTATATTTTCTACCTTTGTTTCCTACTACTTCTCAATACTGACCCTCTGCTACAGCCAAACAGATGTTCCTGTTATCTCTTGTAATTTCCTGTCTATATACCTTTATTCACAACAATAACTGCTTCCTGCAATGTCCTCTTCTCCTTTCGAACTGCATAAATTCTATGTCAAATTACCTATCTTTCATGAATCCTGGACACACTAGTGAAAAATGACCTCCTCTGAATTCCAACAGCACTTACTATCTGAAGTACTCATTTAAAAATATGAAAAAATACTTTTTAAGCCCTTATCTCATACTAGAAATTTATCACGTATATCTCTTCTATTCCTACCTCAAATAGGTAGGAATAGATAGGTCTCTGCTACTTAACTTTTTCATTCATTTAGAACTTTTCTTCCCAACTACATGCTCTGCTACTTGCTACCTATTTGACCTAAGGCAAGTCATAAATTCTATGATTCAGTTTCTTCACTTACAAAATGAGGGGGATGGGTTATATTATTTCCAAGATCTTTTTTTGCTTTAAATCTATGGTTCTGTGAAGTAGGTTGCAATAATCTTAAGGACAAGAAATGTATTTTAAATTTCTATATATCTTCCACAATATTATGTAGAACCTAAGCACATATGACCAAAGATTGAGGATTAAAGGATCACAGACATGAATTAAAGTCCTAATTCTTAAGTCCTTTCCACCATTTGCCTATGTACTACAAAACACTGTGGAACACACCCTTTGATACTTACAATACATCAGTACCTTCTGCCCCTGACACCTCCAAATGGAGGGTAGAGACCTTCTCCCAGAACCTATGTAATGGAGGCAGCCCAGCCTAGCCATCTCTTCATTTCCCACCCAGCTGTACACCTATGGACTTTTCCATCATATTCCCCACCTCCCCATAACTTCCCTTTTCCCTTTTGTATGTTGTCTTCCCCCTTTAGATTATAAGCTCCTTGGGGGCAGGGGTGGTCATTTTTGTATTTGTATCCCTAGCACTTAGCACAGCACCTGGCACAGAGTAGGCAGTTAATTAATGTTTATTGACTGAGTATGCAGAAGTTGAAATCACATTTGTTGTTCTGAATAATCTCAAAATCTGGGGCAGTTAGGTGGCATAGTAGACAGAACACCTACCTAGGAGTCAGGAGAACCTGAGTTCAAATTCTGCCTTAGACACTTACTAGCTGTGTGACCCTGGGCAAGTCACTTAACTCTGCCTTCAATCCCCTCATTTACAGGTTGAGGAAACTAAAACCCAGAATTTAAGTGATCTTCCTAAAGTTAGACCCATCAAAAGTAATATTCAATAAATATTTAAATTGACATAATGGGTAAATAGTCACATAAACAAATAAAGATGACACAGTATTCATTCATAACAATTATTTTTAAAAACTACAATGAACATGGAAAATAAACTTATTTTGAATGATTTACCTGTACAAAAGTGACACCTGCCATTAAAATCACTAGAGAGAGCCACTGGTAGAAACCTAATTTTTTACTAAGCATGGACACAGAAAACAGTGCTGTTGTAAGAATTTTTAATTGATAAGTAACCTAGGAAAAAAAAAAGAACAGGTATTATTATTATTACAGCCACTTTTTAAAAGCACTACAAGAAAAATTTTTTTCAAATACCTGATAAGTAGCTGCGTCTAGGTTTGATAATGCTACATAAAGTAAATTATTCTGAAGGGTGTATATTCCTGATGGAATAGCAAGCTTAAGTGTTTCCATAGGCTTGTTTAGAATTTCATCATGTAATACTCTATTCAATGCTCGAAGACTGCATTCTAGGGGAGAAAAACACATTAAAAAAAAAAAGAGCAATGTAAGTAATTTCACTCACAGCAAGTCACAACCTCTCACGCTTTTAGTTTTCTGATTTTGCCCCAAGGCCATCTCCAGCCAGGACCAGCCACCTGTCTTCTGGGTCTGGCCCATCTTCAACACCAGGTACTGCTAGGATAAGATCCTACCACCTATTTATTTCCTGGCTTTTGTAGCCTACTAGGCTTTCTCCAGTGCCACCCTCACCTGGGACAAGAACGTCCTCCATCTACTATCCTCTAGGATTTTCTCTAAACCAGACTTGGAACTGATGAGGTGCAGGCTCTGGGAGCCCCCTTGAGCTCCTTGAATCTTTGAGGTACAGGCTCAGGGCAACCCCTTGAAGTCTGACTGAATCTTCGCACTTGATGAGGCACTTACAGAGGCCATGAGTATTTCATTATGGCTGGGTCCAAACCTCTGTTACTAGCCTGGCCCTCCACTGTCCATCTGCTTCCCACCCTTGAGCCTATCAAAATACATCAATCCATTCTTGCATTGACCTCATCTGACTCCTCCTGAAGACCCTCCCCAAACTCTTCCTCTAGACCACCCCTAGATTCCTCTCACAACCTTTCTGTATATAAGATCCCATCTTCCCTCCATGTGGTGTGAGTGCCACAGAAGGCCCTAGCACAGACTGGCTCTGTGAGAGCACCACAGAATGATCTAGCATAGACTGGCTCCTTAAGAGTCTACCCCATATGGTGAACTTGTACTGAACTTTCAATAAACTTTACTTTTCTTTGGCTGAGAAGACTTGAGTGGAATTCTTTCCGGCATGTTGGCATTTTGGGGTCTCCCGCCACCCTAACCCTCTTTAGGTAAACCTCTTCAGAACCACAGCTCCCAAATGGACTCCTAGTGGCCTTTCTAAATACACAGGACACATCACCACATCACCACCTGCCTCAAGGCTGGATCTGGCAGAAGGACACTGGACAATCAAACCACATACTTCACTTAATGGATCTCTCTCTAACCACTGATATTCTGCCTGGTTTCATTCCCCAATGGTTAGCCTACTCCGACCTCCTTACAACTTTTCTGTCTAGTGATTCTGAGATGCCAACGTACAAGATTTCTTTCTTCATCCCCAACTGCTTATTCCCTTACTCACATGCACGTCAAACCTATCTCTCCCCCTTCTTCCCTCAGTACTCCACTTTGGATATCCTCACTCCTCTTAGAATGTCTACTCCATAATTAACAAGTCTACTTTCATCTTACATTTTGTTTCTGACTCTTACCTTATGGCACTCGTTTGGGACCTAGTTCCCTCCTTGTGACACTGACTGCTTAGTCACTCTTTCTATAGCCATTGGGTATACCATATTTTATACTCAACTCACTGACTGTAGTCCTCCCCACTACCATGTGCAGACTTTCCATCAATAATCCACTACCATAACTCAGCAGATGGTCACAGTGTACACATTTATCAACCAATCTTGATTTTAGTGGCCTCTAAGATATTCTCCTTCCTTCCTCAATGAGTTCAGGGCCTGGCTAACTGGCTTTCTCTCTATTCTAATTCTGGCCCAGATACCAAATGGATCTCGACATACATATTTATGCTCTCTAAAATACTGTAACTTCCCAACTTCTCAATCTACTCAATTGTCATGATTTATTCCTCTATTCTACCTTAGTCTTTTGTGTGATAAACATGCTTGTGGGGATCACAGGACTTCCCAGGCAGGGGCAGGAAGTTAACCCGGCAAGCTTCTGCTGTCCACTGCTTCCCTGGGGGCCCTTAGGAAGATCCACTTGATATGTCCCTTAAAATGGTAAAGGCCTTCTCACTGAAAGAACTCAAAAACAGAGTGGGCAGAGGAAGGCTTTTATAATAGGAAGCAGAGGTGATGCTCACTAGGAATACACTCACACGGATACAGACACAGGAATGAGGTCATACAGTTCAGTCCTTCAGGGAGAATTAGAGTTAGTTGAAATTCCTCAAATTCCTCACTTTATTTCTCTCCATTCCCTCTTTGTTCAGATAGCGTGGTAGTGAGGATACTAGTGACCCAGGCAGGTGTGACCTCTAGGATCTGAGATGTTTATCTCACCCCACCTTTCTAGCTCCCACAGGGACCAGGATGGCCACAGTCTTAGTAAAATAAGATAAGCAAGCTTCCTCACAGCAGCTGATTATCTCCCAATAACTTTTGTGGGAGCAAAACAAGATACTATAATATCCCCTCTTATACTTGATTTTGTCACTACCCACAAATGTTTCACTTCCATGTTCCAAAATTCCAAAATTCCTTTATCAGATCATAATCTTTCATCATTCCATTTTTCTTTTTGTCTTATGACCCCATGACTCTGTTCTTAACTCTTCACCAATACCTCCACTCCCTCCAGCCTTCAGTCTTTTCCAGGTAAACATCCAGGTACAGGCCACCTTCTGGTTCTTTCCTTATCTTGACTCCTTTGTGAAACAAATGAACCTTATGTTATTCTCTTCTCTCCTGTTCCTTTTTCTCCTTATCATCAATCAAGCCTAGACAAATTCCAGTCAAAGATTACACCCACCCACAGTTTCCGGGGCACACTTATGTTATCTAGTCTAAACGGGGTCCTCAAGAAGTAAGGCACTTATTCTACTTTTCCTAATCTATTTGCTACTTGCTCTCCACAGCAACTGCTCCAAATCTTTCTTCAAGCTCCCCAAGGCACTCTTTCTCCAACCCTTTCAGTTGAGAGCCTCATCTCATACTTTACCTAAAATATCTAGGCCAATTTCTGAGAGATCCTCTTTATCTCCTCCTGATCTTCACCTTGAATGTATCACTCAGACATCTTCACCCACTGACTTCTCCTTTACACTGATTTGAGGTGGCCCTTCTCTTTGCCAAGCTCAAGCCCTTAACATCTATCTTTGATCTCATCTCCTAGGGTCTTCTCCAGAAGAGAGAAGATTCCCACTTTCTATTATCTTTAATCTCTCCCTATTTACCAACTCCCTCCATGCAGCCTATCAATACACCTTAGTCTCTTAAATCTGTTTAAAGAAAAAAGAAAAGGAAAAAAAACCTACTAGCTGTCCTATATCTTTCCAGCCTTTCACATCTAAAACTTCTTGAGAAGGCTATCTATACTAGGTAGCTTCACTTCTTTTCCTCTAAACCACCTGCAATTTGGCTTTCAACCTCATTATTCAAGAGAAACTACTCTCCACAGTTACCAATGATCTTTTAATTGCACAACTTTAATTGCCCAAGCTTTTTCTGAATCTTCATCCTTCTTGACCTCTACAACATTTGTCTCTTTTGCCCACCTTCTCCTTCTGGATAATGTCTCCTTTCTTGAGTTTTCATGACATTTCTCTCTCCTTGTTCTCCTATCAGTCTGACATTTCCTTCTCTGTCTCTTTAGTTAATTATTCATCCATATCTTGGCTAATAACCATGAGTGTCCCCCAAATCTCTCTCCTAGGCTCTCTTCAATTTTCCCTACCATGGGTCAACAAACTTATCATCCACGGGATAAATCCAACCTGCCACCTGTTTGCGCACAAACAGTAGGCTAAGAATAATTTTACATTTTAAAATAAAATACAACTTTATTTCATGATCCAAAAACCACTCATAGTTCATTACAAAAACAGGCAAGGGACGAGATTTGACCTGAGGGTCACAGGTTGCAGACCATGGCTATATATTATCTCACTTCCTGCTCTCATCATCTCATAAGATTCAATTAACATCTCTATGTAAATGATTCAGTTGTATATATTTAGCCTTAGACTCCCCCAATAATTTACCAACATCTGCTGCCTTTTGGACTTCTTAAAAAGTATGACCCACAGGCACCTCAATCTTAACCTGTCCAAAAGAAAACACACTTCACTCTTTTGAACTTTTAACTTTTTTTTGAACTTTTAGCTTTTTTTTATTATTGCTGACAGCACCACCATTCTTTTAGTCATCCAAGTTCATTATAATCCTCAACTCCTCCCTCTCACATATCCCACGTATACAATTTGTTGTCAAATCTTGGCATTTCTACCTTCACAACATCTCTCTTAAACATCCCCTCCTCTCCACTCATATAACTGCTACTCTCATCACCCACTCACCTGGACTACTGCAGTAGTCTTCCAACGGTCTTAGAGTCTCTCACCACTCGAATTCATCCTGTACTAAGCTACTAAAGTGCTTTTTCCCTTACTTTATTGTCTCTCCATTACCTCTGGAATCAAAGCATTGTTTGGCATTTAAAACTCTTCACATCTTGGCCCCTTCCTATAGTTTCAGGCTTCTTTAACTTTACTTCCTTTCACATTCCCTACAATACAGTTCCAGCTGCCTTGAACCTGGAAAAATTCATCTCCAGATTTCCTGCCTTCAAACTGGCTGTCCCCCAAGCCTGGTACACTCTCCCTCATCTCCATTCCTCTGCTTCCCTGGCTTCCTTCAACATTTCTTACATTCTGCAGGGGGCCTTTCCCAGGTCCTCTACTTCCATATGCCTCCAATCTGAGATTACCGTCTTTTTACTTTGTATATATCTTGCATGTACCTATTTAATATGTGAAATGCACCCTCTTTGAAAGTAGAGACTGACTTTTGCTTTTCTTTTTATCTGACACACAGTAAGTGCTTAATAAATTGTCTTCTGACTGATCTGTTAAGTTTTTCAATTTTATTCAATTCAATCTAATTTAATAAACTTATTAAGTACCTACTAAGTATATTTAAATGTATGTGTATATACGTGTATATAAATCTACTTATTTCAAGGGGAAATAAGAAATAATGAAAGCAAAAAAGAGATCCAAACAATATATTCTAGGAAAATTTGAAGAGGAAAAAAATTTCAGTTGCTTAAGGAGGGGAGGGGAGGAAATCACAGAATACGCTGAGGCAGAGTAGCACCTAAAACAAGCTCTAAAGCAGTACTTCTTAAACTGTGGGTCTTGACCCCATGGCAACAGTAAAAGATTTCTGAACGTGCAACAACCAAAAATTAATTCAAAATCAAGAGTAATGAATCCAAGGTATTTCTGGCAGAGCTAGCCCACGTTGCACTGAGCAACTTGACTGAGAACTTCGGTTCTGCACTGTGCACAGCCTCAGGCCAAGCAAGGCCAACTGTGAAATTAGTGGAAATTTAAGAAGCCCCATAAAAGGAAGAAAATAACTGTGAAAGATAAGAGAAATGAATGCATTCCAGGCATAGGGATGGTTTATGTGAAATACATGGAGGTAGGAGATGACAGTTGAGTTCAAAGAATAGCAAGCAATTCAGTTTGTGTAAAATGTATGAAGGGTAGCAATGGGAAACAAAGTTGGAAAGGTATGAATTAAGTATTTTAACCTGATTTGTATTTTATTATTTTGTATTTAATCTTCTAGGCAATAGCAATAGGAAGACACTGAAGGGTTTTGACCAGGGGAGTTATATAAAACAATGTACTAGAAAAAACTTTATTAATAAGCTAAAAAATAAATTAGAGAGGACAGGATTTGTAGCAGAAAGATTAAGAAGCTATTATATATAGTAGGCTAAGTGAGAGGGTAATAAAGGACCTGAATTAGGGCAGTGGAGGTAAGAGGAAGAAGCCTAATTCCAGAGATCAATCAAACATTTATTAAACACCTATTATATATGATACACCCTGTAAGAGGAAGAACAGGACTCAAAAGTGGATCAGATCTGGGAAATAAGGGACAGGGAATAGCCATAAATGACTTTGAGCTTCAATGACTGGGACAACAGTAGTGGCATCAAAGGACATACATTAGTTGTGAGGAGGGGCATGTTAAGGGAAGAGAATGATTAGGTTTCAGTTTTGGACATGTTCACTGTGATCTGAATACAACTCTTTTTAATTTCTAGGTTGGTAACTGATGAGCTGCAGGCTCTGGGAGCCCCCTTGAGCTCTCCTTGAATCTTTGAGGGACATGCTCTGGGAAACCCCTTGAAGTCTGATTAAATCTTCCCACTTGATAAGGCATTTGCAGAGGCCCTAAGTTTTTCATTGTGGCTGGGCCCAAACCTCTGGTACTAGCCTAGCCTTCCATTGTCCATCTACTTCCCACCCTTGAGACTATCAAAATATCAATCCACCCTTGCATTGACCTCATTAACGCCTCCGGAAGACCCTCCCCCAACTCATTACTAGAGTCTGACCTCATTGACTCCTCCTGAAGACCCTCCCCAAACTCCTCCTCTAGACCACCCCTAGATTCCTCTGTACATAAGACCCCATCTTCCCTCTATATGGTGTGAGAGCACCATAGAATGACCTAGCATAGACTGGCTCCTTAAAAGTTTACCCCACATGGCGAACTTTCAATAAACTTTGCTTTTCTTTGGCTGAGAGAAGACCTGAGTCGAATTCTTTCAGCAGGACGTGGAGTGTTGGTATTTTGGGGTCTCCAGAGCAACCCTAACCTTCTTTATGGGTAAACCTCTTCAGTAACTATTCCTAATTCTCAAGTTTTACAGGGAATGACCTCCAGGTAAGAAATTATGTACTCTAAACTATTTTTTTAAACCAAATTCTTTAAATACTAGTGTAATTAAATCCAAAAGAACTGAACCTAAAGTCTCAAATACTCTGATCCCTCACAACTCACATATTTTCTAATAGAAAATAGGCTCTTTCCCTACACCAACTCTAATTTTCATTTAACTTTTAACTGTTCTGCAGTGAAAGATACATGAAAGATGAAAATTTACATGATCCCACAATATCTCAACAAGTAGTTTCAAATTTTTCTTAGAAAAAATGTTAACAAAATATATTAATCAGAAAACAAATAAATCTAAATAAACTTAGTTTTACTTTCTCTTCTTATCAATTTTCCTTCCTCTAGTAAAGGTACCAACAAGAGATTTCCAGGTATAGCAGAGAGAAAAGAAGGATGGGAATCAGGAAATCTTGATTCTAATTGCAGTTTTGTGACCCTAGGAAAATCATTTAACCCCTCTGGGTTGCAATTTCCTCATCTGTAAAATGAAACTGAATTAATGTCTTAAGTTAAATCTTTTCTCATGCTAAGACTATGAACAATAAAATGACTCAAAAGCATCAGGAGAATGAAAAAAAAGGACAATGAACCTAGATATCTCAAACATACCTCAAATTCAACATGTCCCACAATGAACTCATCATCTTCCTCCCAACCAAAACAAGTTCCTCTTTCTGACCTCCCTGTTTCTGTTAAAGGGGAACGATGCCCAACTTTTCTTTCTCCCACTGCACTAGGTGGCACAGTGAATATAGTGCTGAAACCTGGAGTAATCAAGTTCTGAATTAAAATCCAGCTCAGACACTTATTATCTGTAAGACCCTGGGTAAGTCGCTTAATTGCTGTTTGCCTCAATTTCCTCATCTGTGACATGGGGATAATAATAGCATCAATAAGGATAAAATGAGACATTTGTAAAGCACTTGGCAAACCTTAAAATGCTATATAAATACCAGCCATTAGTTACTATTATTATTATTATTTTCCTTTCAGTAAGATTCTACCACTCATGTTGTTCATCCCCTCCTTTCTAATTCCCACTACCATCTCCCTAGTTCAGACCCTTATTAACTTAATCTAAACTATCTATTGCAACAGCTGTCTAACTGGCATCTTGTAATGGCAGGCAAAGTAGTACTTTGTTGCTTGTTTCAGCTATTCAAGTGCCTCTGAGCCTCAACTTTGATTGTATTGAGTCTCTTTTGGAAACAGTATACATTGTGTTGCCCTTAATAGACCTAAGGGCTGTTTGAAGACCTTCCCTGCCCTTAATAAGCCTAACATCATCACATGGAGCCCATGGTGGGAGAAGTTTGTCTTAAGGTGGAAGAGGAAGGAGCAGAGCAAAGAAAAGCTCCAGCACAGCCGGTAGCAAGGGGAGCTAAGCAAGAGAATGTTTGTGACGTCGGCACTCTGTCTTTTGTTCTGTCTGTGTTGATGTTACTTTGTCAGACAGAAGCACTCTGTTGAAAGAGGACTTTACTGTTGTTACAGAAGTCCTGAAAGTGGTCTTTATTGTTGATTTCTGTTTCTGTTTGATTTCTCAGACAGAAGCCTTGTCTGTTGATTTGTGTTACTTTGTCAGACAGAAAGTGAATTGAGATGATAATGCCAGTAATGTGTATAAATATTATTGTAGCTCTGTTAAGCTTTGTCTTCCTAGAAACAGAAACTGCAAAGGGTTGAAGTGGAGCAGTCCAAGTGAGCTGAGATATAGAAGAGGGGAGAAGAACTGCTTACATGTGAATCCAAGCAAGAGTTGTATGCATCCAGGCAAGAGCTGGGAGCAGCCCATGGAAGAGGAGTAAAGATAAAAGAAGACTTTACTTGGGTACTTTGTACTGACTGATGAGATTGTGACTTAGGCAAGGATGGTACTTGTACTTTCTGCTACCTCTTCAGGATGACTGGCTTAAACATGACTGAAAGCCAACTGCAGTCAAGATCAAAGAGGACTTTACTTGGATGATATTGTGTATCCATTGAGGAAATTGTGACTTACTGAATGATAAGCTTTGTTTAAGACTATGTGGCCACCTTAGTAATAAGTTGCTATGTTATATTGTTGTGAATGCCATGCTTTAGTTTCTTCAATGTTTTGCCTTAGTTTATTGTCGAATAGAGAGTTCACTAACTTACTAGCTGGGTAACCTCGTACAAGTCACTTAACCCCAATTCCGCCCTCCAAAAAGGGAAAAAAGAAAAGAAAAAGAGAGTTCACTATACTATGAGATTGGATCCTTAAAGATATTCACAGCAGCAGTCCTGAGGAGAGCTGCTCCTAATTGACTTTACACATCTCTATCTATAGCCTCCTCTGTCAGATTAATCTCTCTAAAGCACAGCAGGTCTGACTATGTTACCATTATACTAAAAAATTCTAAAATGACTCCTTTTTGACTAATGATCAGAATGTAAATTCCTTAATTAGGATTCAAAGTTCTTTACAATTTAGCCCCAACCTACCTTTCTAGCTTTATCCTCCATTATTCCTTCACTGCACTCTATTCTCCAGGAATTTAAAGTCCTCAACAATGGGGGCTTTGGTTTACTTTTCTAGGCCTATTTCATATTAGTCAGCTTGAGGCACTCTACATTCAAACCAAGCTGGCCTGTCAGCAGTTCCCTAAAATCCACATAACATTTCCATTTTCATGTCTCTAGTGCAATGAAAGTCTTAAATTTTTGTCTTTGAATTGTCAGGGTCTAAAACAGACCCTGCACCACTGGAAGCATTGAATAAATGCTTGCTGAATTGAATTAAATTGCTCAGGCTTTACTCCATATGAGGAACAGAAAATTGTCCTCCATGTTCTGTCTCCTTCAGCAGAATAATTATAACTGACATTTATATGGCACTTTAAGTTTTGTAAAGCACATTACAGACATTATCCTTAAGGGGAGGGCCTGTCTTATTTTTGTCTATACATCCCTAGCATTTAGCACAGCGCCTGGCACCACAGTAGATGCTTAATAAATGTTTTCTGACTTGAATTCCAAGTCCTATTATCACCACTATTTAAATCTATCCCACATTTTCCAGCCTTTATGACTTTGTTCATGCTGATATTCTCTGCTTTAGACTGCCTACCCCTAGCTGTACCAAATGAAATGTGATCTATCATTCAAGGTCTGGCTTAAAGGTTAGCTAAGGTCTACCTTAGTCCCCTAACTACCTTAGTCCCCTAACAAGATACAATGTCTCAAGGTGGCCTAGCTATACCAGATCTTAAAATGTATTATAAAGCAACAATAATCAAAACTACTTGGTACTAAGAGACAGAGTGGTGCATCAGTGGAATAGGTTAGGTATGCAAGACACAACAGTCAACGACTATAGTAATCTACTATGTGATAAATCCAAAGACTCCAGCTTCTGGGATAACTGCTGGGAAAAGTGTAAAATAATATGGCAGAAACTAAGCATGGACCAACATCTTAAACCTTATATACTAACATAAAGTCAAAATGGGATTAAGATATAAAGACTGATACTATAAGCAAACTAGGAGAGCAAGGAATGGTTTACCTGTCAGATCTATGGAGAAGGGAAGAATTTATGACTAAACAAGGGATAGCGTACATTATGAAATGCAAAGTGGATCATTTTGATTACATTAAATTGAAAAGTTTTTGCACAAAGCTAATGCAATGAAGATTAGAAGGGAAACGGAAAGCTAGAAAACAATTTTTATAGCCAATGTCTCTGATAAAAGCCTCATTTCTAAAATATATAGAGAACTGAGTCAAACTGATAAGAATACAAGTCATTCCCCAGTTGACAAATGGTCAAAGAATACAAAGAGGCAGTTTTCAAAGGAAGAAATTAAAGCTATCTATAGTCACATGAAAAAATACTCTAAATCACTATTGATTAGAAAAATGTACAACTCTGAGGTACAACATCACATCTATCAGATTGGCTAATGTGGCAAAACAGGAAAATTATAAATGTTGGAGAGGATGTAGGAATGTTGGAGCACTAATTCATTGCTGGTGGAGCCGTGAGTTGATCCAACCAACTATGCCCAGAGGGCTATAAAAATGTGTATACCCTTTGATCCAGCAATACCACTTCTAGAGTTGTATCCCAAAAAGATCATAAAAATGGGAAAAGGACTCACATGTACACACGTATTTATAGCAGCTCTCTTTGTGATGTCAAGAACTGGAAATCGAGGGGATGCCTATCAGTTGGGGAATGGCTAAACAAACTGTGGTATATAAATGTAATGAAATACTATTGTGCTGTAAGAAATGATGAACTGGCGGACTTCAGGGAAACCTGGAAAGACTTATATGAACTGATGCTGAGTGAGGGGAGAACCAGACGAACACTGAATACAATAACAGATACAGTGTGTGGGTACTGATTTTGATACTTAGCCCTTCTCAGCGATTCAAGGACCCAAAACAATTCCAAAGGAAACATGATGGAAAATGATGGTCACATCCAGAAAAAGAACTATGGAGTCAGAATACAAGGTTGAAGCAGATTATTTTCTTTTTTATTTTATTCATTCTCATGGTTTTTTCCATTTGTTATAATTCTTCTATGCAGCATGACTAATGTGAAAATGTGTTTTGATAGGAATGTATGTGTAGAGCTCATATCAGATTGCAAGCTGTCTTGGGGACAGAGGGGAAGAATTTAAAACTTACGGAAATGAATACAGAAAACTAAAAATAAATAATTTAATAAACTGGAAGGAAAAAAAAGAAAAAAGTAAAATGTTGAAAACTTACTTTACATGTAATTACAAAAAAATAAAATGGGATCACCAGCAGCTGTGGCCATTTCCAGAATTATCAACCCATAAATGCCAAAGGCAAACTAAAAGGTCAGTGTGAACTTTGGGAACAGGGGGACTGAGAGTGCGGTCCGGCCTCTGCCCCCGGAAGGAAGAAGCAGCTCAAGTATGGCGGCTGTGCAGCCGCCTCCATGTGGCTGCTTCAGAGCTCCTGACCTGCAGATTGTAGGGGGACCAAGCGACCATTCTGAGGGGTAATCTCTCTTGCTTTAACCTGCCTGGATCTGGATTACTGTACTGGGTGGAGGTCCTGGGGTGTGTGACCATCAGGTGCCAGAGCCTGTGGAGGCTTCAGAGAGGGCAACCAACTAATAGCTCTGGCAGCTGCAAAAACCCCAGCAATTTGGGACAAAGGTCTCCTCTCTGAAAGTAGAGTTCTACTCTGGCAAAAAGCTCAAAAGTCAAGTAATTGAGTGGCAACATGAGCAAGCAAAGGAAGCAAAGCAAGCACAGAAATCCAACTTTAGATTCCTTTTTTTGGGGGACGAAAAGAATCAAAGCATGGAACAGCAGGAAGACAACACAGTCAGAACTCCTGCATCAAAAGCTTCAAAGAAAACTATGAACTGGTTACAGGCCAAAGAGGAGCTTAAGAACAATTTTGAAAACCAAATAAGAGAAGTAAAGGAAAAATTGGGAAAAGAAATGAGAATGATGTAAGAAAATCATAAAAAGCAAGTCAATAACCTGATTGAAGAAAATAACACCTTAAAAAATGGACTAACTCAAATGGCAAAAGAGGCTCAAAAAGCCAATGAGGAGAAGAATGCCTTAAAAAGCCAAATTTGCCAGATGGAAAAAGAATCTCAAAAGCTCACTTAAGAGAACAATTCCTTCAGAATTAGATTGGAACAAATAGAAGCAAATGACTTTATGAGAAATCAAGA
>CM053586.1:56301482-56326481 GCA_028646515.1 Pseudochirops corinnae
TGAAGAAAATAACACCTTAAAAAATGGACTAACTCAAATGGCAAAAGAGGCTCAAAAAGCCAATGAGGAGAAGAATGCCTTAAAAAGCCAAATTTGCCAGATGGAAAAAGAATCTCAAAAGCTCACTTAAGAGAACAATTCCTTCAGAATTAGATTGGAACAAATAGAAGCAAATGACTTTATGAGAAATCAAGATACTATTAAACAGATCCAAACAAATGAAAAAATAGAAGGCAATGTGAAATATCTCACTGGAAAAACCACTGACCTGGAAAATAGATCCAGGAGAGATAATTTTAAAATTACTGGACTACCTGAAAGCCATTATTAAAAAAAGAACCGAGAAATCATCCTTCAAGAAATTCTCAAGGAAAATTGCCCTGATATTTTAGAACCAGAGGGCAAATCAGAGGTTGAAAGAATTCACTGAACACCTCTTGAAAAAGATCCCAAAAAGAAAACTAGGAAAATATTAGAGCCAGGTTCCGGAGTTCCCAGATCAAGGAGAAAATATTACAAGCAGCCGAGAAGAAACAATTTGAATATCGTGGAAACAAAATCAGGATAACACAAGATCTAGCAGCTTCTACACTGAGGGATAGAAGGGCTTAGAATATGATATTCGTGACGTGAAAGGAGCTTGGATTAAAACCAAGAATCACCTACCCAGCAAAACTGAGTATAATGCTTCAGAGGAAAATAGGGTCATTCAATGAAATAGAGGACTTTCAAGCTTTCTTGATGAAAAAACCAGAGCTGAATAGAAAACCTGACATTCAGATACAAGAAGCAAGAGAAGCATGAGAAGGTAAACAGGGAAAAGAAATCATAAGGAACTTATCGAAGTTGAACTATTTACATTCCTACGTGGCAAAATGATAATTGTAACTTATGAAACTCTTCTCAGTATTAGGATAGGTGAAGGGAATATAAATGCATATATATGTATGCATACATATATGTGTATATAGGAGGGTATATGGGCGTATGAATACATATGTGAGGGTGTGTATATATGTATAAGGTATATATAGACAGAGAGCACAGGATCAATTGAATAGGAAGAGATGAAACTTAAAAGGTGAAATTGAGAAATGAGGGAGGAATATAATGAGAGGAGATGGGAAAGACAGAATGGGATAAATTATCTCAAATAGAAGAGGCAAAGGAAAACAGTTACAATGGAGGGTAAGAACAGGAAGGCAAAAGGGAATGAGTCAACCTTACTCTCATTGAATTTGACTGAGGGAGGGAATGACATACACACTAAACAGGGTACCTCACCTTACAGGAGAGTATGGGATGAGAGGAGGGATGATGGAGGGGAGGGGAGGTTGGGGGGGAGGATAGTTAGAAGCACACACTTTTGAAAAGAGACAGGGTCAAAGTAGAAAATAGAACAAGTGGGAGGCAGGATGGAATGGAAGGAAATATAGTCAGTCTTTCACAATATATCCACTATGGAAATGTTTTGCATAGATAAACACGTACAACCTATATTGAATTGCTTATCTACCCAGTGATGAGGGAGGAAGGGAAAGAATCTGGAATTTAAAGTTTTAAAATCAAATGTTAAATATAATTTTTTTTTTTACATGCAACTGGGAAATAAGATATACAGGCACTGGGGTAAAGAGATCCATCTTGCCCTACCTGAAAGTAAGAGGGAGAATGGGGGAGGATATAGGAGAGAGCAGATTGGGGGAGGGGTTATACAGTGGGATTGCTGTTTTGGGGTGATGGGTAGGGAAAAGACAGGGAGAAAATTTGTAACTCAAAATCTTGTGGAAATGATGTAAATTAAAAATAAACATAAAATTTAATTTAAAAAATAAAAACATAAAAATCATTAAAAAAATAAAATTAAATATATGGGGAAAAAATGCATGCATGCCCTTTGACCTAACAATACCATTTCTAGGGCTGTATCTCAAAGAGATAATAAAAACAAGAAAAGGACCCACATGTACAAAAAATATCTATAGCAGCTTTTTTTGTGGTGGCAAAGAATCAGAAATTGAGGTGATGTTCATCAACTGGGGAATGACTGAACAAGTTGTGGTATATGAATGTAATGGAATACTATTATGCTATAATAAACAATGAGCAGGCAGACTTCAGAAAAACCTGTAAAGACTTATATGAAATGACATTGTACACAGTAATAATAGCCACACGGTGCAATGACTGACTTTCATAGACTTTGCTCTTCTCAGCAATGCAAGGACCTAAGACAACTCCAAAAGGCTCATGATGGACAATGCTATCCACATCCAGGGAAAGAACTCTGGAGTCTGACTGCATATATAAGTATAGTATTTCCTCTCCTTTTCTTCCGTTTTGTTTCTTCCTTCTCATGGTTCCTTCCACTAGTTCTAACCCTTCTTTATGTCATGATTAATGTGAAAATGTTTCATATGAATGTATATAAGCAGAGCCTACGTCAGATTGCATGTTGTCATGAGGTGCGGAGAAGGCAGGGGAAAAGTGGAAAAAATTTAAAACTCAGAAGTTTGTGGAACTGAATGTTGAAAACTAAAAATAATTTAAATTTTTTAAAAAAGACAATATATTATGTTTCATCTCTGGAAAAAAACCCTATTTTTATTTTATTTTGATGTATTTGCAATTACATCTTTTGATAAAACTACAACACTGATTTGTTTAGTGGATTTTGGTTTTAGGGGCTTTAGGAGTTATATTTTGAAGGTTGAAGAGGCTCTGGATAGGAGCCCCAAGGGGCGGCTAAGTGGCACAGTGAATAGAGCACTGGCCCTGGAGTCAGGAAGACCTGAGTTCAAATCTGATGTCAGACACTTAACACTTACTAACCATGTGACCTTGGGCAAGTCACTTAACCCCAACTACCCTGCCTTCCCCCCTCCAAAAAGCAAAAATATAAACAAATGAATAAATAAGTAAATAAGACAGGAGTCTCTAAAAGAAAAGTAAAACAGAAAAGAGTCCCTTTTAAAACCAAAAAGGTGGCACAGAAGGTAAAAGCAAGGAAATTACGGTCTGCCTAGTGGGAAAAAAAGGGGGGAAATTACTAAAAAGATTATCTTGCTGCTTTCTCCTAGCTTCTTTGCACCAAAATTGAAAGGAAAAAAAAAAACACCCATCATGCCCCAGACTCTTACCCAAAATAAGATAACTAGGCAAATCTGAGGGGGTTCTTACCTGGCCCTGGCCTGGTCACCTGGATAGTCCAGGCAGGAACCCCCTAAAACACAAGGGCATGGGGTCGAAGATATCTGTACTCTGGTCACCCCAACTCTCCCATACCCCAAACAAACTGTAGGAAAAGGAGAAAAGATACATGGGAAAAGGGAAAACCTAAATATGCCTCCTGCCTGCTGCTTTCTCATCTACCTTATAAGTGCTCTCCAAGCAGGTAACAAGGAACTTCGAATTCAATCTAGATTAAATCTGTAATAGGAAGCTGTAAACAGCGCCTTTCCCAAAATCCCTACATACCTCAAAAGCCCCTGAGCCACAGTTCTATTTGTTTACACTCATTATAGTAGTACACAAAGCATTCATTGAATAATTCAAACATTTATTAAGCACACAATATGTGCAAAAGGTAGCATGGAGCAGTTGACAGGATACTAAACTCAAGAGCAGAAATAACTCTTTTCAAGGCCTGCTTCTCAGGCCTACTGGCCCTGTGATTGTGTACTCTCTATTAGCAGCCATAGGACCACTGAGGAAGATTACTTAAGAAGACCTGTGGGACCTTGTCACCAAGGATATGGTACAATGTAGTGAAGCATGTTTATTTATTTTATGTAGCCAGAGCTCATTCCTCTTTAAAGTTGCAAGGAAGCCGTCCCTGGCATTAGACAGGATTGGCCCAAAGGACTAGGATTTGAACTAGTCAACTGGCATGGCTTCCTGAAGTATAAAAAACTCAGACTATGAGAAGTTAGGGCTTCTCAAGTTTGGTATAATACCCATTGCAAAGGCAGTTATTATACCTCTCGGATTATGCATTGCCACCATGACAGATGCAGAGGCAAAAGGGAGCCTCATTTGCCTGAATCAATGCTATATCCTTATTAATCACTTTTATATTCAGAAAACTTCTATTTATTAAATATTTTATATTCAACAAGTATCTCATTGAATTTTGATCCTGAACTAATCCAGGGCCTAAATCAGGCCCTGGCCCATAATAACAACATTCACAGGCATTTTCCTTTTGTGTAACAATGATAACTGACACAATTAAAATTTACCTATCACTTTAAATTGCTTTTTTACAACTTTGTGGGCATTTAGTAAGCCATAAAGAACTATGTAAATTTTATTTATAAAGAAATGGAATTGTTCAGAGGTTAAGTGACTTACCCAAGGACACACTTAATGACAAATGTAGGAAGTCAAGATTCCAAGAGACCCAGTTTCTTGACTCCAAAACTGTGATCTACCTACCATATCTCTATCTATCTATCTCTAGATCTATATCTATATATAGTCTACACTGCCTAGACTTACTTCTACTCTAAGCCTTTCCATGGGTTTTTAATGACTTCTGAGTAGAGTTAAAACTCCTTGGCCTACACTAACGTCTTCCCCAATCTTGTACCAAGCCTGATCTTTCCAGTCTTATCTCAAACTATTTTCCTTGGTGTATATGATACTCCAGCCAAATTGGACTCCCCATGTAGTACGTTATGGCATAGAATCAAAAATTTAAAGTTAGAGCTTTCAAGGTCATTGAGTCTAACATCCTCATTTTTCAGTTGAGGAAACTGAGGCCCAGAGAAAGTATGTGACCTGCCCATGATCACATAGCAAATATGTGTTTGAAGTAGGATCCAAACCTAGGTCATCCTGACTCCAAGTCTAGCAGGCTTTCTTATAAATCAAATGTCTCATTTCCATGGCTTTAGTCATGCTCCTTCCTGTGCCTAGACTGTGGCTTCCTATTCAAATAAACTCCATGGAATCCCTACCCATCCTTTAAAGCCCAATTCAAATGCCACCTCTTCTAGGAAATTCTTTATGATCTTTCCAATTTGTAATGACATAGCATTTTGCTTATATCTCTCATGTATTCATCACAAACAATTTCACATTCAACAAAATAAGAAACATTTATAAGACTTTATTTATGAAGAACACTATGCTCGGTGCTGACAAATTTTAAACAAGATAGTCACCTGCCTTGAGGGGATTAGACTCAAACAAGATAATGGTTATTTCTGTATATCTTATATCCTCCCATTGGATTATAAGCCCTGAGAGGACAAGGCCAGGCCTTACCTAGACTTTGCATTTAATTCAATGTTTAGAATAGTGTTTTACACACAGAATGCAGTAAAAGCTGAATTTAATAGAATTTGACAAAAAAACCTTATTATACTTAAGAGAAAACTGCTCTCATAAAATTAAAAATACTAAAAAGCAAAAAAAAATTAAGGCACTAAGAAACTACTGCAACAGAACAGACCTATATAATAAACTTGTGAAAAATAAAAATAGGAGCATCATTTATAATTCATAAACAACTTCAACTCAATAAACTCACTGCTGTCCTTAAGCTCAAAACCAGATACCTACTACTGTCTTTGTAGACCAACAAAATGCAGGCAATGATCTTCAAAAGTTCAGCAATGACAACTGCAGTAGATGACAAATAACGAGGCCCATCTTCTTTCAAAGTCCTTGAATAACGCATAGTCAGAACCAAGCTTGTGGTCTGAAAAACCAGGATTCCCAAAGAAAGGTACTTTAAATTGGTAGACATTGCCTTTTCTTCAGGTGCCTGAAAAAAATAAAAGCAGAAAACAGCAACTGATTAGCCAAAATGCAAACGGCAGAAACAAAGACATCAAAAACTAACGAAAAAATGAGTACATTATAGATGGCACTGCTTTTTTTAACCAAGCTTACTATGCTTCTGACTCATCTACAATACGGAATAGCAACAAAGACGCGCTAGTTATATGCTTTTTGTCTCTATTCCATTCCAACTTGTCTCACTTGATTAAGAGAATCTTACTTAGACTTTGTCTAAACAACAAACTACTCCCTTTTACTATTATGTACACTCACCTTTCTGTTTTTTTACCCTCTTTGTTACTACTAGTTATATCAAGTATATTCTATACAAAAGTTTATTTCACAACACATCCACCCCAATATAATTCTTGGAGTTAATTTAAATGTGTCAACTGGTGTAGAGTATATGTATAAAGCATGTTACTGAGGATAAAGGATGGGAATCACTGCTGTACGAAATTAAATACTATCATATTACACTTCTACCAATATTAAAAAATTTTGCAAACTTCAGATTGTTTTCACTACCATACTCATGGGATAAAAGCACAACTATCTGATTCAACTTGCTTTGCCCCACGAATATGTAAATAGTAAATATTTTTCTGTTAGTGAAAAGTCTATATGAATCAATGAAAAAAAGAACTTAATGAAACTTCATAGTATAGAGGAAAAAGTAAATATTGAATGTTTCTTGTACCAGGAAGCTGGCCTGTGGTATGAAACCAAACACTTCTGTTTATGCTCAAGCCATGTTTCAAAGCTCTACCAATTAAAGACCAGAGTCTTTACACAGAAAGACAGAATTATATAATTTTAGACCTGGAAGGAAACTTACATACTTACACATAAACAAGCTGATGCAAAAAGATGCTAAACAAATTTACCAAAGCCAAAAGACAGTTACTGAAAGAGAAAAAACTAAAACTTGGATCTTCTAGTCCAACACTGTTTCAACTATGTCAGGCTACCACTTATGCAGTCCTCAAAGTAAGCTTTATAAAAGGCCAGAAAAAAATCTGGGCCTGTACTTCCTGTGTTAGAGTAACATAAAAGAGAAGTAGGTGCCAAAAACCTACTTTTGGCACAGGCATCTAAATCTCCTAGAAAATGTCAAATACTGATTTCAAATTTCAAATCTGTTCAAAGAATTTTATGTTTCTAAAGTACACATGAGGATACAACGCACTTAGAATCATGGTCATTCCATTTTTTTTAAAATAAAAAATGTCAGACCCTAAATCAAGGTACATTTTTTTTCCAATTTGTATTTATTTTCTCTTTTCCTTCCATTTTTGCTATCATTTCACAGTTAAATTAATGAAGGCCATTTTTGATATACACATTAAGTTTTATAAGTTATCAAGCCTTTAGTGCAGCGGTTCTCAACCTGTGGGTTATGTTCAACTTGTAACAATGAAAATACATCCAGCATATCAGATATTTACATTACGATTCATAACTGTAGCAAAATTACAGTTATGAAGTAGCAATGAAAACAATTTTATGGTTCAGGATCACCACAACATGAGGAACTATATTAAAGGGTCACAGTATTAGGAAGGTTGAGAACCACTGCTTTAGAATATAAAAAAATCTATATAAAAATACATAATCCATGTTTTTAAAGGATCTTACAGGCTGTTAATATGCTAAAAGTTACCAAACAGTCATTTACTCATGGCTAAGTAACAAGTTACATGAAGATTAATTTTATGTGCTGTACTACCAGGGCCTCAGAAGGGAAAGGAAAGAGGTTCACCAGAGATTTGAAAAACTGGCTATCTCATTCTCAAAGTGTTTAACCATCCAAATGAAAAAAAAAGTATAAAAAAATACATTATTATCTAAATAATGGCATGTCACATGATAACCAATTCATCATAGTCTCCATAATTCTCAAAGGTGAGATGGATCTCAAAAGTCACCCATACTTGAATGGGACTTCCTTCATATATGAATTCATTCTATAAACTTGACCCAGAGATAAATAAGAGGAATAGACTGAATTTGTACTTTCAGTGATCTCAAACTACTCACTATTACAAAAACACCTATATTTTTATTTTTAGCATCAATATTCTATTGGTGATGCTATACAGTTGCAAATCATGCATTATAATCTTGAAATTAAAATGACAAATAAGCCAAACAGCAAAGAAAAGATGTCTGGTATCATGCTATCAATAACTTCCACATGAGAATAAGCATAAGACACTGATGAAAATATGAATAGCAAAAAAAAAAAAAAGGGTGGGTTAATCACTGCAGCATGAATGAGACACAAAAGAATGGCCCAAGTGGTACACTGTTATACTCTAGAGACATTTAAAGAAGACCTCCAGCTTGTTCAGAAGATGATCTGTGGAGAATTGTTGGAAAACATGGACAAGAATCTCAAAGATAAGAGATCTGAAGGAGTTTCAATCTGAATCAGTGGAGGAAGTACCCATGCTGAAAAAAAAAAAATGGAGCCACAAAAGTATCTATAAGGTTACACAAAGGACTATGCTGGTCTTCACTTAATTTCTAAAATAAAAAAAAAAATGTCCACTTTGGCAGCACTAAATGAAGACAGCAAAAACTATGCAAACAGAAACAACTAAAAAGCAAAAGTTTTTCATACTTCCATTACTTAAAATATTCTTATTATTTCTATATTGGAATCTCTATAATTTCCTTCCAGACTTAAGACACAGAATTTAATTTTCTACCTTCAACTTTATTCTCAGCTTAATTTCTGCTCTTATTGCCATTCCTGGTCTTTCATCTTTCTAACCTTCTATCTGCTCTTCAAACTATTCTTTATTTCATTAAAAAGTATGTCCACCCAGGAATCTTTGAAATACAGATTTGTTGAAAATGATCCTCTAGTTAAAAGGACCTCAGTCACTAAATCTACTGAATCTTGTTTAAGAAAACGAGACTAATAGAAGATTTCTTCTAATACCAGTGGGAAACTGAAACTTATTGGGCTATTAAAGATAAGAAGGGTAGAGGGCATCTCCCTGCCCATTGTGAGAGATATTCAAGTTCCTAAAGTCACTTCTGTCTTCTTTAGTAGAGAAACGCTCAGTACCTCCACACATCCCTCAAACAAGGATTCTTTCAACCTTTGGTACCCTAGATAATCACACATAGTAATACATGTGGTCAAAAGGTTCTCTACCTTCTCCTAAGAACAACTTCCTTTAAATATTTTATTATAAACAATTTAAGCTTTTTAAAAAAATTCTAATGTCATGGAACATTGAAAAATTTAAAACTGAACCTCTTTGATCTCTTTCAGCTCTAAAATTATGATAATTTGGCTATTTGAGAAATCTCATTTTGAATGTTAGCATGAAACTACATAAATTCTAAGTCTGAAATGTACATTCTTTCTTCTGCATAATTTATGTCAGCACTTTAAAAGTTTATTAGAGACAGAAAAAGGTAATGTGGCACGACAGAAATAGCAGGCCTCAGAGTCATGACAATTTGGGTCAAGTCCTATCTCTGATAGATACAGACTGTATCATCCTGGGCAAATCACTTAGCTTCACAGGAACTTAGGCAACTCTCTAAAGCAGCAGTTCTCAACCTGTGGGTTATGTTCAATTTGTAACAATGAAAATACATCCTGCATATCAGATAGATTCATAACAGTAGCAAAATTAGAGTTATGAAGTAGCAACGAAAATAATTTTATGGTTGGGGGGTCACCACTACATGAGGAACTATATTAAAGGGTCGCAGTATTAGGAAGGTTGAGAACCACTGCTCTAAAGCTATAAAAAAACCCAGGATGACCCATCTGTTGAGGAAGCTTTCTCACAAAGAGTTCCGTACACTGGTAAAACCACAGATATAAAGAGGAAAGAAAAAAAAAAACAGCTTTAGACTATGAGACAAGTATATAACCCTATAAACTCAAAAGGATGTCATCTTCTATGACAACCAATTTTTAAGAAGCATCAAGTTTGTATTTACTATAAACTATTTCTGACATTTGTGTTCTAAATATACGCAACATAAATACATCAAAAACATCATCTTCAAAATCAAAGTTAATATTTTAGCCAGAAGTGTGAAACAGCTCAAAATATAAATCCCAAAATGTTTTCCCGAATAGAAAAAGTTAATACATACAGAAATATTGCTTCCAGTTGTAATTTTCAGCCCGTTATCTTCCATGATTCACTCCACAATGTTATGAATTTAATGAATTGTAATCTTTTTGCTGCTAAATTATTAAGATATAAAATTAATCACAAGCAAATGGCTTGACTTCTAACAGAGATATGCTGCACATCTGACATTAAATGTCTCAAAAGCAGATAAAGTATCTCAAAAATCTAGCAAGAAGAGAATATCTGAACTTGAGGAGTAATCCTTTCCAAAAAGTAATGCAGAAAATAAAAAAATCAGAATCAATTTTTACACAAATAAAAGTACCTGTTAATAGTGGTTAGTATAACCCATTCAGTTACCATGAGAACAGCAAGGGATTTTTGCCTCTGTTAAATTCCTTCAGTCCTTGTTCCTAGAAAAAAAGCCCTGCTTTACTAATAACTCTTTTTTAATGGCTACACTAAAACAGTCCACCCATTTTAGTTGCTAAATGCATCCTATGTCAAACAGCTTTCCCTTATTTCTCCTTCCTTTTCCTTCTCAAAAGTATCAGGTGTCTGTTTGTCTAAGAAAACATTACCAGGATCTACTTATTTAACCTGTACTGTCTGTCAATCAGTAACTTGCTATTTCAAAGACAGCAGCTTTTCTTTTTCTATCATCAGGTGAAGGCAATCAAATTTTAAGTACTTCCTCCATATGGGAAATAGGTATGGTATTTTAAAATTCCAGTCTTGAAACCAAAGCTGTGAAAGGTATCATGATCATAACTTTAGTGCCTTTTACAAAACAAAATTATTTCCAGTGTTTTTTTCCATCTTCTTTCACAAAGCCATATCAAATTATAAGCCTTGTTGCCAATACTATCACTTAATTAACTACAGTTAGGTAACTAAGATGACCAAAATCTAGTGCTCTACAAGGTAGTTGTGGTGTAATGTAAAGAGCACTGAATTTAGACTGAAAATACATAGTTTGGAATCCAGCTGTAATCATTAGTATGTGACTTTGAATCACGTAAGTTTTCTGATCCTGTTGTTTCATCTCTAAAATGAAAATAATAATACTAATTGTTATTTTTCAGTTGTATTCAAATCTCCATGACCCTGTTTGGGGTTTTCTTGGCAGATACTGGAATGGTTTGACATTTCTTTTTCCAGCTCATTTTACAGGTGAGGCACTGAGGCAAACAGGGTTAAGTGACTTGCCCAAGGGTCACACAGCTACTAAGTGTCTAGAGCCAGATTTGAACTCAGGAATCTGAGTCTTCCTGACTCCAGGCCTGGCACTCTATTCACTGCACCGCCTAGTTGCCCTAGTAATACTATACAGCTAAAAACGGCACACAACCTAACTTACCAGGTTGTTGTTGTTAAGTGCTTCATAAATCTTAAAGCACCATTAAAATGCAAAATAGCAACTGGGTTACCCCTGAATACTAAAGCAGGTTTGACGCCAACTGTTGGTGAAGATCAGTTTCTACTTAAGATGATAGTTCAAAAGCTCACACCAATGTTTCTTTTGCCAGTCAAACAAAGGGCATTTCCAAGAAGGAAAACAATATAATTAAATAAGCATAGTAAGATTTCCCCCATACATACAGGCTTACGAGGTCTACAGGTTACCACATTAGCAGTGTCAAAGGGACCACACGTGGCCATGGCACGTGCTGATAAAGCTGTCAATTTATTCTGGTGATAAATGTCTTTCACATAGAACTCATTTCTGAGTAAAGTCTAAATAATGAAAAGTTTTACAACCCTGAAGAAACCAGTCCATTTTGAAAATGTTGGTCAACTTTTTCACTATAAGGTGATAAATTAGTTGCCCTAGAATATTAGGAGAATATGCTGACTGTATCTGCATGCATTAATGATGCAAGGAACCTACAATTAAATCTTTTCTAATAAATCTTTCTAAATAAATAATTAATTAAATGTTTTGTGAAACTTCATCATCTTCTAACTTTGTAAAGTGCTATGCATCTATTTACCTGTTGATTACAGAGCACAATATCTTTCCACACTTGAAAGAAAGATGAACTCAAAGCAACAGATTTATCTGATACTGGTATAGTTACTGTACTGCTAGGTAAATGTAGAACATACCCTGGAAATGCAGGGTTGGATTCTATTAAATATTTTTACTACCTTTGTATATGACAGTCTTATCTCAGTAAGAGAAAAAGTTTCATGTATTAGACTGTAAAAAGTCTGCAAGATTATCAAATAGTTTTTAAAGTTTAATATTGCTCTTTGTCGTTTGTGTGCTTGGATATTGCCTAGATAAAATTTCATTGTTGAAATTAAATGCTTGACTCTTTGAAAAAGACCCTCTCTAAACAGAAAATTGTAGCTACTCCCAAACTCAATGTCTCACAAGCATATGTCATAGAAAGATAGATATATAGAGACAGAAAGATAAATACAGAAAAATCTCCTTTAACAGTGCCTGTTACATAGCAGACACTTAAGTGTTTATTGACTGGTAAATCTTCAATATTACTTTTAATATTTAACATCTAGATAACTAGGTGGCACAGTGTGTAGTGCTTGAAAGTCATAAACACCTGAGTTTAAATCCTGCCTCAGACACTGACCAGATGTGTGACCTTGGGAAGTCACGGTCTTTGCTGTAACTTCAGTTTCCTTATCTGTAAAACACAACACTACCTACCTCATAGGGTTGTCAAAATACTTTGTAAACCTTGAAGCACTACATAAATACTAGCTATTAATATTTATTATTCAACTGTCCTCCTTATACTTATTCCTATCTGTGTGATCTTTTACTATAAATTCTTAAGAGGTTGAGGACTAACTCTGACAGTGAGCCATTTGGTCATACAGGACAATACACAAAGAAGTCTGTAGGAAATGCTTCCTGGGGGTGATGATTAAACCAAGATAGGGTATGTGATGCCCAACACATTGACAGTAAGTCTTTCAGTAAGTATTCAATCAATCAATCAATAAATGTTTTTAAGCCTCAGCTATGTCCTAGAGTCCTAGACACTGGGGATACAATTACAAACAATGAAACAAACTTTACTCTCAAGAAGTTTTTTTTACAGACTAAATACCTTCAAATACTAAATACACAGATTTAAAAAAACACTTCAAATGTTATTTGAATGCTACAGTTGCTTTATTTATTTTAAGAACAAAAAAGCAAATCTTTGAGTTTTTATGGTGATCTTTCTTTCTTTCTTTCTTTCAAATTGTTTCTTTCTTTCTTTCTTTCAAATTGTTATGATCTTCCTTTCAAATATTTAACAAAATTAAAGCACAAATATAATATCATTTGTTGATATCATTCACTGTCTTTTATTCTCTTATATAACCTAACAGAATGCTTTTTAAGTTAAAATATAATTACTATCCAATATTGAGAGGATGCGGAAAAAAAAATGCAGGTCATCTCTGCCTGGTGATTCCTAAGTGTTGTGGTTTGCACGCATGTTTACACCTCTGGTCTCAATTACAATTCTTTGATTCACAGAATTCGTCACAATCTTCTAAATAATTTCATGTCAGATGTCAAAGACTGACTTTCCTTTTCTTATTTATATCCCTAGTACTTAGCACAGTACCTGGCACATAGTATATACTTAATAAGTGTTTATCTAATTGATATTTTGAAAACTGAATAGATATTTTGCTTCAAGAACATCAAATAGTAACAGGAAAATGCTTAAAAATTAAGATCTTGCAGTGAGAATAGCTGTAAATTAACACCTTTTTCATTTAAAAAAATTAACAGCTAAGCACATTATACAGCTTTTTACTTGTGACTTCAGATATAATATATACCAGACTACACTCCCCCCCAAAGTACGTGTGTACACACACACACACACACACACACACACACACAATCTTGAAATGATATGGTCATCCAATAACAGGCAAATAACAAAGTTCATATTTACATAATGCTTTATGGTTTATAGGCATTATTATCCTCACTACCCTGGAAGCCAGGCAACAGAAGTATGACTATGCTTATTTCGTAGATGGGACATAGGTTCTGTAACACCAAGGCTCAGATTCTTCCTGCTATGCCATCTATCCTTCCTCTGCGATGACACAGGCTTAGAACTCCAGTGATCCAGCTTTTCTTCCAAGCAAGTCTTCAGTGATTGGTTTCTAAAGCACTCTCTATCAATTATCTCTCTAAATTGAATTCCTTGCCACATTTTTACAAAAAGTATGGGGGGGGAGAGTCATCAGCTTTCCCTTCTCCAAAACGATCCCTAAAAACAGCAGGCTTTTTCTTTTTAGAGGACTTTATGACTACATAGAAAATGAGAAGTGGACTCTAATCAAGGATTGTTGCCAAATGTTTAACGATCAGCTCTCTGGAAAGAAAAAATGTAAACATGACAGTTTTAAGTTAAATTGCATTAACATTTTCTCCATCATTTTAAGACTAGACTATCAACAAAGTAATAAAGCAAGTACTGATTTGTAGCCAATTTTCAAAGCGTAGCAGTGTACACTGAAAATTTAACAATCTCGAGAGCTGGTATGAGCCACCTCTGGAAAGTTTACAGAAGCAACTCGGGTTCTATCCGTAAATGCACAGAGAATTAGGCCTAACTCATTTTTTCCACCCTCCCCTTCCGTCCTGACTGAATCCTTTCTTCCAGGTTCTTCTTGGAAAACAGATTGGACTAAATGTGGATCAAACTCTACGTTTCTAGCAGATGGATTTGGTTTGTTGTGGCTGCAAAACAACTTCCCTCTCCATTCCTTAGCTCTCAGGATTGAAAGTCTAAGTATGCAGTTTTCTCTGGATTTTCCCCCCTGGGTTTCAGGCCTCACAACTGCCTGCTCACACACATAACTGGTGCAGGGGAAGGGATGAATTACCTATTATTATTTACTATACAAATAAGATTTTTTTTCCTGTTGTGAATCAGCTTTAAAGGAAGATTTTTGTGAAACATTGATCATGGAACAGAAATCATTTGAAGAAAGTGAGGTCACTGGAGCATAAAACTGAGCCATAGAAAGAAAAGTGATCACTGACTTTGGACTTATCTGTTACCTCAATTCTTCCCATCAGGCAGAACCAAGGGAAGGAGCCACCAAAGAACACAAGTTTGAACAGGAAAAAGCAAATTAGATTTTTGCTGTAACTCAAGAAACAGTCCCTGTAATCCTGGGCCACAGGTCTGTCTAGGACAGTCAGTAACTGAAGAAGTCAAAACCTAGAGGACAGATGTATCCACTATGTTTGAATAGTGAATTTGCTATGTTGAAACCAACATAGGCCAAAAAAAAGCCAACCAATGTCAAAAATGAGAAGTATGGGCAAGATACAACTTTCAGGGGGCAGTCTTACTAAATCCTTACAGGGTGAAATAATAGTAAATGGCTCATTCTGGCATCTAGACTCAAGCACGGGATTTCAACAGGTCCTGAACCAGTAAGTCTAAGGTGAGGTATGCGATTATAAATGCCTTGCTCTCCTGATGCTTCAGGGGAAGATTTCACTGCTGGAGGCTGAAGGAAAGGGAAGGAATGTAGCAAAGGGGATGGATATCTACTGTAAGCCTAAGGGCTCCAACAACATCTGAAGCTAAACTGGGAAAGTACATTCTAAAATGGCTAAGTCAAGACACTTAGTAGCTTAACAAACTGAATCTAGGATTGAGTTCAAGGAGGGTAAAACTAGCAAAATCCCAAGGATAAGACTCCAAGACAAGGAAGAAGAGATTTATTCAGACCAAAAGCAGGAAATTAAGAAAGATAAATTAATTACTAGTTCCTTGCTAAGGATTATAACCAGTTTAAGTCTATAAAATTTCCCATTATTTTAACTCCCTGTAAGCTTTCTTTATAATATTTGGTAGTAAAACGTCCCAAAAAGAAAACTATAAAATGTTTTCAGGGCGCCTGGAAAGAGAAAGTCTTCATTTTGTCCAGAAAAGCTGTAAAAGCCTGGTTCATCACAAACCTTGGCCAAAAGGAGGAGTCGTGGCAAGAAACCAATATAAGGTGCCAACAAGTGAAGCTATAAGGATTACTGGAGAAAAAGGAATGACAATCTTGGTGTAGACTTGGACTTGTGATGCCTCCACCCTCAAGTTCCCTTCCTAAGGGCAAAGAAAGGGAATCTACTGATTAACTTGCTTTTTCTTGCTCAAATTTGTATCATCTGGTGAACTGCCCTAGTTTCCAGTTAGTAGAAGAATTGTAACAACAGATACACCCTGGAACCAACAAACATCTTTCCCTTCACCCCGATGTTTATTCTACCCATCTAGCTAGTTAGCTAACATTTTCCTAGCACTTTCTATGTGCAAGGCACTGTGTTAAGCACTTTACAATTATTAAGTCATTTGAAGATCACAGGTAAAGATCAACTGATCCTCAGGGTGTTATTATTATCATCATCATTTTGCAGAACTGGGGCAGACAAGTTAAGGGATTTGTCCAAGGTCACACAGCTGGTAAGTATCTGCCACTGGATATCTCCCAATGTTCCAGTTGATCAGCCAAGGCTAACAACCTCCTCTCCCCAGTTGGAAAGGTTAAAAAAACTGAATATAAAGTAAATAATAATAGAATATGCTTTACAACCACTCATAACAGGGCTATGCACTCCACCGAGGCACCTCTATTATAAAGGAATTCACTATATTTTATATTGTATGCAATTTCATCTTTCAAATACTAAACCAAACTAAAACTGAGGATGATAAAACAAGCTTTGTTCTAAATCCACTTGCAAATACTCTAGTTTTCTAGACCAGTAGTTCTCAACCTTCCTAATGCTGCGACCCTTTAATACAGTTCCTCATGTTGTGGTGACCCCCAACCATAAAATTGTTTTTGTTGCTATGCCATGACTATAATTTTGCTCCTGTTATGAATCATAATGTAAATATCTGATATGCAGGATGTAGTTTCATTGTTACAAATTGAACATAACCCACAGGTTGAGAACCGCTGTTCTAGACCAAAAGGAAACGTATCATACATTTTTTACGGCAAAGCAATCCGACAAACTTTTTTTTAGTAGATACTATGTTTCAGGTACTGTGCTGGGCAATACAAAGATAAAAAGTAGTCACTGTTCTAAGGGCACTTCCAGGGACTTAACATGTACATAGAAAAGTAAATAAAAAGTCATTTCAGGAAAAAAGTAATGTTAGAGTACTTCTTTAGAAGGTGGTACCTATTTGCTTTCTTTATTTTCCTTGAGTGTTTTTTCCATATGTCTTCTTTGACAACATGACTACTGCGGTTATGTTTTGCATGACTACACATTTATAACCTATATGGAACTGCTCAATGGGGGAGGGGTAGAAGGTAGGAAGGAAGAAAATTTGGAACACAAAGTTTTAAAAACACATGTTAAAAATTGTTTTTACATGTAACTGGGGAAAAAGCAAATACTAAATAAATACAAAAAAAAAAAGGTGGTACTTAAGGCAAGCTTTAGAGAAGGCAGAGTTGAGGAGACAATACATTCCAAGCATAGGGGACAGCCTATGCACATATCCAGCTAGAACATCATCATCATAGAAACTTTATAGAGTGTTTTAAAATCTGTAAAGCGCTTTATATACATTATCTAATTTGGGTACATATGAAATGCCAAGAGAGGTGGGAGCCTGATTCTGGAGGGCTTTAGGTACCAGAAGAGTTGTGTCATCTTAGAAGCAACAGGGAACAGGAAAGTAAAATAGCCAGACCCATATTAATATGGCAACTATATTAAATATGTATTAAAGAGAAAAGAGATCAAACTATGGAGAACCTATATTGGATTGCATGTCGCCATGGTGGGGGGGGGAGGAAAAGGGGGAGAAAATTTGGAACTCAAAGGATTGTGGAACTGAATGCTGTAAACTAAAAGTAAATAAATAAATTTTTTTTTAAAAAAAGATGTGAAAGAATAAGTCTTAGCAAGTAAGTAGGGGTGGGAGGGAGGTAAAGAGGATTTTGAGTTTGCAAACCTAGGTAAGGAGGATTTGGAAGTGAAATGGCTTCAGAGGAATGGTAATGGGTTTGGCTTGGGATATGTAGGGTAAAATGTGTCTAGGTGAAGCTTTCCCGGAGGAAGATGTTAAGTGGCTCTAGAGATAAGGGAGAGATTAGAAAAAGATGTGCAGATTTTGGAGTCATGTTCATTAAGATGATAACTGACTACATGGAAATAATATCACTTAAATGGGTAAAGAGCAGGGAAGCAGAACCAGGGCAGACTCGGGAGGGGGATGAGGAGGCTGAAGTAGCAAGGAAACTGAGGCAAATATTTTAGGAAAAAATACAGACAACAATAGCTTGAAGTGATGACAGGATCAAGTAAAGGATTTTGTATCATTTTGTTTTTAGGTACAGGATGAGATCTAGGCAGGCAAGAAGGAACCAATGGATAAAGAGAGATTAAAGATGAGAAAAAGGGAATGATGGAGAGGGCAAGCTCTAGAAGTAACAGAAAGGGATAAAACAAGTACAAATGTAGAGAAACTGGTCCTACCAAGGACTAACTCTTTCTGAGAAGACTGGAGTGAAGGACAAAAGAATGAGGAACACAGAACAGTTTGGAGGTATGGAGTGAGGTCAAGAGAAGTCATTATTTTCTTAGTAAAATAAGAATTTAGGTCCTCTGTGGAGAGGGAAAAGTGATGAAATACTGTAGAATTGAGGCGACAAGGCTGTCACAGCAGCTGGTGAGAGTGAGACAGTCAATAAGTGAATAATAGGACTGTCCTACCTATAGCAGTGGAGACTCAGTTTATAGCAGATAACAGAAATATGTGGTGGGCCCAGGTGGCTTGGTAAAGCATTAAAACAAGAACGGAAAAGGTAGAGGAACATAGGGGTAGGTTTTGGTAAAGGATAAATTTCAACAGTAAAGAATAATGTATATACTAAGTATAAAGATACAAAACTACAGTATCAAGACTATGGAGAGAGAAAAATGAGGCCAGAGCAAAAGTGAAAGAGTAAGAAAAAAAGGGAGGGATGAAGGAACTGAGGGTCAAGGTGAAGACAAAGAATTAAGTTTAGGAAGAAAGGATGAGGAAGGTTTGTGGAGTGTGGGGAAGAAAGGAGGGAATGAAAGAGAGATTGGGAGAAGAGGCATAAGAAAGCAGTGGATAAAGGGTATAGTAAATTAGTTTACATGAATGGCTACTCAAAGTTAACAGATTTATATTATTTAACTCAGGGCCAATATTCTTCATATCTGAGGTGAGTCACTCAGGTTGATGCATACAATCTCTGTCTCCCTTCCTTCCACCCTTCCAAATTACATACTTCTAAGAATTTTAGACTTGGAATCAGGAAGAAGAGTTATTCTTCTAGGTATTTGGTCAATGTGGGAAAAGTCACAGCACCACAAATACTGGAGCTGCAATGGCCCTTAGTGATCATCTATTCCAAACACTGATAAAAATAAGACCCAGAGAGCATAACTTGACTTTTGCCTCTGTTTCTGCCATTTATTACCTGTGTGACACTTGGGCAAGTTAATTTCTCTCAGTTTTCTGATCTATAAATAAGGGGTTTAGAAGGTTTCTAAGGATACTTCCTATTCAAATATTCTAAGATTACGAAACTACACAACACTAACCAATACTGGTAGACTTTCTATCCTAAGAGGTGAAATGGTAGATTTGAAGTCGGGAAGCAATGGGTTCAAATTCCACCAGGGATAATCAATAGTTTCATTACCTTTGGCAAATAACTTAACCCCTCTGAATCTGTTTCCTTCGCTGTGAAATGGGGATAATAGCACCCACATAGGTTTTGGCATGTTGTCTGTCTCCCCTTAAGACTCTATGCACCTAGAGATCATTCCTTGACTTTGTTTGGTTGGGGGTTACTTGTATGTAAAATGCTTTGCAAACTTTAAAACACTCCACAAAGTTGCTATTATTCTGCTTCACACATTCTACATTCTGGTAAACTATTAGCTATTTCAAGAACTCACCATGCTATCTCCCACATCCATGCAGGTACATAGGCTTCTGCCTTCCTCAAAGTCTACCTCATGTCCAACCTTCCATACAAGGGTTTTTTTTTTTTTGGGGGGGGGGGGGGGTTGCCTTTCTTTGTATCCCCAGAGCGTAGCACAGTGGTCTGCACGTAGAATGTGCTCAATAAATACTTGTTGATTTGACTTTCTCATGAAGTTGTAAGAATTAAGTGAGAGAATCCATGTAAAAAGCTTGGCAAGCCTGCAAACTCCACAAAAATGCAAGCTATAGCTATTGCCCACTCCAGGGCCTCAGTACAATGAAATCACTGGCCCAACCCTACCTAGCATGGCTGTGGTGGGAAAAGCATTTTAGAAATGTCCCGACTCCTTTCCCCCTCTGTTCTTTCACAAAAAACTAATGTGCATATATTTACATGATTGCACATGTATAACCTATATCAGATTGCTTGCCGTCATGGGGAAGGGCATGGGAGGGGGAAAAGAAAAAAAATGAAACTCAAAATCTTATTTAAAAAAAACCATCTTTACATGTGATGGAAAAAAAGACCAAAATACTATTTACCAAAAAAAAAAAAAAAAAAAAGAATAAGTAGAACAAAGTAACAAAATGGGGATGATCTTCCAAAAAAAAAAAGAAGAAAAAGAATGCCCCGGCTCTCAGTCCTCCCAAGTTCCAGCCGGCCGAGTCCACCGCCCCCACGAGTCCCCACGCCCGCCCGGGGCTCACAGACGAGTCCAGCCACGGCGCAGGGGTTGAGCCGACCACTCGCCGCCCCCCGCGGCCTCCTCCATGCCCCGACCACCACCAAGCCCCGGGCCGGCTCGGCTCACCTCGGTGAGTTCTGGGAGGCCCCGCTCCGCTGGCCGCGGAGCCCTGGCTGGCCGGGTCCGCCGTGTCCGCCAAGCCGCAGAGCGCCCCGCCGCCGCCAGCCCGGCGAGTTCTGGTGTTTCCGGGTTCCCGCGGTGCCGTTCCCCAAACGCTCCGGCGGCGCCCGCGACCTCGCGAACACGGTTCCTGAGCTGCTCCGCTCCGGGCCCCTGAGGAGCGCCCCCTAGAGTGCGCCTGTGCCTACACCTGGAAGGTCTGAGTGAGCCTGCCTTAGCACAGCTGGGGGACTCACCCAGCTCTTCTTCTACGAGGCCCTTGGGCGGGAGTCGGCTGGAGCTGGGGTGCCTGTTGTTAGCAGCGCGGCCGAGATCTGTCCAGATCCTGTGCCTGCGGAGAAAGGCGCAAAGTCCAGGGGTGCAAAGGGCCCTGAAAGGAGAAGGGGAGGTGCCCCAGGAGGTCACCTGATGGGAGCGAGGGAAGGATACTGTGTCACCTTTACAATGAAAAACCACCCCAGCCAGCTTAGCTTAGGAACTGGATCCCTAAGGAAGGACTCATGGTTCACAAGAGCAAAACCCACAGGGGGGCCGCCACCACTGACTGAGAATACACAAAGCCAAGCAAAGCCCGAGGGGGTGCCATTAATCAATAATTCGCTTTGATACGAGTGACTTCCCACAATCCTCTGAGCTAGATAGTGCAGATGTTAGGATCCCCATTTTACAGGTGAGGAGACTGAGTCTCAGAGAAACTAGTCTAAAATTACCCAGCTACTAAGTATCAGAGAAGAGATTTGAACCTCGATCTGTCTCTGAGCCCAAAACTTGACGTTAAGTGAACAAACATTTATTAAATCCTTCCTAGGTGCCAGTCACAGTGCTAGGGACAGAAAGAAAAGTTTAAAAAAACACCACCACCAAAAGCTGCCCCTACCCTCAAGGTGCTCATATTTCCATGGAGGGAGGCCACATGCACACAATTATGTAGAAAAGAGTTAACAAGGGAGAGGAGAAAAGAAATACAGGGGATGGAGTGTAGAAGTTGTACCTAATAATCAGCAATCTGCCTTGCTGCCCTTTGCCACAGCTTTAATTTTTACCAGCTGTGTGACTCTGGGCAAATCATAACATCTTTGACCCTCAGTTTCTTCATCTGTAAAAGAGGGAGAATAATATTTGCATATGGATTTATGGTGAGGAAAACACATTGTGAAATTTAAAATGTTTTATAAATGTTGTATGGGATGAGTGAAAACTTCTCAATTTGGGGTGGTTAACTTTTCAAACTGCTTCTGTCAATCACTTTTATCTTCCTTTGTCTATTTTCCCCGCCTTGGTGGGACCCTCCCCTTATCTTTCCTTGCTGTCTCAGTTGGGGAAGTACTTGGTGAAGTATGCCTCTCCAACAATGAGAGGGGAAACAGTGGAGGAGGGGTCTTGACTGAGTTAGGTTATAAATTCCAGCACTATCTTTTGTAAGTTGCCTCTTCTCCATGATGAGTCATGGGGAAGACAGCCCTCTTTCCCCAGGGAAGAGAATAAAGTCCTGTTCTTATTCTAAGAGATCTCTGTGTTTATTTCTTTTCACTAAATTAAGGATGAAGGATATTTTTAATCCCAAACAATATGAACTATTTGCTTCTTCTTGCCTAATCTTGGAATTAATATTTATGAAAACTGTAGTGTTAGAGTGGTCAGATTTGGAACTTTTGTTAAAAATACTATAAACTAGGAGGCTAGGTGGCGCAGTGAATACAGCACTGGCCCTGGAGTAAGAAGGATCTGAGTTCAAATGTGACCTCAGACACTTAACACTTACTAGCTATGTGACTTTGGGCAAGTCACTTAACCCCAATTGCCCCTCCAAAAAAAAAAAAAAGCAAAAAAAAATGCTGGAAACGAAAGGCTACAGTATAATCACAGAAATCACCAGTTGCTAGCAGGAAGGATGATTTTCAAATGACAGAACAGAAGAGGAAAGAAGACTGTACTGATAATGAAGAGGTGCTGAATGGCCTATGTAATATATTTTGGGGTAACTTTAGGATTTTATTAATTCAGTTTTGTGTTAAGTTGTAAAAGCCACATTTCTTAACTGTTTCTCCCCTTCCCCCAGCTTTCCCTGCCCCAGCCTAGAGGTATTTCCTCTCAAACCATTAACTCTTCATTCAAGGTACTACCTCCTTTTGTCCTAGCAAACCAAACCCATCCACTTGCAAATAAGGATGGGAACATCTCATTTAACTCCCTCAAATCTGTGACCACTGGTGGACCTTATGACGTTTCAGGGCTCAAACCACACCTCCTGCCCCTTCCAGCCTGCTGTTTGTCCCAGTGTATTATGGGTAAAACACATGCGCAGTTGATGTCAAGGGTGCATGTCCCTTTAAGTATTAGCCACGTCCTGGCTCCTCCCAGATTCCTCCCTAACTCCACCTTTGTATACCTCATTAGCTTAATAAACTTATGATTGACAGCTTTATATCCTTAAAAATGCCTCTCTGGCCCTTAGAACTTCCGCAGATGGACCTTTGTAACTCTTGCTTTTTCTGGCAGGTCAAGTAGGCATTCTAGTAGGCCATCTGCCCGCTGCAGAGCGTCACACTTCCAGACTTTCTCTGACTCCCCCCCCTTGCCCCTTGTGAGCTTTTCCTAGCCAGGTTTCCTCACCTTACCCTTTTTTGGTGCTGTGAATCAATAAACTTTTGTAAATCTACCAAAAGACAGCTAAGCCTATAATTCTTTTCAGACACGAACCTAGAAAGGATTTCTCATTTAGAAATCCCCCCAAAACCTATCCTGCAACAATAAGATCTTGCCTCCTTTAGAAAATCACTTAGCATAGGATGTAATATAGTTTCTTCATCTGTAAAATCAGGATTATAATTCCTGTTCTATCACCTTACTGAACTCCCACTACTAATTTGGATGTCTAACTCCATTTCCACCATCCTTGATCCCTGTTGCTACTCATATCTTACTGAATGGAGCTAGTAGAAGTGAAAGTATCCACCACAGCATCTATGTTATCTGACCTCAACTGAACTCCCATTTCACTAAGACAAAGCTTTCACTCCTTCCTAATAGGTTCTTTAGCCCCCCATCATAGCAACTGTTCTAGACTTTATCTTTTCAAGGCTTCCGCACCACCCCTCCTCTAGTCTCTCAGATGAGGACTTTCTCACACTTTACTAAGAAAAATCAAGGCCATTAGTAATAACTCACCGATCATCCCTACTATCTCCTTATTCCACTCTCTGATAAAGAAGAGATCCTTCTTGACCAGATCTTCTAAACCCCTTAATCCTATTTCTTCCTTCTTATTTGGTCTCTAGGTTCCTTCTTTCTGTATAAATATATCCATGGTTCTCATACCCTTAAAAGTTCTCACTAAATGCTACCATTCCCACTTGCAATCATTTTTTTGTCTTTCTTCCCTTTCTCAGCCAAACTCCTTGAAAAAATTATCTAGGGGGGTGGAGCCAAGATGGCGGCGTGGCAGCAGCAACATATCGCAGCTCTCACATAGCCACCCCAAAATACCCACAAAATAGGACTCTAAACCAATCCTAGAACTCCAAAACGCACCCAAAGATACTTCCCACTAAAGTCAGCTCGGCTATGAGGAACCATATCAGCACTGCGAACCGAAACCAGCCTGGCCTGAAGCCGGGGCTGTGCCCCGGGGGCAGCTGGGCAGGAGGAGCAGAGGATCCTCTCAGGTGAGTGGATTAGCGGCAGCTGCGAGTGGGGATTGCGAAACAGGGAGATAAGCAGTCCGGCTGAAAGGCCTCCAGAGTGGAAAAGTGAAAAGGCAGATGTTTTGAACCTGCCTCCGTGTTGCAGCTTCCCGCCTGCGGCTACAGACAGCAGGGGGACTGAGCGATTGTTCTCAGGCCAAGAGCTTTCGTGTTGAGCGGCCTGGATCTGGATCGTGGTCTTGGGCCTCAGTTCTGGAGTCTTCACTATCCAGTCAGCCGGAAGTAAATAGGAAGAGTTCCCAGCATCTTCCTGAGAGCTACAGCAGCCGGGAGGACCTCAGTGATTTGGGACAGAGCTTTCCCTTCTAGAAGCAGAGCCTCACAGAGATTTTAAAAAAATCATGATCTGAACAACCATGAGTAAGAATAAGCATAAGAAGCAAAGTAAGAACAGCTCCCAAACCCTAGATTCCTTCTTTGGGGAAAAGAAAGATCATGGGAGAGAGAGGGAGGAGGAGAGCGCAGCCAGAGCGCCCCCACCAGAGGCCTCCAATAAACATGAAGAATGCCTTAAAGCTAGAGATGAGCTGAAGAAGGATTTTCA
>CM053586.1:56326981-56346127 GCA_028646515.1 Pseudochirops corinnae
CCATCTACCCTTAAGTTACAACAAGGTTAAGATATCATCTCAGCATTGAATACCCAAGGAAAGGGCCTTCTTTCATCTTCACTCAAGGCAAACCCTCAGCAATCTCAGTTCCTGGGGAGACAGGACTCAACAAAGCCATAGCCAGTGTTCTCATCAAGTCACTCTCTGCCTGTAGAACAGTCTCAGAACCCCTGAAAACATCAGCAAGGCCCTCTTCCAGGATTTCTGTGCAGGTACCACAAGAAAATCCTCCTTCAGGGCTCCTGAACCAACAGCCAGTTTCCAGGACCTCTACAACAGCAGCACTGTCCTTCACCATCAGGTGAATCTGGCAAAACAACGTCAAAACAGATAGACAAAATACCGGCATCACAGCCACGCCTCCTTAGTTCTTGGCAGTTCCAGGTAGCAGTTCTCAAAAGTCCTGGGTAGTTCCAACGGGCTCTCAGCAGTCTTTCTCTCAGCAACTCAGGCTCTACAATAATGGATACTGCTCTCCCAAAGTCCTTCTGGCCTTCTCTAGGCTTGAGCATCTCTCCCAATTCACAGCTCCTCCCAGTTCAGCCCTCTCTCTTCTCGTCAACAAGTCCATCCCATAAGTGGGATTCACAAGCTTGGGGTTTTAACACTCAACCCAAAAACCAAGCCAATATAGGGGCATCTCCAAATTCCATTACCAATACAAGGGGCAAGGTAAGCCCCTCTGTGAGGAATAAGATTATACAAACCAAGGCCCCAACTCAATATGACCTTTCTATTACTCTGAGTTGTTCTGGAACAGAGAATCCCGAGAACATGAGGTTTGCTCTTCTCCTGGGACCCTGGCCAGGACCTTGAGAAGAGATATGGTTAACAGCCCAACTCCTGGAACTAGCCATTTCAAGGAAACATCGCTCTTGGAGGGCCTTGGAAGGATTGGCCTTCTTCCCTGGCCTCACACAAGATACAATGCTTACTAAAAAAACACTTGCAGTATGCCTTCTTTGTTCTCAGCACTACTTAAACTGTAAGATTCAGACCTCAAATTGGAATCTCACCCATGGAGGAGACGTCCTGCCTGGGACACTCCCAAGCGGGACCCTGACAGCTGTACCCAGGATTGCCCAGCTTATGTGGTCAGATGTTGGTGCTTCCCTGCATTGGTGATGATTGTAAAAATGTATGGGTGTGTATATGTGTGTGTGTGTGTGTGTATGTGTATATATATATATATATATATACATATATATGTATATATGTGTATGTGTATATATGTATATGTATATATATACCTATATGTGTATATATATACACAAATCATAGTTGCTTTTATTTTACTATTCCTAGGCCTTTACTCTGTTATCTCTGGTTTCCTTCCCATTCACCTATATGCTAAATAAACTATATTGGATCTTTTGAAGTGCCAAGTTTTCTGTTCACGCGAATCCTGAACCTCCTTAATCAGACAGTACCTAGCATAGAAATGCATACATAAGAGGAGATTAATTAATGACGGTTAAATTTATGAATGAATGAATCCATTCATTCATTCATTCATCCAGTCCTAACTTATTTTGAATGTATGCTCTAACCGACCAAAATTGCAATTTATTCTTAGAATAGAAAATACTAAAATGTTTAGAAGTACAAACATTCAAATTGATACTAAAGTATGATAGATTCCTCCACATTTCATGTATGAGAAACCAGACTATGGGAAACCCTTCCATTTGGTTAAGATTAACTTGACTATCCTTAACCTCGATTCCTTTGCCAGAACCATGCACTTATTCACTTACCCTGTACTGGATCCTATAATGATTCTACAAAATGGTACAATTATAGCCATACTTTCCATAGCATTGTTAGTCATTTTAAATAGTAGGATGAGTAGTTTGTTGACCAAGATTAATTAGTTTGTTTTTTAGTTCCATCTCATCATATGCAGTAGTAACTTTTTTTCTAGAAATAACCTCAGGCTCATACTTATGGTTCCTTTATTAATGCAACAGAAGCTTGACTTTTTGTATATAATCTTAGCAAAATTATGCCCACTGTTGATAAATTGAAACAATCAAGATGTTGTATTGGAGGCCTCCTAATTGTTATATTTACTTTATATCTTTTCCCACTCCATATTATCCTCCACACATTGTCAACATGATTTTATATAAATACAGATCTGACCTGCCATCCTCCTAGTCAGTAAACTCTAGGTGAAAAATATCTCCTTTACATCCTCTTTTGTCCACTCATACAACCATCACCCATGTTCACATCTCCTATGGAGAACTGAAATAGCCATCTAATTGGCCTCCCTATCTCAAGTCTCTCTCCATTCCAATCAATCCTCCACTTAGGTACCAAGGTGATTTTTCTAAAGTGACCTTGTCCTCTCCCTAATCAATAAACTACAGTGACTCCTGATATGTTGTATATAAAATCTTCTTCTGGGCATTGACAGTCTGTCATAAACTAGCAATCTAGCTATGCTGGTCTGCTTGCTGTTCCTCACACATGACACTCCAATTCCCTTCTCCATGCCTTTGTACTGCCCCTCCCCATCCCATGCCTAGAAGTGTCCTCCTTCTCACCTCTGCTTCATGACTTCCCTGGCTTCCTCTTTGGAGATCTTCAAGTAGTGACTTGGTGAACATTTATTGGGTATGTTCAAGGGGAGCTCCCTTTTCAGGTATGGATTAGATATGAAAGTTGAAGTCTTCCCAACTCTTACATTTCTTTGATAGTAGAACTCAAGTCCTATTGTGACACCTCACCTAGTAGAAATATGACTCTTGTGTTCTCAAAGGAGCCAGGAAGAAGATCTAGTAAAGGAGAAAGAGGAGTGCTATATTTGGACTTAAAATCTTCGTTCAAATCCTAGCTTTGCCACTTCCTAGCTATATAATATTGGGCCTCAGTTTGTCATCTGTAAAATGAATGTATTGGATCAAATGACCTCCAAAACCCCTTCTAATTCTAAATCTATGATTTTAGAATTCTATGAAGAAAACAAAGAGGGTTTGGGGTCACCCAGACTACAGGAGGAAAAATTATAAAGGTCCACAGTGTCAAATGCTTTAAGAAAAAAAGAAAGAAAGGGAGGATGAGGATTAAGAAGAGTCTGAGCTAAGATTATAAATAGTTAAGGTGAAGGCATCAAGTATAAATTATTTCTAGAAATTTGGTGGTAAAACAGAGCAGAACAGGGTGACAGTAGCTTGAAAGACTTAAGATGTTAAAGGAAGTGGTCTGTGTACATCTGTGTATGTGTATGTGTGTTTTAGCATCACCAACACAGGTGGTAGGTTAATGTGTTAAGGAGTAGAGAAACCTCATCCTCTGAAACAGAAAAGAAGGACAAAGTATTAGATAAATAATTCTATAGAAAAAAGTCTTGATACATTCACAATTTTGGTTAAATGTTGCAATTTTCTTTTGTTACATGGGATGGATCCAATTTAGATGATATGAAAGCAAAAGATTTCATGAAATCTGTTTTTAAAATTGTTGCAATTTCCCTCAGTTTTGTTTTTAACAGTGATATTTATTCTTGTTTGTACAGTATCAAGACTACTGACTGTTGGTGCTCAAGAGATTTTTCCATTTCAGCAAGAATAAACAAAAACAAGTAAATATGAAACAACCTCCTGGATTAATTAAATGATTTCTACAGGCAGCATACAAACTACCCATAAAGCCAATCACGAGCAGCTCTCTGAGGACTGCTGCTGAGAATAACTTCAAGAATCTACTCTCATAGTATAATCAACTCTCTATTTATTCTGCCATAAACTAAAGCAATACATTCAAGAAACTAAAGCACAACATTCACAACAATATAACACCTTATTACTAAGGTGGCCACATAGTCTTAAACAAAACATATCATTCAGTAAGTCACACTCTCCTCAATCAATACACAGTATCCAAGTAAAATCCTCTTTCATCTTGACTAGAGGCTGGCTTCCAATCATCCTTAAGCCAATCATCCTTAAGGGGAAGCAGAAAGTATAAACACCAGCCACCTGTAGGTCACAGTAAGTCACAGTAAGTCACAATCTCATCAGTCAATACAGAGTACCCAGTAAAGTTTTCTTTCATCTTAATTTGAGGAGGCTGACTTCCAAACCCCATGGCTCCTCTTCCATGGGCTGACCCAGTTCTTGCCTGGATTCACACAACTCTTGCCTGGACTCATGTGTAGGCAGCTCTCCAGCTCCTGTTTCAGACCTTACCTTACAGGGACTGCTCCATTCCAAGCTCTTTGCAGTTTCTGTTTCTAGGAAGACAAAGCTTAACAGAGCTACAACAATATTTACACACATTGCAGGCACTTACCATCTCAATTCACTTTCTGTCTGACAAAGTAACAAATCAGACAAGGCTTCTGTCTGAGAAATCAAACACAGATCAACAATAAAGTCCTCTTTCAGGGCTTCTGTCTAAGAACAGACAGGGTGCTTTTGCCTCACAGAACAACAGACAGTGCTATAGAGTGCCAATATCACAAACATTCTCTCTCTCATTTCCCAGAAAGTAAGACAGATTAACAGAGTGCCAAAATCGCAAGCATTCTCCCTCTCCGTTCTGTTTGGTCCCAGCTTTTCTCTGCTCTGCTTCTTCCTTTTCCACCCTTCCTATTCTGCTCTTTCAGCAAGCTCCTCCCACCATGGGCTCCATGTGATGATGTTAGGCCTATTAAAGGCTGGGAAGGTCTTCAAACTTCCTTGGGCCTATTAAGGGCAATAAAATGTGTACAAAGCCTTTTGATACAATCAAACGGGAGGTTCAAAGGCATTTGAATATCTGAAAGGAGCCTCAAAGTAGAACTTTGCTTGCCATTACACTCCTTCTGAGAATTTTTCATGAGTAATTTAAGGTATCACTCAGCATGATATATTGACTGTACTGTCAATATATGTTTCTATAAATGATTGAAGGCTATAAATCTTTACCCATATTTTTGTTTGATTTTTTTTTTGCCTTTTTTTGGGGGGGGAGGGCAATTGAAGTTAAGTGACTTGCCCAAGGTCACACAGCTAGTAAGTGTTAAGTGTCTGAGACAGGATTTGAACTCAGGTCTTCCTGACTCCAGGGCTGGTGCTCTATTCACTGAGCCACTTAGCCACCACCCCTGGCCCCTCCAAATTTTCAATATTGAGAAGAAAACCTTTCAATTGGGAAACAATCCATTTCTTCCATGTTCTCTCATCTTTAGTAAAGGAAAATATCCTATTTGGGTAAAAGGCCCAAAAATAAATTTTCCATGTTACATGTATTTTGTGCATTGGGTTGAGTTCACTACAAATTTATATTATATAATCTCAACTGGTCCCTCTGTTGAGCAACCCACTGTTGCTTAGCAATCCTACTTAGACCTCCCTTATTAACTCACTACCCTACTCTACAAAGTGGGCCCTTCTGAATTTATTCTATCCCTCCTCAAACCTCCCATGTTTTCCCTTCCCCCTATTGTAAGAAAAGGAGAGCTGTTCTGCTTCCACAGCAAATAGTGAAGAAACCAGCCCCCTCCTCTTGTCTGGAAGCTGACACTCTTCCCCCTTTTCCCTCCCACTGTCTGCTTAATGACCAACCATCCAATGAGGGAGTTGACACCACATACTTTATCTACGGACTGCGACCATAGGAAAGGAGCTCAATAATCGAGGGGTTAACAAAAGAACATTTAAAGCAAGAGCCATCAGGATCAAGGTGCACTTGCTTAATGAGCCTCATTAATATTAACTGACATACTCCTCATAGAATTAGAGCCTCATTATCCACACATGTGACCCATGTTAGCCCATGTTTGGGAGGAGGGAACAAGTTAAGGAGTAATCCGAAGGTCAGAAAGATTGTGACCCAGAAGAACTAACCAATTCCAGTTCTGAAGGGAGGGACCAGACAGGACTAACACATAAAAGGCTCAGTTTACCTTCTGTACAGCATGTATGAGTCCCTACAGGATACCATGCCTCCAGTCTGGAGTGTAAATAATGTTTCCTTCACCCTCTTCGGTTCAATTTTTGTTTCTTAAGGGAGTGACTGAACTCCATTTGTATCACCTATTCTCTGAGAACCTTAATATTTTACCAAAAAAACCCCAAAACCTGAGATCATTTGTCATGAACTGCCTTTTTTCTCCAACTCACTTGAAGAGGTGGACTTACTCTTTCCCAAAGCTAACCACTCTACCAACACAGGTGATCCCATTCTATCTCATTTCCAATAGATTGCCCCCTCTGTCATTCCCCTCTATCACTTATTTTCAGTGGAAATAAGCAGCCCCTGAATAATTAGGAGCAGGCTGTGTTCATACACTCTGTTTGTGGTGAGCTTCAAACACTAAATTCTCCCACCCATTTCTTTCTCAGCATGACCTAGTGGAGATAATGAGGTACAGGTTCTGGGAGCCCCCTTGAGCTCTCCTTGAATGCCCCCTTGAGCTCTCCTTGAATCTTTGAGGTATAGGCTCTGGGAACCCCTTGAACTCTGATTGAATCTTCCCACTTGATGAGGCATTTTCATGAAACCAAAAGCTTTTCATTGTGACTCTACCCAGACTTCTGTTACTAGCCTAGCCCACCATTGTCTGTTGGCTCCAGGTAACCTCCAGCAACTTCCCACCCTTAATCACTCATTGAACCCCTTCTTGCCCCCATCTGTGTGAGAATGCCATAAAATGACCTAGCACAGACTTACTCTGTGGCAGACATATATACTGCTTGCCCAATGCAAGCATCTCAGATATATAGGCTCCTTAAGAGTCTACCCAATATGGTGAACTTTTAATGAACTTTTAATAAACTTTGCTTTTCTTTGGCTGACAGAAGACTTGAGTCAAATTCATTTGGCGGGACCCCGAGTATTGGTATTTTGGGGTCTTGAGCAACCCTAACCCTAACCCTAACAACATCAGAGAGATACCTCTCATTCAGATCTAGGTTATAGTCGTTCTGACACATGAGTTGTTCAGTGCCTTTTAGATAGGATTGAATTTTGTTTGTACAGAAATTCTATGAAACCTGATTTGAAGCCATGCTGATGGCTAATGTCAGACACAAAAACTGCTTGAGGAGGGAAGTGGGGGAGGCTGGCACCTGAAAATCAGCACATCTACTACTTTTCTTTGTTCTGAGAAGGCCTCTTCCTGTATATTCAAAGGAACTGCCAGGCCAGGTCTCATTGACCAAGGATGGGGGTGAGTGCCAAAAACCTGGACCCTGCCTCAGATAATGGGACTTTGATTATTGATATCCTGGGCTAGAATCTTCCAATTCAGCTTTTGTCAAATCTATTAGCAATTGAGGAGAAACCTTTCTCATACTATCTGATGCAAACAAATGGGAAGGATACTAAAAATATTCTGACTTGGCATTTCCTTTTATAAAGAATAAAGTATATGAGGATGAGAAGGGAAGGGGAATTGAAATGTGGAAATGAAAAGATGTAATCCATGGGTGAGATTTAGTGAACTCTGAAATGCTAACCAATGGAATTTGGTGTGTGAATTTCAAATATGGATTAATTATAAAAGGGCTTTGTAACTATTTTAGCTTTGTACTTACACCTTTCACAAGAGCTTGTAAAAGGCCAAGTTACCCATCTGAAACGACATGAAATAAAATCTTTTTTTTTCTAAATTCACTCATGGCCAGGTAAGATCCCTGTTTATTTCTTTTTTCGGAAGGGGAAAGGCAGGGCAATTGGGGTTAAGTGACTTGCCCAAGGTCACATGGCTAGTGTTTAGTGTCTGGGGCCGAATTTGAACTCATGTCCTCCTGACTCCCGGGCTTCTCCTCTATTCACTGCACCACCTAGCCGCCCCATTCTTGTTTATTTTTAACAGTGCCCCAAGCAATTCTTCTAAAACTATTTGTTGCTGATCTGCACTGGTAAAGAGAATTTCTTCACTAAGATTTCCTACATAGATAAAATCTCAGATTTTGGCCCCAGAAAGACAAACTGGAATGTAAGAGGATATGATTAGAAGGAGCATAGCTGATGAGGTTGGCATGGGTGGAGCATCTGAGAGGACTGGATTAGGTAATACCATAACAAGAAATTTCTAGAAAACAAGTTGATATGACCCATTGAGGCAACAATGTCTGTTAATTATAGGACTTGTTGAGAAGAGGAGGGAATCACAGATTGTGTCCAAACTGAGAAAGAGAACAAAATAGGTCAATTCTAGGATAAGAAAGGTGAGCAAAGAGAGCAGTTCTCAACCTGTGGGTTATGTTCAATTTGTAACAATGAAAATACATCTTGCATATCAGATATTTACATTACGATTCATAATAGTAGCAAAATTACAGTTATGAAGTAGCAATGAAAATAATTTTATGGTTGGGGGTCACCACAACATGAGGGACTGTACTAAAGGGTTATGGCATTAGGAAGGTTGAGAACCACTGGCACTCTGGAAGGAAACAAATGAGACTCTGGCCAGCAATCAGAGTGTTGAATCTATGATCAGAGAAGCAGACTGACCAAGTAGTATATCCTGTCAATAACAGTGGGAAACTCTAAGAAGAGTGAGCAGGGTCAATCATAGCTTTCTAAGATGTTCAGCCTCTTAATGGCATGACTCGAGCTTGGTGGCCTGCCCTGGCCTAAACTGAGTGATCTGAGTCAGACTAAATGGAGCAGCACCTCTGGAGCCTTTCTATTCTGGCAAAATTTGTAGCTTTGTAAAGCAAGAGGGCAGGAACTAGTGTCTTATCTGAACTACCTTTATCTTCTTAGGTTTAGTATGGTGCCCTACTAGTAACTAAATAATTAATGTTTGTTGTATGAATGGGTAAATGACAGGTTCTAATAAGTCTTTTAAATCTAAAGGCAGGGAGATTTACCTTAGGCAAATATAGGAACTTATTTTTTCTTTCCCTTCCCTCTCCTCCAAACAGGCACACTCCCCTGCCCTCCTGGTTCCTAGATGTGAAAAGACACCTGCAATTGACAGTGCCTGAAATTCTACCATTAGAAAATTCATTCCCTTTTTTTTCTTTTTCAAAATTCATTATGAACTTAAACACATAAAGACAAAAAATAGGATTTCCATGTACACAGTACAACATTAAAAAAGGATTCACTATAAAACCATGAATTTATGTTTCATACTATTTACTTTTTTTGAAAAATTATCTAACTACTACATATCATTTCCAAAGCTACTCTCCTTTCTATATTTTCTTCTAAATGTTCTTTTATTATACATAGTAAAAGGTAGATGAATAATGTTTCTCTTCCAAAGAAGTAGCACATGGCTTCTCTACCCCTCCATAAATGCTTAGTAATTTAAATCACTCTGCCCAACTGGGCTGAAGACAGGCAACTTAGAAAAAGCACTGGATGTGGAATCGGAGGGCCTGGATTTAAACTTTGGCCTTGAAATTTATTACTTATGTAACCTGGGGCAAGTGACTTAACATCTCAACTTTGGTTAGTTTACAGGGTTATATTGGACTAAGGTCCCTTCCAGCTTTAAATATATGACACTATGAATTGACCTAGGACTGAGAAAAAAAATAATTTTGGAAGAAATAAAACCACTAGGGAGTGATTAGAGGTTCTCCTGGGCCTCAAAACCAAGAAGGGTGCATCATTCATGGTCCAAGAGAAAAAGTTAGTCTAGAAAGTTCACCCCATGTAGGTGTTTCCAAGACATGTCCTATAGGAGTACTTAGATACTAATTTCCTTTTACTTTGCAGACTTGGGAAATTAATGAAGCTAAGTTTCTCTCCAAAAGAGCACAGAAACAAAGATGATCATGGGAGAATCCAACATTTGAAATAACCTAGGAGTGGTGCATCTTTAATCCATGTTCCAGTTTCTATACTTACAAAGTACCTGTTTGACTAGCTTGACAAAAGCCAGTGTTGTCTCTCAGGACACTTGTGTGAGTGTCATGAGTGAAGGCTCTTTTACCTTGCATTCTATGAATTGGCATCTCCATTAGCCTATACTTAGAGACTTCTACTGTAAAATTATAGTCTATATTCACAATGACAGCCCTGAAGAATTATAGTATCTTTAAATGTGTCATCATAAAACAATTAAGCAAAGAAGTATTTATTTAGTGCAGTGTACTAGGCAATGGAGATATAAAGACAAACCAAAACAATCTCTGCCCTCAAAGAGAGCCTATGTTCTATCAGGGAAGGTGATTTGAACACGTGAAGTTGAGATCTGGATGAGTTGATTCTGAAATCTTTCCCAATTCTAAGGTTTCATAGTTCTATGGAAGAAAAAAAATCCAGCATCTTTCACTGAAATAGTACACAGTGCATGAATGTTAACTTATTTTTTCACATTTCTTTCCTGAAGTACGTAATCTTGGTGATTAATCTATATATTTCCTTGCTGAAGGCCCTTCTTTAGGTTCTTCAGAGCTGGAAAGCAGCTGAAGAAAGGGGGAAAAATTGTGAGTGCATATTTTAAGAAAAATTCTGAGGCAACTTTCCCCCCAAAACACACAACACACACACACTTTTTTTTTTAGCACCCAAAGATCAAGAAAACTACTAAGCAAGGGGCAAGACTAAGGTGCGATCCTTCCTCCTTATGTAAATAATCAAGTGAGTTGGGGTTGGCAAATTTTGAAAAGAAGTATTTTAGGGACTGCTAGGTGGTGCCATACTGCATAGAGCTTTGGAATCAGGAAGACTCATCTTCCTGTGTGTGACCCTGGGCAAGTAAGTCACTTCACCTCTGTTTACCTCAGCTTCCTTAATTGTAAAATGAACTGGAGAAGGATATGGCAAACTATTCCTGTATCTTTGGGGAGAAAACCCTAAATGGATTCATGAAGAGTCAGGACACTACTGAAACAACTCAATCAGCAACAAAATTCCAAAAATCCTAGCACTTTCTAATACAGGAAGCAAGAGGGAAGGGAGAAATTCTGACCAAAAACTCATGGTTTTCACAAGGTGGGAAAGGTGTACATATTAGCTATTGACTTTCCCAAGCAAGTGTGTGTGTGTGTGTGTGTGTGTGTGTGTTTTCTAACTTTCAACACCAACATCCACCCTTGTAAATGAAGGTAAATTAAGATACTTTGGGGTCCCTGAGCACTGAGACTTTGAAAACTTTCCTCATGGTTTTAATGTTTTTTAAACATAATATACTTTTAAAAAATATTTTTTCTTTTTTTTTTTTGCAGGTGGAAAAGCAATGGAATTGGGGTTAAGTGACTTGCCCAAGGTCGCACAACTAAGTGTCAAGTGTCTGAGGGTCAAATTTGAACTCAGATCCTCCTGACTTCAGGAAGTACTCTAGTCACTGTGTCACCTAGCTACCCTAATATATAATATTTTAAATGAAAAACAGTCCCATTTTATTTTCAAGTTGTTTTTTGTATTTTGATTTTTTAAGATTAAAATGTGTTTCCAGAGAAAGAGAACCATGGAGATCGAATGCAGATTGAAGCATATGATTTTCTCTTCTTTGTTTTTGTTTTTCCTTCTCATGGTTTTTTCCCTTTTATTCTGATTCTTTCATAGCATGACTAATGTGGAAATATGTTTAATATGGTTGTACATGTATAGCCTATATTAGATTGCTTGCTCTCTTAGGGAGGGAGAAGAGGAGGGAGGGGGAAAAATTTGGAACTCAAAATCTTATAAAAGTGAAGGTTGAAAACTAAAACTAAATAAATAAATGGAATTTTTAAAAAATTTAAGTGTATTATGAGGAACTGGCCTATAAGAGATGCAATCAGAACCCCCTTTGCATCACTATACAAAGAAGGTTCTGGTTACTGCCAACTTTCAGTGCAGAGAAAGAAGGTTGGTAAGCCTTTTTCTGGAAGTATATGATGGTATGTAACGGAGGGACTTGCCCCTGATTTAGAACATGTATTCTCTGTCAGCGAAGCCATTCTCTGATTGTTTCCTGTAACAGGTTGCTGAGCCAGAATGGAGAGTACACACAAAAAATTCCAACAGAGAAAATCAATCTCTCTTTTTCCTAGCCTTGGAGGGAAGAAATGCTGTAAGCTTCCCAGTAAAGAGAAAGGCATCATCAGACCCTTATCTCCTCATCTGTGTTGCCACATGACTGGTGAACATATAAACCTTCTCTTACTTGTTCTTTATTATGTTTATTTTTCCTTATCTAAGGTAAAAGTATGTTGGAGATAGTGACCTTGTCAGCTTTGAAAGTTCAGAAGAATGAGCAGGTTTTGCCAGCAGCTGAGCCCAATGAGAAGCAAACTACTTAATCCAACCCAAAGGTGAATTCACTCAACAATAGAAATGCCATTTTCTGCAAGCAAGGAAGAGAGTGGCTTGTCCATCAGCTATTCTGCCCCTGCAAGTGAAGATAGTAATGGGAGGAATATTTGTAGCGCCTACTTTAACTACAATAAAGATAAATTTAAAGGGAAAGGAATAGCACTGTGTTAAGTACTTTAGTACTTTGCAAATATGATCTCATCTGAGCCTCACAACAACCCTATGACATAACTGCTGTCAGCAGCTCCTTATGGGGGTGGAGGGGCCTGTGAGGGGAATGGGGGGGGAGAGGAGAGAGGCATCTGGACAGAAACATTTTTATTGCTATTTATTGCTAACTGTAATGTTAATGGGATATAAGATCTTCCCTGCCCGTTAATAGGCCTGACAGGGAACCCATTAAGGGAACCTTGCTTAGGGGAGGCTTGCTTGTGGGAAGGCTTTCACACCTTTTACTAATTTCTAATTAGGCAATGCATCATGAGGGTTGTGATGCCTTCACTCTGAGAAGTGTATATACACCCTGAGTTGATATTTTGCTTTGGGGACTCCCTTGTGAGAAGGAGCTTGTGATTCCCTGGTCCGGATCCTGAGTGACCATATGTTCAGAGCTCCCTGACTGACTGCTCAGATATAAAGGCTCTCTCAATCCAGAGATGTATATAAAGTTCTAGCAATATTGCTTTGATTCAGGTAGTCAGAGCCATGTCTGTTGGTCTTTATTTTTCTGCTTGTATTTTCTTTGGAGTTCAGGGTGTTGACTTTTACCCTGAACTAGTAAATGTACTTAGAAAAGATTGTTCACCCCTTAAACAACTATCTTTCCTAGTAATAAGCTGGCTAGCAGTCATTCTGGATATGCCAGGGTGGTTGCTGCTACACTAACCTGCACATCAGGTTCCTCTCCTTATTTTTGGCATTTCAAGAAATTGCACAAGATAAACTTTTAGATCATTCTGCTAGAGAGACACTATTCCTCAGAACAAACTGGGTGAATCTTGTGCTCCCTGGGGAGGCAAGACAACAAGAAGAAGTATAAAGTGAGTTTAATTAGAGCTGTAGCAAGAGGAGAAAGAGGTTTGTGCTTGCAAGATCAGGAGAAGGAGCCCAAGAGCTGGAATGATGATGATTTTGTAAATTCTTTATCCTCTGACTAGCATGATTCCTCACATTGGGTGGGGAGAACTCATCAAGAGCAGGAATTGTGACTGCTTAAATCTCTTTGTTCAAGATTCAGCCCAGCATATACAAGGGCTCACCAGAAAGGATGATGATGAAGATGATGGAGATAATGAAGATTGTTGTGGTTTAAACCTAGGGACATCAAAAACTGTTATGGTGGGGGCTTTGCCCACCCAAAAACTGTTGGGGTTTCATAATGTGTTGTGGTGGAACCGTCTCAAAGAATTTAGAGTCAGACCACCTCTAATCCAAGTACAGTCACTTATTGAGATTGATGCCTCTTATGAAGGGGGCTAAGTTCCAAGAGGAACCAGCAACTTCAAAGAAAGCAAGATAGATTTTTGCAAGGTAAAGATGCAATTACATAATAAAAATTTACATAGAATAGAGGAATATGATTAATATTAAAAAGGCAGGAGGAATTTATTAAGGGATTAGGTAATAGAGGAGGGGTCCCATCTATGGTTTGGTGGTTAAACATTCTGGTCATGCTGTCCTTCAGCTGGCTAGGTATTGTGGTCCTGTCTGGTCAAGACAGATAGTTAGGTGTTATAGTCCTGTCTTAGGTTAGATGGATGATGTGATTGTGATCGAATACAAGAACACACCTGTTTCTGTGGGAATGGGTCTGGGGGCAGTGACTAGGTAGAGGCACTAGCTGGGTTCCCATCACTTGGACACACCTGCTGTTTCTGTGGGAGCTAAAAGTTCAGGGACACACCTGTTGTTCCAGTGAGCAGTGAGGCATATATGAAGAAGTTCGGACATTTGGGGGAGGGGGATGCGTCTAGGTACAGTGGGCCTGCTGTTCAGTGGGGCCAGGCTATAATGAAGTTAGAATATTGGGGCTCAGGGCAGCTTTATTAGAATTCCATCAGAGATGAAGGCCTTTGTATTACCATAGGTATATTCCTTCCTTTGGGCTACAGTAGTACGTGAATGTGGGGAGAAGGGAATTGTTCTGGCCCACAAGACTTGAGCCTCGCCAGCTATGTCTCTAGGCCTTTGCAGAGTGGAACAAGGATTCCTTGTTGTCACTGTGGGTGGGGAGTCAGCACCTCAGAACAGGTTGGCTCAGTTTTTCACTACTCCCTGGCCAGACAATTATTGCAGGGCCCCGCAGGTATCACTTCTGGGCAGAGGCTTATCCTACATCTTACTGAGTTTAGAGATGATAGGAATCCAGAACCCTTTCTCTATCTCCATGGAGTAGGCCCACAGGCTGGCTCAGCATAGGGGAGGTCTCTGTCTCCAGACATGTGTACCTTTATGGGGGGGAGGGGATGAGGTCAGGGATAAGGGTGAACCAGCAATGATTCTTTGGGGGGAGAGGCCTCAATGCTGCTTCAGTAGCAGCCTGTGCAAGCCACATTTATACAGATTTTTACGGTCATCTTGGTTGATGGTACATGGGATTCTGAAGATGCCAGCACCTTATTGTTTCCTCATCCTATATAAATTGAGCAATCAGCCTGCCCTGTGATGCCCATCTGTTCCTGGATAGCACATGACTCCAACACCATCATCATGTTTTACCCCATATGTCCCCTCCCCCTTCTTTCCAGCTTCCTCTTGCTTATTGCTTTCCTCTTATATATAAGCTTCTTGACGGCAGGGAATGTCTTTCCTTTTCTTGATTGTTTCCCCAGTGCTTACTTAGCACAGTGCTTGGTATAGAAGATGGCACTTAATAAATATTTATCATATTGTATCATATTATCCCAGCTAATCATTAAGCATTTATTAAGTATCTACTCTATACCAGGCACCATGATAAGCTCTGGAGATATCTTTTTAAAAAGGTAAAAGATAATCTCTGCCCTTGAGGAGCTCAAAATCTAGTGGAGGAGACAACATGTATACAATTATGTACAAATAAGCCATATAGAAAATAAATAGGAAATAATTAATAGGGAGAGGACACTAGAATTGAGAGAGGTTAGGAAAGGCTTCCTGTAGAAGATGGAGTTTAAGCTGAGACTTGAAGGAAATAAGGGAAGCCAAAGATGAGGAGGGAGAGCTTTTTAGGTATGGGGGGGATAGCCAGAGAAAAAGGCAAGAGCTGAGAGATGCAGGGTCTTGTTTATAGAATAGCAAGGAGGCCAGTGTCACTGGATGGAAGAGTACAGGAGGAGGATAGAAGGTATGTAAGAAGATTGGGATGATAGGAGAAGGGCAAGCTATGAAGGGCTTTAAACACCAGAGGATTTTGACCCTGGAGGTGATAGGGAGCCACTGCAGTTTATTAAATTGGGGGAGGGGGGAAAGTGTGACATTCCTAAAGCATAGTCAGACCTATGCCTCAGGAAAATCACTTTTGGTGGCTAAATGGAGGATGAATTGGAGCGGGGAGAGACTTGAGGCAAGCAGATCTACCAGCAGGCTTTGCAATAGTACAGGGCTGAGGAGATAAAAACATGTACCAGGATGGCAACAGTATCAGAAGAGAGAAGGGGACATATTTAAAAAATGTTCAAAGGCAAAATCAACAGGCTCTGGCAACATATTGGATATGAGACACAAGAGATAGTACAGAGTCAAGGAGGATGCCTAAATCATGACCCTGAGGGACTGGAAGGATGGCATTGTCCTCTACAGTAATAGAAAGTTAGAAGGGGGAATGATTTGGCAGGGGAAAAAGAATGAGCTCTCTTTGGATGCGTTGAGTTTAAGATGTCTGCTGGATATCCAGTTGAAGATGTTTGACAGGCAATTAAGATGCCAAACTGGAGGTCAGCAAAGAAACTAGGGCTAGTAGATTAGAGAATCATCAGCATGGAAATGATAACTGAATCCATAGGAGCTGATAAGATAACCAAGTGAAATGGTATAGAGGGAAAACAGGGCCCAGGAGAGAGCCCAGTGGGTCATCTGTAGTTGGCAGGCATGATCTGGACCAAGATACAGCAAAGGAGACAAGATAGGAATGGTGACATAGGTGGGAAGATAGCCAGGAGAGTAAATCTCCTAAATATCTATAATCTCCTGAATATCTGTAGATCTATAACCAGAAAAAGAGAGTGATTGATAGTATCAAAGGATGTAGAGAGATCAAGAAGGATGAGGACTGGACAAAGGCCTTTGGGTTTGACAATTAAGAGATCACTGGTAACTTTGAAGAGAGCAGTTTACTTTAAGCAAGATAGAAAGTTGAACTGAAAAGAGTTAAAAAGAGAGTGAGAGGAAAGGAAGTGGAGGCACCTCTTCTAGATGGCATTTTGGAGTTCTTTAGCCACAAAATGCAGAAGAGAAATGGGAAGATAGCTATTGGGGTGAAAGAATCAAGATAGGGTGTTTTTTGAAGATGGGAGAAGCATGATCATGTTTATTGGCAGGAGGGAAGTAGCCAGTAGCCAAGGGGAGATTGAAGCAATAAAGAGAGATTAGATTTTAGAGGAGACAATCTACAGAAATAGATGGGATGAAATGGGATCACTTTTTGCAGGTAGAGTGATTTGCATTGGCATGGAGTAGGACAACTTCAAGTGAGACTAGAGTAAAGGAGGAAATAGTGACAGAAAGCAGCTTAGTGATGTGAGATAATAAGAAATAAGGAAATAGGGAGAAGAGGGAGTTTTCTGAGAATGACCTTAATTTTTTCAGCAAAGTATGAGGCAATGTTCTCAGCTAAGAGGGCAGAGGGAGGGAGAACCTTGAGAGATATGAGGAGGAATGAGAGATTTAGAAGAGTCTCTGGTGACTGGGTGAGTGAGTTAATTAGGAAGGTGCAGAAGGATTGCCTAGCAGCAGTGAGGACTCAATAGAGGTTATATAACAAATTTTAATGGTACTAGCTAGAACAATTGTGTGATTTTCTCTACCTTTGTTCAGTAGCATTTTTCTGCAGGGGAAGGACAGTAGATGGTGGGAATGATTCAAGACTGAGGCTTAGTAGAATATAATTGTCCATATGGTAAAGGACTCAAGAAGAGAGTATAGAGTTGTACTGCTTCACCAAGTGATCAGGATGGGGAAAGGAGGGGAGTGTGGTTAGTGCAAGAGTGAGGGCTTGGGAAAGAATTGTGGATGAAGAACAGGGTTTTGTATAGAAAAGCAGAGAACAAGGTAGAAAGCTAATAGATTGTGATCAGATGGAGAGATTTCAGAGATCTCAAATATGTCAGTTGTACATTGTAGATGATGGCAAAATTAGGGATATGAACATGTGGTATCGACCTCCAGAAAAGGTTTGGTTAAAGGAGACAAACAAATAGTAATATAAAATTACATTATTTATTCCTTATTCCTTTAAGACTAGCAGAACTTGAGCAAGGAGTACAGAGCTAAAGTCCTGACTGGTTAACAGAGGAATCATAAAACTTTTTATACATTTCAGAACCATCCCAATTCAGGATGACCATGCCACAGAACTTTATGACTTCTATTTGTTACCATCTATATGTGAAAAAGAGTTCCTTGGTTGTAAATGCAAATTGACAATGACCAGAGCAGGATCTAATTTACATTTTATGGTCTCAGGATTTCTGTTTTGCTCTCATGTGGAGTAAGTCCTAAGATAAGGGGAATCTCATCTCTGGTCTTTGAAGTTACAGACACAGGGAAAGGCATTTTTAAATCAACCAAAGCAGTTTGTTTAATTCAGACTTTGGCCAAAATATGATTTTTAATGATTATCAGTGGCGAGCTGGGGTGGAGAAGTAGGTTATGAGAAATAAGTTAGTTGAAGAACAGAGAAGTTAGGGTATTTTAGGAGTATCAGTATATATGCTGAAGTCCCCTAGTATGAGGCTAGAGTTGGGGGAAAGAGGAAGATTGTGAACCAAATACTACACTTGGTGAGGAAAGAAGGAGAATGTTTTGAAGCTCTATAGAAAACAGCTATTAGAATTTTGATTGGATGGTAGATGTGGATGGTATGGACCAAAAGGAGAGGTTACTGAGTGATGATAGTAAAGGGAGACTCTGGAAATGACAAGAGGGAACAAGAAGTATTCAAAATCCCCCACTTCAAACAATGAATCAGCGAAGAATGAATGAAAGTTCTTTCAGTGCTGTGGCCCTGGAGACTGTGTCATCAGGATGTCATCAGGTTTCAGTGAAACCCAAAAGATGAAAGGATTCAGAAAGTAAAAGATTTAAGATGAAAACAAGTTTTCTGCCTCTGGAACAGAGGTGGAAGAAGGTGGGTAGCATTTGGTGGGAGTTTTGGTGAAAGTGAGTAGTGGGGAGTTGTTATTGTTTATGGTGTCTTGATTTGCTTGTGAATTGGATTTAAGTGAGGCAGGGTCTGGCAAGCTCTCACTCTCTCCTCCAGAATCACTGAAGTCCAGTGGCAAGACAAAAGTCAAGGAATGGGGTTTGGATAATGACCTAAAGGATTTCAGAATCACTGGGATATGGAAGGTATGACAAACTGAGAATTTGTCAATCATGAAGTAAAAAATTTAGAGAAATTTTCAAGGTCACTTGTATTATAAACTACAGATGGTGGCATTTCAGAGTTTGGGCAGTTCAGGTGAGGGAACAAGAACTTGGAACAAAAGGAATGGTGATATTTTCCCTCCCCAGGCAGGAGGCCAAGTTGGAAACTTCAAAGAATGGAGCTTCAACTCTTCCCACAAGATTTTGTTGCTGTTGTTCTTGATGTTGATCCTTTGTTCTCATTTTATTTTATTTTTACATCATTCATTTCCACGAGATTTTGAGTTACAAATTTGGGGTGGGTGACGAGGGAGGAAGAGAAAGAATCTAGAATCTAAAGTTCTATAATCAAATGTTTAA